>JANRMT010028174.1:83481535-83521946 GCA_026402145.1 Polypterus bichir lapradei
AGACATGACTTAGTACAAAGGAACGAAGAGAACATTCAGTTTCCACAGGGACAAAGCCCCCTAGTTTAGAAAAAAAAAAGTGGATCCTGTACAAAGTTTAATACATAGCTAAGCTCATACTTACTATATGCAGGAATGTTTAATGTAGCGTCTTGTCTAGTGAACACTATTATAAACTGTACAAGTCAGTTTTGCCATACATTTTCTAATCTGATTATCAAATTCATGCCATGATTGTGTTCATGTATTCTCTATTAAAGAGAATAAAATGTGGAAAGGCCACTGAACTCTCACATTAATATTTAAGGAAAATGAACATAAAACAACTGCACAATGTAATGCCCAGGATGTCCGCAAATGGCATACTCATCCTTGAACCTGGGATATTGACAGACACAAAGCAAAATGGACTGGACAAAGAGGACCTGTACACACAGCACAGGAAGTTGTACAAGAGTTCGGTGCTTTTTTGTTTTTTATTACAAGTCCAACAGTGTTACAATACAAAGTGCAGTGCAGGTTTCTTCTCTAAATAAATACATTAATAATCCAGTAAAAATTGTATCTTTTTGTGGCAGTTTAAAACAACAATAAATAATCCAGTTGATAAATAATCACAAGGTCAGCAAGAGGAGACATCCACCGGCAGGCACAGTCATTCTACCCGGCTCGTGTTCCCACTACCATCCCTTAGTATTCAGCAGGGGACCCTGCGAGCCCTGCTCCCTATTTTTCCCTGCATCCCTCAGTGTTCAGCAAGAGTCTCTCGGAGTGGTTGGTTGCTCCTACTCCTTGGGCACTCATCTAAAGTGACACTGCCACATCCACGCCATCTGCTCACTCAACTCAGGGCCTTTTCCCAACTGCTTGCCTCCACACTCACTGTTGCACCGGCACAATCACAATCCTGCTGCTCTGTCTCTCTTTCTTTGTCCCTTTAACCTCCAGGTTTCTCTTTCTTTTCTTTATCTCCCCTGTATCCTGTTCAGTCTCCTTTTATACTATAGTGAGCACTGGTGCTTTAATTAAGAACCCCAGAGCACCCAATAAGGAAACCAGCAGGACTAACCTACAAATGAATGTGTAATCAGCCAGTTACCCCATCAACACCCTGGGACCTCTCAACGGAGCTACTATAAGTACGTGTGCACCCCCTGGGCCTAAGCATGCTGTTTTATAAATACTTCCACAGACCCCAAAATGCGCTTTACCAACCTGTTGACCTGTCAGCCAGTTCTCTGGAAAGTAACAACATGTAGCTGATAAAACTGACGCAAAAACAAAACGAAAAAAAATTATTCAGTGTATTACGCAGCATTGTCCCTCTTAAAGGGGAACTAAAATACAGTCTGTACATAATATTTGTTTTTGAGGTGTAATATGTTCGTCACACCAACACGCATTATAATAAAGGCTCAGTGATATGAATTATGTGTTCGAGTCATTTTGCTGCTTCGCCCTGCTTGATCGAGGGTACCGTCCTTTCCCAGTTTCTCCAACACAGACCATGGGTCAGAGTTGCCGTAAATATACATACGTTCCCTCAACATGTTTTCTTTTATAAATACTACATTTCAAGCCTTTTTGTATGTAGACAACCACACTTTATAAAAGAGGTCCCAGGTACAGTACGTCCTCTCTTGAGGTATACCAACAATGGCCTACTGAGAAGCTGGAAGGATTACATGAATTAATTAGTCTGAGAGCAGTTGGAGATTCCCAAAATGGGAAGCAAGAGGTTTTAAGTGCAGAGAGTTCAAGTCAGCCAAGTCCTGCATATTGCTACTGCCAGCTTTTACCAGGAACAGAGGAATGAAAACGATTGCTGTTTCATTGGCGCACAGAATACCCTAGTGTTGATTTTACAGTCAGATCTACTTTTGGGTTTTAGATTAGATTAGATTAAATTTTAGTAATCCCAAGCAGAAATTTAGATGCATGCAGCAGGAGAAACAATGAAGCTCCAGACTCACAGTATAAATAATGGAATCAATCAATAAATAATGTATATTGTACAGCAGGCAGAAAAGACCCCCAGAGGAGCTTCTTACGAGTAGCCCGCCATGGAGGAATGAACCTGTGGCTAAAAGTGCTCCGAGACAGCGCCTCCTTGAGGGGATGGAAGGGTTTTTTTAATTGAGGCATCCAATTCTGCCACCATTTTCCAGTGTGTCCAGGGTTAGACCTGTGATGGAGCAGGCTTTCCTGAGATGTTTGTTCAGGTATTGTGTGTCTTTTGAGCTCAAGTTGCTTCCCCAACTTCCAAACTTCCACTCCAAGCCTGACAACATGCGGCTGCTCCACATGTGCATAACGGGAACAAACCGGTAAGTGAACACGTGCCTTTTTCTTTTATTTTAAGGATGGTGCATGCAAACAGTTAGATGGAAACAGAGCAAAGTGCTTTTAAATTAACACATTAGAAGACGTTTCCTCACAGGTCTGTTGGTCACTTTGTTTGGTTCTTCGACTGCTTGGCTTTTGCCTTTGCTTTTGAAATGTTATTTTTGGTATGTTGTTATAAATTATAATAAGCTTCTTAGCAAAGTAATTTATGAACTGGGGTATTGTTACAAGGCGCCCAAGAAAGAGAGGCCTCACATAAAACAACACGAATGATCACCAACTACCCTGCAGCAGGCATCATTTTTTTATTGTAGCAAAAGAGGACCACTGTGTGTGAAACCCGAAAGACTACAAATTGTAGCACAGCCCGCAAACACAAGGTGCGAAAATCCAACAGACATATAAGACATGAAATGCACAATCCCACATTCCTCATGTGTCAAAAGAAACCATCCATGGACCCTGTAGCAATGGAGACAAAGCATGGCCTCCACCTTTTGGAATGGACTAAAACCATACTACAGTGCTTTATATTTTTGATCCCAAGAACTGCACTGTTTATAACTTTGTAATTTAGATACAACTTTATTTGTTCCCAGGGAGAAATTTGGTTGACAGTAGGGAAGGCTGAAGGGATCTGTGGATACTGTGACGATGCGGGTTCGCTCCACGCTCCCATCCAACTTCTGGGAGCTCTTGAACCCAACACCTTCGGTAATGTCACCGAGATGAGCTGACATATGAGGACAATTTTCAAATGAAGTCAGGGGGTAGTGTAAAAAGTGCAAAGGTGCTTTTATTACACATTAAAAATCAAAATAGTGTCCAAAGTGCAGTGCTCCACAATTCCAATAAATAAATCCATAAAAACGGTGAAAAGATGGGATAAAAGAATAAATAATTCTTAAAAGTCCAAGGTTAAAATCAGAAGTTAAAAGGCAGTCTCTCTAATTCCGATCTCAGCACACCTCCATCTCATCTTCCCTGGCTCACCCATTACTCCCATAGCCGGCGGAGACCCAACAGCCATGAGCTTCTTTTGGCCGACCTCCGTCTTGGCTGTCTTAAGGACATCACAGCCAGACCATCCGAGGTCAGCTCTCCTCCCTTCTTCCTTTGCGCTCCTGTAGTCGCTCCTCAGATCCATCGGGAGGACACCTGCCTTGCTCACCCCACTCCACCCGATCATTCAGTGGGATGGACTAGCCCCTAGAGTGCTACAGCCTTACACTCCTTTGCGGGTCCCCGGCTCATGCTGTCTCCTCCTTCCAGGTAGCGAGATTATACCTGCTAAGACTGCTCTTTCATGTCCTTTAATCTCCTTTTTTCTTCCTCTTTTCCTCGATCCATCCTATTTTCTCGATCCATCTATCCCCCTTCCTGCTGCCGACCCGTATATATATATAGCCCCGTCTCCGTGGGCGCAGCACCCTAATCACATGCCGCAGGAAGCCAATGAAGCAAATGAGAATGAGACGATCGCACCCCACAAGTGCAGGTACGACTTGCTCTAACTACCTCATTAACTCGCCGCAGTCATGCAGTCGCGCCCACGGAGAGTGACACGGCTTTATGGATTTAAAACCTGCCCCCTTTTCTTTTGAAACCGCGGACCCACTATACCACAGGTACCTAGGGTGAACTTCCCCAGGCTGGTGGTAATGTTGTCGTCCTGGCATTGCAAGCAATCTTTGCTTCCATTTGGGAGACTGGCATCATCCCAACTGACTGGAAAATGAGATGTCCCTATCTGAAGAGGGAAGGGTGATCGCCTGGATTGTGGCAACTACAGGGGAATAACACTGCTCTCGGTGCTGGTTAAGGTCCTTGCTAGGGCCATCACCTGCTCACCTACCAGCGACTGGAACAGTCAGGTTTTATGCCTAAGAAGTCCACCATCAACTGCATCCTGGTGCTGAGGGTTCTCATGGAGCACAAAAGCAAATATCGGCAGAGTTTATTTGTAACCTTTGTCGATTTTTGTAAACTGTTCAACTTAGTTGATTTAACTGCTCTATGGGATATCCTTAGACTTTGCAGCATCCCTTCAAAGTTACCGAATGTCAAGGCTGCCCTGTACACTGGTACTGTGAGTGCTGTGCAGAATGGAGGCAGAATCTCTGTGTTTTTCTCCAGTTGATTCTGGGGTTCGTCAGGGGTGTGTTCTTACTCCTACCTTGTTCAGTGCTTGGATGGACTGGGTGTTGGGCAGGGTCATGGGGTCCAGTGGCTGTGGGGCATCTGTTGGTGAAGAAAGATTTGCTGATCTTGACTGCCAACGATGCTGTGATCTTTGTGGAGTCAATGAAGGCTCTGATTGGGGCTCTCGAGTGACTGAGCGAGGAGTGCGAGTGTCTGGATTTGCAAGTGTCCTGGATAAAAACCAAGGTCCAGGCCTTTAATGACCTCTTGGGTACAGCCATCAGCAGTGTGTCTGCCTGCAGAGAGAGTGTTGACTTTGTTGAGAGGTTGACTTACCTTGTCAGTGACATGTCCCTGGTGACTTTTCCTAGTCTTTATAGTCCTGTTGCTTCCTCTCTTGCTATATGGTTGTGAGACATGGACGCTATCCAGTGACCTGAGACAAAGGCTGGACTCCTTCAGTACTCTGTCTGTTCGGAGAATTTTTGGGTACTGCTGCTCCAACTTTGTCTTGAATGAGCAATTGCTCACAGTGTCCTGAATGAAGCACAGTACCTGCATTGTGAAGGAGTGTAAGTTACGGCACTACATCGATATGCCCAATTCCCCGGGGGTGCTCCAGTTTGCAAGGTCCTCACATGCTCCCCAACCTGTCCTGGCTTTCTTATATAAGCTCTTTAGATAGATACTGTAGATAGATAGATAGAAGACACACTTCTGAATGATTCATTAGCTGAAAGTGCTCAGTGTTAGAGTGTCAGAAAGAAAATTTATAATGGCACTCAGTTTTGTTTTAATTCTCTCCTTTGCTACCATGTTTTCACATAAACTCAGCAAAAAAAGAAACTTTCCTTTTTCAGGACTGTTTATTTCAACAATAATGTTTAAGAAATCCAAATAACTTTACAGATCTTCATTGTAAATTGTTTAAACAATGTTTTCCATGCATGTTCAATTAACCATAATCAATTAATTAACATGCACCTGTGGAATGGTTGTTAAGACCTTAACAACTTACAGAAAGTAGGCATTTAAGGTCACAGTTCTAAAAACACAGGACACTAAAGAGACTTGTCTACCGACTGTGAAAAACACCCAAAGAAAGATGCCCAGGGTCCTTGCTCATCTGCGTGAACGTGCATTAGGCATGCTGCAGGGAGGCATGAGGACTGCTGATGTGGCTAGGGCAATAAATTGCCATGTCCGCACTGTGAGACGCCTAAGACAGCGCTACAGGGAGACAGGAAGGACAGCTGATCATCCTCGCAGTGGAAGACCACGTGTAACAACACCTGCACAGGATCGGTACATCCGAATATCACACCTGCGTGACAGGTACAGGATGGCCACAACAACTGCCCGAGTCACACCAGGAACACACAATCCCTCCATCAGTGCTCAGACTGTCCGCAATAGGCTGAGAGAGGCTGGACTGAGGGCTTGTAGGCCTGTTGTAAGGCAGGTCCTTACCAGACATCACCTGCAACAACGCCGCCTATGGGCACAAACCCACCTTCGCTGGACCAGACAGGAGTGGCAAAAAGTGCTCTTCACTGATGAGTCACGGTTTTGTCTCACCAGGGGTGATGGACGGATTCGTGTTTATTGTCGAAGGAATGAGCGTTACACCGAGGCCTGTACCCTGGAGCGGGATCAATTTGGAGGTGGGGGGTCCGTCATGGTCTGGGTCGGTATATCACATTACCATCGGACTGAGCTTGTTGTCATTGCAGGCAATCTCAATGCCTTGCGGTACAGGGAAGACATCCTCCTCCCTCATGTGGTACCCTTTATGCATGCTCATCCGGACATGATCCTCCAGCAGGACAATGCCACTAGCCATACTGCTTGTTCTGTGTGTGAGTTTCTGCATGACAGCAATGTCAGTGTTCTGCCATGGCCAGCGAAGAGCCCAGATCTCAATCCCATTGAGCACGTCTGGGACCTGTTGGATCGCAGGGTGAGGGCTAGGGCCAATCCCCCCAGAAGTGTCCAGGAACTTGCAGGTGCCTTGGTGGAAGAGTGGGGTAACATCTCACAGCAAGAACTGACAAATCTGGTCCAGTCCATGAGGAGGAGATGCACTGCAGTACTTCAAGCAGCTGGTGGCCACACCAGATACTGACTGGTACTTTTGATTTTGAGCCTCTCTTCATTCAGGGACACATTGTGAAACATTTTTAGTTTATGTCTTATGGTGTTGACTCTTTTAGTGTTCATACAAATATTTACACATTAAGTTTACTGAAAGTAAACTAATGTTGGCTTAACTTAAAGTAATAAGCTGTGTTATGAGTTTCTCCACCTAACCTTAAAAAGAAAATTATTTAACTGCCCATTAGTTAAGAGCAACATCTGCCATGCAGTGCCTTCACAGAGCGTGCAACACAAACGCACTCACAGAGGGGCTGAGGGCTGCATGTCAGTGCAAGCACACAGGAGAAATCTCTAAAGATAAAGAACATTTTAAAGTAGGTCCTGATTCCTGATTCCTTGGACAGTTCTTTAAATAGGAACTAAGGAAAATGCATTCCGAACTTTTGTGCCGTTTTTTACAGGAGAGAAAAATATGAAACCAAGCTATGATGAAATCTAGATTTCTGTTTTTTGTTATTCTCTGTTGTCCTCTTTCTGTATATACTTGCATCCTTATGTTATAAATAAACTGCTGTATCTTGTTTACTGCAGCAAGTGTACATGGTTTATTTATTGGAAAATGGTTAATGTCCACATCCAAAGCACAAATAGATAAAATGACATTTGTCTTGTGGAGACTTCAGAACTGTGATAAGATCTGTTCAATTCATGAAGTCCTGGCAGAAGCATGAAATGGAGATCTCTCACAGTTTGCAAGGCTGAGAACACTTAATAATGACCATAATATGATTGAAGTTCTAGTTTTGATTCATATTGACGATGATGAAATTATTCAGAACGAATCTTGAGTTAGTGACGGCTCTCTAACTCTGACATGGTTTTATTCATCGTGTTGTCACAGATGGGCCACAGGTCTCACTTTGAGGGGATCGTGACTGGGTGTCTTTGCTGTCTATTCGCCCATTAAGGTGAAGTCTCCCTGGGACTCCAGTGGTTATGCAGTGTCAATCACAGGATCACAATGGTGTCTTTATTATCTAATTATTAGATTAATTGTAGTTTAAAAAAAAATCAATTTAGTGCACCCGTTTATAATAGACTGGCAATTCTTTTAACTTTTTTGTACTTCTCTCTCATTGCTTTCTGCCTGAGGCTCAACAGACATCAAAGTGAAACTGTTTAGTCATAAGTGACATCTGTTCCAGCTGTAATGATTTACTATCAAACCTTATATTTGTTTTTCTTTGGAAAATGTTTCATAAGAGCATTGAAGTTACAAGTGGAGTCCTCATTGCAGATTTGAGCTGTTTTCTGTCCTAAACATGAGGTGGGAAAAAGGACTGCATATGTTATGGGTGCTCTGAATGTGATGTTTCTGTGGAGAGAATATGTGGCTTGGTAGCACTTGAAAAAGGGCAGGCTGTGGCCGTAAATGGGCACACATGGCCAATTACAGGCCCAGTGTGGCATTCAAATGGTGAATAATTGGTATTAAGAGGCCTACTGTGTGCCAAGAACACATTCACCATACCACTCCACTACTACGACTACCTCACACCTTTGGCATAAACCAGGATTGATACACGTGCCAAATTCTGACCACACAGTCCAAGTGTGGCAGCAGAAGTGGAGATTCACCATCTCCAGACCAGATGACATGTTTCTAATCTTCATTCGTCCAGTTTTTGGGATCTCGTGCCCACTGTAGCCTAACCATCCTATTTATAAGTGACAGGAGATGAAGTCAGTATGATCCTCTGCTGCTGTAGCCTTCTGCTTCAAACACTTTGTGCTTTCAGAGACACACTTCTGCATGCCACTGCTGTGAAGAGCTGTTATTTCAGAGTTATGGCCTTTCTGTTAGCTTGACCAAGTCAGCTCATTCTTCACTAACCTCTCACATTAACAAGTGTTTTCGCTTATGGAACTGCCGCTTGCTGGAAGTCACCGTATTCTGTGAACTCTACAGACTGTAAGGCGTGACAATCCCTGGAGCGCAGGTGATTCTGAGATATTGAAACCACCAACATTTGGCACCGTCACAGTCAAAGATATTTAGATTTTGCGCCCTGCCCTTTCTTATTTTTGGTCAACATTGACTAAATCTGCAGATCATGTCTGCATGTTGTATATAGTGTGTTGGAGCCATATGATTGGCTGTTTGGAGGACTGGCATTAACAAAGAGCTTGCACTTAATAACGTGCCCACAGAATGTAACGTAGCTGGGATGAAATGAACACAATTTGACCCTGGATGGTGGAGAGTTAATCAAACGACTCTTTCTACCAATGTGCTTTAGTTGCTGATGTAAATTGAGATCAAAATGGATTCTCGTATGGTGGCAAGTTTGTAGGCTTTTCCAATAATGTGCTGCTTTAGTTCTCCACTTGTTCTGTATTTGTATATTAGCTTATTAAACATATAGTACTTAAGATTGTTTCAATAAACATCTATATAACATAACATAACATAAAACTCTCAAACCCTGTTCATTGAGGTTGGACTCATGGGGAGAGCTGCTTTTCTCACCTTTTCTTTTCAGTATGTCATGTGCCGTCTCCTAAGCCTCATCCCTTGGTCTGTTGGGAAGTTCTTTGGAGGCTATCAAATCCCACACTTTTCCTGCTTCTGCATAGAAGATTTTTTTTTCATATGGCTTCTTCATTTCATCTGGGATTTTCCTTAATACCTTCTAGTTGTATGCGCCCAATCTCTCTCTCTTTCTCCTGGTAGTTGTTCCAAAATTCAGTTCCTTCTGTCTTCAAAGCTACTAGTTTCAAAGCTTCCTCTTCTTTTTAATGATTACAGACCAGTGGTACTAATGTCTGACATCATTAAGACTTTTGAGTGGCTGGTCCTAGACTATAGGAGGCCTCTTGTGGTGGACCACCTGGACCCACTGCAGTTTGACAATCGGACAAAGACATGAAGTGGAGATCTGTCTGCTGCACTGGGCTTATTCTCACCTGGAGAAAGCTGGCAGCACTTTGATTTCTCCAGTGCCTTCACTACCATCCAGCCATCCCTGTTAAGGGGTAAGCTCAGAGATATGCATGTAGATGAGCCTGTGGTGTCCTAGATAATGGACTATCTGTCAAACAGTATGTGAGGCTCAAGAACTTTGTTTCTGATATGGATGTGAGCAACACTAGAGTACCACCAGGAACAGACTTGTCTCCTTTTCTCTTCAATCTCTACACCTCAGATTACAGGTAAAATTCCATTACAATGAACTCCCAGGGACCTAAAAAATATTTTGTTATAACGAAAATTTCATTGTAATGAGATTCTGTATTTGGAGCTATAGTGCTTTCTTTAACTTGTATCCAGGCATTAGCAATCATTTCAATAGCTTCTTTTGTGTTAATTTTAATCTCCTCCTGCCTACAAGTTATGCTGATGAAAATTTTTCTCAGCATTTCCTTGCGATAATACACTTTCCTGAAGCGCAATTGCAGCGTCTGTGGAAGATTGTTTGTCCGTTGCCAGGGCAGGTCAACAACAGGCTCATAGCGCTGCAGTGAAGTGACACAGAAGCAAATCATAAAAGATCAGGGTCGCGCTATAAGTCCCTGTCTTGCACCCCAAAACACGAGGCTGAGTCTCAGTACTTTAGGAAAACCAGCTTTATTCAGCTTGAAACAGGAGCGGCACACTTATTTATTGTAGCGGGATCTGCCACTCTGCTATACACAGACACAGCAGTCAGGCTGCATTACCCACCGATATTTTTCTGTTTGCTTTGGCGGAGAGACGCAGAATATCTTTGAGCCAGCTGTTGCCCCGGCAACAGATAAACAGTCTTCCACAGTCGCGGAGATCGCACTTTGAGAGGCTCTTTGGCGTGTCGTCCAGTTGGGGGAGGTCCCAAGAAAGTTAACAAACCTCACATTTTCTTGAATGAGTGCCGCATTAATAGGAATGTTTCTTGAAAGGGCATCACTGAACCACATTAAAACTGCTTTTTCTATGTCTTCAAATGCAGCAGTTCACATACGTTTGCAACCCGAGATTTTTTTTCTTTTTTTGCTTGGTCTTTCAAGAAAGTTGACAGCATCGATGGCGAAATTCCAAATTAACTGGCAACATCATTTTTTTTTTTTGCTACAATCGAGAGCTGCAAAAATGTAAAGTTTTTTTCTAATATGAAATTTTATCGTTTTTTCATGTCTGCCTTTTCTATAGAAATTAAGATTTTGAGTCTTACTTTGAAAGATAATGTTTCAGTTTTACAATGCATTGAAAAAATACGATCAATGGAAAGAACTGAATTGTAATTTAAGAAAGATGTTGTGAGAAGAGTGTCTTTTTAACGTGGAAATAACCTTTGCTGTTTCCCTTTGCCGATGCACTGTGACGCAGCCCTACACTAGCTCCATAAGTAAAGCAATCCCATTACGATTTCAGAGGTCCTTAGGAGTTTGGAATGGAGCACGTTCTTTGGGTAACTGTAGACCATCCCAGCAGCACCAGACACAAGGCAGCCCTGGTCTTGTTGTGTTTTCAGCCACACACAAAGGGCTGAAGTGGCGTGAGGCCCATAAGAACGCAGTGCAGAGTCCCAAAATGTCCCCGGAAAGGTGCTTGGAATGCCCACTTGTGGAGGTAAAGACTGTCAAAATCCTTGGCTAGCCACACAAGAGCAAACAAAGAATCTTTATAAATAGATTTATTATACACACAAATGCTCTGTAACAAGAAGGTCCACGGAGTACAAAAGGCACAGAAGACAATGCCTTCAAAATAAGTAACTCCAATAGTCCTAATACGAAATCCAAGAGAACAGTTTAAAATCAGAGCAAAAGAAGTAAAAAAAAAAACAAAAAAACCCAAAAATAAGTAATAATCATAAAAGCAATAAACACAGGAGAACTCACCAACCACCTAATGCATTCAATGAACCACAACGGACTGTGGCTTTTCTTCAACCTTTTTTTTTTTTTTTAATTTTATTAATTTTATTGTAATCATTCCATAAAAATAAATCAATTTTTACAAAATAAAAAAAATAGGATGAAAACAACTTAACCCCCACCTCTAAGAAAGAGAGCATGGCCAACGGAGTAAAACTTAAAGCTTGTAAACATACCTAAATTGATTAGTTTAAAAGGGCAATAGAGATGAATGGAGAAGAAAAAGAAATGCGGAAAGAATTGCTTCCTCAGTGCTTTAAGAACTTATTCTAAAATATTATTGATTAGATCCTGCCAGGTTTTGAAAAAATTCTGTACCGATCCTCTAACTGAGAATTAGATTTTTTCCAATTCCAAATAATATAACACATCGGTTTCCCACTGACTTAAAAAAGAAGAGTTAGGATTCTTCCAGTTTAGCAAAATAAGTCTGCGTGCCAATAGTGTAGTGAATGCAATCACAATTTGTTTGTCTTTCTCCACTTTAAACCCATCTGGAAGAACACCAAACACAGCTGTTAATGGGTTATAAGGGATTGTGAGACCAAGGCTGTCTGAAAGGCACTTAAAAATTTTTGTCCAGAATGATGTTAATTTGGTGCAGGTCCAAAACATGTGCCCCAGTGAAGCTGGGACTTGATTGCAACGTTCGCAAGTTGGATCTTGACCTGGGAACATTTTGGACAGTTTTAAGCGAGACAGATGTGCTCAATATATAATTTTGAGTTGAATAATTGTATGCTTTGTGCATTCTCTACATTGCTACCTTCCACTCCTTTTCTGATATATTGATTAAGAGATCTTTTTCCCATTGTCCTCTTGGATCTTTGAAAGGGAGGGACTGTAAAATAATTTTATATATTGCGGAAATGGTGTCTAAGTCCTCGAAATTGAGCAATATTTTTTCCAGCCTGGAGGAGGGTGCAAGATGAGGAAAATCGGGCAAGTTTTGTTTAACAAAGTTCCTAATTTGTAGATAGTGAAAGAAATGTGTAGCTGGAAAGTTAAATTTGGATTGTAATTGTTCATAGGATGCAAAGATGTTGTCTATATTAAGATCTCTAAGCTAGTTAATCCCAGTTCTTTTCCAGATATTAAAAACTCCATATATTTGCAAGGGTTGAAAGAGGCGGTTCTCTTGCAGAGGTGCCACAGATAAAAGATTCTCCATCTAAAATGCTTTCTACATTGGTTCCATATTCTGAGTGAGTGAAGCACTAATGGATTATTAGTAAAATGGCGATAACTTACATTTATTGGGGCACAGAGCAGTGAATATAATGAAGTACTGCAGGATTTTACTTCTATTGCAGACCAAGCCTGTGTCTGTTCATCTTTTTGTGTCCAGGTTTTTATAGCTTGTATGTTTGCTGCCCAGTAATAAAACTGAAAGTTAGGTAGAGCCATGCCACCTTCTGCCTTAGGTCTTTGTAGGGTCGCTCTTTGGATACGTGGATGTTTTGAGTTCCAAATAAATGAGGTTATTGTTGACTCTAATTGCTTAGAAAATGATTTATTGATGTATATTGGAATGTTTTGAAATAAAAAGAGAAGCTTAGGAAGAATACTCATCTTAACAACATTAATTCTTCCAGCTAGAGTGAGATGAAGGGTTGACCATCTATGCAAGTCTTGCTTAATTTTTTCCATACAGATAGCAACAATTTGTTGATAAAGAGCTTTGTGTTTACTTGTGATGTTAACCCCTTGGTATTTAAACTGATCTGCAATGATAAAAGGTAGGGTGTCTAATCTAATATTATATGCTTGAGAATTCACTGTAAAGAGTACACTTTTATTCAAATTAATTCTGAGACCAGAGATCTTTTGAAATTCTGTGAGTGCTGTTAAGACTGCAGGCATAGAATTTTGTGGGTCTGATATATACAGTACCATATCGTCTGCATATAGAGAAATTTTCTGTTCCAACAACAACAACAACATTTATTTATATAGCACATATTCATACAAACAGTAGCTCAAAGTGCTTTACATAATAAAGAATAGAAAAATAAACACAATATGAAAACAAAATAAATCAGCATTAATTAACATCGAATAAGAGTAAGGTCCAATGGCCAGGGGGGACAGAAAAAACAAAATAAAAACTCCAGACGGCTGGAGAAAAAAAATAAAATCTGTAGGGATTCCAGACCATGAGACCGCCCAGTCCCCACTGGGCATTCTACCTAACATAAATGAAACAGTCCTCTTTGGATTTAGGGTTCTCACGGAAAGGCTTGATGATGATGGTCACGTAGAATTCTGCCTTTTAGTCCATCCATCATTGTTGGAGCATCATGAAGCTTTGAGTAGGTGGAGGTGGCGCAGGCCACCACCACAAAGAAACCGGAAAAAGAAACAGAGAAGAGAGTAGGGGTCAGTACGGGCTGTAGAGCTACCCTGAATAGTTATTATGAGGAAATTGAACATATAGAGTATCAGGATTAAGTTAAATTAAGTTAAATTGAAGTTATAGAAAGGCCATGTTAAAGTAATATGTTTTCAGCAGTGTTTTAAAGTGCTCCACCGTATCAGCCTGACGAATTCCTATTGGCAGGCTATTCCAGATTTTAGGTGCATAGCAGCAGAAGGCCGCCTCACCACTTCTTTTAAGTTTTGTTCTTGGAATTCTAAGGAGACACTCATTTGAGGATCTGAGGTTACGATTTGGAATATAAGGTGTCAGACACTCCGATATATAAGAAGGGGCGAGATTATTTAAGGCTTTATAAACCAGTCCCTCTTTGATAACCCCCTTTATCTGATAAGTGTTTCAACAGTGAACCACCAGTGGTTCAATGGCGATTGCAAATAGCAGTGGTGACAAGGGACATCCTTGTCTGGTACCTCATTCTAGTTCAAAGTAGTCTGAGCAAATGTTGTTAATACAGACTGAAGCTTCTGGATTGGTATACGGTAGTTTGATCCATGCACAAATATTCGGGGCAAACCTAAATTTCTCTAATGTAGTAAAAAGGTATTTCCATTCAATCATGTCAAATGCTTTTTCTGCATCCAATGATAATATTCCTGGAGTGTTTGATTTAGTTGGTGAGTATATTACATTAAACAGGCATCAAAGATTTGAAGATAAGTGTCGACCCTTGATAAATCCAGTTTGATCTTGTGATAGTATCGAAGGCAGCACTTTCTCCATCCTTCTAGCTATGATTTTTGAGAGTATTCTAACATCATTATTCAAAAGTGAAATTGGTCTGTATGATGCACATTGTAATAAGTCCTTATTTTGTTTAGGAAAGACGGTGATTAATGCTTGGAGAAAAGTTTGAGGTAAAATTTGATTGTCTCTAGCTTCTGTAAATGTTGCTAATAAAAGGGGAGCTAGCTGAGCGGAGAATTTCTTATAAAATTTTACAGGTTAGCCATCAGGGCCTGCTGCTTTCCCGCCTTGAAGTGACTTTATAGCATCTAGTATTTCTGATAGCGCCAGAGGTTTATCCAGTTCCTCTGCATTAGGAGTATCTATTTGTGGTATCTGTAATGTATCCAGAAATGCATTAGATTGTGTGTTGTCTTCTTTAAACTCAGTAGAATATAAAGATTTATAGTAGTCTCTAAACGTGTACATTATGTTTTTATGGTCAATGATTTCATCTCCATTCATGTTGGTGATTGCTGGGATTGCATTGCAAACTTCTTGCTTATGCATTTGTTGAGCTAAAAGCTTATTAGCTTTCTCTCCATGTTCATGGTAGTGATGTCTTGATTTATAAATTAGTTGCTTAGTTTCTTTAGTTGTCAGGAGGTTGAGTTCTGAATGCAGAGCCTGCCTTTTCCTATGTAGAGCCTCGCTTGGACGCCTGGCATGTTCATCTATTTTAGTAATTTCGTTTTCTAGCTCTGATACTTTCTTGGTTTCTAACTTATTCCTGTGGGAAAGATATGAAATAATCTGTCCTCTTAAGAAGACCTTGAGAGGTTCCCAGAGTATTCCTGCAGACACCTCTGAGGATCTATTTGTCTCTAGGAAGAAACTGATTTGTTTGGATATGAATTCTGTACAGTTCTCGTCTGCTGATAGAAGAGGGTTAAGACGCCATCTGCGAGGTGAGAGTGTTGGGCATAATGACTTTAGCTCCAGGATCAGAGGTGCATGGTCGGAGATAACAATAGTGTCGTACTTGCAAGATTTAATCGTAGACAAGAAATTATTATCTATAAAGAAATAATCAATTCTTGAGTAGCAATGATGTACTGGTGAGTAGAACGAATATGTTCTTGAGTTTGGGTTTAGAAACCTCCAGGGGTCTGATAAGTTGTGTTCAGTTACAAACTGTATAATTGTCTGTTAGATGCCATTCCCCCTGTGACAGGAGTCCTATCTAAGAGTGGGTTTAAAACACAATTAAAGTCCCCAGCCATTATAATTTTATGAGTGTTCACATTGGGAATGAATGCAAATACATTTTGCATGAATTCCTTATCATCGATATTGGGTGCATAAACATTTATCAGACTCACTTTACAGTTAAATAAGTTGCCCATGACAATCACATATCTCCCTTCAGGATCAGATACTACATCTGATGCTACAAATGAGACTGTTCTATGTATGAGGATTCCCACATCTCTAGTTTACTTTGTAAAGTTAGAATGGAACATTTGGCCAATCCAGTCTTTTTGCAGCCGCAACTGATCCTTGCTTAGTAAGTGGGTCTCCTGTAAAAATACTATTTTAGCTTTTAAACCTGTTAGGTGAGAGAATACTTTCTTTCTCTTTAATTCGTGATTCAGGCCTGTAACATTCCAGCTCACAAAGTTAACTGTCCCATCATGGAGACATTGATTCTGAATTTTTTATGTCATTTTATAGTCTTAACTGGAAGTGCGACAGCTTTATCCTTAATTTCCAGTTTCCCCACGAGCTATTGCCATACAGCCTATTGTTACGTTGATAGTTGTAATTATAAGGGTTAAAAAGATAGATTAGATATAGCCTGCACTCTTTCTCTTCCTCCCTTATACCCCCACCCCCCCCATTTTGCAGAGTCCCGGTCCTCTGACATACCTAGAGACAAAGCACGTCCAAAGCAAAACAAGCCCCCACGCACAGCGGTGTTTTAGGATTAAAAAGTAGAGATATCTATTGCCAATATAGTCTAAATACTATATGCCTAAATATAATCATTAACAAACTAAAGCATAAAATATAATCTTCAGCAATCTTAAAGTATTAAGATAATAAAAACCCAGGGAATGATGTTAAAAAGTGGTCCAGAATAAGCATAGTAAATCTGAATGCAATAATAACAGTAACAATAAACCAAGGGTATGATGTTAAACAGTCTCCTTTAGGGCAGTACAATATAAACAAAAAAATATTAATTTCTTCCACACACACGTCTATAACTGTAAATAAAACATAAACAGAAAGCGTCCGAGTAATGAAAAGAATGTATAATTATAATATCCGTATCATTACAAGTGGATCAGACAACAGGTGATATCTACAGTAATTGCCATGCCATGACAGGATGTGACTCACTATTGTGTTTCAAAAAAGTGTCGGGATCAGCTTCCTTAATTCCTTTTCTGCTTCTTCCTTGCTGGCGAAGACATAGAATTGAGCTTGCAATTCCACTTTCAGTTTGGCAGGATACAAGAGGCTGTATTTGATATCAGCTTGCCGTAACCGCTGTTTAATGTTGTAGAAGCTGCACGTTTAGCAGCTGTTGCCGGAGAGAAATCAGAGAAAATACGAATGTGGCTATTTTCAAATATAATCTCTTGCTTGTGTCTGAGACATGCCATCACATCTAGCTTAAATAATAATCTCTCAAAGCGGACAATAAAAGACCTAGGTCTAAAGGTATTAGATCTGCATACTGTATGTGATAAGCTGCTGCTATCTCGGTATCTGATTTAAATTTTTCTCCAGTTATTTTAAAAAAAAGTTCAACTGTGAATTTCACTGGGTTTGGACTTTCACGATTCTCAGGTAGACCTTCGATTCTAATATTATTCCTTCTGCATTCATCTTCCAGAGCAGCATGTCAGTCTCCGAGTTTCTTGCATTCAGAATTCGAAGCTGTAGCTTTTCCATCGGTGTTAGATGCCAGTTGTTCTGCTGTTTCAATTCGGGCTGTGAATGACTGCTTAACGTCATCCAGATGGTCAGCAAGTTTCTTCAGTTTAGACATATTTTCTTGAATGTGTTCCTCAATTTTCCCCAGCATACCTTTAAAGGTCGCGTCAAAATGATTGTATAGACGCATTTCCAGTTCTTTAATATCTTTCTTCATATTTTTTTGAATGTCTTTCTTAAGCTCACTTATGGCCGTGGCCGATGTTGTGATCATTTCACTTCACTTCAGTTCGGAGAAATCGTTTCGGCTTTCGTGCTCCGCAGGTGGAGTGGCAACCCCAGGTTACAGCCGATGTTTCAGGTTCACAAGGAATGAATGCAAGCACGGATGGCAAGGCCATTTCTGGCTTCATGTGATCTACTGGAATCGGCGAGCTCTCGTGACCTGCATCACTTGCACCTTCGCTCCCATTTTCGCTCTCAACTGGAGAATTTGCAGTAGAGCGGGGTCCTGGGAAGTCTGTGCATTCGCCTGCCTGTTCCAGGTCAGTCTCTGAAAAGCCGTACCTCGCACTTGGGCTTGGGCTTGATGTCTGTCTAGTCTTGGATGTAGCTTTAAGTTTCTTTTCCAGTTCTTTCTGACCCCCTTTCTTGTTACTCATATTTATATATTGTACTGGAAACCCCTCGGGTCGGGTAAATACAGGATACCTCAAAATAATAAGAAATAATAGAAAAAAATAAAGCCACTGCTAATGGAGCTCCGCTTCAGACGTCCATCTCCCGTAATGGACGAGACCTTTATAGGGCAGAGGGCAGCACCTTGACGGTGAAGGGATGTGGGGGACCACCCACAAAACACATGGGCTTATAGTAAAAGATTTAAAGTGTGTCAAAAATGTAAATATTAACATAAATGGAAGAATCACAAATGAACAAAGCGGACATAAAAAAGGAACTGGAACCTCAGATATGGGGGGGGGTTTGACTGAAACATATGTAACAGGTCTGGGTGCCAGTTCACTTCAGAGCCCCATCATGCACACTCCTACTCACATGAAAGCTAATTTGAAATCACCAGCTGACCATTCCTGCCCCTCTTTGACAACATGGTAAACCTCGCCAGTGGAAAATCCACACAAACCCAAGCACAACGTTCAGCCCCACACACTGAATGACCAGGCATTGGATTCAGTCCCAGAAAACTGGATCAGGGAGGTTTGCAGTGCTAACAACTGTGCCACCATTCTCCGCCAGTAACCATTTAATAAGTCTGTAAGTGTTCTTTGTTGTTTGATTGTCTAGGGTGAATTCCTTAATAGGAAACATCTTCCTTATTCTGCAAGTTTTGTTCCATAAACTGGAACAAGGAGTACATCTGGTAAGCCAGTTTGTGATTTCTAGTAATGCACGCTCGTTTATAGAGAGTGCCAATGTGTTGCATGTTGGTTGGGCGTTCAACTGTACTCTAAAGTGACAATATTAATGCTGTTAGCGAGAGTCCACACCATTGATCTGTCATGGACTTTGATGTGTAAGAAAACTCCAAGACAGCGTGCTACTAAAAACAGCACAATACCTTATGGTGCTGACAATTTACAAAACTTCCTAAGACTAGCCATCATCTTTACAAAGGTTTACTGTAAGACAACAAATACATTTTTAAAACAGGATTTACAGAAGAATACACCACCAAGAAGTGAAACAAAGTGTAATCTTTACATCACCGGGAAGAAAACAACATAAGACAAAACACATTGGTAACCTGCCAGGTTTGTTAGCTTTGTCTTTTGGCATAAAGTGATAAATTAAAGCTAGAAAGAACCAGAGTTTGTGGAATTTGTTTTCTTTGTCAATTAATATTTACTGCATATTCATTTTCAGTTCTTGGCATCTTGTGGAACAGGTAGATGGCTATTGTTATTCTTTTCATGAATAATGATGAGAAGCATCTTAGAAATGCTGCAGTCTTGCTGATAGCAAAGTGAACATCCTCCTCAATTCTTGGTAAGGACAAGTCAGCAGGCCAGAACTAGGGTGGGATTGAGTTGTGAGCTCCTTAAATGTGTGTTTTTTGTTAAGTCGATAAGATTCATTTTAAAGTGTGCTCAGCTCATATGGTCTGCCCTCAGGTGTAAATCAGCAGAGTCCTATTTAGTTCTCTATCTTATTGAGCAAGTTAAGGATTCCTTTTCAACCAGCCAGAATTGTCATATAAGGAGCCAGGAAGCAGTTATTCTCTAGTTGTGTGCCACCTGACTGACGAGTCAAAGATGGTTTTATGGACTGTGTGGCGGACAGCCGGGGTCCATGCCCGGCCGAGGATGCCCCTTCAGTATATGTTCAGGGGGAGCAGCCATGGACTTTGCAAAACCTCCCCCTGAATGCTAGATGGCAACTCCCCTGGGTTGGAGCCAGGGGGTTCTGCAGCTGGGACTCCTGGGCCCTTATGGGCAGCGTATTCACCACACCCGGGTGGACTGTAAAAGCGCCCAGCAACCACCACTCAATGGCCGGAGTCGGGAGGAGGAGTGGTGGTTAAAGAAGAAGACTGTAGTGTTTTGTGTGGTGCTTTGGGACTGTGTTGTGCTTGTGGGATGAGCGGAAGACATCCCCCCACAGGTGAAGAAATATAAAAATGTATTTGTTTTTATACGTGCCTCCGGTGTGAGTCTGTGTCGGGTCAGGTGCCAATATAGCGCCTTTGTTACAACTGATAGAGCTGTTTAAATATAATGCATGCCCCAATCCACAGAAATCTTATGAATGTACACTGGGCTACCAGCTTCAGTCAAACAGTGTGGCCCAGTGGCTAAGGAACTGGACTATAAATCACGTGGGGATTCAACCAGCACCCTTATGGCTTTAAGATCTACTCTGCTGCATCGAGTCATCGTTAACATTTTATAGGCCACAAACACAGCCCTGCAGTTCTCACCCCAGCACAAGACAGAAGCTCCTGGAAAGCATACTAAAAAAGCCATGGAAGACACAAAGTCAAATGGATATGCTGAAAATTTCCAGTGCTGAATGTTCAGTTTCATAAAAAAAAAAAAAAAAAGATGATTCCTTTGGCCACAAAATGCCCGTTTTGTCCAAGAAAAAGACTCATTTTTGCAGACTTGCTTCTGTTGTTAGGCAGAAAGAGGCTCAGGCCAAACAAAAGTCAAGCCACTGATGTACAATGGAGAGGACATCACTGAGTTCTGCCAAGTCCTGTCTGCTTGAGGAAGCATCACATTGGTGTAAAGTGCCTGTTTTCTGTTCTCCCGTATTCCAAATTTAAGATAGATAGATACTTTATTAAACACATAATCCAGCAGCAGTATACTGATACAAAAAAAAAACAATATTAAATTAAATAGTAATAAAAATGAAAAATGAAAAAAATAAAAATAAAAAAAGCAGACAATAACTTGAGTAATGTTAGCATTTACTCCCCCGGGTGGAATTGAAGAGTCGCATAGTGTGGGGGAGGAACGATCTCCTTAGTCTGTCAGTGGAGCAGGACAGTGACAAAAGTCTGTCACTGAATCTACTCCTCTGCCTGGAGATGACACTGTTCAGTGGATGCAGTGGTTTCTTCATGTTTGACAGGAGTTTGCTTAATGCCCGTCGCTCTGCCACAGATCTTAAACTGTCCAACTTTACTCCTACAATAGAGCCTGCCTTCTTAACAAGTTTGTCCAGGCGTGAGGCGTCTTTCATCTTTATGCTGCCTCCCCAGCACACCACCGCGTAGAAAAGGGCACTCGCCACAACCGTCTGGTAGAACATCTGCAGCATCTTATTGCAGATGTTGAAGGATGCCAACCTTCTCAGAAAGTATAGTCGGCTCTGACCTTTCTTACATAGAGCATCAGTATTGGCAGTCCAGTCCAATTTGTCATCCAGCTGCACTCCCAGATATTTATAGGTCTGCACCCTCTGCACACAGCCACCTCTGATGATCACAGGGTCCATGAGGGGCCTGGGCCTCCTAAAATCCACCACCAGCTCCTTGGTTTTGCTGGTGTTAAGATGTAAGTGGTTTGAGTTGCACCATTTAACAAAGTCTTTGATTAGCTTCCTGTACTCCTCCTCCTGCCCACTCCTGATGCAGCCCACAATAGCAGTTTCATCAGCGAACTTTTGTACGTGGCAGGACTCCGTGTCATATTGGAAGTCTGATGTATTTAGATTGAACAGGACCGGAGAAAGTACAGTCCCCTACGGCGCCCCGTGTTGCTGAACACAATGTCAGACCTGCAATTCCCAAGACGCACATATTGAGGTCTGCCTGTAAGATAGTCCACGATCCATGCCACCAGGTGTGAGTCTACTCCCATCTCAGTCAGCTTGTCTCTAAGGAGCAGAGGTTGGATGGTGTTGAAGGCGCTAGAGAAGTCCAAAAACATAATTCTTACAGCACCACTGTCTCTATCCAAGTGGGAGAGGGATCGGTGTAGCATATAGATGATGGCATCCTCCGCTTCCACCTTCTCCTGGTATGCGAACTGCAGAGGGTCGAGGGCGTGGTGGACCTGTGGTGGACCTCAGGTGGTGAAGCAGCAGCCGCTCCATGGTCTTCATCAAATGTGACGTCAGAGCAACAGGCCGGAAGTCATTCAACTCACTAGGACGTGATACCTTTGGGACAGGGGTGATACAAGATGTTTTCCAAAGCCTTGGGACTCTCCCCTGTTCCAGGCTCAGGTTGAAGATGCGCTGTAGAGGACTCCCCAGTTCCAATGTACAGGCCTTCAGCAGTCGTGGCGATTATTTCTTTATTTCGATTTATTTCTGCTCTCCTCAGTTTTATACTTTCCCCCTACATTGTCTTGGAAGTCTGAAGTAAAGGCTTAAAGTGCAGCTTTAAAATGTGTAGTTTGACATTTTATAAGCATCACAGAGCTTGTATCACCCATATGCACATTATATATATCCCTCCCTCCCACACAGAAACGCGAGCGATCAAAAGGTTTAGAACTCCCTCGTTTTTCCAGTTTTATTTAACATTTAAGCAGTTTCAGCGAATAACCTGAAATGGTACAAAGGTAAGTGGTAAACTGCCAGAGTGTTAAAAAAAAATTTAAGCTGCCGAAAAATGAAAAATATTGTACACGATTTCAAAATTACTATATACAAAAAGTTTGTATTCATGTTACAAATGTACAGGTCTTCTGCAGCAGTTGAGGTTCATTAAGCCTTAAACGTTGATGCAAACAATTCCTACGGGTGTCCCAATTTTTGTTGATTACTTACAAATCCTCAGTCTGTATAAAGGCAATGTTGGATCAAACTGCACTGCTAAGCCCTCTGAATTGTTATGTGGACAATATGGCGCCCTATAGCGCTATCATAATGGTGAGAACAAGGAAATTAACAAAGAAGTCAGAACATAAAATGTCTAACCATTCAACAGCACCCTACTTCACAAAAAGCAATAATTAAAAATGTTTGAAGATGTTTTCTTATGATTTAATTTTTTTTAAAAAGATTACTTAATCTGGCATTCGATGTCACTGTTTTCTCATTTTTGGAGCATGTCAATGATTTGCCTGTTCACACAATTGGTTCATGTCTTGCTGCCATACTCTGCATTCCCCTGTAATCCTGAACTAGAATGAGCAGGCTGTGTAATAGATGGAGGAATGCACATTCTGTTTTAAATGCTGGTGCTCCTGCTTGAACTTGGCACATGACCAGTAATGGGTCCTGCCCATAATGTCCATGCAAATATCTTTAGCGTGGTTCTCACATGTCTCATCCAGCTTCAGGAGAAATACTTCTCATTCCACTGTCAAGTAACTTGCACATAATTCTCTTTCTTAATGCAGTTTTGTTGTTTAACTCTTAGAGATAAATTATCTTTTTAAACAATAAACACTACTAGCCTTTAGTAGAAAGAATATACATAATGGTAGAGACAGGCCAACACATGGCTGACCACAGAACTAACATTAGGCACTTCCCACCGCAGGAGCTGTGCTTTCGGGATCCAATGAGCTCCCGCACAATGCCAGCCGTGGGCCACTTTTGTGTGTTGCATTCCCACCGCACAACAGGAACTGTAACCTTCAGGCAAAATATGTGACGTGCTGTGATACGATGTGAAGTGCAGCACGATCAGGGAGTTCTCTCACAGGGGACCCCACCCCACCTTATTGCTTTGCAGTGATGCGACTTCACAGGGGAGCTCATTGCTTTGATGCACCACAATATGTATGCAGCTGTGAAGAGTGCAATGAGAAGTGCAGCACTCCATTTTCACCAGTATAACTCTCCAAAGTCCTTACTACTACCAGAGTTGTAAGATGGCACCAGTGCTTGTGGTAAACCAATCAGCACAATTTATTACCCAAACCACATCCATAAGAGTTCCAGGCCGAACAAAAAGTACACACCCTGGAGTAGGAGCTAAACACTAAAAAGTGCCAAGTTCCCTTGGTGGGAATGCTGCATAAGTTCCCAAGTTTCCAAAAAGTCCCTGGTTCCTGAAACAAATTCCTGCGCTGTGAAAGCATAGGTGACATACTGTATGTCTGTTCCTGTAAGCCTCTTCTCTTGATGACTGAATGATGATCTGAGAGATTTACAGTTCATAGTAGGCAGTGGGCCCAGTGGGGGCTGGGTGGTCTCGTGGCCTCTGAACCCCTGCAGATTTTATTGGTTGTTTTTTCTCCAGCCCCCTTGCCTAATCTTATTTTTTATACGTTTCTTTCTTCATCTTGTAAAGCACTTTGAGCTACATCATTTGTATGAAAACGTGCTATACAAGTAAATGTTGTTGTTGTTGTCATGACCTCTGATTCTTTGGTAGCAGCCAATCAAATAAGTTTTATTTAATGGGACAATTCTATCCCACTGTTGCCAAAGTGTTCACAAAATGTTAAACAGAACATAACACTCTCAAACTCCTTTGTCTGTCCTGGTAGCATTGAAACCAGCCCTGGACAGTGTGCCAGTCCATCACAGGGTCCACTAACATACACACGCCCACTCTGGGCCAATCTGAAACCACCAATTAACCTAACATGCGTGTGTTATGAACTAGAGAGTTCCTAAGCACAAAATCCTATAAAATACTAAAAATGCCTGCAATAGAGAGGAAAACCATCAAACTCCGGCTAGTCAGAAAAAGGGCGAATGTTGAATCTTTATCATTAAAAAGATTTATTTTCACAAAAAATGCTCTGTGGCACAAGGATGCATTGAAGAGCACAAAATACAAATAAGAACTTGCCTAAAATAGGTAATGTCATAGTAACAACGTCCCAAAACACAAATCCAGAATACAAAATCAAAAATAAAACAAAGGTCAAAAAATCCAGTAAATACTTGGGGGAAAAAAATCACAAGAAATGCTCAAGACCAGTGCATTCAATGAACCACAAGGGACTGTGGGTTTTCCTCAGCCTTTGAGGGCAGTCCCTTGTGGTGATGAGCAGGTTTGGCTAACAAGAGGAGCTCACTCAGTCCATCAAGCTTGTTTAGTTATCTAACAGGGGAAGAACATATCTTAATATCACATTTAACTGCTTTTTTAAAGATTCTTCCCTTGCCATCTACATGTTTTGGCAGTTTATTTCAAACTGTTTGTGTAAAGAAGCACATCCTGGGTTCAATCTGTCTATGTGATACTTCAGAATTCTGAAAATTTAAATCTTGCGATTCCGAAGAATATGTTGGATCAGCTTTATCAATGCCTTCAAGAATTTTAAAGACTCCAACTAGGCCTGTTCTCAGACTTAAAGTAATACACCAATCACAAATGTGTGTGTGTATATATATATATATATATTGTCACGCATGCATGTATGTGTACCACTCTCTGGGCTCATCTGAGATATGTACTACCACCTCGGGTTGAGAGGGGGTGCTGACACTAACTTTCTCCTGTCTTGTTCCCTACAAAGCACAAAGAAGATACAAAGTGAATGACAAATGACTCTCCCCCATCCGGACCCTTACCAATAAATCCTCCACCAAACTTACCATAGGACAGAGGTTCTTCCCAGCGGTAGCAACCCTTCACAGCCTGATGGCAACTTTGTTCAATAAATTTTCATTAGTACTGGCACACATAATGGCCCTTATTTTCATTGACAGGGACAAACGGGTTAGCACCCGAGCATTTTTCAGTGTTGACGTTCAGTCATATATTTGTAACTGAGATACCATATGGGTGGCACGGTGGCACAGTGGTAGTGCTGCTGCCTCGCAGTTAGGAGACCCGGGTTCACTTCCCGGGTCCTCCCTGTGTGGAGTTTGCATGTTCTCCCCGTGTCCACATGGGTTTCCTCCCACAGTCCAAAGACATGCAGGTTAGGTGGATTGGCGATTCTAAATTGGCCCTAGTGTGTGCTGGGTGTGTTTGTGTGTGTCCTGCTGTGGGTTGGCAACCTGCCCAGGATTGGTTTCTGCCTTGTGCCCTGTGTTGGCTGGGATTGGCTCCAGCAGACCCCCGTGACCCTGTGTTTGGATTCAGCGGGTTGGATAATGGATGGATGGAGATACTGTATGTATATTATATATATAAAATGTATTTGTCCAGTATTAGTCATCATTGGCTCCTGTTCTATCAGAAACTTCATTATGTCCATTCTTCACAAAAACTTGAAATTAAAAAGGTTTTGTCAACCAGCAATACAAACTACATGTGGTGATTAAATTATAAAAAAATATATATACTGTATGTATAATTTCTGGGTAGAGTATCCCTTTAAGAAGTGTAAATTGAATTAGAATAAGTCTTGGTATGCATCGGGTGTTTTTCCTCCACACACCTTCAGCCGCTGCTTTCTCTTTTTTGTAAAGTGGTCACCAGAACTGCACACAGCACTCCTGCTGCTGTCTCAATGGCATATTATACAGTTTAAGTATAAAATCCCTTGGTTTATATTGAACAGTTTTTACAATATAACATAAAAATTTATTTGCTTTTTTAATTGCTTCTGCAAATTACTTGGACGATGAGAATGCTGTAACAATGAAATTTTCCAGGGTTATATTTTTTTCTGTTATAACTTCTGGATAATATTGTTAGCCTCTCGTAAGGATTGTATATACGAGGTGTGGCAGAAAAGTAATGAGACTGGCAACACTGCAAGCGATCTGGCAACGCTGCGCTGTTGTCCTTGATAGAGCACGTGTATCAGTACCCTCCCATAGCTCAGTGCGAGTTTCAACTCCTTCCGTTAACTACGTGATTTTTGTGACTGCTATTAGCAAAGTTGTGTTTTTGGTTGTGCGTCACGCAAAATGGAACAGCGGAATTTGGAGCAACGTTGTGCCATTAAATTTTGTGTTAAGCTTGGAGAATCGGCAAGTGTGACGTTTGAAAAGTTAAAACAGGCCTATGGGGAACATTCTTTATCCCAAGCTCCCAAGTTTTTCAGGGAGGCCTTCAACTTCGAAAACCAATGAAAACATCGAACGTGTGAACACTCTTGTGAGATCAGACCGTCGTTTAACATTAAGAATGTTGAGTGAACAATTAAATTTGAACAGATTTACCGTTCATCAAATTTTGACTGAACATTTGCACATGCGAAAGGTCTGTGCCAAAATGGTGCCGAAAAACCTCACAATTGAGCAGAAGGACAATCGAAAAAACGCATTCCTGTGGTTCCCCAGCCCCCTTATTCACCTGACCTCAGTCCGTGTGACTTTTTCCTTTTTCCTAAACTGAAAAATGTCCTCAAAGGACGTCATTTCGGGACTTTAGAAAACATCCAAAAGAGTGTAACGGACATGCTGAAGACCATACCGGTTGAAGACTTCCAGCGCTGCTACCAACAGTGGGAACAACGTCTCCATCGGTGTGTAGCTGCCCAAGGGAACTACTTTGAAGGGGATAACATTGATGTTTGAAAAAAATAAAAACTTTGTTAAATAAAAAATCAGTCTCATTACTTTTCTGCCACACCTCGTATGTGCTTGTTATTTTTAATTCTGGCTATAAAATTATAGAAATTATTTCTGTTCCATGTTGAAATTACCGCAACACCATTTTTGTTTTGGGCACCTCTAGGTTGAGCACATGTGGATAGATTTTCTAAAAACTCTTGTGTGTTTTTGGTTTAGATTTTATGGAAAACTACGTAATGACTGTGTTTCTAATTTAATTTTATGTTGTTTTGGTTTTGATGAAAGATAGGACTGATTTCTGGTTTTGACTTTGCCTTATCCTCTGACGGGTCTTTCTCAGCCTTTGTGGCCTGACACTTCTTACATCTTGGCAGGACACTTACATGTAGCACTGTCCAGGTCTTTTTGAATCATTTTTCGTGCCTCCTTAGTATTTTAGCGTCCTCTGCAAATTTAACAAGTTTAAAAATTATACCAGAATGAAATTCATAAACGTATATTAGAATAAATAAAGGTCCATGGACACAGCTGAGTGGCATTTTACCATCGCCTGCCAAGTAACCAATTTGAAATTCAGTTTCTCTGACACCAATGGCTTCCAGTTTCAGAATTAACCTCTGGTGCAGAACTCTATCACAGGCTATCCAAGGGTCCAAATAAATGATGTTGTATGCTTTGCTTTTGACTACGTGCGATTCCTAGAGTTATGGGCGCAGCACAGATTTCCACTTGCAGACATTCAGCCTAAAAGGAAATTCTGATTTGCTACACCAAATAAACCAACTTCTCCTGCACAGAGGACAGTAAATCCTTGATCTGCATATATCAAGTGCAACATAAGGAAGAGACAAGACATTCCACGTGCCTACCTGGATGGGCCGCCTCTAATTGGGACCCGAGTGCTGCCGTGCAGCAGGCGATGCCTCAGCACCACACCAGTTCTGATCCCCGACGGACCTGACCCCACTGGTTCTCTGACGGTTTTGACTCCTCTGGTGATGGGGCTCCCGAGGGCTTTCCCCCATCCTCTTCATAATGCAGACAGCCTTCCTATGGGCAGCTACAGCAGAGCTACTCCCGTGGAGAGCAGAAAGGAGTCCCTTCTTTAGTCTCAAATCTGCATGAAGTTTTTTTATGGTGACCATGGTGCCAATCCTGCCACCAACCCCATTAATTTCCCTGCAAATTGGAGGACTACTTGCAGGGCCAGATGCAGTTTAATGTCATACCAGGACTCCAATTAGCTGTGAACTACCCAATCTCACTGAGATTGCACAGGTGGTGAACCAGCTGAGGGCAGGGACAGCTGAAGGGATCTATGGTAGCCGAGGTGAACTTCTCCAGGCTGGTGTTAAGGCAGTCCTCCTGGCCTTGCAAGCAATATTTGCTTCCATCTGGGTGACTGGCATCATCCCAACTTATCATCCCTATCTGGAAAGGGACAGGTGATTGCATGGATTGCAGCAACTATAGGGGGATACCACTGCTCTCAGTGCTGGGTAAGATCCTTGCTAGGGTCATCCTCAGTAGGATCCATGATCACTTGCTCACCTACCAGTCTGGTAGGCCCAAACAGTCTGGTTTTATGCATAAGAAATCTACCATCGACTGCATCCTGGCCATGAGGGTTCTCATGGAGTGCAAACTCGGATGTCACCAGAGTTTCTTTGCGGGCTTTGTTGATTTTCACAAAGCATTCGACTCAGTTGATCGAGCTGCCCTGTGGGACATCCTGAGACGTTGTGGGATCCCCTCGAGGTTGCTGGATATCATGGCCAGCCTGTACACTGGTACTGTGAGTGCTGTGCAGAATGGAGGCAGGACCTCTGCATTTTTCCCAGTTGATTCTGGGGTTCGTCAGGGGTGTGTTCTTGCTCCTACTCTGTTCAATGCTTGTATGGACTGGGTGTTGGGCGGGATCGTGGGGTCCAGCGGCTGTGGGGCATCTGTTGGTGAAGAAAGGTTCATGCATCTTGACTTTGCTGATGATGCTGTGATCTTGGCGGAGTCAATGGAAGCTGTGATCGGGGCACTCCAGAGACTGAGTGAGGAGTCTGAGTGTCTGGGCTTGCGAGTATCCTGATAAAAACCAAGATCCAGGCCTTTGATGACCTCTTGGACACAGCCATCAGTAGCGTGTCTGTTTGCGGAGAGTGTGTTGACCTTGTTGAGAGGTTTACTTACCTTGGCAGTGACATTCATGTCTCTGGTGACTCTTCCTATGAAGTCAGTAGATGGATTGGGAGAGCATGGGGGGTCATGAGGTCGCTGGAAAGGGGTGTGTGGCACTCCCGATATCTATGCAAAAGGACGAAGGTCCAAGTCTTTAGAGTCCTGGTGCTTCTTGTCTTGCTATATGGCTGCGAGACATGGGCGCTATCCAGTGACCTGAGATGAAGACTGGACTCCTTTGGTACTGTGTCTCTTTGGAGAATCCTTAGGTACTACTGGTTAGACTTTGTGTCAAATGAGCGGTTGCTCATGGAGTCCCGAATGAAACACATTACCTGCATTGTGAGGGAGAGTCAGTTACGGCACTACGGCCATGTGGCGCGATTCCTTGTGGGTGATCCGGCTCGTAAGATCCTCATTGTTAGGGACCAGAGTGGCTGGACCAGGCCAAGGGGACGCCCATGTAACACCTGGCTGTGGCAGATAGAGGGTCATTTCCGGAGGGTGGGACTGGACTGCGTGTCTGCCTGGGGGGGTTGCCAACCGGGATCCTGAGTTGTTTCATTGTGTTGTGGGTGTGGCAACAAGCTGTACCAGTGTATCCTCCCCAACCTGACCTGACCTGACATAAGCACCTGTGCATGTGCCTCTGCACTTCCTCTGGTCACCCTGTCCACGCACCCTGGAAGTTGGGGCCTCCCAATCTCATTAACTCTCTGCTAACAGACTAAGCCTGCCGCATATGTCTGCTCAGTGTCTGTGTCATGACAAAAACAGAGGGGTGCATAAAAGTATTAAACAGTATTGCTTTCCAAAAGACTACAACAAAAATCAACTGCAACAGGCTGAACTGAAAGAGTTAATAGAGTTTTTGACACAGGAATCCAACAAGAGGCATCCACCCAGCTGACACTTAGCAGAGACATCCAAATGATTGTTAAGGAATTTGGTGTGAGGGTGTCACTGTCAGTCACAGCTATTACCATCCAAGAGACTCGGATGATTCTGGAATTACAAGTGGCCCTTCTCAGTAAGGTGAACAAAAGGAGAAACTCCATTTAGCTGGACACCAGCAAGACTGCAGACTTGCAAAGGGTCTTCTTGCAAACAATGGCTCCCCTCTTAGCCAAGCAGTGCCTGCCCACCTTACATCAAAAATTATCACCAGCAGTTCACCACAAAAAGAAAACGATCAAATGAGTTTTAGAATATTCAATAAATATTACACGTGTTTATGTCCAATTTAGACCAGGATTCAGGAAATGATAGAGAGTGAGAGACAGTAACTTCCTTTAGGGCAAAATAGAATTACTCTATCAGACAGTTAAACAAGATATGGTAGAATATTCGACAATTCTGTTCTGCTTTGAGTGAAAATGGCTGTGAAAAAGGTATGCTTATGGTGCAGGATCAGGAGAAGAGCGATCAGAGCTTGAAAGTCAAAAAGAAACCAATTTCCAAAACCCAAAGCACAACCTAAAAGTCTTAGTCAAAAGAAAAGCTTTTTCTAGCTAACATAGAAATGTAATTCAATAACTTGGGAGCCACGGATAGCATGATGCTGTGTTAAATAGCGTCAAGAAGACAAGACATCAAGGGACTCTTTTCTAAAGTAGCGGTGTCACTGATATAGAACAAATATAATGACAAAAACCAATCACAAAATCCAAATGAATTTAAAATCAAAAACAGAGCTCAAAATGACAATAAAGTGATTGAAAACCATAACATATCATATAAATGTAATTACTCTGCTGTGCTTTTTTTAATGAATGTCATATTGGACAGATTACACTTTGACCCTCAATTGTATCACATCATAGGCAATAAGCCTTTTCAAAGCGGGTGCTCCCTGCATGGACTCTGCGTGTTCTCTCCGTGTTCGCGTGTGTTTCTTCCCACAGTCCAAAGACATACAGGTTAGGAGAGCTGCTGATGTGAAATTGGCCGTAACGTGTGTGTTAACTCTGTGGTGGTCTGGAGCCCTGTCTGAGGACTGATCATGCATTGCGACTGAAGCTGCTAAGGAAAAGCAGGTTTGAAAATGGATGGACTAAGACACACCATTTATTATACAAAACTGAATTTTAGTATTGCCTTCTATATAGTGATAATAAATAATATTACTACAGTATTTACTGTTCTGCATATCACAGCATTACATTAAGCAACATATACTTAACACGTCTTCCTCTTCATCTTTTCCCACTTCTATGTCGGGATTGATGTTTTACAGCATGATGCCATTCCTGCCCATGTATTCGGACTTGGCACCGTCCCTAAAATTCAGGCTGGGTTATACTTAATTTGATGAAAGCATAAAAAAAAAAAGTTTAATGTTGAGAGCACCACCATTAATCGTGGAGAGCTAGCCCTCCTCTTTAAATATTCTAAATGCTTTACCACATTTCTGAATAAGTTTGAGGCTTCCTCTATTATTAAATTATGATCGGACGTTACAGTATAAAGTGCTTTATTGCATTTATGGTTTTAATCAAACTGCATTCCCGCAAATGATTTTTTGTTTCTTTTAATTCTTTAGGTATGGTATTTATCTTCCTTATATGATTTAAGCATAAAGACTATACTTTAGAATACTCATTAGCATATTACGTAACAGAGGTATTAAAAGGAGGCGCGCGGATATCCAGGCGTCAGTAGGTAACGTGACTAAAATACACACGCAGTTCGAAAATGCAATCAAACATCCTCACTTTGGAAACTTTTTCATATCCAATCAGATTACCGCGTCAACTATAAACCCACCCAATGGAACCCGCGTGTGAGCGAGAGGCCGCTTTAATGAAGACCCCCAAATGGCTGCACAGGTGAAAGTGAAGGTGAGTGGGGCTGGTGGGAGTGTTTGCAGGCGGGCTGACATTTCAAAAGGCTCATCTGCAAGATGAACAGAATGCTTTCCCATTGATTCATATGTTACAGCGCCGCTTAGGAAACGTAATAACAGCAGTTTCCGTTTTTTGGTTATTTTTTAAGTTCTGAACTATCAACCTAGAGTCACGTTTTTCCGCGCTACTCGATGTGCCAAATTTTGTATTTTTAAGACTATCAAATAAAGGCCAGATCTTACTTCATTTACTTTACTGTACAGTCAGACCCGTAAGTAGTTGGACAGCGACACACTTGTCAAAATTGTGGCTCTTTACGCCACCACAATGGATTTGAAACAAAGCAATCATTATGAGATTGAAGTGTAGCCTTTCTGCTTTAATTCAAGGGTTTTATGAAAAATATTCTATGAACTGTTTAGAAAAGTCACATTTGTATACATACCCCGCCATATTGAAGGGCTCAATTTGGACATTTGCCTGACAGGCTGCTCTGTAGGCAGGTGGGAGCAGTTCCCTCATTATTTCATTAACTAACAAGCCGGTAAGAGGTCTGGATTATTGTTCTGGAATTTTCATTTGTAAGCTGTCACTGTAAACTCTCAATATGAGGAATATGAGGAGCCAAAATTATGAAAATTGTGTCACAGTCCATGGACCTGACTGTACATTGTCATATAAGTTATATAATCTCAAAACATCATTTAATTTAATGAGATATAGTATCTTTTGGCAATAGATTCCCAGTGCTGAGGTATTCAGATATTTTACTCAGTTTTCATAACTAGATACCCTCTTTACGTTAACACTCGTGGCTGTTTTTAAGGTACACCCGTTGGAACGTGCAGTTATTATACATCACCCAACCGTCTGAGATATCGTGCATGGAGTCGCTTTGTAGTCGTGTGATTTGGCGCGTTTGTTCCTTGGACTTCACCTTAGTCACTACAAGGTCGCCGCCGAGCTGACGTTGATCCCAACAGCATCGACTGACCAGGACGGGGCACCTGCAGTGTGCTGCGATTAAGATCACCACATTTTACATTACGTGCCGAATTCAGTATTCAGAAGCATTTCTAAGGTTCCTGCCTATAAAGCAATCGGTGTCGGGGTTTAGCGATAATGGCAAACTGCAATACAGAATCCATGCAGAATCTGACTTAAGGGGATAGCATTTCCAAATTGCCAACTGCGTTTGTGAGTGTGGTCTTAAAGACAGGAAAATCGATGGTTCACCTCTCGTGTGCTAGAAGGATCAGGAATAGTATACTGTATATATATATATGAGAGAGAGAGACGTGTGTAGGACTCTTAGCTTATGTCTTGTGTCTCTGCTCCACGAATGCCCTCGTTGTCCGTTTGCCCAAAGGCTCAAAGACGTGCGGTGCACAAAAACTGGCCCCGTGGGTATGCAGTTATGGGTGTACGCTTGAACTAACAGTAGATCTCCGCACAAATGGCCCTGTCTACGTCTCATTTCTGATGCCATCCTGCGGAACTGACCCGGACCCAACAGGTTCAAGGATGTTACTTCTTAACTCCACGCACGCGTTTTGCGCCATAGCGTCGGACTGTACGACCTCCCAATGCTGTTGCGGGGCCAAGCTATTTTTAGGAGGAGACAGCGGGAAGTGGTAGTCTTGATGTTTCGGAACGGGTTTTCTCCACGCTGTAAAAAATGTTACATTTTCAGTAAAAAAACCCAAAAAACTGGCAGTTGTGATTGCTAAAACTTTACCGTAAAAAATAAGTTGTCAATCTTTTTAGGTCTACGGTATAACTCTTTGAAGCTGTACATTATACAGTAATTTTTTTTTTTCTGTACATTGCATTACAATAGAAGCCCAGTAAGCAAGCATCTGTCGCTCCGCTGTCCATTTCGGGGCCGCACGCTTCCTGTCAGCAGATCGTCAGCGGGGGGACAGCAGAAGGCCGACAGAGGTTTCCGCCGCTGGCCCACTGTTGGCTGTTGGCCGCTCGCAGCTGCTGGATAGCTAGTGGTAACCATCCAGCAGGTTAGCCTTGGTCCTCTGGTGGCTAGCCGACCACTATTGTAGCTGGCGGCATTTATTAATTACAAGGTCAACAGACAAAATGGTAATTGATCATTGGCTGCTTTATTCCCAGACAACCAGTCCTATGCCTAAATATAATCCTATTTTACTTAAGGTAAATATGTACGGCCAAAAACATAATTGGGTCACAGTGTGGTAAATTTCTTTGAATACAAACAAAACAACTATATGCAGTCTGATAGTATTCGCACTATAGGGTGTATATTAATTCATAGTTTAGTTTCAATTTTATGTGAACTGGACAAATTATTTTGACAGCAGCTAAGGGACTTAAATCGGGCCAACTTATCAGCAAAAATGGGCCACTGAAAATGTTTGAAAAAGGCATTTCTGATAAACCAAATGATTAATTACAATTTAAAAATACTGAATTTTAATACACATCGCTATTAAAACCAGAACGTTTAACAGTAAGCTGAAATGCATGTATTATAATAAACATACCAATCATGAAACAGTCCAAAAACGCTTTTGGAAGCACAGACCAGAATATTTTGCCTTATTAAAGTAACAATCAATAGCAAACATGTTTTGTACATTAAAAAGAATTTTATGTTTAATGTCTGGTGGAGAGGAAAAGTTTGCTTTTGTGGTGTACGGTGTCTTACAGGTTTGTCAGTTTATTGAAAACAACACACCATGAATCAGCTTCCATAACGTCAAAAATATCTTCAACACTCGGGGAAAATGACATTTGCTAACTCTGTCCAAGTGTGATAAGGTCTGCGGGTCACCAGGCACAATATGGTCAAAGGGGGCGTTTCTTATGCAAATATCGTAACTTGTGTAAATTTAGAAATCAGTGCCAAGAAAAAAAAATGTTTAGTTCTGAAAAATTGCATCATACTCGATAGGGCAACCACGCAAACTTATTCACGTCAGGTGCACGTTAATTAAAAGTAATATTGAAGAAACAGCTACATAAAGCAAATACACGTGATCATTCTGAGTTAAATTAATGTAAGTCAGCTGTTTAGAGTTAAAGAATGGTAATCATGTGACAAATCGGACACGGTCAGCAAACAGCAACTTTTCTTTAAACAGCTCGATGCCATAAAAAGGAAGATATAATATCTTTTTTCGGGTTAACAATGTAAAATATTATATTGGTCAACGTTTCACTTAAGTGCTTCAGTGTTAACTGAAACAGTGCTTTACCGTTTTACATTTTACAGTTCACCTTCGCTATTTAAATGTTTTACACTGTAAAATCGTCCCAACTTTGCAGTGGGCTGGCGACCTTCCCAGGGTTTGTTTCCTGCCTTGCGCCCTGTGTTGGCTGGGATTGGCTCCAGCAGACCCCCGTGACCCTGTAGTTAGGATATAGCGGGTTGGATAATGGATGGATGGATGGATGGAAATTGTCGCAACTGGCATTCAAAACAAAGCTGACAGCTTTGGGGTGACTGACACCAATCATGGCTAACAACATCAAAGTCTGGGGATCAAATCCCGACACGGTCCGTCCGTGTAGAGTTTTATATTCTCCCTGTGTCTGCGTGGCTATTACTCGTATTATTAGTTGTTTTTTTTTAACACACCACAGAACGTTGCCGAATACACAGCTGGCTAATGAATCGAAACAGGCGACGGAGAGAAAAAGGAAAAAGTCCCGCATGCCGATGCTGCAAAATGTAGCAAAATCACGGATACATTTAAATCTGCGATGGCATCAAGTGCAGGTAATGTGATGTCCCAAATCGCTCAGAAACTGCTCTTCCTCTTTTGGCTCCAGGCTGAAATAAAATGACTCAGTATTACAGAAATGATGAGCTGAAGGTACAGTGCAAAACACAGCAACGTGATCTCGAGAGCAGCGGGGGAACTCATTAAAAGTATTACGTAGTCCGATTGCTTTTTAAAATAACTTAATGGGACACATACCTTATTGAAGTCAAAATACTTGCGTTATTATTATTATTATTATTATTATTATTCCAGCAGCAGGTCTTTTACAGATCTCAATTGCACAGCCAAGCACAAGTGCTCAAACCAGTAACAGAAACTTTCGAATAAAGTGTTAGTTTAGCTTAGACCTATTTATAAAAAAACAAAATAATCACAGGCGTCATGCTTATTTTCGGATTCAAGGTGGCCGGTGATCACATTAAATTTTTATTTGCGCGGTTAAAAGACATTGGAGTGTTTTGACAAAGGAGAACTCCAGAAGTTTTCTTGCCCAGGTCATCGCGAATTTTTAAGAAGCCAGGTTTCTGTCTTAGCGGGGTTACTCTCCTTAATCCGGTTGTGTGTGCATGTAAACTCACTGACAGAGTGAGTGCACCTATGATGGCCCATAAATGCAATTTGCAAAAACAAACTGAATACGCAAAAAATACAAATCAGAAACAAAAGCGACAATGGAGCAGCACGCAACCAAAATGACTAATGAGCAAATAAATAAGGAGACATTAAAAACAAAAAGGGCAGTGCTTAACCCAAATCGAAGTGGACATATAAAATAAGTAAAAAGGATCAAATATCTATATAAATTACCTTTCAGCGATCTTCCTTCCACCATACCACTCGTTAAAAAGCTGGGTTTGAATCGTGGTGTATGAGCTCTGCACTGTATTCTTTTCTGCTTCTCAATTTGTTCGCTGGTTGTCATTTTGTTTTGTGCTTTGTTTTTGCGCTTTCTGATTTATTTGCATTTCCACTTTTTGGGTGTGTGCTGATTAGTTTTTCCATATTCAGTTTGTTTCTGCACATTTTCATTGCTATATAATACGTGAACTCCCTTTTTAGACGATTCCACCACAGCACGCATGCTTTGCATTCGAAGTGCGACACTTTACCTTTTCAGTGTTTGTTCATGTCACGACGAAATTGAGGAGCACCAAAGAAAACAAAAATATAAATCTCGTTTTCGTCAGAATACGCAAAGGCTTACACTGACCGTAATTCTGTTAAAAATGACGTTACATCAGCACGTCGTTTGTAAGAGCGATCCTTGACATAGCTGGTGTTCTGTCGATTTGTGCTGCCTTGTCAAAATATACTATTCATGCAAATTTTTACACGTCTAAATGTCAAAACGTCGAAATGAACATACGATTTTCATGGTATTACTCACTACCAGCCAACGTTTTTTTCTAAGGTTGCACAAACCAAACACGTTCGGCTTACAATTACAACAAAGCTGGACAAAAAAAACTGAGTTTAAAATGGGAAAGGCATTGGATACGTTTGCTCTAAATGCCTTAAACGGCAAATAATAATATTAGTAGGGTCGGTTTTAATTGATCCAACGTATTTATTTAAGTAACTTATTTATTAACTGTCGTTTTAGAATAAATGTATAGTGCGCGTGCGCAGAACTGCTTTGCCGCACATTTCGATAGGTCGCGTTGTTCCAGAACACCTGCGGTGGTTTCAGCGATCGCAGAAGACAAGTTGAGGTGAGTGAGGTGGTAGATTTACAATTAGCTTTTAGGTCGTTAAAACTATATAAATATATGAAATAGTTATTGAAAATAAATTTGTTTAAATAGGCAAAGTGCAAATGAATTTCTCAAATGGGAAAAATAATTGCGATATGCTTCTTTATCGGTTTAATCCATCACTGCATTATGAATAACACCGCTTTACAATTCTGAGGAATGCATGATTGCTTTGTGTTTCTTTAGGGAGCACCTCATGCAGGGAAGCAAGGCGTAGGGAGGGCTGTTAGGACATGTTTATTGACAACACAGCATCAGGAAAGTTAGAAAGAAAAAGTGAACAGAGCAGAGGTGCAGTTTAAATATCCTATTGTAGGGCCCAACCTGCCCTTTCAGACAAAAGCAAAATTCAGACGTCTTGCACGTGAAGCTTTTGTGAATTTGCTGTATTGAAAAATCTACACACACTACTATGATTTTGAGGTATTTGAGGGTCTGTTAGTCAGCTAAACATGTTGATAAAGTTTAAAATAATAAGAGTGCTAATGTAGTAGTAATGCAGCAGTTATTTATTTAATTATATATCCCAAATTGGTAATCTTCAGGATTCTGACGAGACCCTTGAGTTGATGACTATAAATCGTTCAGCTTGCAAAAAAACAGTGCCATATACTGCCATGTCCTCCTGTCTCAATAGAACCTGTTGACTGATGCCTATCATGTCATTGGCTGTGGATACAAGACCCTGCTGACCATGTCCATGGCACCAAAGTCCAGTGAAGGAACCTCCACACTGAAGCTTGTGAAGAACAGACAGAGGACCTCCGTTACGCATGAGCATCTTGAGAGAGAGGATGATTCTTGTTGGACTTGACACTGACAGCAGAACTGACAAGGCTGAAGAAAGCAACAAACGCTTACACCACCTGCTGATTCACTAGGTGAGGGTAAAGCCGTTTTTTTTATGTAACATGGCTTTTTTTATATTTGGACATCTATAGTGTGGCTTGGGTGAGTGTGAGACTCCCGACCTGAAAATTAATTCCAGTCTGGCCCTGTTCCTACCTCATGGGTGCTGGCCATGTATAGCACCAAAGAATGTCTCCCTCTGTGTTTTGTACTTTTTAAAAAAATGTGTCTATTCAAAGCTATTATCAGAGTTAATTGATTTAAAAAAAAATCACAACTTTTCTTGTATTAGTGGAACAATATTTTTGTTTACACATTTGTGCTGCAATGAAATTTCCCTCTGGAAAATTACAGTCCAAAGAACCAAATAAACAGTTTTAAAAAAGAAGCCCTAAAGCTCAGCTACTGAAGATGATCCAAATCCATTAAACAAATTCAGTGAAAGAGTCAATGCAGCATGTCTCTACATTTGCACAGCCACCCACACACATGCCCTTCCATATTCAGGCCTATTTGGGACCATCAGTTAACCTGACCTACACACCATTGGACAGGCCAGAAGAAAACCAGAGCACCTGGAGAAAAACACAGGAAGAACATGCAGACTCCACACATGGGATTCAAACCCAGTATGCAGAATCAATGAAGCAGCAACACTTAACTACCCTAAACGTGTAATATACTAATATCATCTTAAAACAATTCATTGTCACATAGCGCTGGACTTTTGGGTTAGGCAGTAAACAACCAAAGACAGGACTCCAGTTCATCATGGAGAATACATGTGTAATTTCTCAGATAGACACAAACCCTGTGCTTAAAGTAAGAAGACTTGTTTATTTTTTGAAATACCTTCCTAGTAAGTATTATTATAGGTATTGCCTGTCGAAGCTCATTTGGAGCCCTAGGCAGGGTTGACGGACGTATTACTCGGTTTAATTAGGCTTTGATGACTTTGGTGTGCAGAGTGAGCTCCCCTTCAATAGTACAAATGGTGCACCTTTGTGCATATGCTGTGGACTTTAAGGACTTCATAATTGTCTCCCAGCGAGTAGCAACTCGGGGTGGAGTCTCCCTTTGTGTCAGTAGTTCATGCACCCTTTGAAACACAAATGGCACCCATTTGTGTACATACCACAGACATTATTGTCATTCTCCTACAACCCATAGACCAAAAGTGTCCAGTGTGGTAGAAATCAACATCTTAATTAAAGAAAGCAATCTATCCTCCATCAGTACAAATCAGTAATCAGGCAGGAGAAAAGCTGTTCATTGTATCTTTTAATTAATCAATCCTTGGCCTTTAGTGGGAGAATTCTTTAAAAAACAGTCTGTTACAGGATGGTCAAAATGATCACAGAATGAAAGCAGAAGCTCATACTTATTGATCACTGAATTTACATAACAGTGCTAATTAATGCTTACATATCATTCTCTGATTGATTAAAATACATGAGGTGTTTAGCATAGAGCACAACCAGCCTAAATACAGTGGTGTGAAAAACTATTTGCCCCCTTCCTGATTTCTTATTCTTTTGCATGTTTGTCACACAAAATGTTTCTGATCATCAAACACATTTAACCATTAGTCAAATATAACACAAGTAAACACAAAATGCAGTTTTT
>JANRMT010028174.1:83541946-83552466 GCA_026402145.1 Polypterus bichir lapradei
TGTGTGTGTCTCCTATATGATATATTTAACTGACATTTTTTATCGTAACAACCAACGATTTATACAGGAAAATAATGACTATTAACAAGGTTGCCCAAACTTTTGCATCCCACTGTACAACAGAGCATGTCCAGCTTGTTGTGTTTACAAATCCAACGTGCCAGCTTAAGTTTGTTTCTTGTGATGTTCGGTTAAGTCATCAGCATTCTAGGGTCTGCATGATTCATTCATTAGAATATTTGTACTGTAACTCAGTTCTGCTCCCACGTTAATAAACATCACTAAAGGATGACGTAACTGATCTTGTTAAGACAGGAACATGGAAAAGTTCATGTTAGACAGATAGATACTTTATTAATCCCAAGGGGAAATTCACATGTATCCAATGAATGGATAACAAATTTTTGTTTTAAATGTGATGTGCTCACTTCGTCACCACTGCTCATTTCTACCTTTTCAACTCCGTCATACCGCACGAGGTGAAAAACACGTCCAGCGTTGAAATAGCGTCTGAAAAAGAAGTTTAAGCTAGTTCTCCGCAATAACCAAATACCACAGTACCTGAACTCGTCCCAACTCTCCTTGACATGTAAAAGTTCATTTAATTTATTTAAAAACGATTGAACATCAATGAAGTCAAATATCCCTTCTCTTATTGGACTGTCTTTCACAAACTTGTAACCTCCCATTTTTTTCGGCTCCGAAACACAATTCAATTGGCTAAGTTTTTGTTTTTTAAGGTACCCGCCCATTGACATACCTCTTAAATTGATTGGTGTAACATAACTTTCCTAAGTATTGATTGGATAAGAGAAACTAGGCCCCTCCCCTACGGACACAGTGTCCGGCCCTTGCGCACAAAACTGCGAAAAGAGAAGTGACATGGCGACGCAGGCAGAGCAACGGAGTGAAGCAGAGATGGAGACTACAGCAGGAGGTGAACGTTCGGATTTAGGAGACAGTGAACAGGATGAAGAAGATGATGTTTTTGAAGTGGAACGAATCATCGACATGAAAGTGGAAAAGGTACGGGAGTGTTAAGAACTCAATAGTGTTTTAACCCGTTCTGTTTTACAGGCCCAGATGGGCTGTGTGAATTGTGCATATCTGAACGTTTGTTTAAAAGGTCCTTTCGGTGATTGCGGCCGTGGCGGGAATAAATCGCCGAGAGCTGCATTTGATTGAACGATATGTACACTGTGGCCTTTTAATAGTGTCTGCTGGACTTTTTGGAGAGAATGGAAGAATTAGTAATTTACAAATACTACAGCGCAGCTCGTATACATTTACATAAAACGAACTCCCCCTACCCGGTTCACGTGTCTTTTTATGTTAAAAAGACGTCTGGCGCATTGTGCATATCCTCCCCATGAAAAAAAAAAAACATTTACGAGTTAAATACTTTCTGGACTTTCTTAAAGTCTAAATTATTCAGTTCCAGATTTAATTGCATTAAAGTGATTGGCATTCCTGATGTGTTACTTGAGACCTGTAAATGCTGTAGTAATATGTTACATTTGGTGTTTTAATTTCGCTATCAGAACACATGCAGGTGGGTTGACGTGCAAATCTAAACTGGCAGCCAGAGGTCTGATATTAAGTGTGATCTGTACTGGAAGAAGCCTGTTAAAACTGAGCCAGCGATCAGGGCAGTTGAGTGATATTGCCACTCTCACAAGTTTAGATTCTTCAACCATTTGGTACATTTGAAGGTGGTCTTTTACTCATGCAGCTTATGTGGGTTTATTTTCTCAACATCCAATCAAATGGAGCTTTTGTTTTTCTACCTGGCTATCTGACCATACAGTAGCGTTTGCTTTTTAACCCTCACAACACCTTTAGGTCAGATTTGACTTGTGTTTGTGTTTTGAAATCAGTAAAAGCATCCCAAATTGAATACATTCAGGGTAAAACCTTGTGACATTTCCTCAAATTAAAGCAAAGTTTATTATTAAAAAAAAAACAAAAAACTAAACATCCCAAAATTTGTATAGTTCTCTGGTCAGTTTTGACCATTTATTTACAATAAAACCTCCATTATCTGTCAGGATTCAGGACCAGGGCTGTGACGGATAAGTAAAAAGACGGATAACAGAACAGCTACTTTAAAAATGGTGTACAGTAGATGAGTTTAGCAAATAATCGTATTTATTTACAAAACAAAACTATATTAACAAAATCTAGTTTTAACAAAATTAATACATTTAATATTACTGTAACGACTAGTGTAATAAGCAACTGCAACTCGGCAGTACTGGAGTTTTCTGTTTTACTTGAAGCCTTCATTCCGTAACAAATGGTCCATGTCTTATACGCCGTTATCTGGGTTACAGAGCACACGTCCTAAACAGTAAAAGAAAGCTTTCCCTGCCAGTTTATTTCTTGCCACTTGCATTCTTTTTTCTTTATATCACAAACACTCCTGCTTATTGTCTCCTGAATCCCACAGAAGCCCTTCATCCAGTCTCACCCTTAACAGCCTTCATTCCAACCTTTCTGCTCTTGTACAGCGCATCACAAGCTGCCTGAACGTTGGAATATATTAACAAAATATAGCAAAATTTGAAAAGAAAATTGCAATACAGATTACAGATACAAATCGATGCAATACTTGAAACACTTTCACCATTTTGTAAATGTTTAATAATTTCAATTTTTGTGACAATTCCAGCACCACACATGTATGTTTATTGGCCATAACCGTGTTATAGTAGATTCATTATAACAAAAGAGAAAATTTATGAAATGTTATTAAAACTGAAGGTATGTAACCAACACTGTGGTGCTGGAGAAGAACACTACGTGCTTGCACAAAGGAAGGGTGTTCCAATGTGCAAAGCTCACAGCATACTGCATAGCAGCAGCAGTAGTAGTACGGTAATAGGTAGGTGCTGGCATGTGCAAATTTTTTTTTTTTTTTTCTCCCCACCTTGCACCCATCTAGTTCCTGCCACAATTAATTCCAGTCATCGCTCATGTTCACCAATTTTGCTCCTCTCTGCATACCTGACCTTGACTTATGAAATATTGGTGGGTTCCAGCTTGCTAAGTAAAAAAAAAAAAGAATCTTCTGTATCTATAATAAATAAATAAATTATATATATATATATATATATATATATATATATAAACACACATATATGCAGGTAAAATTGCGTATGAACAAATATATTTACAACGAAGTATTTTTATGGTCCTGACGGTTTCCCTTTATGAAAGGAGTCTATAGAAATCTAGTTACTACGAAGTACATTCAGCAGATACTTTCATTACAACGAAGTGACCTTGAAATGCCTGAATGAATCATCCACACAGCAGTGTGTTTTTTTTTCCTTCTGTGGTCGAAGCTCAGTTGAACAATGACCCCAAACAGAAACAGTCATTTTTTTATTTTTTTTTTTTTTTCCTTTCTTTGATCTTTGCTTGTACTGTTTGCTGTTTTTGTTTTCGCTGGTTTTCAGTGATACCTTATGCTTATTGCTCGTCAACATTTCAAAAACATCCATTGGAATTTAACTCCTTGTCACCCTCTTATAGAAATGGCAGACACGAAAAAACGACAACAGTTCATATTAGAAAAAAAAAACTTCAAATTTTGCGGCTCTCAATTCCAGCAAAAAGAAAAAAGACGTTGCCAGTGAATTCGGAATTTCGCCATCGACACTGTCAACTTTCTTGAAAGACAGAGCAAAAAAAGAAGACAAATCTCGGGTTGCAAACGTATGTTAACTGCTACATTTGAAGACGTCGAAAAAGCCGTTTTTATGTGGTTCAGTGATGCTCGTTCAAGAAACATTCCTATTAATGTGGCACTCATTCAAGAAAATGTGAGGTTTGTAAACTCTCTTGGTACCTCTGTCAACAGGACAACACACCGAAGAGCATCCCGAAGTGCAATCTCCGCATCTGTGGAAGACTGTTTATCTGTTGCCGGGACAACAGCAGGCTCAAAGATATGCTGCAGCTCGCCAGTGAAGCAAACCGAAAAAGTCTCGATGGGTAATGCAAGGAACATTGTAAATGCAGGGAACAGGATTACTTGGCTGCCAGCCTAGCCACAACCCTTCCTGACTGCTGTCTGTGTATAGCAGAGTGGCAGATCACACTACAATAAATAACCATACTGTTCCTGTTTCAAGCTGAATAAAGCTGGTTTTGCTAAAGTACTGAGACTCCGCATCACGTTTTGGGATGTAAGACTGGGGCTTATAGCGCAACCACGATCTTTTAGGATTTGCTTCTGCGACGCTTCACTGCAGCGATGTAAGCCTTCTGTTTTCCTGCTCTGGCAACGGGCAAACAATCTTCCACAGACACGTCAATCATGCTTCAGGATGCAGTTACGCATGTTGTCCTGTTGGGTGGGATTCCAAAAGAGTTCAGAAACCTTACAATATGAAGAAGCAGAAGTGATTTTGTACCATTTGTTCAGAGAAAATAGAAAAGCTAAATGCTTTTCTTTATCAGCCTATGTAAAATATCATTCAATGGTCTAAAACTTTTCCTAAAATCAAAAAATTCCAACGAATGGTATTTGAGAGTCATATGCCACTTTAGATAAGAAGCTTTAAGGAAAATGCACAAAGAATTCTTTACACTTAGTTCTCATGCCAGAAACAAAAAAATGCATTCCTTAATAAAATGTCATCAATTTAGTAAATGTTTTCCTGACATATAAGCATAGCTCCAAATGTTCTGCAAAAAATGAACCACAACATCATACAATAGTTTTTTTTTTTTTTTTTTATATGGCATATTTTCTGTATGAAATTTTGTTACACAGATATCCTAACACGGTAATATTCATAGTTAATATGAGCATATACAATTTTTTTTTAAATTCTCATAACAGTTTTATCCAAGTCAATTTTCAAGTGCCACTATAAAAGACTTTATTTCAGTGAAAACTATACCTTTTTGAAAAATATTAACGGGAGTCTACTGAAAAGATATGTTTGCTGGTGAGTGGTAGCTGCAACACAGCATGTTGTGTATTTGGTTATTTCAAAGTGATTATTACTTATTATTTGGGAGGGTGTGAGCTCAGAAGAAAGAATTAAATTTTCATCTTTCACTCCTTACACTGAACCTTTTAGTTAGATTAATAATCAATTTTTTTCTTGGGTTAGTATATTGGTGTGATATTTATTCCTAGTATAGGGATCATATACTTGATCAAGCCTAGCAGTTACAGCTAATTTTCTATTTGGTACCTGCTTATTTATGTTTCAGGGTATGATTACGTACAGAGTCAGGTGGAAAGGCTATGCTTCGGATGATGATACTTGGGAGCCAGAAGAGCATTTGGAGGACTGTAAAGAAGTACTACATGCATTTCAGCGAAAGATGACAGAAACCAAAACCAGAACTGCAAAGAAAGAAAGTGTGGTAGGCTTCTAACAAATTGTTGTTTTATTTTTTTATATTGCATTCTTCACAGAAGACTGGGTAAGAAGTAGGACTGGGTTAATAAACAGTAAAATTGCCTATTATGCTTAATATATTCCTTTAGTGTATATTGTAGACGCTGACACAGGATAAAAAGCATTATCATTATTATAAAAACGTATTTGTCAAACAGAAATTGGTTTAAAACTTTAGTAAGAAAAGTGATGCTTTTGAATGGGCAGGTAATTGTATTGAGAACTGGTATTTCAAATGTTTAAGTAAGCAGTTAGATGGAGAAACTGGCTTCTTTCCAAGAGTGTTCACTTGTTTGGGATAAAAGCAAACCCGTGCTCCTGATGTCCAAGCCTATTCTAAAGAATCTGTGTGTCTCACAATTCATCTTCAGGAGAAATAAAAAAAAAAAATGCATAAACCAGCTATGCGTTCTTTCTGTTTGTTTTTTAAAACTTAAATCCCTCTTCTGCGCTTGGTACCTTGTGCATTTAGTTATATAATATAGCGGTACTTGTACCTTGAAAAAGTGTTGGCTGTAGATTAGTGCTATGTGTAATAAAGGTTGTCTGTTACTGGGAAAATTGTTGGATATATTTGGGGTTTACCAATGTATTAAAAATTACATTGCACAAAGCTACATTCATAGTCTGCCAATTTTTGCACTGGGTGATGGATGTCTTGTCGTTTGTGATTAAATCTATATTTTCCTGTTTCACAGCCAAGACCAATGACATGTGTAAGTAGTGTAAGATCACAACAGAGAGCCACTACAGATGGTTCAAAATGCAGCAGCATATTTTGTGTTCAGCCTGCCGAAATGGATGCACATCACTGATCTGGTAGCAGTGCTTTATACATTTAAATTCTTGGTGTTTGTCTACAGAGCAGTTAATAGATTAGCACCTTTGTATATGGGATGACACTCAGGAGATCCTGTGCTCCTTCTCACCCACATCTCTGCCAGTGAACACTATCTCAGTGTTGTCATCTCTGTGTCGAATCAAATCTCAAACCCACACTCTTCATATGTAGATGAGCTGCCATCTGCATTTGAACTGCCTGCCCCCTCAGTGATTTTAAAAAAAGTGTTTTCCTGTTATCTGTCTAACCGATAATGTTGTTAATAGGTTCTTGTAATTTGTAATTAAGGAAAAATAACTAGTTTTGTGTTCTGGTTGGTTTAGATCTCTTCACTTGTGGTGATCAATTTTGTAATCTAGTCTTTTTAACACATCTTCCTAAATAGTTCCTTAGACCAATAGCTTTCAAGGTCAGTCCTGGGGGCTTCCTTTGGCTTCAGGTTTTTGTTACAGCCTGTTTCTCAATCAGTGAGTCTCTTACCTGTAATTGATCTCATTGTTTAATTACCACTTTTACTTTACTTTTAGAAAAGTGCAGGTCAAATTTAAACTTACAGGAAATGAAGGCACATTTGATTGTATTTTTTAATTCACTTTTTCTGAGGAATTTTTCTTTCTTAATTGTATATTTTCTGAAAATAGACAATGACTAGCAGGCATCAGCACAAATGACTCTGAAAGGAACAACTGCTTAAGTGTTACTCACTTGAGTGCTTATTAGTAAATTGTCTCAATAACCAGGTATTAAAAAAAAAAAAAATGTATAAGGAAAGAATATTCTTCCCTATCTAACACATATAAATTCTTGATTCATTCAATAAAAGTGTAGCATTGTTTGTAATTTCACAGGTAAATAAAGGCTTGCTTAATTAAGGTAGGAGTCCAGTTAAGAGAATAAATGATCGTGGACAAAAACCTCAACCACCGGGGACCCCCAGGTTTAAACTTGAGAACCTCTGCCGTAGATCGATGTTTACTTGATTATGTTGACTTTTTTTTTTTTTTTATTTTTTTTTTTTTTTTTACATATGTTAATTCGGATAAAACTGTGAATAAATAAAAATGTGAACAGAGGGTAATACCTCGTAGAGATATATACAGTGGCACAACATAGCCACTTGGTGGTGGAAATGGGAAAGGTTATTCCTTGGATGAAACTAAAGCTTTAACTATCATGCTTTATTTCTGCCCTTAATCACTCTTCCCAAATTCCAGATAATTGCAAATATTGCATTGTGTCTAAAAGCAAATGAAAGTCAAGTTCATGCACATGGAAGTTGAGCTACTTGTCCACTGACGTTTTTGAAAACTTCTACTCGGTGGTCCAGTGCTGATTCCTTTTAGATTTAAGAAAAGATAGTTGAGGTGGTCATAATATCCAATGAGGAAGCCCTCCCCCAAAATGTATTCTTTCTATGACTCAATAGGACGATACTAGAGGGCGAAGCCATAACACATTGGTGTGGTTACTTTTCTTGGCTATTTTAGAATGTCAGCATACATTGTACACTTTTACCAGGAGAGGAATGGTTAATCCTGGATAACTGTATGTTGACTTCGTAAACTTCACAAAGCGAAAAGTGGAGGAAAAAGAAGAGAGACATTTCAAATTTTGTAATGTCTTTAATGTATCTGATTATACACCGAGAGATTTAGGTTGCCAGACTTTATTTCAGAATCAATTTCTGTGTGTTCTAAAACTCATTTGGTAAGCCAACTGATATTCAGAGCTTCAGTGTGTATATCTGTTTTAAAGTAGTTATTGGTACATAATGGATCATTGACCAGTAAGCTACTGAAAGAAAGACCGTGGCAAGAGGCCAGGAAGAAATTATTTAATTAGGTGTGAGAGAGAATTTCTTTCAAAGAGATTAGTACAATTTTGCAAAGCCATCTAAAATATGAGAATAAAATATTACTTCTGTGCTACTTTTAATTAAAAGCAATTCTTTTCCTTGTGTAGATTCTTGAAAATTATAGCCTTGGTAAAAATGATTATTACTTTTATGTCATAACCTGATAATGTGTTAATCAGGAAAGCTTTAGTATCAGTTGATCATTGTCTGTCTGTCCTAGCTTGAATGTACAGGTATAATGTGTGCCTCTTACTTCTTTTTAATTAGAAGCTGCCAACAAAGAATGATATTTTTGATGCAGAATCGGACAGTGATGGCCCTTGTGATAGCAGAGACACATCTCCCCGAATAAAGAAGAAGAAAAACAAGCTCAAAGAGCTGGATACTACTCCAGGTAGTCCAAAGAAAGATAAGAAATCAAAAGTTGATAAAATATGTGAGCCAGAGAAATCTAAAAGTGAGCAACCAGATAAGTCCCCTTCAGTCTCTCCTGTCAATGAGAAGATTTCAAAAACAAAGAAAAGAACTATTGAAACGGACACTGAGCATAAAGGTACGAAAAAACAAAAAAAACATGAGACAAAAGAAAATGGAAAATCTAGAAAAGAATTGACTGATGCAAAGAAGAAACAAAAGATATCTAGAGAAAGTAAAATTAATGATACCACACAACCACAGCAAGAGACCTCAGATAAGGATGACGGTTCTGCAGATGAACTCTCACATGATGAGCGCAGCATAGTAAGCACAGAAGCTACTGACATCTCTGTAGATGAACAAGCTCAAGAACCGACCTCGTCTTTTGATTCAACTATGAAAGCTGATGCTGTCTGTCTAGAGCAAAGCCCTGTGGATCAGAATGCAAGACAAAAGAAAATCAAAAAGCATGCTTCTGAACAGAGGGTAAAGCTACAGGATATAAAAGAACTTATTCTTGAAAAAAAAGGAGTACGTTCAGAGAGCAGTATGAGTAAAAGGGAGTCGACCCATTTGAAACTACGAAATATACTAGCAGCAAGTAGATCTACTGAGTCAAGTGAGAAAACTCAAAAATCATCAAAAACAGGAGCTGAGGAGTCTGATGAACAGTCTTCAGATTCAAGTGAAGGACTTGGTGGTGTCAAAAGAAAAGCAAAAAGCAGAGTTTTGGATTCATCACCAGAACTGGAATCTAGGGGAAAGAGTAAAGAGGAAGAACATGCTGATAAAATCGGTTCTAGTTCAGGTACACCTTCAAAAAGCAAAAGCATTTCTGCACCATCTTCCCAAGAGGAAAATGAAAAGGAACAGCTCCAATCTCCAAGCCTGTTTGAGAAATTTTTGCTGAACTGTGAAGCAAAAGACCGAATTCCTAAAAAGCAAAGTTTGGGCACTGCAACAACGAATGTGGAAGACAAAACTGAGAACAAAACAACTGGAAAGGTGTGCATACTATTTTAATTAATTATCTTTCTCTCTCTGTATATCTGTGTGTGTGTGTGTGTGTGTGTGTGTGTGTGTATATATGTACAGTGAAAATCGTTTAACACGAAACTGAGGGGACTGAAATATTTTTTCATGTTAAAAGAATTTTGTGTTAAAGGATATTACAAAAAAAAAAAACGCATTCAACAAAATTAAGTAAATTAATAAATAAATTAATCCTCGTGCTTGGCCGTTCTCATCCGTTTTCGCTCTGGCTCAAACGTACTCCGTTCAAACATTTCCGTAATTTGCTCTGTTTTTTTTAATTATTGTTGATAATGAGAGTTGGCAATATCAAAATCTTTACAGATTTCCGTTTTCGTCTTCTGTTTTTGATCAACAGCCTTAAGAAGCTCCATCTTCATTTTAAACGAAATAGCAGTTTGCTTTCCCCCTGAGCTCTTTGCCATTGTGCCCGTAAAAAAATTATTCTAAAATAGAAAAAAAAAACACGAACCAAACTTACTGATTTTTACTCGTACTGTGATGTACTCGTCACCGAATTCCAAAACCAACTGATGAGAGATGAGATGCTTTTGTGTGGCGTTTGTAGGGGTGGAGGGTGAAAGTAGCTTAGATAAACAAAATTGGCTCGTGTCACAGGCTATTCCGAGGGTATTTCAAAGCCAAGTTAGCCTCCTTTCTACGAAACATGTGAAACCACCTCTCTTTCATTTCACACCCCTCTTAAATCTCGAGGGGTGTGCGGCTGGTGTTTTCTGTATTTTGTTCATTCCCAGAAGAGAAATCTTTTCGTGTTAAGCGATTTTTGTTTCGTGTTAAGAGAAAAAAAATGCATGAAAATACATAGTAGTTTGTCGGGACCGTTGTATTATTTTGTGTTAACCGATATTTCGTCTTAAGCGTTTTCGCGTTAAACGTATTTCACTGTATGTTTTATGTCCTATTACAACACCCAAGGGGGGGAAACGGGTGT
>JANRMT010028174.1:83557466-83623900 GCA_026402145.1 Polypterus bichir lapradei
AATATATAATTTTTTTTTTTTTTTGTCCTCAATTATGTACATTATTAACCACTTTGCCTTTGAGTCCCAGTGTCTCTGCAACAGCAGTGAACTTCTTGGCAAGTCTTTCAGCTGTATGTATGGCTATACAGGGCTCCAGACTAATAAAAAGATTGCTTGGGAGCATTTAGCAGTAATATTTCCTTTTTTTTTTTTTTTTTCTCTCCATCAAATGATACAAACAAATGTAGTTCATGTTAACAGAATGTTTGCACTTTAAGTGAAATACCTCCAGTAAACTTAATACTTGCAATGTCATTATTATAAATTCTGTTCTTTTTTTAAATAGCAAGATTTGTGGGATGTATTTTGTGGACAGTCGTTCCTTGCATATAATCTTATTTAAATTTTGTTTACAGATCTTTGAATTTTTTCTGGGCAGTTTTTTTTTTTTTTTTTTGGTTGGTGTTTTTCCTCCTCTCTCACAGGTGTGAGGTGTGACGTAAACTGTAGGTATCTCTTTAGGGGCACACTTTGCAATTACACAATCACATGCACTTTTATACTTTGTCAGTCTCTATGGTTTTACCTTTTTTGAAATGATTTATCCCTTTCAAAGGTTCTTTGTACTTGCATCTTCCTGATTGGGTATACAACAAAAGTTGCAATACATCACTTGTTTAACTTTACCATTCCTAAGCTAAGGAAATTCCTGACGCTGTTTACTTCTAAAGTGCCGTTCAGGCCTGTTGATCAGTGAAGTGCTCAAATTAGATGGGCGTTCAGATTTCATGTTGTCAATAATTGCATTAAGCTTGTCATGTTAAATCTGAGGATCAATTACAGTGGACAAAGAGCCCCCAGGCGATATAGTGCAACCTAATTTTACACTTCACTATTATTAGGAGATCATCTAGCATGTTAAAGGTTTTCAGTAGGGATGATCCGGTCGGGTGTTTTTTTTTTTTTTGGCCAGTGCCTATTTCATGTTATTGAATTGGCTGATTTTGACAGTTTTTTTTTTTTGTTTTTTTTTGTGTCACAAACCCTATAAAACACTTTCTGCACTAAGCTTCTGCATATCCAGGCTCATAGAATCCTTATCTTCTATATTAAAGTGTTAACTTCGGTGTTATGATTTAAACTATAGACCACAGTTTTTAACTGTAGATTTTATTATTAGAAAAATAAAATTCTGTAGGCTAATTGCTCAGTGAACATAAAATACTATAACAAATAAAATTTCCTTTAAACATGTACAGAAATATTGATCCATAATGTATATGCCACAAAAGAAAATGCTATTCTTTTTAATTTCTGAAACAGAGCTTAATAAAAAAAAAAAAAAAAAAAAATGTACCATTTCTCTAACAAAACAAATGTATGTATATCCTCACACAGTCGATTAAGCAGCAATTTAAAATTCTTCTTTATCTTTTTCTGATTGAAAATGTAAGGTGGTATATTTAACACAAGCTTGCTGTCCAAACTCCGTTGCACAGGATGACTTCACCAATTCCCTTTTCTTAGTTTATTATTCCACTTTTCTTTAACATAAAGGCTAATATAACCATCTTCTCTCGCTTGCGCTCTCTCTGATAAAGTATGACTTGACTTGCTTCTCTTTGTTTACACTACAGAGGTTTGCTTTAACAAAAGAAGACTGTACTGACTCACCTAACCTAATACTTCACATAAAGGAGCACTGCAACCTAATTACTGTAAAGCTTAGGAAAGCAGGGTCTCAAAAGATTGCTTTTTGTGATCTGCCGATTTACTGATCACCGATCGAGTATCTGGAGTTAAAGGTGTTAGATATAATTAAATAATGGCAGATAAAAATATAATCCTGCATCAACCCAAAAAATAAAATGTGTTTCAGTCACTGATGCTGACTAAACTTAAAACTTTGGAAATTTATAGGTTGTGGTGTGTTTGTTTTTTTTTTTTTGGTCTATTTTGGTTGCAGTCTGGAACCCTTCTATGAAAATTTTGTGCGTAATACCATTGACTTCCTCTGTCGTGGAATATTATTATTTTTATATAAAATTCATTTGTTGTCCCGAGTGTGATCTCATTAGCTGTTGACAGCATAGCTTTCCACTCTTGTATCTTCTCAGTAAAAAGGTGGTGAAAGTGATTTTAGATAGAAGGCTGTATCCTGATTCAAGATAATTGATTAGCAAATGAAACCCTTTCCTTCAGCTGCGGTGATCAACAACATCTTTGTATCATTTCACTAGCTTAGAACATAAGAAATGTCACAAACAAGAAGAGATCTGATTACCAGTTTTTACAGTTTCTGCTTGATAGTCAATGGTAGGTTATTTGGAATGTCTGACTTTGAAAGAAATTTGCTATTTCAGTGGAGTGTTTCTTTAACACGTTCTGAAACCATACTTTGTTATGCTTAAGCTCATAATGGAAGTTCATAAAACAGCATTTAATTAACATCCCTAATGATCTGTTCACCTTTTCCCCCCAGAGATATTTTAAAATTATTTAAAACTTTTCATTGTTTGGTAAATATCGTTACTTGTGGCTTTTCCCTACAGTTAATATGCATTTTTTCCCCTCTCAGAGCAAGGCTGAGAAGTCTAAACCAACAAAAGACACATCTGTTCCTAAAGCACCACCAGAAAAGATTGATAAAAGCATCTCAGAGTCAAAACCTCTGGAAATAAGACAACCTGAAAGTAAGCTTGTGTTATTTGTTTTTCCTTTTTTGAATATGTGTGAGTTGTCTGTGATTTATTTTGTGTCTAGAATGCAATTCACTTTTCTTTCAATCTGCTTGTTCTGATGAGATTTGTGGTTGAGCAGGATAGACCAGACCAGCCTATCCACAATAGCTTCTTCCAGCTTCTATTTCCCATGAGCTTCCAGACTAGTTTATATCACTTTGTGACTTTTCCAGCGATTTTCAGTTGTAGCCTACATTCACATAATCTTCAAGTTTCAGAGGCAGTTGGTGACACACTTCTGTGAAACCGAATGCTAAATGTGACATATCCAGACACTGAGACCAACTGGTCTTTGACTTGCAACAATAAAATCAAATTTTGTCTTTGGTCAGAAAAGCAGGCTGTCTGTGAAGGAGAGCTGACAACCAATGAATGCTCATCTTGGAATTACAATCAATAGTATGTAGTGACAAGGAATAAACTCTTTATTTTGAACCTCACCAATAGAAGAGAAGCCTGTCTGTCTCAAAATGGTAAAAAAGAAAAGGGCCAAGATTGCAGCTGAACTTACTGCAGCTGTTAACTCTTTGTACAGCATCAGGCAACCCAGGGGCTATAAATCTCACAAACGGAAGAGAAGCTCTTCTGTCTGATTTTTCATATTTTACATACTATAACAGAATGGAACAAAAAAATAAAGGGCCGAGACTGTTGAACTTTCCACACCTGTTAACTTTTCAAACAGCACATGCTTCTTCAGGTCACACACTTGGCTGTCAGAAAAATTATTTATGCATAACTGTGCTGGGAGATTAATGCACAGTCAGTAAATGTGACATTGGCTGCGTTTTTCAGTCGTGTAATTTGACATGGTGCCATGGCAAGATCAGCAACTGCAGTTAGTAGATCTGACATACCCCATGATAAAATGTTATGTAATCTGACGTTGGCTTTAAGTACATTTTCAACCACATCACCTGGCTCCTGTCAATTTGAATAAGCAACACTTCTACTTAGAGGTTTCTCTGTACCGCTGTGTTTCTTGCCCTGTCATCAAAAGGGAGCCAGCACAAAAATCATATCTCTGGCTGCTTGCACTTAGGATCTTGGGTTATTACCTAATTCTATTTTCCATAGGCATGAATGGGAATGTAGACTGACCAAAAAATCTAAATTTTGCCTGAGAGCTTTATCTTCCTCTCCACCACCACAATAACTCAATTTTCTCCAATTAAATAGCATTAAAACTGAGGTGCTCCTCATTGGTTGTAAATCTACACTCGCTAAGGTAACTATTCTTTTTTAATCAACAACATTAACACAAACATCTCTTCCCAGGTTAAGAGCCTGGGTGTCATTCTAGACAGTACCCTCTCTTTTTCTTCCCATATAAGTAATGTTTCTTGGACTGCCTTCTTCTATCTCTGAAACATTTCCAGTCTTCGTTCTGTTCTTGCACAACACAGTCCTGAAGTATTGGTTAATGCCCTAGTCACCTCAGAATAGCATTACAGTAATCTATACATATCTGGCATCCCACAAAAACGTATCCATCGCTTACAACTTCTTCAAAATTCTGCTGCTAGGATAATAACCTGTTCTAAATCCACTGAACATATTACAACTATTGCCTCTCAACTTCACTGGCTCCCTATTTACTACCAAATACAATACAAAATACTGGTCTTAACATTTTAAAGCTCTCCACAACCTCGCTCCTCCCTACCTCACTGATCTCCTACAGACTTGCACTCCTGCTTGCTCACTCAGTTCCTCATCTGCAGCATTACTTTCTGTACCACGCATCAAACTCAGTTCTATGGGAGCTTGAGCATCCTCTCATAGTGCTCCTCAACTCTGAAATTCTCTTCCCTCCCATATCCGTCAACTGGACTCAATAACACATTTTTAAACTGCCTTCAAAACGTATCTTTTCAAACTGGCATGCCAATTATTAATTTTAACACTGTTACTGCCTGTTATCTTTGTATGTTTGCTACTACCTCTGTACCTTATTACTATTTGATTTTATTTTCCTCTTTGTTTTTATATTTTGCTAATGTTATTTAATTTCATTGTAAGGTAACCTTGAGTGTTAAAGGACCTGTTAAATGTTTTATTATTAATGCTATTCAAAGTCTGCACTGTTCCTGCTGATACTCGGATTCATTGTCCAATCTTATCAGCTGTACAATAACTCATGAAGAAGACCTCTTGACTTTCTTGATTGCCTCCACTTGCCCTTTTCTTAAAGAGACCAAGCCACTACTTTTTTTGGAGAAGACCATGACCTCAGATTTGGAGGTACTAGTTGGCATCCCTACAATTTCTTACGCTGCTACAAATTGTTAGCACCAGAAATTTTCTGGTCATGGACAATATGATTTCTTAGCAGTAATGTCATTGTTGCTATGTATGCAAAACAACATCTTGCATCATCAAGTATGTATTTGCATAAGCCAATCAGAAATTTTTATACTATACCAAAGCTTGACTGAAACATCCCATTGGTTGTCAACATTTTTTTTATGCAACTCTTGTAATATGGATATCATGCTAGCAGCACTAGATTTTTACGGACAGCTGTTGATATGATGTAAATAATTGTTGCTGAAAAAGAGGCTGACAAGCTCAAAACAATAGTTCTCCCCAATAATATGATCCAAAGAAGAATAAATAACCGGCAGAAGATAATAATGAATTTTATTTATAAAACTTGATTTCTGGTCAACTTCAATTGACAAAAAAACATTTGATTAATTCCAGTACATTTAAGAATTCCTAGGAAATTTAGCTATGTTTTAATATAGTAAATTCTGATCTCACACTATGCTGCTATCTCAAATCACTTTGTTAGCGTGAGCCTTGAGCCTTCTTCTAGCAACTTCCTCTGTATGTATTCTGAAGTGCGCTTGATTAATACCATGTCACTGATTTGTTTGTCTCTATCATCCTCAAAACCACAGTCTGTTATGCAGCTAAGGCAAGCAGTTAAAAACTGTTGAATAGTTTCACTTGGCTTTTGTTTCAGCTGATAAAAAGCTTGCCTTGCAAAAGCCATGTTCACATGGGGCACAAAGCAAATATTTAACACATCTAACGTGCTGTTGTAATCTGCTGGCCAACTGGTACTTTCCAAAATAGAAAATACATCCTGCACATCAGCACCTGCATGGATTTGAAGGTTTTGCCCTTCTCTGTTGTTTTGATGTTTCCGATACATTATCTGTTAAAATTAGTCCTTTCCCATCTGCGAACATCTCAAATGCTGCTAGACATCTTGTCCAGCGTTATACCAGCATAGCAATCGAATTTTGGCACAGTTGTTTCCAACTCAAACAATAATTCAGCTTGGTTTTCAATGCGAAACTCAACCATTTAACAAAATCCTCATCACCAATGTTCAGCCCCTTCGCCTTGCTCCAGCTTAAGACTGTCACATTGAATCAATAGACATGACATTGTTTCATACTTGAATGCTCTTTTTTATAGTAAGGTGTAATACAGAAGACGGTTTTTGTTTTATTTTAGAAATCTCTCCCCGCTGGTTGCAGCCCATACTTTGGGAACCACTGATCTAAGGGACTCTCAAACTGTGACAAACATGATTCTCTGCTCTGATGAAGGCAGGCTTAGTTTAATATTCTATAGGAAACCGGGCACTGCATATAACCTGTGCAAAATCACTGCATCGCTGCAGCAGCCTTCTGTGGGGTTGGTTTTAGGCAGCAGGGACTGATAGACTAGACAGGATTGAGTGTAAGTTGAACAGAGCAAAGTACAGTACAGGGATCTCCTTATGAAAACCTGTTTCAAATTGCTGTGGACCTCTGACTGGAAGGTTCACCTTCCAACAGCATAATGACCCTAAGCAGCAAGCAAAGTCACCACAGAGGTGGCTTAGGGACAAATTTGGGATTTTTTTCTTTTTTTTTTTTTTTTTTGCCCAGACTTGATCCTAATAAAATATTTCGGGAGAGAAATAAAAATAGCTGTCCACTGATGATCTCCATCCAACCTGACAGCGCATGAATGGCAGGAAAATACCTAAATCCAGGTGTCATACCCAAGAAAGACTCCAGGCTGTAATTGCTACCATGGGGGCTTCAACTAAGTACTGAGTAAAGGTTCTGAATACTGTTTTTTGTTTTGTTTTTTTTTTTTGTTTTTTTAAAAATGGCAAGAAATTCTAAACTTCCTTACAAGAACTGAATGTTGTTTGATATGGGGGGAAAATTTTTTATTAAATGATTTTAGTACAAGGCTGCAACACAGAAAAATGTGAAGGGGTCAAAGGCATATATAGCTCCTCATGGCACCCTTTGCAACCTGTGCACTATAAACATTGACATGAAGTAGGTAGAAGATGGGTCATAGATTTCTTGGCTGCTTTTCCCTTTATTAACTACTATTAGACCAAGTAACTCGGCACAATATTGAGCAGATTTTGTGAATTTTTAGCTCCGTGTTGACTTGGTTCAGAAACGGAAGTACATACTAGAAATCAAAAATAGTAAAAAAAAAAAATAAATTAACCTATTTACTTGTCTATACTAATAAAAGGCAAAGCCCTCAATGACTCACTCATCACTAATTCTTCAACTTCCCGTGTAGATAGAAGGCTGAAATTTGGCAGGCTCATTCCTTACAGGTTACTTACAAAAATTAAGCAGGTTTCATTTCGAAATTCTACGCGTAACGGTCATAACTGAATCCTACTTACGTACATATATGCGTCCCCCATCCCCACGCCTCCCACGTAATTGGCTGCCTTCCCATATAAGGCCGTCCGTCGCTCCGGTCTCTTCATTCCCTTCCTTGCTTCGCCACGGTATTCATGTCTCCCTGCTGATAACTGCAGCCTTTTTATTTAATCCACGGCTTCTCCGCTGTTTTATTGTTCGTTTATTAAGATTATAGTTATTGTGTAGGTATTTTAGACTTAGTTTACTGTTCAGGTACCCATTTCCTTTACAGTTCCAACTGTACCCCCATTAACATGTCTATCGAGGTGATCACCGTCGATCAAAGAACTGTCAACTTACCGAAACTCAAACTGATTATGACAGCAGCAATCCAAGCTGTGAGAAAACAGTAAAAAGGAGGTGTGTCAGACGTCGTGGTACATTTTCTGATGCAGCTAGACAGAAACAACTTCGTGACGCTGCCGCCAAATACTTGCAGAAAAATCCACAAGTTCATAGAGACGCTGTCGCTAAATACTTGCAGCCAAATCCACAACTTCATAGAGACGCTGTCGCTAAATACTTGCAGCCAAATCCACAAGTTCATAGAGACACTGTCGCTAAATACTCGCAGGCAAATCCACAAGTTCATAGACACGCTGCCGCTAAATACTCGCAGGCAATTCCACAAGTTCATAGACACGCTACCGCTAAATATTCACAGGCAAATCCACAAGTTAATACCAGGAATGCCTGTTAAACATCTTAGATTCACGAGTACTGATTTGGGTAGTGAACACTTCGATGAATGAAACCTGTTATCTTTACAATGGTTGACAAACACGGAATGTAACTTGAACACAACACGTCCTCCAAATACGAACCTGATTGAAAGAAATAATGATAAATCCTTGATGACAGCAACACTCATAACAGTGACAAAACAATTACATTGACAATCAAGTTATGTTATTTGTAAAATGTTTCCTTTTCTTTTTCATAACTTCTTTAACACCCTACTTCTCCGCTGCGAAGCATGGGTATTTTGCTAGTCTTTTATATAATGTGTGTGTATGCATATGATATATGTGCATTGTGCAATGGAGAGAGAGAGAGAGAGATTAATATAGACATGCCACGTAGTGTGTGTGTGCGCGTGTGTCTGTATATACTATAATAATGTTCACAAGTACTTTTCTCCTTTCTGACTGAAAAACTGTTTGGTTTTATACAGGTAAAGTATTAAAAAGTGCTTTCGACATTGAAAAGAGCCCGTCTGAAGAAAATGAAGAATCCACAGATAAAAGAGACTCTCCAAGGTCTGACCATATGGATGAGGCTGTATCAAAATGGAGTGAAAGTAGTCCACAAGAAAGGCAACGAAAGAGAGAGGACAGTGAACCTCGTCTTTATATTGCCTGTGATGACACCTATGATGTACAGGATACAAGTATGAAAGCAGAAAAACCTACTGGTATGCTATAGCAGCTTTTTGGCAGGATGGCAACTGCCAGTTAAATTTTTTGAAAATGTATACAATTATTAGCTGAGTTATCTAATTTATAGAAAACATTATAACCCTTAAACTTGTTGTATTTAGTAAACAGTTTTTGTTAGTATTGGAATGCTTTTCTATGTACAGTATTGGTTTCCTTTCCAGTGTAAAGAATCCCAAAATTCAGTAACTCTGGAAGTAATGTATTTGTTTACATAGTACTGTTAGAACTGTGGTGGGCTGGCGCCCTGCCCGGGGTTTGTTTCTTGCCTTGCGCCCTGTGTTGGCTGGGATTGGCTCCAGCAGACCCCTGTGACCCTGTAGTTAGGATATAGCGGGTTGGATAATGGATGGATGGATGGATAGTACTGTTAAAATTAAGGCTTACATTATGCAATCCAGCTGGCTTATCCCTGTGAAATGGGAAACATAATTATCATGGTAGTACATACTAGTTTGAACCTGGCAGAGCTGCTCATTGCAATGATCTCTTTATTATCTCTTTTCATTGCTCAGACTGGAGAAGATATGGTAATTACATGGAGCCAAGGTCTGTTGAATGTGTAGCTCCTGACGGCCTCCTTTGCAATCTGCAGTGTAAGCACTGACATGAAGTAAGAGGAAGATAGTTCACAGCTTTCTTGGTTGCTTTTCCTTTTATTAACTACAGCAAAGATCAAAGCAAATCCCTAATACCTGCAGTTGAGTTTTGCCAAACAATTTCAAAAATACGGCCAGTGAAAGCAACTTGAAATGCAACACATAAAAGAGATATGTTAGTGGTTGTGCCAGCTGGGAACTAATTCAATAGAGAAAATACATTTTTAAAAGGAAAAGCTACTGGTGCCACCTTTACATGTGTTTGGTTGATACAACCATTGTTTAGTTTGTTGCTGTGTGACCCTGAGGCAGATTCTGTTTGCTGTGATCTGTTAATTATACAGTCTCGGAAGTTAGTTGTGAATCGAAAATAATTTTTACATTGTTTGCGTGCATTGGGCCTTTTGTGAAAAACTTGTGTGACCTTCTGAATTTGCCCTTGCGCTAGCTTTGTTTTAGAGTTGAGTTATAAGCATATTTTAATCTTCACAGCCATGGAGTGTGGCTGTCACAAGAATTCTGTTTGCAGCATATTTTTACTTTATAAGTTAACTTAATAATACAAATGCAGTTATCTTTCAACATGGTGGTTACCATTTAAGAGGAAACATCTTTACCTCAGAGCTAATATGCACGCTTTGATAACTGCTTACTGAAGTAGCTTCAGTTCTTATGCTCTTCATCAAGACTACATAAACCATTCTCCTTCTGGTTAGTCTGTCTGTAACACGTCATTGTTTGGATGCCAAATTAGGTATGCTATGCTAGATGGACACTAGTTCCTTTTAACAAGGACTATTAAAAGAAAGTATTTGTTTTTGCACCTAAAACAGAAAAAGTTAGTCATATAGGATGTCCTAAACCTGTTTAATTTGCCTAACGTTTCACATACTAGAAGGATTAATCTAAATTTTTACGGTCATTAATAGATGGACATGTGATGTTTATCGGGGTTCGCAAAATTCCTGGAGCATTATTTTTTAAAATTTATGTTTAAGTCAAATTAAACATGTAAGGAAAGATCCATCTTAATTTTTATTATACAGTGCCCTCCACTATTATTGGCACCTCTTTTGAAAATTAGTAAGACAAAGAAAAACAAAGTCCTCATCAAGAAATACATTTTTAACAAAACACACGTGCCACAATTGTTGTCACCCTTGGAAATGAATGTGAAGCAATGTAACTGAAGCATGTTTCCCTTTTAAACTGGACATTGTTAAGTTGATTGGAGTGTATAGTAGTGCTGATCGGTATACTGGTTTATACCGAAAACCGTTTTTATTCTTGTTATGATATGGATTTTTCATATACAGTAAACCCTCGTTTATCGCGGTTAATCCATTCCAGACTCTACCGCGATAAATGAATTTCCGCGAAGTAGGATTCTTTATTTAAAAAACAAATATTTTCAACCCTATAGCATAGAAAACCTGTTTACGACCTTCTAAATACGTGTTTTAACATTATTAAAGCCTTCTAGACATGAAATAACACCCTTTAGTCAAACGTTTAAACTGTGCTCCATGGCAAGACAGAGATGACAGTTCTGTCTCACAATTAAAAGAAAGCAAACATATCTTCCTCTTCAAAGGAGTGTGCGTCAGGAGCAGAGAATCTCGGAGAGAGAGAGAGAAAAGCAAACAATCAAAAATCAATAGGGTTGTTTGGGCTTTTAAGTATGCGAAGCACCGCCGGACAAAGCAGCTGCAAGGAAGGGAGCAACGTGAAGGTAGTCTTTCAGCATTTTTTTTTTAGAGGAGCATCTAGGCCAGTGTGCGAACAGCCCCTCTGCTCACACCCCCTCTGTCAGGAGCAGAGAATGTCAGAGAGGGTGAGAGAGACAGAGAAAAGCAAACAATCAAAAATCAATACGTGCTGTTCAGGCTTTCACGTATGCGAAGCACATCGTATATCATTGAGGAGTTTTATTTAATACATAATATGTGCTCTGATTGGGTAGCTTCTCAGCCATCCGCCAATAGTGTCCCTTGTATGAAACCAACTGAGGAAGCATGTACCATAAATTAAAAGACCCATTGTCTGCAGAAATCCGCGAACCAGCGAAAAATCTGTGATGTATATTTAGATATGCTTACATTTAAAATCCGCGATGGAGTGAAGCCGTGAAAGTCGAAGCGCGATGTAGCGAGGGATCACTGTACTGCAACACCGGTTTAAATTGCCTAAACAATGTTCGGAATGTGGCGCAGCGGGAAACTGTTTAAGGGGGACCTTTTTCACTGCTACACCGCTAAACAGGCATGCAACAGAGTACATGTGGTAGTGGAGGTATTGCGCGGTGAAAATGGACTGAGAACATTCCAAAACTGAAGCTGTAGAAGACAATAAAAAGTTGAACATAATGACACAGAACAACGTTTGCTGGAAAAAGGAGTTACGTCCGTTGCCTGGAGATACATTGGTTTTAAAAGGTTGGATGTGGACCATTATGTGTGTGTGAAATGTGTGAATACTGTTTCTATACTACTGGATAATACTCCAGCCAAATTGTGCTTGTTTTATTTTTTTCAATACTGTGTATTGTACCTGGATACTGTGTAATAGTGTGACATGTTGACTTTATTCTCGATATTTCCACTTTAATCTTGACACTTATGATGAGAAAGTCGTCATGTCGACTTTATTCTTGTAACTTGTCATTAAAGTAGAATATCGTAAACTAAACCTCATCTTAAAATGAATATTTAATTTACTAGATTTTCTCAAACCCTGTCATAAGTTATGTAGCACATTTAAATGCTTTGTGTTAATTGTTCCCCGAGCCCTGTTAATCACTACGTGCCTCTTAAACTGACTTCATCTTGCACTAAGAGGAGACGCAGGCAGTGATCACCACACAGAATACATTTAATTTCATGAAATTCCTGCTCCTTGAACTTTTAGAATGCTAAGATAAATACTTCATATAATTTTCATGATGAAATGCATTAAAGCATGTATTAATCATGTGGGGGCACGGTGGCATGGAGGTTGCACTGCTGCCTCGCAGCAAAGGGGTCCCGGGTGTTCCCTGCTTTGAATTTGCATGTTTTTCTGGTGGGTTTACTCGGCGTGCTTCAGTTACCTTTCAAAGTCATGTAGGATGTGGGGTTTTGTTATGCAATATTAACCCAGCTGGTGTATGTATTGCTCGTATTCACCCTGCGATGTCCTGGCGCCTCGATCAGGATTTGCTCCTGCCTCGCCTGTGTGATACACATTCATACATCCAGTTTTTTGAAGCCTCGTCACACCTGCCATAAAGTTCTCTACACTGAACGTACACGTGGGGACCCCTTACTGCGAGGGAGTAGCACTACCGCCTCACTACCGTGCATGTTTAATACATGCTTTAAAGCATTTCATCATGAAAATATCAAGTATTTATCTTGGCATTCTAAATTTTCAGAGAGCAGGAATATAATGAAATGAATGTGTTCTTTGCGGTGATCGCTGCCTGTGCCTTTTCTTAGTGCGGAGGAAGTCAGTTTAAGAAGCACGTAGCGATTAACAACTGGGGAACACTTAACACAAAGCATTTAATGTGCTACATTAACTTATGACGGGGTTTGAGAAAATCTAGTAAATTAAACATTGATTTTAGGATGAAGTTTAGTTTACAACATCCTGCTTTAATGACAAAATAAGCTATAAGAATAAACTGGAAATGCCAATTTTAACCTCGACATAAGCAGCGAGAATAAAGTGGAAATGTCGCCTTTAATCTCGACATATAGTTTTTTTTCTTCACTGTGGCCCTAATATGCTTCCGTAGTGCTATACCACAAATAGCATTATAAATGCAAGTTGCATTTTTATTATTTATATATATATAGCTTAGCTTGAAGCAAGGTCCATATTAATGCAATTTGTCTTAATGATGGTTCAGTTGGTAAAGATGTCATCACCAAGTTGCATTTGTTTTATTTTATTTTTATTTGGTGAATACTATAATAGTATTATTACTGGAGGTTGCATAATTATTATTTTATTGTTATTATTTATTAGTTTAAATATTATGCAGTTTAATTATGGAAAAGTTGTTTAAAAAGTCACTTTAACGTGTCAGTGGACAGAGATTGTTAACATTAACAAAGTGTAGTTGGTTTACAAAAAATATTCACTATTCCTTAAGAGATGTCTAAATGCCTCTTTGGATGGTTGAAAATATGTTGTCAAAATTTTAGCTTAAGTTGTTTGCAAAATTATGCATTGCGATTATCTTCATTAGTGCCACCCCCTTGAAAACTATCACGTTATGGGGCCATGCAAACCTGTATTAATACTTGTGTGCACATTAAAATGTTTTTTGTACGATGCTCATGACAGTGGAATAGGTTATTCTTAGCCAGTCTTCTGCAGTAATTGCAATGGAAAATGTGGTTAACATCCACTCATGCATGGGGAAAAAATACTGTCGAATACCATGAAACGGTATAATTCAGAAAAATACAGTGATATAGAATTTTGGTCTTACTGCCCAGCACTACAGGGAGTGCAGAATTATTAGGCAAGTTGTATTTTTGAGGAATAATTTTATTATTGAACAACAACCATGTTCTCAATGAACCCAAAAAACTCATTAATATCAAAGCTGAATATTTTTGGAAGTAGTTTTTAGTTTGTTTTTAGTTTTAGCTATTTTAGGGGGATATCTGTGTGTGCAGGTGACTATTACTGTGCATAATTATTAGGCAACTTAACAAAAAACAAATATATACCCATTTCAATTATTTATTTTTACCAGTGAAACCAATATAACATCTCCACATTCACAAATATACATTTCTGACATTCAAAAACAAAACAAAAACAAATCAGTGACCAATATAGCCACCTTTCTTTGCAAGGACACTCAAAAGCCTGCCATCCATGGATTCTGTCAGTGTTTTGATCTGTTCACCATCAACATTGCGTGCAGCAGCAACCACAGCCTCCCAGACACTGTTCAGAGAGGTGTACTGTTTTCCCTCCTTGTAAATCTCACATTTGATGATGGACCACAGGTTCTCAATGGGGTTCAGATCAGGTGAACAAGGAGGCCATGTCATTAGTTTTTCTTCTTTTATACCCTTTCTTGCCAGCCACGCTGTGGAGTACTTGGACGCGTGTGATGGAGCATTGTCCTGCATGAAAATCATGTTTTTCTTGAAGGATGCAGACTTCTTCCTGTACCACTGCTTGAAGAAGGTGTCTTCCAGAAACTGGCAGTAGGACTGGGAGTTGAGCTTGACTCCATCCTCAACCCGAAAAGGCCCCACAAGCTCATCTTTGATGATACCAGCCCAAACCAGTACTCCACCTTGCTGGCGTCTGAGTCGGACTGGAGCTCTCTGCCCTTTACCAATCCAGCCACGGGCCCATCCATCTGGCCCATCAAGACTCACTCTCATTTCATCAGTCCATAAAACCTTAGAAAAATCAGTCTTGAGATATTTCTTGGCCCAGTCTTGACGTTTCAGCTTGTGTGTCTTGTTCAGTGGTGGTCATCTTTCAGCCTTTCTTACCTTGGCCATGTCTCTGAGTATTGCACACCTTGTGCTTTTGGGCACTCCAGTGATGTTGCAGCTCTGAAATATGGCCAAACTGGTGGCAAGTGGCATCTTGGCAGCTGCACGCTTGACTTTTCTCAGTTCATGGGCAGTTATTTTGCGCCTTGGTTTTTCCACACGCTTCTTGCGACCCTGTTGACTATTTTGAATGAAACGCTTGATTATTCGATGATCACGCTTCAGAAGCTTTGCAATTTTAAGAGTGCTGCATCCCTCTGCAAGATATCTTTCTATTTTTGACTTTTCTGAGCCTGTCAAGTCCTTCTTTTGACCCATTTTGCCAAAGGAAAGGAAGTTGCCTAATAATTATGCACACCTGATATAGGGTGTTGATGTCATTAGACCACACCCCTTCTCATTACAGAGATGCACATCACCTAATATGCTTAATTGGTAGTAGGCTTTCGAGCCTATACAGCTTGGAGTAAGACAACATGCATAAAGAGGATGATGTGGACAAAATACTCATTTGCCTAATAATTCTGCACTCCCTGTAGTGTATAGGAACTTTCCAGCTGAAATCAATGACTTTGAATGAACTTGTTTCAATTAAAAGTCAGATGTTTCTCATTTTTTCAGTGCAAGTTTGATGGTTCTTCAGCAGTTTTTCTTTTTCTTTTTTCTAACCCTTCTTACTAATTTTCACAAGGTGTGCCAATAATAGTGGTGGTCACTGTATATGATCTACTCCAGGAACAAGAAGATAACTACACTGACTTATAAATAATAACAGTAAAAAAAAATTAAAGATTTGGAAACCTTCATTGTTTCTTTTGCTGTTAAAACCGTTGCAATTACATTCTTTGATTATTGTTATCAATAAGATTCAAACAGCAAGTGTGCTCATCTTGAAGTATGTAGTTTTAGCAAAATTTAACAAAAAACGATAGTGACCAAGTGAGAGGTTCTTACCATTCTGCTTTATTTGATAACATTTTTATGATGTTCTCAGAAAAGGAAAATCCACAATGTTCAAATTTGTTTGACTTAAATATTATTTAGTAACTTCAGGAATTGACTACCAATTAAGAAATTAGCTGGATCAAGGCCTGCAGAAACCCTTGCTCTTTAATGGAGTTTTAAAAACTTTGCTTTATACCATCATCCCTAACACAGGTGTTAGTCACCCTCTTTTCAGTTATTAAAATAATTCTTAAATATATGTTCTATATTAAGTCCGTTATTGTTTCACAATGTGGCATATATTGGATTGCCATATAGAATTGTGTTCAGAATTGAAGCATATTTTATAAATTTTGCAAAAGTAACTAGTCCGCTCTTGTGTTTAATAATTGAGGTGAAGGGTCCCAAGATCCTGGCATATTGAAAAGCCATAAAACTTACCAAGCATGTCAGTTTTTCAAGGCAAAATTTTAGAGTATTGATTTCCATCATGAGATTACACACACATATTCAAAACAGCATATCCATGCCATCTTGAGAAGGAAGAAAGCAAACTATTTATGTGAGAGTCGGCTATTTTAAGAGGAGACCAGCTGTGCAGCTCACTTTGTGAAGTTCGTCTTCCTCCGCAGTACTGTTTCAACCCCATGACAACTGTCCTCACTGCAGCCTGCAGAACAGGGAGGAGGTACAAAGCCCCAGGGGCATGAATTCGCCTCATAAAGTCTTTTCCAAGAGGCCTTACTGGTATCTTTTGAATGTTGATGCCCAGATGTGAATTATGGTCTTAATTCTGTAGATAACAGTAACTGAAAAAGGTTGCACGATTGCTTGTGTTCTTTCAGTATACAGAAGCATTTTTCTTTGTCAATGACAGTGCTAACTGTGCTGGATTAATAATGCATGTGTGTGTTTCAGTAAGAGAGAATATTGAGTTTATAAAATTGGACACAAGGCAAGAACAACGCCCAGACTTTGCACCAGTCTTTTGCAGGGCAGACATGCATATATGTGCCAATTTAGCAATGCCAATTAGTCTGCGTTTTAATCTGGTGCAAGTGTAGTAATTTCAGTAGTAATGTTTTTGTAGCTCAGAGCTGTCGTTCCTACCTCATAGTATCAAGTTCCACATGGAGTCTGCAAGTTCTTCCTGTGTATTTACAGGTTGATTGGCATCAGTGTAAGTAGATTTACTCCTTTAAAAGCACTGTCCTTACCAAGAATAACTCATCATACATTGAAAAAAAAATTAATGATTGGTTTGTGGCGCTTCAATCTGCCCTATCGCACACTTTTTGACTTTATTTTCTGAGTGTTTTTTTTTTTTTTTTTTTTTTTTTTGTAAACATTGTGTGCAAGGCATGTCATGGAAAAGAGTTGCTTGGTTCTTTCAAAAAAAATTTTTTTAAATTCAGTGCAGTGTAATCACTTCATTTCAGACTTATTACGTATATACAAAGAACAATGAAACCCACATGTGCACTTTTCACTATGCTTCTGCGCTGCCTATGGCTCCATAGGCTTGAATGTAAAGGGCTGGCGTCTTAGGAGTGATTTCGCCATTGGGTTTTCACCCACAGTGACCGGTGCAAGCAGACGAACAAGCAAGAAATATATCTTACCTTGAGAAATTAGGACTAAGAATCTGTGATAAAATAATTATTTCTAGTTTAATTTCATTATCACAGTAGATATGGATAGATAGAGAGATCTATATAGATATCATAGAGAGATGAAAAGCTCCTCTTTAGAACACAATTTCAAATGACAAACTATACTTAAATTGTGAAGAAATAAGTTTGACTTGAAAAATTCCAAACTTATCCTTTAAAGATACTGTTATTTAGAAAGGCAGCTTTAAATAACATCACAGGATACTGTGTTTTCAGACCTGGCCTAGCCTCCATGGTAAAACTGTATTTGCCTTTTAGATTCACGACCAGTTCTGAACCTTGGAGTGGATCTTCAGCTTGACTGGATGACCGTAGAAGATTTCCAGAAACACCTCCATGGAAAAGATCAAAATCATATCACCACAACAGTGTCTACAAGTAAGAAATGATCTTAGCTTACGCTAATAAAAAAAAAAAAAAAAAAAAAAAAAGGGAAGAAATTAAATTGAATGAATTTTGAAAGAAATTGTTTTTTTAAATTAACATTGTGTGTCGGACAGACCCAATATTAATTGCTAAAGATCAAGTGCATTTTTATATTAGTTAATGACTATTTAACCTAAGTTAAGAAAACTTGACCACATTTGGCTTAAGAACATTAGTTCAGATTATTAATGAACACAAAATAATCATAGATATAGGACATGCGTTTCCACCTATGCACAAATATCTGGCATTAGCTGTAAAATAAAGAAATGTACTTTCTTGTAGACTTAGATAGAAATTGTTCAAGGTATGAATCATTTTTTTTGACAATAAAGAGAGACAGCAATTTTAGTCCCTGTCTAGTTTTAATGCTGACTTTTTAGTAAGGCTTGACTAAGTGTTTTACTAGGTACAAAGAACCTTTTGGTCTTTTTTGTTTTATGCGATTTAAATTCAGCAAGTTCATAAAATTGGGGAAACTATATTCTGTAAAGTATATTGCTGATTGATTTACAGTAGGATTAACATGTGCCTCATTACCTTGGCTGGTGGTTTGCTTTGTTGTTCATAGTTAAATTTGCCCAAACCTTTAGTCCACTATCCTGTAGTTTTAAGCTATATGCTGTGTGATGTGAGTTCCATTGGTGAACTTGACAGCCTAAATTGGGTTAGCGTCTTTGTTTGGTGGGATCTTCACCTTATGCACTGTAGATTCTCAGAGCAGGTGGGACTGGTCTTGTGACATCCAGCTAACGTGGAATAGTCATCTTTTATACTGCAGGTATCCAGTGCCAGTTCCTTCATTTGAGCATACACTTTTATAATTGATAATTGATTTTTCTAATAGCCATTTCATAGTTTTGTATGACAGTTTTTTTTTTGTTTGTTTGTTTTCTCTTGACCTAAAGGCAAACAGTCTAAAAATAAAATGTCATGTTGCAGTACTACATAAATGAACAATATTTATTCACTGATACAATTTGGTACACTATTTTCGACTCCCTGATAAGATGAAACATCCTATTCTTAGAAAATATGTTCTAGCTCTTTCATTAAAATGTAGCACTCAAACATCAAGAAGTGTGTAGCTACTGCATAGCTCAGATTTAATGAAAGGACTGTTTTTAATTCTAGACAACTTTTAGTGTTGGACCTAAGTAAAAATTATGGTCAATTACGAAAACTAATGTTTTTGTCCACTTCAACTAATACCAATATGAACACACACAGAGTAAATTTTTTTTGTAAAAAGTCATTTTGAATGGTTTTATTATGCTGAAAATGTATGCATTAGCAAAGGAACAACATGAGCATGTGAAACCAGAATGAACATGTTTATTATTAACTTTGTAACTGCTTTGCAGTGGATCTAAACAGGCTGTACTTTCTGGGGAATAAAGCAAGATATAGTCTGTCTCTATAACAAAAACACTCCAGATCACGTACAGAAACCTGCTTAACATACACATTTTGGGTATCTTGAGTTCACCAGGGCACGTCATTTAGTAACATGGCATTGGATATATTTAAAAAAAAAAATCGTATTCTTTATGACTTAATGAGACATATACTGCTTTAAATAAAATAGAAATGAAAGGTACAAATGAGGCCAGTCACACTGGGCTTCTTTAAAGATACTAATGGTATGCTTTTCTTAATAAAAAGACAGAAATGCTTCTCTCAGCAGCAACTCAGTTTCTTTTTTCAGGCCATTATATTTGACACAACTAAAAAAATGCGTTAACTGTCTACACCAGTACAAGATGCTGATAGTAACTTGTGGGCTGCCTTGGCAAAGCTTTGGAAGCAGACTGCCTTGAGCTTTTCTAATACTGAAGGGTGGTCTAAGTCATCCAGTGGCTACAGCTGGCTTTCACTGTAATAATATGAAGTAAGCTGACCAACCACCTGTCTTCATACAAAAGAAGAAAAAATAACACACTGTAAATGTTTTACATTTTATAAGTAATTATATAACTTATGTGGTTATTTTTTGTGAGTAACAAGTAATGTAACTAAGTTACTTTTAAAAGTAATGTTCCCAGACACTGTATGATGGGTATTCCGTGTAAAGTGATGTGCTTTTAAGCACTCCTGCACAAAGTTTCCTACACTGTAACACTATGTACTGTGAGTGAGAGTGAATGTGCCTTTGGATATTAAGAGAATGCGCTGGTAGCGGAGTGGTTGTGATAATATTGCTGGATGTTTTTGTATTAAATTTACATTTGCATTAAAACTAGAATTGGTCTTGTTTGAAAATCTTTTACAGTTTAGATGCAGGGAACACATCTTTCACAAGAACAAAACTTAAAGCTAATTGAATTTTAACATGCAGATGAACCTGTTCTTTTAAGTTCCCAATAAGATAAATTCCTACACTCAACCACACACACACAGCAACTTGAATATCCAAAATGAAAAGACACATAAGCTACACTGCTGCAATGACACTTTTGCAGGCATTGTGGTAGATGTGAATTGTAAATACTTGATGAAAAAGAAGAGGCGATGCCTTTTAACATGGCCGTTTTTGTCTCTGTACATATTGGGGGCACTAAGTTATGCCTGGCCTGGTATCCACAGACCGCCATACATTTTGTGTGTGTGTTTGTTGCGTGGCCATGTGTGTTGCCTGTGTGTTTTTCTGCTGTGGCTTACATGCTTAAACATGGCTGTTTACTATAATGGCTGCCTCAGTGAACAATGGAAAAAAAATATTTAAATTATTTGGTGAAGTAAAAAGCTTGGCAAGGCTGGCTTATCATTCAGTAGTATTCGTCAAAATGTACATATTGGATAGATGCCAGCGTCATAATTTTTAATAAACATCAGACGATTAACAATATGATTGCAGATATGTCATCCATCTGTAACATAGTTATAGTTAAAATTGCACACACAGATGTGCCAAGTTATTTTTAGGTCTTATTTGTGAATTTTATTCATGCCAGTTCCTATTTTTTAATATCTTGAATTTATATTTTGACCAGTCAAAATTCTTTTACAGTTTTTTCACTTATTAAAGTCCCAAGGAAGTCATTAGCAAACGTCTGTTTCACCTGCCAAAGTATGATTTGAAATATTTCTAAGTAGAATTTAGACAAATGAACATAAATGTCGAGAATGGTAATTCGGACAAGATACTGATTATTAATACTGTTTACATAATGTCACACTACTTAACATAATTACAGGCATCTCAAACTGAAAGCTCTAGAAATCAATGGAAAATTCCGTCATCTATAAATAATTACGTACTTATTTTATCTGTTAGTATAGATTGATATCTCTTTTTTGCATTTTTGCTAGGTAGTATTTAATTGTGGATATAGTAAATTTGTATTCTTCCTAGCTAAAATGTAAGGTTTCAAATTTTTAATTTCTGCACTTTTCAGAGTACACTATACATTAAATGTTAAAATGTCTTGCCACAGAAGTATGTCCATGTGATCAAGGTGATGTCAGAAATCGTTAAAGCACAAGCATCCATAGGAGAGCAAACTCTTTGGGGTCACAGGCTACAAGTGAATCTGCTACAGTAAGCACTAGAAGTGAAAGCTAATGCAATGCAATTCAATTCAATGGATGAAACAAATTACAATTATAAAGTAGTGCCATGGCAGACCTAAGAGAAATTAATCAAACAGCACATTTTAAGAATTATTCAGCCATGTTAAACTATGTTGCTTAATTATCTGCATCTTCTTTTCATGCTATGACTGGAAGATCAAAAAATTTTTCAAAAGCTTAAAACTGTATTACACAGTTGCCGTCATGGCAGTCATAGCTGCATGAATGCCTGGTCCAAATCTGAGTCCTCCAAAGTGAACATGCAGACACAGTAAGAAGAAATGCTGGCTGCATTAGCCAAGATGTTAAAGTAGTGTTCTCGATTCTCAGGAGTACATTGGGTCTGTATTAGTAGGTTTGGTTTTCACTAATTTTACGTAATTGTTATTCTCCTGCAAATACTTTTAATTGCCTCCTGCTGAATTTATTATACCAACAGAATGACTTGCTGCCTTGGACACACATAACTACAGACTTGATTTCCTTTAATTCCTTTTTTCCTGTTTAAATAAATTTGCTCATACATCTGTTTTATGTTAAAAGTAAGTTTTGTGTGTCATTGATAAGGTTCTTTTCCTTACTTTCTAGGTGTTCTACGTGATGCAGTAAAAAATGGGGATTACTTGACTGTAAAACTGGCACTGAATTCAAAGGAGGAATATAATTTAGATCAAGAGGTAACGGGTCCATTTTTTGTTACTAATGTTTCATTGTTCTTTGATAATTTAAATATTAGACTTTTTCAGTTAATTCATTCTTTAATTAAAACTCATTCTATTTTAAAGAATGGTTCATGTGCACACATTTTAACAGTGGTTTGCTGTAATTGATGCATACAGTACACTAGAAACAAACAAATGGGCAAATAACAATTAGCTCATGTGGAGAAGTAAACAGTAAGGTTAAATAATAACTGAGGTAACTACTGTATAACTAAGCTGTAAAACTAGTATTGCAATTCATTTATGTGATCTGTTGTAGTTTACTATTCCTTTTCTATCTGACTAAAGTTAAAGTTGAAATCTATTACATCTAATCAGATAAAAGCTTGGCTGAATTTAGCTCAGTAAAACAACTGTGGAAGACAAATTCTGATGTCTTTCTATGACAACAAGGAGTACTCGGTTACTGCAAAAACCATACACACATGTACATTGTTTAAATTAAGCTCTTGACACAGCCTTCTGGGACTAGCCCTTCTGAGGTAGGATTGTCAACCAGTAACTAAAGTTAGAATATATCATATTTAAAATATTTGAATATATACAAATACATGCTTGAAATTTTTCACACCACTTAAATACGCATTGCCATTGAATAATTAAGGAACATCAATGTGTCACTTTCAAAATAAACTTTCATGAATAAAAAATTGAGGACTGATAAGTGTTTTATTCTAATTAACCGTGGAAAGGAAGACATTTGTTGATGTTTTGCATCAGAATATAGCCTTCTTTTCCTTTGTTCACAAAGCTTTGTTGCAGCTCAGGCCAAATTTGCACTTCATGTCAATATGACATTTGGATGGTCAGAATGCAGATAAACAGAGTATCCACAAGAGTTTGCAAAAGCTGCACCCATACAGTAAATGTTGTACAATTTCGCCTGAGGAGTCTTGGTTCTATGCTTTCTTTTTGATTACATCTGTATGTATGCATGGAGAGTTCGAAGATCACTTTACCATGGTACCACTTTTTCATGAGTGAGGGAAGAATAGAGCGTGACATCGACGGGCAGATCGGTGTGGTGTCTGCAGTGATGCGGGCTCTGCATCGGTCTGTCGTGGTGAAAAAGGAGCTGAGCCGTAAGGCAAAGCTCTCAATTTACCAGTCGATCTACTTTCCAACCCTCACCTATGGTCATGAGCTGTGGGTAGTGACCGAAAGAACGAGATCGCGAATACAAGCGGCTGAAATGAGTTTCCTCCACAGGGTGTCTGGTCCCTCCCTTAAAGAGAGGGTGAGAAGCTCAGTCATCCGGGAGGGGCGCAGAGTAGAGCCGCTGCTCCTCCGCATCGAGAGGAGTCAGATGAGGTGGCTCGGGCATCTGATCAGGATGTCTCCTGGATGCCTCCCTGGTGAGGTGTCCCAGGCATGTCTAACTGGGAAGAGGCCTCGGGGAAGACCAAGGACATGCTGGAGGGACTATGTCTCTCGGCTGGCCTGGGAACGCCTCGGGATTTCCCCGGAAGAGCTAGAAGAAGTGGCCGAGGAGAGGGATGTCTGCTGCCCCCGCGACACGATCTCAGATAAGCGGAAGAGGATGGATGGACTTTATCGTAAATCATTTTTAAGTGCTGTTTTCAAGTTGAGAAAAATGCTAGATAGTTAAATCATTGCCCAGAAATTAAACCAATTGAAAATATGGAAAAAATACAAGTTTATATGAGACTTTCATCAAATATGGAGCACCTAGAGCATTTTTATTTTTAAGAATGGGTAATGTCTGTTAAAAGTGCACTCACTGGCTACTTTATTAGGTGCACCTTGCTAGTACCGAGTTGGACCCCCTTTCGCCTTCAAAACTGCTAAATTTTTCATGACATAGATCCAACAAAGTGCTGGAAACTTTCCTTAGGGATTTTGATCCATTTTGACATGATGGGATCACGTAGTTGCTGCAGATTTGTTGGCTGCTCATCCATGATGAGTGTCTCCTGTTCCAACAAATGCCAAATATGCTCTTTTGGGTTGAGCTGTGGAGGCCATTTCAGAATTGTGAAATGTACCAGCTTGAGATGATTAGAGCTTTATGACATGGTGCATAATCCGGCTGGAAGTAGCCATCAGAAGATGGTACATGGCAGTCGTAAGGGGATGGACATAGTCAGCACCAATACTTGTGTAGGCTGTGGCATTTAAATGATGCTTAATTGGTACTAAGGGGCCTAAAGTGTGCCAAGAAAATATTCCCCACACCATTATACCACCACCACCAGCCTGATTGACACAAAGCAGATGGATCCATGGTTTCAAGTTGTGGATGCCAAATTCTGACCCTACCATCCGAATGTTGCAGCAGAAATTAAGACTCACCAGACCAGGCATTGTTTTTCCAATCTTCTATTGTCCAGTTTTGGAGAGCCTGTGGAAATTGTAGCATCAGTTTCCTGTTATTAGCTGACAAGAGTATCATCTGTTATGGTCTTCTGCTGTAGTAGCCCATCTGCTTGAAGGTTTGAAGTGTTACACGTTCATAGATGCTCTTCTGCATACCTCAGTTGTAATGAGTGGTTATTTGACTTACTGTTTTTCTATCCGCTTGAACCAGTCTGGTTGTTCTCCCCTGTTCTCCTCTGGCATCAACAAGACATTTTCACCCAGAGTATTGCCACTCACTGTATATTTTTTTCATTTTTGGACCATTGTCTGTAAACCCTAAAGATGGTTTTATGTGAAAATCTTAGTAGATCAGCCGTTTCTGAAATACGCGGAGCAGCCCACCTGGCACCAACAACCATGCCACATTCAAAGTCACTTAAATCACCTTTTTCCCATTCTTAACTTCAGCAGGTCATCTTGGCAATGTCAACGCCTAAATATACTGAGTTTTTGTCATGTGATTGGCTTACTAGATATTAGAGTTAACAAGTAGTTAAACAGGTGTACCTAATAAAATGGCCGGTGAGTGTAAGTTTGAGTGTGTTTCCTTCACAGCTACTGAACTACTCATGTAAAAAGATTTCAGTTTCATTTGCATAGGGTCCATTTAGCATATATTTAGTAATTTTAAATATTTTATGTATCTTTTATGTGTATTTTATATTTAATGTCTGAGTTGAGCTAGGGAGTGCGAGTGACAGCTTTTCTCTCATTCAAGCATCACTGTAACTTATTCTATACTTAGTTTTAAGTTCAATGATTTAAAAAAAAAAAAAAAAGAAAAGAAATTGGTTCAAACCTCATCTTTCCCTACAGGATTCAAGTGGAATGACATTGTTAATGCTGGCAGCTGCAGGAGGGCAAGATGACATAATCAGACTTTTGCTTAAGAGAGGTGTGAAGATCAATGCCACGCAAAAAGCTGGCACAACTGCTCTTATGCATGCAGCAGAAAAGGTGCATATTTCGTTTGTTTCAATAATTTTAGTAATGTTTATTTTTGTAATGGGTTTTGCTGGTAATGAAATACTTTTGATACATTTTAATGTGATTGGAAAGTTGCATTTTATTCATGTTTCAATACTAAACAGATTGTATTAAAGTAAATTGCTGTGAAAAATATTTACCACTTCCTAATATCCTATTTTTTACATATTTTACATAATGAATGACCACAGAGCTTTAGACAAAATGAAGTACAATACACCCCCAAAATTCATGGGGGTTACGTTCCTGGAGCAACCGTGAATTGTGAAAAACTGCAACTTTTGGATGTGGTTAAAAAATGCCTTTTAAATGCCTATTTTTATACCCTAAATACAGTATGCCCCCAAAGCACTTTAATTTTGTTGCAAACTCAGCTTAATACATTACCTAAAAACAGAATGTAAAGGTAAACCTGTATACTGTACAGTACTATACTGCTATGTCTCCCGTGGTGCTAGAATGTAAAATAATATAATGTTACCGCTATACATACTGTAATTCATGCAAGCACGTTTTTTTTTTTTTTTTTGGTATGCGCTGTCCTTTTCTTTGTTATAAGTAGAGTAAATACATAATCATTTAATGTAATTAAAATATAGTAAAATGTACGGGTACTCACCAATGATGAATGATATTGATGATGATGAAGTAGCTGTGCATTACAATGCAGAGGATTTAAAACTCCTCAGGTGGCGCCTCTTCAGGCGCTTCAGGAGGAGTCATATCTTTGGACAGGTCTTCTGGTGAGGTTTCATGCTGGCATTTCTTTATAGGCTTCAGGAACATTGTGATGGGAAGTTGCTGTTGTTGCTTCTTCATGGTGGCGAGGAGTGTTTTATATGTCTGAATGGCAGCATCGATGCCATTATTAACTTTGAGAGCCCGAACCATATAGGGATCCCATACTTCAATCATCCCTTGTAACTCCTTCGATGTTCGAATAATCTGGGACAGACATTCCAATGTCAGGCCCTGTTCATCCTTCTCTTGCACTGGATATGTCTCTTCCTCCTCTTTGCTGGCAGACTTTGTTAACTCCAACAAATCTTTGTCCGTCAGCGGTTCAGAGTGGGCATCGATATGGTTGCTCAGCTCATCTTGAGTGATATCGTTAAAACCTTCGCCACCCAGTATGTTTGCCAGTTCCACGACCTTGTCGACCACATTGTGCTGAATTTTTTAGGGTGAGGGTGAACTCTTGTTGTCATGGACACACTATGGCCACAGCTTCTTCCTGTAGACTTTGAGGGTTTCCTTTTTCATCTCCTTAAGAGCAGCTTGGATGACTGACAGGCACGTAGTGATTGTAAAGTTATGCCAGTAACCCTTCAATGTAAAATTCTCGTCCGCGTCCATTGCATCCACAAGGTATTGGAGAGAAATCCAGATATAAAGAGCCTTGAAGGCACGGATTATGCCTTGATCCATAGGTTGGATGAGGGAGGTGGTGTTGGCAGGGAGGAACTCGGTCTGAACTCCCTTGTAATACAAATCCAAAGGGTGGCCGCCAGCATTATCCATAATAAGCAACACCTTGAAGTCCATGCCTAAATCGTGGAGGAATTCCTTGGCTTGAGGGATAAAGCACTGGTGAAACCAGTTTAAAGCAAGGATTTTGGTAATCCAGGTTTAAGGGTTGTGTATCCAGAAGACGAGCAGCAGGTTTTTATTTTTGGGGTTCGCGGATTTGTAGATGAGGCCAGGTTTCATCATGTAACCAGCAGCATGGCCACACATAATAAGTGCCACTCTGTCCTTCTGTACCTTTAAACCCTGGAGCTTTGGCTTCGTCCTTCATGATGCAAGTTCTGGACGGCATCTTCTTCCAGAATAAGCCAGTCTCATCCATGTTAAAAACTTGTTCAGGCTTGTATCCCTTCTCCTCTATGATGTGCCTAAATGTCTCTGAGTACTTCTCTGCGGCTTCTTTGTCAGCAGATGCTGCCTCTCCATGTAGAGAGATGCTTTTAATATTAAATCATTTCTGAAAACGATTAAACCATCCCTTACTGGCTTGAAAATTTTCAGGCTCCAGTGCTGTTGATGGTCCTGGTTGTGGTTCTTTGGTACCTTCTACATTGTCTCCTGTAGCGAACTGCTGGTACAATTTCCGTGCTTTCTCATGAATGATGTTACCGTCCAAGGGGATGTTCTTCCTGCAGTCGGTGATCCACAATGCCAAGGCAGATTCCATCCTGGCGATATTTTTATTCCTTATGGTTGTTACCTTTTTGGCACTATCACAGAAACTTACAGATACGGTACTCCGGATCGCTGCCTCGTTCATCTTTTTATGTAGCGTATGATGCTTTCATTAATGCCATAGTGGCGCGCTACTGCAGCATAACTTTTTAGTTCCCGGAGCAAATCCAGTAGTTCAACCTTCTCCTGGAGTGTTTTAAACTTCTTCTGGTACTTGGGCATTTCAGCGACATCTTGTGCGTTTTTAAGAACAACAAAATGAATAATAACAAAATGGAAAACTCGAGGACACTTGGCTGGAGACGCGTCACAGGGCAGCAGCAAGGAGAAATGAATAACACTGTTGGATTGGCTACTTTTACCATGCCAAACCCTGTTTCCCTCAGCGGCTGCTTCCTGTTCTCTCTACAGCACAGTATTGCCACAAAAAAGCCATAAATTGCGGAGGATATTTGCTGTTTCTGCTAACAATTTATAGTCAGTTTCTAAGGAAAAATCTGCGAACGACTGAGTCCGTGAACCCTGAACCATGTCTTCGTGGGGGTTTACTGTATTACAGAAAATGGACCTGGATGAGCAGTAGTTTTTAAATAATTACTTCCTTTTTCAAGTAACACAGTTATCCTATCACCTGTATGAAAAAAGTACATTTCCCCATTGTTATCATACTTGACTGTAGCAGTAACAATCACAAGTAAACATTTTGTATAATTTGATATAATTATTTCACATTTCTGTTGAGGAATGTTAACCTACTGTTTGCAGAACTGCATTAATGCAGACACATGAGTAAGTTTGTGAGTGTGAACTGCTAATTTCAGGTCCTGCCACAGCATTTCTATTGGGCTCAAGTCTGAACTTTGACTTAGTCATTCCAGAACTGTAATTTTTGTTTCTTCTGAGCTATTCAGTTGTAGACTTGTTTTGTGTTTTTGGTTATTGACCGGCTACATAGCCAATTTGGTCATTTGTGCAGTACCTGAAGCTGAAACCTAACATTCTCCTTATGAATGTTCTGGTAAAGTGCCAAACTCATGGTTCTTTAAATAATGGTAAGTCTTTTAGGTCCCGAGGCAGCAAAGAATCGCCACACCATCACACTACCCAACCCCCTGTTTTAATGTAGGTGTGATGTTCTTACTGTTGAACACTGTATTTCCTTTATGCTAGACTCCGTAATCTGCGGATGAAACAGATGCCTCTTAACTTCTGACTTGTATAGCCTTGGAAAATTATTGGCGATTACCCAGCTGTTTCTTCACAAATGCAAGATGAGCATAGATCCCATTTTTACTCTTTGTTAAAAAAGTCATAAACAATGACCTTCGCTGCAGCTTAAAGAGATGTGAAGTTCTTTGAATGTTCTTCTGGCATCCTCTGACTTTATGAGCTGTTGCTGTGCCCTTGGGGTAATTTTAGCTGGCTGTCCTTTTTCTGGGAAGAATCGCCACTGTTATAATGGATATCACTGTGGTGCATTATAATCTAAGCATCTTACAAACAGCTTTGTAACCCTTTCCCATTTTTTTTATTTTTTTTTTTTTTTTTTGAAGTTTTATTAATTTTATTGCAATCATTCCATACAAATCAATCAATTTTTACAAAAAGTAAAATTCAGTTATGAACAAGTCGACCCCCACCCCTGAAAGAGAGAGCAAGGCAAACAGCGTAAAATTTAAGGCTTGTAAACATCCTAAATTAATAAGTTTGATAAGCCAATAGAGATGAATGCAGAAGACAAAGAAATACAAAAATAATTGCTTCCTCTTTGCTTTAGGAACTTATTTTAAAATATTACTGATTTATATCCTGCCATGTTTTGAAAAAAGTCCGTACAGATCCTCTGAGTATTTGATTTTTTCTAACTTCAAATAGTATAAAACATCGGTTTCCCACTGACTTAAAAGAGGAGAGTTTGGATTCTTCCAGTTTAGCAGAATAAGTCTGCCTGCCAATAGTGTAGTAAAGGCAATCACAATTTGTTTGTCTTTCTCCACTTTAAACCCATCTGGAAGAACCCCAAACACAGCTGTTAATGGGTTAGGAGGGATTGTGAGACCAAGGCTGTCTGAAAGGTAATCAAAAATTTTGGTCCAGAATGATGTTAATTTGGTGCAGGCCCAGAACATGTGACCCAGTGAGGCTGGGACTTGGTTACAACGTTCGCAGGTTGGATCATGCCCTGGAAACATTTTGGAGAGTTTTAGACGAGACAGATGTGCTCGATATATAATTTTGAGTTGTATAATTGTATGCTTTGCGTATATGGAGCTCGAGTGAATTCTCTGCATTGCTACTTTCCACTCCTTTTCTGATATATTAATTGAGAGATCTTTTTCCCAGTGTCCTCTTGGATCTTTGAAAGGGAGGAATTGTAAAATGATTTTATATATTGCAGAGATGGTGTCTGAGTCCTTGAGATTGAGCAAGATTTTTTCCAGCATGGATGAGGGTGCAAGATGAGGAAAATCAGGCAGGTTCTGTTTAACAAAGTTTCTAATTTGAAGATAGTGAAAGAAATGTGTAGCTGGAATGTTAAATTTGGAATGTAATTGTTCATAGGATGCAAAGACGTTGTCTGTATAAAGATCTCTAAGCAATTTAATCCCAAATTTTTTCCAGATATTAAAAACTGCATATGTTTGTGAAGGTTGAAAGAGGTGGTTCTCTTGCAGAGGTGCCACAGATAAGCTTCTCCGTCTTAAAATGCTTTCTGCATTGGTTCCATATTCTAAGTGAGTGAAGCACAATTGGGTTATTAGTATATTGCCGATAACGTGTGTTTATTGGAGCACAGAGCAAGGAATACAAAGAAGTACTGCAGGATTTTACTTCTATTGCGGTCCAGGCCTGTGTATGTTCTTCTATTTGTGTCCAGGTTTTTATCGCTTGTATATTTGCTGCCCAGTAATAAAACTGGAAGTTAGGTAGAGCCATGCCGCCTTCTGCCTTAGGTCTTTGTAGGGTCACTTTTTGGATGCGTGGATGTGTTGAGTTCCAAATAAATGAGGTTATTGTTGAATCTAATTGGTTAAAGAATGATTTATTGATGTATATTGGGATGTTTTGAAATAAAAAAAAAAAAAAAAAAAAAAAAAGGAGCTTAGGAAGAATATTCATCTTAACAACGTTATTTCTTCCAGCTAGAGAGAGATGAAGGGTTAACCATCTATGCAAGTCTTGCTTAATTTTTTCCATGCAGACGGCGAAATACCCTTTCCCAATTTTGAAAGTTTGAACAAATCTTTTTCCTTATCTTTTCTGGAGATTCCTTTGGTTGAGTGGCCTTCTAGGAACTGTGTGGTGACTACTTCATTATCATGGTAAGCGTCAATATATAGTGAGGTTTAAATTCAGTTGGACTGGCTGTGGTCAGACCTGCTGCTTGAGGTAGTTACTAAGGGTGCAGTTATCTTCTCTATAGGCCAAAACAGGTGTTAGATAACATATTTCATATCTAATAAAGTTAAGTATCAATTTATACATACTCTGGGTCCCTAACTAAATTTATTACTTTTTCTAAAGGCCTGAAGCCATTCTTTTTAGCAAATATACAAAAATAGAGAATATCAGGATGGGGTCAAATACTCTTTAACACCACACTAGTGTTTGGCTCATCAGACCACTTCAAAAGTGCACGGTGATTAAATTTTTTGAAAGTTTCTAGTTATTTTGGAGATTGTGATATTTAATTGAAAAGTGATACATTTGAATTGTTCAGTGCTTTGATCTAATGGATATTTTAATTACAGGTAGTCGTCGACTTAGCCCTATGCGTCTTACGACCATTCGATTTTAGGACTGCTACCACGTCTCATGGGCAAACCGTTTACGCCTCGCCAGCTCTGTATGCCGTGACTCATTCATCTCGATCTGTTTATTACCAGCAGCGGTTTCTATTATGTTCAGTTACATTTGTCTTACAGTTACAGGAAAAAAGGCAATTGATCTCAACACAAAAATGAAGGTGATCAAGCAGTATGAGGGAGGAAAGAAACTGAATGTGATTGTATTTGATTTTTAAGTTATCCCATTGTAACCAGTGTTCACCACACACAGTGTACTGCTGCACTCTGGCTTTGAATCCAGTTAAACTCTGAAGCTTCCATGTTGTGACTCACATTGTGCCGCTTCATGCAAACTGCCACGAAAGGGTAATAAAACCACACTGAACTCCTTTATCTGTTAATGTTTATTATTAACAGGCTGAAATGTTAAAACAGAAAACACATGAGTGCTCAAACTCTGCCAGTACAATTCCTCATTTCAAAGTGAGCACAATGAACACTGTGAGAGACTCACAATGATGACATAACATAACAAAAAGAAACCCATGTGAGCAACAAAATAATACAAAAAAAAAAAAAAAAATCTAGAATAATAGAAAATCTGCACAATGTGCTAGGAATGATGATAAAAAAAAGGATATAAAACAATATGACTTAAAGGGACTTATTGAATACATATATCTGAACTGAACATGGTCATAAGTCGATGAATGCCACCTGTATTTATTGTATCAGTCACAGCTGTCGCCAGCCACCTCAGTTAATAGACAAATATAAGTTAGTGATTTACAATAGTCTGTCAGTTTGTATTTTCATTCAGGCAAAAGCAGTGTTGGATGGTTAATTATAGATTTGAGTTATTATAGGTAAAAGGGGCTTCTTGTTCACATAACTAAAACATTTTTGCATTCCTTTTTTTCTTCAGATAAACTAGTGCCCATCAGTCGGAGTTTAAACTAATAAGAATTTGTAAAAGTGCATTTTTTTTCTCATGTTCAATTAGTGGCACCAAAAGACTAATAGAGGGTGGGCCATTTATATGGATACACCTTAATAAAATGGGAATGGTTGGTGATATTAACTTCCTGTTTGTGGCACATTAGTATATGTGAGGGGGGGAAACTTTTCAAGATGGATGGTGACCATGGTGGCCATTTTGAAGTCGGCCATTTTGGATCCAACTTTTGTTTTTTCAATAGAAAGAGGGTCATGTGACACATCAAACTTATTGCGAATTTCACAAGAAAAACAATGGTGTGCTTGGTTTTAACGTAACTTTATTCTTTCATGAGTTATTTACAAGTTTCTGACCACTTATAAAATGTGTTCAATTGTGCTGCCCATTGTGTTTGTGTTGTTAAACAAAACCACCGCTATTGGTCTGACTCTAACCCACATTGGATAGATCCCTCCAAGACTGTTGGAACAAAAAAATTGATGGTATGGTGTGGTATATGGGGTTCAAAGATAGTGGGGCCATTCTTCATCAATGGAAACCTTAAGGCCACTGGATATGCGAAATTGCTTCATGATGATGTGTTTCCCTCTTTATGCACTGAAGCTGGCACGTTCCCTGAGTTTTTCCAGCAAGATGGTGCACCACCACATTATGGGTGTCAGGTCCGAGCATTCCTATATGAACAGTTTCCTGGAAAGTGGATTGGTCGTCGTGGGCCAGTTGAATGGCCCCCAAGGTCTCCCGATCTGACCCCCTTAGACTTTTATCTTTGGGGTCATCTGAAGGCAATTGTCAATGCTGTGAAGATACGAGATGTGCAGCACCTGAAACTACGGATACTGGAAGCCTGTGCTAGCATTTCTCCTGCGGTGTTGCTATCAGTGTGTGAAGAGTGGGAGAAGAGGGTTGCATTGACAATCCAACACAATGGGCAGCACATTGAACACATTTTATAAGTGGTCAGAAACTTGTAAAGAACTCATGAAAGAATAAAGTTACGTTAAAACCAAGCACACCATTGTTTTTCTTGTGAAATTCCCAATAAGTTTGATGTGTCACATGACCCTCTTCCTATTGAAAAAACAAAAGTTGGATCCAAAATGGCCGACTTCAAAATGGCCACCATGGTCACCACCCAACTTGAAAAGTTTCCCCCCCTCACATATACTAATGTGCCATAAACAGGAAGTTAATATCACCAACCATTCCCATTTTATTAAGGTGTATCCATATAAATGGCCCACCCTGTAGTTTGGCTGACGGTGTAATGGAGGTTAACAGGATTCACGCAACTAGCTGATTACTTTTTTTCTTTTTATTTGTCAGCTTTACCAGTAGTGTGTATTAAATAATTACTCCTAAAATTTTTGTCTCTGCACATAAAATTTCATTCTTGTTATTGTTTTAGAATTTTTTGACTACTGTTGCAATTCTTCTGGAAGCTGGAGCTCATGTCAACCTACAACAGCTTAATGGTGAAACGGCTTTAATGAAGGTAAGGAGTTAAGAGTAATATGTATCTCTTCCAATATATTGATGTCTTTCTGTCGCTCAAAAACTTTGCAGCTTAATCTTACTCTCATTCAAGAGCTTTTGCTATGACATTCAAAACATAACCCATGAATTGGTCATGCAGGGTATTTTGGCAACAAAGTTCAGCTTTGGGTTCTTCTCACAGCAAGTAGAGGTGTAGTGGTACGCTGTAGCTCACGGACAACCAGAGGCTGCACGGGCACAGAAACGGCAAGCATCAGTGAAGTAAATTGCAGAGGCCAAATGATAGCTTGCACCGCAAAAGCTGCTGCATGTGCATGTGGCGCTCGCAGTCAAACACAGACGGACTAATAACTGAAAGTTGTACACTCCAACTGCAAAAAAAAAAAAAAAATATATAAGTGCACGTGTCAAGCAAGACACAAGCATTGTGGGTGCAAGTCAGAAAAAGTTGTAGCAACATTGGCTACTACTGAACATCAATACAGCAGCCACCAGGGGTGCTGTGTTTAGTGAGAGACGCTTCTTCAAGGACTGTAGGTCTGAATGTTTCTGGTACTTTTACATACTACCTGCAAATTTTTTTTTTTTTATTTTTTAAATTAAAGCATTTTCTCTAATGTTTTACCCTTTATGGATGTCTGATTTTTTTTATTTCCCACAACCCCCCCCCCCCCCCCCCCAGTTAGTAGTATTTTAATATAAGGGGTTATGCACTATGGACATTGCCTTAATTGCTGCTAGTGTAATTTTATTAGTAATCACAGTTAAATAATTCTTGTGAACAGTTGCGCAGCAAAAACAAAAAAATGCTAGACAGTAGGATAGTTTAGTGTCTGTCAGACTTGCTTAATGTAATATATGGTTGTGGAGAGCCAGAGCTTATTCTCCACATGGGCAGCCGCCAGGCATGCAATTTCAAGCCCTCATTCCTACCCAAATTACACAGACTATAAATAAATTTACAATATGAAATAAACACTTTTCTCTCAAACTACAATTAATAGGAAGTAATAAAAATGATAGGTAATTCATAACACAACTGCACAACATTAATAAAAAAAATTATATTTTAACAAATGCGCAAAGAATTTAACAGTTAATGGATTACAGCTGTCTCTTTATTTGCATGGCTTTGTTTCTTGTGAATTAAATTTTATTGGGAATGATTACTAAATCCAGTTTATTACCAGTCTGTTAACATAAACTTTGTGATCTGTTGGAATTTAAAGTTAAATTGTGAAAAACAAATTACATTTATATTTAACACATTTGTTTGAATCCAGCTGATATTTTTATTTATTTTCAGCTTAATGTTGAATGCATTTTTTATTAGTTAATGTTTGCTGGGACATTCATGTTCTAGGTTGTTTTAAATGATTTTCTGATTGGATCTGTGAACCGATCCCACAAAACCATATAAATCGGTGAAAACAAGAATGTACTGTACTAATAGTTATTCATTTTTTTCACCATTTGTACCTTTTCCTGCAGGCCTGTAAAAGAGGAAATATAGACATAGTGAGGCTTCTGCTGGAGTATGGAGCCGACAGTAATATGCTGTCTAAACATCAGAACAATGCACTGCATTTTGCAAAACTTAGCAATAATGTCCTAGTATATGACTTGGTCAAGTCTCATATGGACGCGTAAGTGTTTCAAATATTTTACAAACCAAAATTACTGTTTCATCAAAGGTCTCTGTAAAGCAATGTTTAAAATTTATTAATATCTTCTGTTTGAAATTAACAAAAGAACAAAAATGTATTATGCTTGTTACTTGAGAAACCCTCTCAGTGTTGGTGAAATAAGATATCTGTAGACCTTGTAGGCATGCATGAATGTTTTATCATCTTACTTTTATAATATTGCTAGTTACTTTGTGGCAGCTTTGAGGAACTGACCTTTCCACGAATGTTGTAAAGAAAGACTGTAGATGTATGTTCAGAAAAAACGCAACAATAGAATTGTGTGTTTAATTCCAAAAGCTCAGGTCTAATTCCAGTAGGGCATGTCTTGTTTAAATAAGGATGCACTGTTGATGGCCACATTATTCGATACTCTGGTTTACTGCCAGATAGGACTCCTTTTCACCTTCAAAACCGCCTGAATTCAATGAGATTTGAATTCAACATCATGAAGGAAGCCCTCCATAGGGATTTACCTGTGCTCACTCAACAGCATTGCGTAGTTCCTATAGATCTTTGACCGTATGTTGAGAGAGTACATCTTTGTCTTACCCAGAATGTACTGCTACAGAGCACTGGATTAGATTGAACTTGCTGTGATGTTCCTGAAGCCAGTTTGAGATGTGGATAATGTACCAATGTTACAAAGCATGCAACAAGGAAGTATCCATTTGTAAAAGTGTCCACCGTGAATATGATGGGGTGCACATGGTTGCCAACAATCTTCCGTAGACTGTGACATTCGAATGGTGCTCTATTAGTACTTGGAGGCTTAAAGTAGGTTACGAAAGCATCTCCAAAAGATCACACGTTGTTTATATCAAGTTCTGACACAGTTATTTGTTTGAGAGAAAAAAATCTAGGTTTGTCAGAGCAGGCGATATTTTTCCAGTCTTCTGTTTAGGTTTGATGTTCAAAACTTTGCATATCTGCATACTATGAATATTTAGTTGTAGCCACATGATTGGCTGTTTGGTGTTACCATATAAAGTGACCATAGAGTGTATATCAAGCCCAGGTTGGTCTTCATAGATGTTGAACCTACCAGGGTTTAAGGAGGAGCAGTAGCAATTAAATATACAGTAAATAAAAGTCTTTACTGTCAGTGCTTGGTTAACATACTACGCCTGTCCATTTTGTTCTGTTCTGTTTTTTTAACTTGTATTTCTTTGTTTTAGGCTAATCAGTGTTGCAGAAGAAGCATTTAGAGACTATTTTGAGTCCCGATTGACTATCATTGAGCCTTGTTTCCCAGTAGCCTGTCACAGACTTTGTGAAGGACAAGACTTTTCATTAGAATTCAACCACAAACCAGCACACTCAGTAACAGAAGGTATTGACGAAATATTGAATTGAAATACTCAGTCTCCATTTTGTGCCGCAGCGTTATTAGACGCATGTAAATTTTTGCAAATGACGATTCTGTTTTCCTTTATCAGATAATTCGGTATCAGTAGAGTATAAAAAACAAAGCGAGTGTCTGTGGGAGACATTAGTGTTTATCATTTGACATTGAATTCATACCTTATTGACAAATTATAGCAAAAGATGTTCTAGAATAATTAAACTTAACAGTGTATGGTTTATTAATCAATAGCTATATACTCAAACCCATCCGTTGACCTGATTTCTTTATCATTGGTAACCTTAAGCATTTGCCACATACTAGAAGTGTCACACTTCTAGTCATGAAGCTTGTGTATTTGCTGACTAAAGTTATTGACCTCATCACTCGATCAAGTCGGCTTACACAACTAAAAAGAACCTGTCCTGTCACATTTAATGATCATAAGAGGACAGTAGCATGCGACCTGGTGAAGCTCGTGCTGTACTGATCTCTGCCCCTTCTTTTTCCATCCTGTCGTGGTACTTAAAACACAAGACCTCAGACTGGCGAGGTTCTCTTCTGCTTGTGAGGTCCCAAGCACCGTGTTCCTTATTATTGTTTGTCACTTATTCATATGCATTGTTAATCAAGGTGAGCATTCATTGGTTGCCATCTCTCATGCACACAGTCTGCTTCTGTGACTTGGGACAAAATCAGACCTGTTGGGTCTCAGAAGCGCAGGGATTCACAGGAGCCTGGTGCTGACCGCCTTCAGCCTGCCAAGATTATGTAAATGAAGGCTATGACCGAAACGTACTGGAAACGCTGCATAATCTGACATTAGCCGTTAAATGGAGCAGTGGTTGTAGTTTGCAGAAATTTAATTGTATTCCATTATTGTTACATTTATCTATATATTGCTTTTCAGCCTACAGAGTTAAAATAAGATGCTTTTTATGTGTTTGGCTTGACATAAGGGAGGTTAAATAAGAAAATAATTATATATATATATAACTATTATAATAAAGTGCACGCTTTCACGCTACCTTAAATAGTCACCATATGATAATGTCATATGGTGATCATGAGGCTGCAACTATTATTATACTATAAAGTGCCCAACTTTTATTTTACGAGTGATGTACGAGAGACTTATTTTTTTTTACTTTTTAGTACAATTTTTAACTCAATACAAGTGTGATTTTTAAAATATTTATTTATATATATATATATATATATATATAATTTTTTTCAACTTTTTAGTTGTTTGTTTTAGTATAATTTTGTAATCAATTGTAATCTATTGGTGAAATCTTGAACTATTCATATGAAAATTTCATTTAACATGGATTAATTGATCAATTAGTGAAACTGATTATTGATTCATGTATTGTCATCGGAAGTGAGTAAGTGTGCAAAATTTCAAGTCATTTGGCCAACAGGAAGTGGGTTAAATATTGATTACAAGATTTGTACCAGACAACAAACAGGTGAGGTTCAAAGAAGCGTGCTAATAAAAACTGACGCTCTCTGAAGTCCGGGCTCCTTTTCTTTACAGTGTTCCCTTCATTCAGGACTGAAATGACTTTTTCTTTTTCTTTGTTCATTTCATTCCCAATTACAGGTTCTGGGACTCTTCTCTTCATTCTACATGCCAATTTTTTCAATGGTACTGAAATAGCAGCTCGGCTTTGTGGACCCTGCAGTGTGCAGGCTGTGATTCTTAATGACAAATTCCAACTCCCAGTCTTTTTGGTAAGCGCATTTCTCTTCAGAAATATAACTTCTCAGTGTTCTCCCTGGCTATTTTAAAATAATTCTGCTGCTGTTTATACCTGAAACATTCTTTTACAGGCATAATGTAAATGTCATTGCTGCAATATAATGGTTTCTGTGAGAGAAATCATCTAACACTCTAATATATAACAGTATATAGTTTTGGTGGACAAAAAAACCCAAATGTAATTCTTGTTTGAATCAAGACTTGCAGTTCATAAAATTAGTCCTTGAATTCCAAAAGCTCTAGAAGATCTCAGTGTTAACTGATGCTTCACTGGACAGCTGACCATTTTCCCAAGGTATCTAAATCATTTATCATGATATATGATATCGACCCGTGATGTGTTGTGGGCTTTTATTAAATCCATTAAAAAGTTGGATTTTGTCCCAGCTGTTACATCAGATACATTGAGTTGATCTTAATTGCATTAAATGTTCCTTTTAGGATTGAGCAATCTTAAGCACTGTGCATCAAACTCTTTGACTAGGGATGGGCACGTGTACCCAGATAAGCCTTTGATTACCCCTCCTTAAGTTACATAAATAGTATTTGACTCTCCAGAGCCATGATTCCTGATTGCTGCAGGAGTCTTTCCTGTAGATCCACAGTCACTGGTGTTTGGTCCATTTTTCCAAAGGACACAGATGCTTGGCTGACTGTAATTTTACCTGCAAACACACAAGCCTCCCACTGCTATATAATTGTTGAAGCCAGTCTGAATTAAGGGTACTTATGGGTAACCGAATACTAAACTGTTTCAAGTGCCCATTCTCAATACTAATAAGGTAAAATGCTGATAGTATATTTTATGGGAAGCAACATCGTATAGGATATGCTCCAAAATTGATAAAATGCTATTCAAGTAATATACTTTAATATTATTTTACCAGGGACAGGTGGGCAAGTACAAGAATATCCTCTTTTTGAAGGTAAGGTCATTTGATAGTCGTCACTGGATTTCATGGTGCCCTACAGTACTGTCACTGTGTTATGACTAAGAGTATTTGTATTGTCCACACGGAGTATACAGAGTGTCATGCTGACAAGGAAGCCATTATAGCGCAGATCTCATTATCAAGGTCAGTTTCAAGTGTTTTGGCCTATAAACAGCAGCACTGGGGGACAATTGCCTGGTTCGGATATTTCTAATACTTTGTTTACTTTTTATATGTCTATACTCGACATGCTACATGCAGTTTGTATCTGAGATCAATTCCCGCTTTTCTAATGCCTGACTTTTCCTTTGTTGAAGGTCCTTGCACAACACCGTTTTAGGGGAAACGCTATTGTTTTAAATTCAAACAGGCAGTTTGTAGGAATGATGATGATTTAGGTCAAATCCTGTTAGAACGAAGTGGTCAGGATTTGTTATTTTGGGGATTTTGTTATACGTATGTGTCGGTTGACAAAGCTGACTGGAATGTGAAACTCGATGGCAACATCTTAATTTTTTTATTTATTTATTTTTTAATTTTTGCCAGCATCAGTGGCAGCAAGAAGTTCCAATTTCTTCTGTAAAGTAAATTGCTGCCGTTTAGGCTTTGTTCCCTTTAATGTCCGTACTGCACAGTGGTCCGTATTATTAGAAGTGGAGAGTTGGAGTCCGAAAGTCAGGAGTTCCCCTCGGTATCGAGAGCTCATGGCCCTCGTGTACGTCGCACAGACTTTCCAAAACGATTGTCTCTCGAGTTACATAAATGCCACTGCTTTTTTAATTCGCTGTATATGAGATTGGCCAGAAAAAAAATCATTAAAACGAGGGTTTCGTTAAAACTGAGTTCATTCTGACAGGATTTGACCCGTGTGTATATATAATTTCACTATGCAAACAGAATCTGTCAAAGTGGAGGCTTCAGTCAGATTTGAACATAATATTTTGATCTGTACTCTTATGGAGCATTTAAATCAAAAGCAGTATACAGTACACTGAACTATGGATTTCTTAAACGTATTCCATACAGCATGGAAGTTTACAGGATGCACATTAGAGCTGAGCAGATGGTCGATGATGCTGTCCATTGGCAATTGGGCACGTCGTTGATGTCAATACATTTTGTTATTTCGCTCCAAACTACTGCACAAGCCCATCTGATCAGAGTGTCTCTCACCATGTCGGAATGGGAAGAGCCCAGGTGTGTGCTGCTGGGAGTGCTCATGGTGTCTTTGTCTTTGCAGCACTCTTTGAGGTAGCTTACTCTCCTTGAAGTAATCGCTCACTCACTTGCTGTGCCCACACTCTTTTCAGACTTTGCCTGGTTTGCCATTTTAACAAGGATTCTTGAGCTGCTCATTTGCTTGACTGACTCTCAGGTCATACTGTGGGTGACCTCATCCTCAGTCAGTGATGTTTCAGTATTCTTCACTTGCCAAATCATTTTCCTGTCCTGCTTATTCTGGGCTGGTCCGCCTGCCCCCGTGGTGTTACGATTTACATAACCTAAGTAGAGAGATTCTGGTGCTGGCATGGTGGCACCTCTTTGATCATGTGAGCCGTACGATGCTTCTACTGGACCCGCTCTGATAGAGAGAGAGAGAGAGAGATAATATAATATATATACACAGTGGGGCAAAAAAGTATTTAGTCAGCCACCAATTGTGCAAGTTCTCCCACTTAAAAAGATGAGAGAGGCCTGTAATTTTCATCATAGGTATACCTCAACACTGAGAGACAAAAGGAGAAAAAAAATCCAGAAAATCACATTGTCTGATTTTTAAAGAATTTATTTGCAAATTACGGTGGAAAATAAGCATTTGGTCACCTACAAACAAGCAAGATTTCTGGCTCTCACAGACCTGTAACCTTCTGTAAGAGGCTCCTCTGTCCTCCACTCGTTACCTGTATTAATGGCACCTGTTTGAACTCGTTATCAATATAAAAGATACCTGTCCACAACCTCAAACAGTCACACTCCAAACTCCACTATGGCCAAGACCAAAGAGCTGTCAAAGGACACCAGAAACAAAATTGTAGACCTGCACCAGGCTGGGAAGACTGAATCTGCAATAGGTAAGCAGCTTGGTGTGAAGAAATCAACTGTGGGAGCAATTATTAGAAAGTGGAAGACATACAAGACCACTGATAATCTCCCTTGATCTGGGGCTCCACGCAAGATCTCAACCCATGGGGTCAAAGTGATCACAAGAACGGTGAGCAAAAATCCCAGAACCACATGGGGGGGGACCTGCAGAGAGCTACCATCAGTAACACACTACGCCGCCAGGACTCAAATCCTGCCAGACGTGTCCCCCTGCTTAAGCCAGTACATGTGCAGGCCCATCTGAAGTTTGCTAGAGAGCATTTGGATGATCCAGAAGAGGATTGGGAGAATGTCATATGGTCAGATGAAACCAAAATAGAACTTTTTGGTAAAAACTCTACTCGTTGTGTTTGGAGGAGAAAAAATGCTGAGTTGCATCCAAAGAACACCATACCTACTGTAAAGCATGGGGGTGGAAACATCATGCTTTGGGGCTGTTTTTCTGCAAAAGGACCAGGACGACTGATCTGTGTAAAGGAAAGAATGAATGGGGCCATGTATCGTCAGATTTTGAGTGAAAACGTCCTTCCATCAGCAAGGGCATTGAAGATGAAACGTGACTGGGTCTTTCAGCATGACAATGATCCCAAACATACCGCCCGGGTAACAAAGGAGTGGCTTTGTAAGAAGCATTTCAAGGTCCTGGAGTGGCCTAGCCAGCCTCCAGATCTCAACCCCATAGAAAATCTTTGGAGGGAGTTGAAAGTCCGTGTTGACCAGCGACAGCCCCAAAACATCACTGCTCTAGAGGAGAACTGCATGGAGGAATGGGCCAAAATACCAGCAACAGTGTGTAAAAACCTTGTGAAGACTTACAGAAAACGTTTGACCTCTGTCATTGCCAACAAAGGGTATATAACAAAGTATTGAGGTGAACTTTTGTTATTGACCAAATACATTTTTTCCACCATAATTTGCAAATAAATCCTTCAAAAATCAGACAATGATTTTCTGGATTTTGTTTTTCTCCTTTTGTCTCTCATAGTTGAGGCATACCTATGATGAAAATTACAGGCCTCTCTCATCTTTTTAAGTGGGAGAACTTGCACGATTGGTGGCTGACTAAATACTTTTTTGCCCCACTGTATATACGTGCAGAGTGACCTCAATGGGGCCCATTGTGTGAAACCAATGATGATTGGGAGGTCCCACTTCAACCACTGCTTCCAGGCAAGTAGAAGTATAATTGTGCTGTGTGTACTCGAGATAATAAATCTGAAATAAACTGATTACACTATCTATTGAAGCAGTTCCTTTGTCCACCTGCATGCACGTCGCATTTTGCAAGTTAGCAGTACCAGTCCGCTGTTGGCTTTGTGGTACTTTGTGTGGCGCATTGTTTGTGCACCATATAAGAACAGGAAGGCTAAATATGCGCTCTAGCCAAGCCACAACAAAACAACAAAGTTGGCTCTCCTTTTCTATAACGTGTTCAGAAGATGGTAGAAGGAGAACTGCGGACACCATGTCTGAGTGAGTAAAAGTAATTAGCCGCTGTTAGCCAAAAGTATCTCCTTTCTAGCTTCCTGTTGATTCGAAATGTATTCAAATCACTGTGATCTCATTTTGGAGTTCCTTGCCAATATGGTGGTGTGATTTGTAGCTGTTTTCATCACCTTTGAGACCTGCTGATAACGTGGCCGTATACCACTACATGTGCCGAGGGACACGACTAACTCCCGTGTCCTGAGCTAAGACGCCGCACACAATTCCTCCTCCACCTCGTGCGGTACACGGCTAGCTAGAGCAGCCGATCTCCAACCACAAGGCACCCCGTGTGATGGCATCAAACGCTGTCGCTGTTTGAAATGAACAGTTAGACATCACTCAGCCCTACTGCACATTCGCTTGTGCCATGGAATGATCTCCATGTTTTAAGCACTGTACACTGAAAAGAAATCCTCTTGTGAAGTACGTGCAGTATCCTCCACAGTGGACCCCTTTAGTGAGCCGGGCAAGCATTTAAGGTGGCCGAGGCGTGCTGTCGCTCCCCGCTTGGCACATCAGTCTGACCCCAGTGCTTTACACCAAAGCTGCCCCCCGCGCCGCTGCACATACTCGAGATAAGCTGCGCCTTTGTGTCAGAAGGAGGGATTCTAGCGGACAATTTCTAAAGAGTGGTGCGGTTATCACGGACTACTGCCCACTTTAGTACATTCACGTGGTTAAAATAAATCGTTTCAATGTATTAAATGAAGAGTTAAAACCAATGCTAAAAAAATAAAAGTTCAAACATTCGCTAATCGCTGTGGTATGAATCGGTGAATTCACTCCGCTATCCCAGAATGCACGAAGACTCGCTTCATAGACGGACAGGCGGCGAGAGTCGGAGCGAGTGAGCGAGCCAGCCAGCGAGTGGACGGTGTGTGCGTATCAACAGTAGACGTGTAGCCTCATTCGAACACTAAATACAACTCGAAAAGCAAACCTACAAGGGAGCTGCGCCTCTTGATGTTACAGCGCTGGTGGTGTTGTGTACAGAAAGCACTGAAGTGCTGCCTTGCATGTGCTAATCTGCTGTGTTCAAAGTGACCTGAAGCTAATGATGTTTTACGTTGTTTTTCAGGATAGCCATTTCATTTATTCGTTCAGTCCTGTACAGGGTCTTAATAAGTTGTATATCAGATTTGCAGAAGCCCCGACGGCAAAGGTATGTATCTGCAGTCTTGTGTGATTTATTGTATTCTGCAGCTTGTTTAGTGGATTGAGGCCCACCACATTGATAAAGAACATAACTGAATGAACTCTTGGTGGTCCTCATCTGTGCATTTCTTGATTTTTTTTTTTTTTTTTTCCTTTTTTCTAATGGTAAACCAAATCCAGAAGCTGAAGTTGATGGCCTCTTACCTTGCATGTCCATCCCAGTCTCATTCCCACTGTGTTTTACAGCAACTCGCTTCTTGCTGAGCTCAAACACGTACACATTTGGAAAGACCACTTTTAGGCCAGCGTGTTGTGTGCTACACTGAAGGCCTCTCATGCTGGCAGTGCGGCCGCGTTCACATGCTGCTGGACACACGAGAAACATGAGTTTCCAAGTCGGGGAAATTCCACGGGGACACCCCTTGAAGGGGCAAATCTAATTGGTATGATTTGAAGAAGACTGCTGCCCAAATTGTCTGCGTTGTACCAAGTAACCAATCAGTAGTGAGTGACCTTGCAGAAAAACGACCCGAATATCTCATGGACACAGCAAGGTGGGACAGCATAGCAGGTGAAGAGAGGGAAAACGCTGGGCAGCTCACGGGTCTGAAGTCCTCCGCATTCTAGTTCAAGAAAAAGCAAAAGCGTAGACACCACTCCACATTTGAGCACGGCTGTGATTTTGGTAGCCATCAGTCATGAATTACCGAGGATGGTGGCTGCAGAGAAGACAAGCTGGCAGCTAGAAAGTGTAAGGGTGACCCTCACCACTCGTTTAAGGTTTCTGGGTGACTCCTAGTTACACGTGACACTCGCTACTCCATTAGAAGTTGAAGGTGTCACCAAAAACAAAAACCCTACTCGCAGGCAAAAGCTGACATTTGAATATGAACAGCTGCTGCTTTTCCATTGCACTTATCTAAACATCTGCAGTATTGTGGGATTTAATAATTTGCTCTTATCCATCCCTGTCCGGATCATCCAATTGGAATTTCTGAATAGTCGGCATGTGTGGTGACACAGACAGCCCTTCACAGTGCAGTTTTGTACAGATTATCCAAACCCACAAAGACCCCCCCCAAACCGCCCACCTTTTTCAACTTTCTACAATATCATGGCTGTTCAAGCCGCGATCGCCGTTCCCTTATTAATGAAAAAGCAACAGAAGTGACACAGTGAAGATTTTCTGGTTTGTTACTGTAACGGCCTGTCCGTCTTAAAGTGCCTTTCCAGGAGCTGCCAGCCCACATGTTGTTTGCATTTGGCGTAAAATGATTAAAATAAAAAAAATTTGTGGTCACTTCTAAAACACTGCTTTGGGTGGGGTAGAGAATCAGTTTGGTGCCCCTCATGTAGTAACTGTAGCCAGTGCTGTGTTAACTATTTAATAGCTTCCAGGCAGACACTCAAACTTATTTCAGGTTTCTTTCTTTATTTTTAAAAAGTGCTCACAATAAATGTGTCGAGATCTCGCATTGTATGACTTCCAGTCATGAGGTATATCGAACTTGCCGAGTGCAGTTGCCAATCTTGTCACTGGACAAGTCAGATTTAGCAACTGTGGGCAGACCCACCAGCACAGACCGAGCCAGCGCTGCGCTTAGAGGTTAATGGCCACTGAGTTCAGCATCCAAACCCCCCCAGTCCTTACTGCGTGTTTCTGCATTGTAGGAATTGGACTTTGAGGTGAACATTCATTGGCCATCGACTCGTGTGTGTGTGTGAGTATATACCAAGCCCACCCTATGACGACAGACCCAAGTAAACCTGCTTGTGTGTGTCACATTACACAACTGACTAAGGTTATGTAAATGATGGCTGCAAATGAAAATTGTTTTTGAGAAGTTACCATTATAACATGACATGGCCTCAAGTAAAGGGAGGACACTTGATCGTTACAGTGCAGTGTTCAGCTTGTTCGCCTCAGGGTGCAGAAGGGATAGATGGGCAAGGAGCAAGTGATGTCTTGTGGCCTCTCGGCAACAGGAAAATAAACCCGCGTGTTCAAAGCGACTTTGTGCACGGCTGTCATGTGAATCACCGGTAAAACGGGCGGTGACGTGGGCCTGACTTTTTTTTTTTTTTTTCCCCCTCTTATTTTAATCTCTTAATTCATCACTTTGTCCATTTTTTGGGGGTTTTCCTTGTCACATTTGATTGAAAGCTTTGGTTTTCACACAGTCTCCTGAGGGACCCTGGAAAAGTCGTTTTCATGCTTTACAGATAACACTGCAGGCCAACAAAGCAACACTATTAATAAAAGCCATAAAACACCACACACGGTACAGATGTGCTCGTAGCATTCAGAATGTGTAACGTGTATTCAGTAGCTCTGAACACGTGTATATATCTGGAATAGAAACATTTCATTCTGAATTCCCTTCTACACACACAATAATTGGAGACTTTTTATTTAATTAAAAACCATCTCTTTCATTTTGTTTAAACATGTCCATTACATACTGGCTTGATTTCAGTAATGTCTCCACGTTAAGTTCTGTCTTTTCTCTGCTTTTCCTTAGTGGTACGTCCTGTCCTGTAAAGTCACCGTGTTAGTACTGGTATCAAGTTGTAATCCGTGCTGTGGCTGTAGCACACTTGCACTGTTGGCTGCCATTTGTCTGCACATGTCCTTCTCAAGCTCTGATGTTTGATCGTCTCTTTAATCTCCTTCTAGGTGAAGTTAATTATAACGGCGTACAGAGTTCAGCTGCAGTGACCAACACGTGGCATTCAGCAAGGCCGTCATCCGTCAGCCTTGGCAAGTGGAGTTTCCCCCTTTTAGTCGGACTGTTTTTGCCTTGCAGCTCTTGCATTTGTCACTGGAGCCGTGGCGAGACTGCATGTGTGAATCAACACGTTTTAAAGATGCCAGTACACTGACTGGCGCCCAAGGAATGCTACTCCTGATGGGCTGGGCACAGTAGGTTTGTGTACATATGTGTAACTATAAGAGGTAATCTATTTAAGCGATGGTCTTTTGTTCCGTTTCCTGTACACAAGCTGCTATGTGACATGTTTGTGTCATTGTGTTTAAAGAGATCAAATGTAATGTCTTAGCCTGGCCGCCGTTAGATGTCAGAGATTGAACATGGATTTCTTTATGCATTTTCATATAGAAAAAATGTTGTACAGTGTAAAGGTTGCAATCCCTTTTTAATGATTTTGGATTGGCGGGGGGGCGGCCTGCTGTTGTTTGTAAAAATGTACAGAATGAGTGCCGGTGAATGAGCACCTGCAGGGTGCTGCTGCTGCTGCCGCCGCCGCCACTTCATCTTGGCGCTTGAGGAGTTCCAGCAGTTTGAAATCTTTTCAATGAAGCACCCTACAGTTTGGACAAATGTACTTGGGCACCCCCCCTTGTCAAAATCTAACACAAATTTCTACAATGTATCTAATATTTACCTGAATACAGAAACTAATTTAACAGACTGCTGTTGTGTATCTTGGGGAGAATGAGGGGGCAGCAAGGTGACCCAAGTAATGGGGGCTGCCAGAAAAGTTTACAATTGGAAACGCACTGCTGAGACAATCAGATCTGCCAGACGTACGTACGTGTGTGTGTGTGTGTGAGAGAGTGAGTGAGAAACAGAATGATTCTGATGCACTGTGGGGATTTATTTATTTATCTGAATGGTTCTTCTTTAACAGCAGTAGTGCAAGTAGAGATTTTGAGAATAGAACTTGTGTGTCTAAAGTGGTCCATTTGCACCGATGTGCTTTATGGAGTGCAAGCAGAAGCCTTTTAATTCCCACTTCAATAATGAAAGTCTGAAGGAGGAAAAGGCAAAGGTCAATTTCAGGGTAAAGGAAAAAAAATTGTGTTTTAAAAGAAAAGAATAAAGAGACACAGCTTTTTTTTTTTGAGTTTTATTCAGCAGCGGGTATATACATTAATAGCATATCACTGAAGGGCAACAGTGGCCACAGATTATGTCTGCTTACCTTATGTGCAGAAATCCACCAGGCAGGGTCACAGTGGCACGAGTGTCACCTGTGCCATATCAGCACTCACGTGTGGCATTAACCTAATGTGGGCACCATTTGTATGTGCTGTCATGCAGAATTCTTTGACAATATTAAAAATGGCACAGTACTAAACTAGTGAGAGAGAATTATGAACTCTGTTGAACGAAGGCTGCACTTCATGACTCACCTGAAGCGGAGGTGTCATACAAAAAAAAAAAAAAAAAGTCCATGCCACTTTCCTAAAATGAATTAAAAACACCAACCATTAAGCATTCTCTTGTTACTATAAAACACCTTTACCCCCATGAGCTCAATCTTCATTGTCAACAGTAGATGCCATCTTCGCAATTCCAGTTTTGGCTCAATAAAGAGAATTCTGAGCTGTGAAACACAATGGAGAGATCAGTACACCATCAAGTCGGCTCCATCCTACTCCTGAATATGAACAGTTGTGGCCAGAAATACTGACACCTTTGCACTTTGAGGTCCATAATCATGTAGTCAGTGCACTGTGGTGAAAGCAGATTGAGAGCAGCTTTCAGATACAACTCCCACCATCTGTCACCAACTCAATGAAAGGAAGGCTCGATAGTAGGGCAGTGCTGCTGCCAGTGAGGGTCACTAAAACCTAATGGTTCCCTTTCTCTCCATGCCTACAATGAAACACTGGGGAGGTACACTTCATGTGTTGCTGTCCCTAATCTTGAGTGCCTTGTGTCAGCACATGGTGTCATTCTGGAGCAGGACGATGACCTAAACAAGTCCCAAAAAGCTCTTATTCTTAGAGAATTATCCTTCTCTGTGATTTCAACATCCATATTGACATTACTACATCTAACCCGAGAAATGAATTCCTTTCCTTACTGGACTGTTTCACTTGACACAACATGTTGATTTTCCCACCCACTCTGGTGGTCATATATTGGATCTGATCTGTACTTCTGGACTATCTGTTGCCAATATTTACAGCACTGATTTGGGACTCTCTGACCATAAAGCAGTATTTTTCACTGTCTCACTGCCTTTACCTCCTCTTACCTGTAAACGACAAATTTCTTACAGAAACCTTAAAAATATCTGTCCCTCTATCCTTTCTGGATCTATTTCTGATCTTTTACTGTCTGCACCTATTCCGTCAACACTAGATAGTCTTGCTGATCATTATAACTCAGCCCTTCATTCAGCATTAGATAAAACAGCTCCTTTAAAACATAAGGAGGTTTCCTTTAAATGTTCAGCTCCTTGGTATAACTCAGAATTGCGATCTATGAAAGCAGCTGGCCGACACCTTGAGAGAATGTCACATAAGACTGGCCTCACCGTGCACATCCAGGCTTTCTCTGACCACCAAAGAGCTTACAGAGAAGCACTAACTGCTGCTAAGAACACCCACTATGGCAGAATAATAGAAAGTGGCCACAATAACCCAAGGGTTTTGTTTTCTGTAGTTAATAAACTACTCGAACCTGCATCTGGCCTAACCACCTCTTCTACTGAAGTCTGTGAGGATTTCCTCCACTTTTTCCGTAACAAAATTAAAGATCTAAATAATTCAACTAACATAAATACATCATCTGTTTATATCTTTCCCTGTTTTCCCACTCCATCCAGCTCCTTCTCTAAGTTCTCACCAGTCACATCTGCTTTTCTTAATGACCTGCTTTGTAAGATGAGACCGACTACTTGTGTACTGGACCCCATCCCCAGCACACTACTTAAATCCTGCCTTCATGCCATAATCCCGACTGCTACAACAATAATAAACTCATCCCTTGACACTAGCTCTGTGCCACTCACTTTTAAAATCGCTTCTGTAACCCCAATGTTAAAAAAGTCTGGTCTTGATGCTGACAATCTTAACAATTTCCGGCCTATTTCCCACTTACCTTTCCTGTCTAAAGCTCTTGAGCGTGTTGTAGCCTCCCAGCTCACCAATTACTTAACCTCTAATAACTTGATGGAACCCTTTCAGTCTGGTTTCATGGCGCAGCACAGCTGTGAAACTTCTCTGCTACGAGTAACCAATGATTTGCTTATGGCAGCAGACTCTGGACAAACCAGCATATTAATTCTATTAGACCTCAGTGCAGCATTTGACACTGTCAAACATGACATTCTACTGTCCAGAATGGAGAACATGCTGGGTATCTCTGGCACTGCCCTCCAGTGGTTCAAGTCCTATCTGACTGATAGGCAAGAGTTTGTTAGTCTTGGCAACAGCAGATCCAGCTTGGCGCCAGTCACACAAGGAGTTCCTCAGGGCTCTGTCCTTGGCCCTCTTTTCTTCTGTATTTATATGCTTCCCCTTGGCCATACTATTCGTAGCTATGGACTGGGCTATCATTTTTATGCAGATGATACTCAACTCTACTTCAATGTTAAAAGTGGAACTTCATCAGAGCTTTCTCAGCTCACAACCTGCCTTACTGAAATTAAAACCTGGATGGAGCAGAACTCTTTAAAATGAAACTGCAACAAAACTGAACTCCTGCAAATTGGGACTAAAATGCAACTTAATAAAATGAGCTCCTTCCCAGTCCATCTTGGCGGTGATCTCATCAGACCTGCCTCTACTGCAAAGAATCTTGGTGTCATTTTTGATTCCTCCTTTTCTTATTCCGCCACATAAATCACATAAGGCAACTTTCTTATTTTCACCTCCGTAACATATCCCGTGTTCGCTCCTTCCTCTCCTTTTCTAATGCTGAGAAACTTGTCCCTGCTTTGATCACATCCAGCATCAATTATTGTAACTCGCTTCTGGCAGGTGCCACTTCTAATCTTATATCACAGCTCCAACTTATTCAAAACTTGGCTGCAAGAGTCCTTACTCGAACCACCAACAGCGAGCACATCACACCCATCCTGCTCCGTCTTCACTGGCTCCCTGTGTCTTACAGAATCGAATATAAAATCCTACTAATAACCTACAAAGCCTTAAATAACCTCGCACCAAACTACATCAGTGACCTTCTCCATCACTATGTCCCTTCCCGCTCACTAAGGTCCTCTGATTTTGGTAATCTTGTTGTGCCCCACACTAATCTACACTCCATGGGTGACAGGGACTTCAGCTGTATAGCACCCAGACTCTGGAATGACCTACCGAAATTAATCAGGTCAGCCGACTCCATGAATTCTTTTAAAAAACAACTCAAAACTCATCTGTTCAGGAAGGCTTTTAGCTCTACTTGACTTTATTACCCTTCTCTCAGTTTACCTCTCTGTCAAGATGCTCATGTAACCTGTATGTGTGTGTGCTAGACCATCAATTATGTTGTCTGTTAGGCTTTTCTCTGAATTTAAAGTCTTAATTTTCTTTATTTGGTGTGTACTATGTATACCCTGCCGTTCTTTCTTATATTCTGTAAGTGCCTTGAGCATGGGAAAAGTGCTATATAAATAAAATATATTATTATTAAGACTGGCCCAGCACTGAGATGAGGTTGAACACTTGTGGAGAAGGCAGATCTGGGAGAGTTGTAGGCCAGCAGAAGAGACACAGATGGCTATAGGAAGCATGGGAGTGTAGTTCTTTCCAGAAGGTGTGTACCAAATATATCTGGGTCTGTTATTTTTTTGTGATCTGTAATATTAATAGGACTTGTGGAAATCTGGTTAGGCCAGCTTCAGACATTTTACAGCTGGCAAGTTATTTGAGGAAAGAAATGCAAAGGTGTCAGCATTGTTGGCACCAAAAATTAAAATTGTCATTTTAAAATTGACTAGCTTACATTACATTTGTAAGGAGTTCACGCTGGGGAAGGCTTCATCTTCATTTAGCATTTTCTTGCAGTGTCTGAATGGCTGAAATGAGAACAGAACTGCATTGTGATAACCTGAATAAACATCTTTGTTGTGTGCAGGTAATGGTCAGTTAAACACCATCAATAATAAAAGCAGCATGAAAATAAAATGACTGAGCTACTCACTGGGATACTGAAGGTCATTCTCAGACCCCGAGGTATAACTCCTGCCCTCCTGAGTGGGAACTCAGCTTTATAAAAATGTTTGTCTGGACAAGAGTCATGTAATGTCAAGACCAGCACATCCTCTCATTGTTAGCTTTTATTGGGAAACTTTGCCATCTAAGCAGATTTAAGGAATTTTAAGGAAACAAAGAAAATGTAAAAAAGAAAACCCCTATTTGTCCACAGCCAAAACCGCTGAACCTCGGAAATGCAGGACCATCTGTTCATTTGCAGAGGCTCCTTTTTCTACATCAGAGGAGTCAGTCAAGCCAGCATACGACTCGAGCGTTCCACTTTATGATGGGTGACTCCTCAAACGTGCAGATTATCATGAGCATCGCCCGCTTGCAGTCAGTCATTCCTTTGTGTACCACCAGTAGTTTTTTTTTGTTTGTTTTTTAATTAAAGAAAAAGACAAATGGTGACTTCAAGTCCACTTGCACACAGATGTTAAACACAGACACTGGGCTGTTACTTCACAGTACACCCCCAGGTGGGTCTTGGGGATAGGATGGAGAGGAAATTGGGTCACCTAAAGAAAATGCTGGAAGATGACAGGAGAACATGCAAATATGCCATCCAGTGAGTGGGCCAGGACTTAAAAACGCACAGCCTTGTGGTGTGAGAAGCACAAGCCCAGATGAAGGAGAGTCACAGTTCACACTTGGAAGTCAACTCTGCTGCTTTTTAAACAGAGCATGGGGTTGTGACTTTACAATATACACTTGGCAATTCAGTGGTTGCCTTCAGGATCTCTTCACTTAAACCATGAATAATAAATTTTGAGACCACCACAGGAAAATACAGGAAAGTGACATCCAATAAGCAAGGAAACACCTGCACAAAGGGCTGAAACCTGGAGCAGGCCAGCAAAGTTGAAGGTGAGACAAATGAATGAAATACTGGAAGAACCTGCCTGTCCTAATCTTCATTCACGTAATCTTAGCAAGTCAGCATCACGCTTCTGTGGGGCTCTTTATGTGATGTTTTATACCCAGTGACTCAGCCCAACATAATGGACTTGCTTTAGTTATGTACTCATCAGGAAGGACAATGCAGAGAATGTAGCAACAAAGCACAAAAAAAAAGTGTTTTTTATGTCAAGTAAAAAGAAGTGAATCTCATCCGTCTGCCATCTCATCCTTTACGTACAACAATAAAATGGGGAAAATTTGGGGTGGGCAAAACTGTGGCCAAATTGCCTAAGCAGATAACACTTAATGCTACAGCAACTTCATCAGGGAGCACATCAGTGGCTGTTACAGATAGGGGCGAGCTCAACAGTGCGGGACAATCAGCTCAGAATGCTGTTCAGTCATGTGAATTGTGGAGGCCTGCGAGAAGATCAGCAACTACAGTCAACAAGTCTGACATACCCTACGACCTGAAGTCAGATATGTGACATTGGTGTAACCGAACCTGCTCAACAGACTCCAGTGGTCTGGGATGTGCCTTTTGTTTGTAATCCCAGTCCTACCGCAGAAAACGACCTTCAAGCAAGACCTCCAATCATAGCAAATCCCGACAGTCTATGTATAAACTCATCAAGATGAGAAAGGGGGGCCATTTCCACTCAAATCTGACCCACCCCCCTTGGGGAGTTGAGGTGAGCAAGCTGAAACAATACATAAAGATCAACAAAATTGAAATACGACAACTAGGGTGAGGGTGAAAGGAAAGGGTGCATAATGACCTGTGAACCCCAAAGAAAAGTCAAATTTTTGAGTCTAATCAGTACCATAATACACACTGAAGAATCGGCAATGGGCTCCTCACTGGCCACAACAAGAAGCAGACATGTCAGTGTATCCTTCAAGGCCGAGCTGAAAGGGCCTTCACCTTGGCAACACAGAACATGCACACTGATGGACATCAGGGCACAGGATGTCATTTGCTCTTCTCTAGATATTTAACTTTAGCTCCACATCCAAGAGCATCTTAGATGGGTGGGACTGGACTGCATGTTTGCCTGGGGGGTTTGCCAACCAGGATCCCAATTTGTATTGTTGTGTGGTTTGTGTGGCAATGTGCTGTACCAGTGCCTGCTCCCCGACCTGCCCTGCCCTGCCACAATGGCACAGCCTACATGGGCTGAAGGAAGCAGGCAGGAGTGAGGTGCCAGTTAGTCAGAAGGCCCACAAACATCTGGTACTCGTGTGTTATAACCCCACTACAGGCAAGAGAAAATGTTCATTTTTTTCATTTGTTTATTTACAAAACAAAAACAATATGTAAAAGCAGACTTTTAATTACTTTTGTCGCAAAGTTTCTAACTATCGTTAAGTATAACATCGAAAGGATCACGAGTGAATGAAGAAGTGCTATCTGGGCTGAGTGGCGGGGGTTATAACACACGAATACCAATCTTTTGAGATGCAAGAGAAAAACCCACACTGGGCGCTCAACACTCTTCTGGATAAATTAGCACATATATTTTATAAATACAGTACACATAAAGCAGTCAAACGTCTTCTGGACACACCCAGGCATTTTCATGTTTTCTTAGAGACTGATGCCCTTCTTTCATCACAATACCATAAACTGTACTTAAAGACACATACAAGACACTACAAGTGTTGCTAGTGGCTATTACTGCTTGAAATTCATTTCTGATTTCCTATTCCCATATGGCCCTATTTTCAACCCCTAAGATGCACCCCGAGCACTTGCCAAGTCGTCTGCATTTATCACTGCACAACCGTGTGCATCCATTAAATAATGCAAAGCGTACCTTATCATCATGGAAACCATGTAAAGGTTCCCGCATACTCTTACTCATTCGTACACCCATGCATGCAAACCATGGTGGCATTATTGAAAACACGCCAAGGCCCGCCAGGTCGCCATCGTTTTCTTGCAGGCTGTCCGCGGCCGTCAAGCTCGTCCAACAGCATCCCGGAGCCGCTCGTCTGCTCTGTAATCCGTTAAATGAGAAAGGGCAAAATAAACGTAAGTCCCGTTTTAATGCACCTAACTCGGCGGCGTAATGGATAATGGCTGTCATGCCGGGTGGAGTGGATGGCAGTGCAGTTGGGAAGAAAGAAGGTCAAGAAAGGTGGACCCGGCCAAGTCAACCAGACAACCCGTAACGAGTAAAACTTCATGTCTGGCGAGGGAAGACGACACCAAAAAAACACTTTAAAACTGCTTCTGAGCGGAGAAGTGCGTGTTGGTGACCTCCCGCCACGCTTCACCGGTTAGAAAAGGCGGCAGGATGCTCAAGTCGTCGACCACTGTTCACCCAGAGAGCCGCAGGGGTGCCGGACCGAGTTAGCCCCTACCCTCCCGTGCGGTATCTGTGCTTACAATGGAGGACAGGCTGCACACAAGCTCGTTGCTTTCTTTTCACCTGGCTCGTACTTCCCAGCACAGTGTCCCAAACCGACCCTCCGACGTCCGGTGAAAGTCAGTATCATAAAAATGGATGGTGTGAGCAGAGCGGAAGAATGGCGTTTCTAGAAGTAGATTGGTATCAATTTCTTAGTTACACTGGGTTTTCGTGCTACGCAGTGGTGTGTCCCGCAGATTCGTACTTTCTGCGCATGCCTATTAGTTTTCCACTTCAGCCGACTCCTAGCTAAACGCACGCCCACACAGTGGTGAGTCACGTGCACCTGTTGTGTCGCTAATGCACTCCTTTCGCATGAACGCGCACACGCTGACTGTCACTAGACTGCAGAGGTCCACCGGTCAGACTTCACAAACAGATTCTGTTATCCATTCGCCTCACTACGTAGCACTGTCGACGAGATTTGGGTGTCTGCGACGTCAACTAAAACAGTTGCAATCTTCATAGAGAAAGTATCCGGCTACTGGAAGACGTCGCCGGATAATTTTCCTATAACTTTGATTAAAACCGCCCGGAGACGTGGACGAAATGACAGTATCTTTGCTTAAAACTAAAATGTACCGGCCACTGAAAAACGAAAACGATGCTCGTCAATGTAAACGTTCTTTTATTTGCCTTGCACGTTACTTCCCAAACTATTACGTTGAATGTTTTTGGTGTCAGTTACTACACTAATACCTATTAAAATGGTTGAGTACTGGGGTAGAACTTAGCTCTCATCACCTTCAGCATTCCTGGACACGTATCTGTCTGTCTTATATTGAACACAACATTTTTATGGCCTGATTCTCCAGCTCGTGGTTCGTATGTACTGAGAAGTATGCATACTGACAATGTGCAGCTTTCTTGGCTTACCCAGTTACAAAGGGCCAAGCAGCATACAAAGAAAACAAATACAAATTTAATGTAAAATGTAATGTCAATTTAAATGTAAAATGGAGTTAATGTACAAATTTAATGTAAAATGTACTTCCCATTGTGACCAAGGCTACGATCAATAAGTTATAAGAACTTTCAAATGCTATATTGTCATACAGCATGTGTTCAGATCACTCAAGGGCCAAGCAAAACACACACACCCCAGACAAAAAGGCATCCTTCTGACTTTATTCTTAAAGTAAGCTTAACAAGCAACTAATGCACCTTAAAAGGACGAAAAATGAAATCATCTACCTGAGGAAAAGTAGATACAAACATAGGATAAAGCAGGATTAGAAGATAGATGGATAGAAACATTTTCTTAATTTGAAGATATTATTTTTGGATTTAAATTGTCATTTTCTGACAAATCCTTGTTATGTGCAAGATACACATTTGACTTTAATGCAGAAATATACTGCTTTCAGGCACTGCTGAGACAGATAGACCACCCTGGCTCACTAGTGAAAATGCAGCATAAAAACCGAATCAGCACTAAGTTGGAATGGGAGGCTTGGGCAAAAACATATTCAGATCAGCTTGTGAAAATGCAGCTGAAAATTAAGCAATAAATGCAACTAGGATAAAAATCAGTTTAAAACCATTCTTCTTCTCAAGCTCTGAGCTAAACCAACTTTTGAACTAAGGTGCTTTTTCTGTCAAGATCCCCTCAAAAGATTTGAACTTCTGGACTAAGCAGATTTTTCTGTTAAAATTTGCTCACATATTTTGTATTTTATTATTCAAGTATTGTGCTTTAAGTAGATAGGATTCTTTAAAGCAGATCGTGCTTTTCAGAAAATATTAACAAGCTCACCATGTATGAATGTTGAAATGGGCAATTACTACTTGTGTAATTTCTATTTTAATTATGTGTTTGGGGTTATTAGACATAAGAAGAAACTGATTATTTTAAAAGAACTACCCAGTGAGGGTCAGGATTCAGGAAGCAGGAGGATCTGAACAATGTGAAACAAAAGTTTTCTTATATAAGCAGAACGATAATGAGAGAGAGTGACAGATTATTTTGAAGATGGAGGAAGGTCTGAATCTGTGCCTTTATTGCCAGACTGTTGAATGAATAAACATTTTTATTGTTACATATATTTTGCATGTAATCTTTTTTTGTTACTCAATTTTAAGCTCTTTTAATATTAACTTGGTATAGGGACTTAATCTGGTGTGAGAAGTTCAGTTGGAGCAATTTAGGGAGTTCATTGAAGGGCAAAGCTGGGTTTAAATATAGCATTGGTGAGACTTTGAACGGCCTGCAACAGGTAACCAACCCTGTTAAAAGTTCTAATATCAGGTGCTGGGACCAGATATGTGGAACTGCAGGGAGAACCAAAACTGTCCTAAAATAATGACTGCCTGCAAATCTCTCACCCTTTAGACTATGAAAGAGACAGATAACCTGGTTGTCTAGGCCCAGATCGATGCAGGTTACTGTAATTCATTTATATTTAATTCTGGCAGATAGCCTCAGCCTGCTACAATACTTCTGCAGGGACATAGAAAACTGCCACTTCAAACTCTAAATGTACAACTGCTGGGAGTGTATACATAAAACACATTATTAAAAAAATTGTAACAAATTAATTGATTTTGGCCTTAGAACTAGCAATATGTTGTTTTTGTTATACAATATGAATCACCTAGCATGTTCCAACAAAACAAATTCAAATTAACTGTCACCATGGAAGAATGGTCCCTTCCCCTTATCATTACAGTTAAATTTTTGTTTTAATTTAAAATCATTAAACAGTGCTCACAACTAATAAAAATCAAAAGTTTGTCTTCTAGTTACCCACTAGTATGAATATATAAAAGCAGTTTTGTGTTGAATGACCCAAAACTTGTCAACAATTTTTTAATGTGATAATCATCTTATTGTATTCACTTATTTGCAAATAATTATAAACAAAATGTACTGCATGAACAACAAATATCTTTGTATTGATAAAAAAAATTGACATGTTCTGATAGCACTAGTGCATATTTCAAAACTCATTTTTAGGAAACTAGATATAGCAGCAACTGCTTTAACTATAGTATAAGAACAATTTAATGTAACAAAATAATTTGAAACATTAGAATGATCAGAATGAGAACCTGGTCAACAGACCATGTATTGTACATGTTATAAACCATTAACAGATAAAACACTTAGTATGCATAGTATAATTACAAAAACAACACTTGTTTCCTGATATAGGAAAAGAAGAATTTAAGTTAAATTTACAATGAAATCAAACACAATGTTAAGGCATCTCAGAAATGGCTGCCATGAATGATAACCTACATTGACCATTTAACTAAATGTTTCTATAGGTTTTTCTTACTAGGATACAGAAACAAGAATTCAATATTTGTTGAAAAATTACCTAGACAACACAAGGATGTAAGCAAAAGCAATTCCCACATAAAATCATATACTGTAACACTTTCAGTGTGAAAATAAATACATACAGTGGATATCACTCCACTGATATATATTAATAGGGAGGGTACGAATTCAGTTTGTAAATCCAGAATATGCAGATACTACAAATTCCCAAAATAAAATGGTAGTATATTGAATTTCTCTCTCTCTCAGCTGGAAATCTTCTGCGAAGAACCTGATGACTGTTAGGAAGAGTGTGGCCTGGATTGACCAACATGATGGCACCTGACCCTCTCCAGGTTAAGGAGACAAGAATGCAGCATATGTACTGTAAATATACTTAAAATGTTCCATAAACTGCTTTACTGTATATCCCATCCTTTCTTATTATTATTTGGATCAATGCTTTTTACCATTACTCAAGAACAGGAAAAGAAAAAACGATAGCTGCATTCATCCTATTTGCATTTGTACCATTTTACTGATGTTGCCCCTTAAATTCTCCTGCCAGCCAAACTCTAGTCATTAGGGATATAAAAGAAATACTGCCTGTCAGGCAATGTGACACCTGCATAACACAAATATGCCCGCATTTCATTTTTATATGCTTTATTACAAACAACAGAGCTAAACAGCCAACTGTTGTACTTTTTATTTACAAAAAAATTTCTTCAATATCCTGAAGCACATTTTATCAACACTTAAATGTATGTGAATTCTTGCACATAATCTGAAGCTACATGGCAAGATAGCATACAAATCATTTACTGAAAACATTTTGACAAAAAAGAGGATTTTCTGAATTTTTAAAAATGCCCAACATGTCCAAAAGGCAGTTCTTCCTCCTTGAGACAAAACAATTCCATTTTGATCAATGAGATTGCCAAATTACTTCAGATGTTAAAAAGCTCCACCCAAAAGAAACAAATTTCCACTAACTTCAAATAAATAAAATACACTTTTTAATGATTTAAAAAAAAAAAGAAGCTTTTTTCATTTAAACGAACGTTAAGATGCAAGCTTTCAGACAAAAAAAAAATCTAAATTTACGTTGTGTTACAGTTTTCACTTTTGTTTTGTAATTTACAAACTTAATGGTTAAGAGTTTAATTTGAAATTGGCCAGAAAGCATGGATACACTTCAGGTAAAAAGAGTCAGTATTTCATTTGACCTGTAGCTGTGTAGTGCTGTGTAGCCTCCTCAGCACTACTGCCTTAAACAATTTCTTAAACCTCTAAAACTTTCATTGACCCACTTGTAGAGGGCATATTTCAATTGAGTATGTGTACTTTGCAAAAAAACCAACAAATCAATCAAAAGCAATAACAGCACTTTTACCAAGGTTGTCTTCCTTCAAATAAAATACAAATTTCCATGTTGTTTGTTTTGTCAATAATAAAATATGCAATCTGCACATAGATATGCCAAAGTGAGCAGCATGTCACAGCTGAATTAATCTGCTCCCATCTATGTCAAGCCAAATAACAGTGAAAGAAAAGGATAGCTGAGGTCAAGACCAGTGGCATATTTTCATCTATGACTGGTAATTCATGCTACATTTCTCAATTGCCCACAAAAAGCACAAAATAAACTTGGTGTTCAACAGCTCAGCATTATAATGTTGTGCACTATGCATTTGTGCAATGGGTGAGGAAAGTGTATACTGGCAGTGTTAACAAGTAAAACTGAGGAAGTTTCAAATGAAGATGGTCATCTGTTACATTTACACTGGTGATTAAATTGGCAGCTCCATTTGTTAATGTAAAAAAAAAATGTATTTAGTGTTTCAGTAATTCAGAGGACAAGACCAGGGCTGTGGAGTCGGTAGATAAATGCTCCGACTCCGACGTTTCTAAATCTTCCGACTCCGACTCCCCGACTCCGACTCCTCTGTATGTACATACTATGCTAATGTATTTTCTACATCCATTGAAGGAAAGGAAGGCAACATACATGTCATTTCACCACAGAACTACTGGCTAGGAAGCCAACACTCTACTATAATGCCAGATTAAAGACAAACACAATGAAAACAAGGTTTTGTTTTGGCGGACGCAGATTGCGGGTGTCCACATGGACGGGCAGATCCAGCTTGCCGAAAATCTCGACCACCGCCCCCATCCAAAGTAATGTGATGCCTCTGTCTGCTGCAGTGGCTGTCTCCTCTGTCAGCCAGCCGGAAGTTTAGTGCATTGTGTCACTCACCAGCCAGCTGATCAGCAGAACGAGCCTCTGCTGGAGACAGGTAGGGAGATCTGTGTTCTCGGCTCCTTCGGCCCCCTTCACTAGCGCATAGCGAAGGGGAGCCGACGGAGCTGAGAACACACCGGATGATTTTTCAGGCGTTTGATGCGTGATGACTCGTTGAACGGCCGAAAAATCGGCAGTGCATCTGTAAATGTATGGGGGGCTTTAGGCTAGGTTCACAGTTCTCTGTAACAGTGGAACACGACACAATGGAAAGCGGTGCCGCACCTTTCCTGTGCATTACATCCCATATAGTGACGCATACAGTCAATGAAAAGCATGCTTCATGGTTACTTGACATGTTCGTTTTGTGGTAACATTATGCACTGCATGCATTGGGCTTTATTCTTACAGCAGAGAAGTAGTTCATTATGACTGTTTGTGAATTGGGACATTTCAACTTACTTTTTTAATTCCCATTTAAATTTAGTAGGAGTCGGAGTCGGTTAACTTTTTGCTGACTCCGACTCCAGGTACCCAAAATTGTCTCCGACTCCGACTCCACAGCCCTGGACAAGACAAATCTCCGTTTACTATGACACATACAGCATTAATAGACACGAGCCAGGACTGCCAAACCAATAGATTTCTGACTGAATACTAAAGTGGAAACACTGTAATTTGTTTGGTATTTGAAGGCAAATTAACATTAATGAGTAAAACCTACAAAATGTGACAAAAGTAGTGAAAACAACATGTCAGATATGTGAATGGTACGGTGGTGAATGTAATGCAGTCTCTCAGTTAAAAGGTAATTTAACCTGCACAAGCAAAAATGTCTGATCACCCAGGTATTGCACCTTAAAAGCAACACAGCAAAGGCTGTTTAACAGTTCTGAAACAATGGATTAATGTAAAAGTGATAAGTTTGATTTCTCACAGGAAGCCTTAAACATTGGAATAAATGTAAAAATGGATGGAGAGATTAGGAAAATAAAGCAGCCGCAGTTTAGATTTTTAAATAAATTACTTATTTGTTATATATTACTCTTAAGTATTTTATCCAGCTAATGATGCAAAAACAAATGCTACAAACATTACAATGAAATTTTGTTATAAAAACAGCTATGAAGGGTTTGTTAACATAATAAATTCCATAAAAATTTTAGGAAATTATCATTTCAACAGTACAGACATGTTTACTTTTTTGCATCAGTATTGATTATAAGCAGTATTTTTCAGTTACTGGAGAGAAAATGTCAGAAAATAAATTAGACATCAGCACATGATAAGAATAAATCAGGTAGTCCATGATGATGGTATTCCATATAAACCCTACAGTATACAGAAGTTTCCCCAAGATTATAAAATCTGCATGTCTATCACAAGTTAAACTGAAACCATGCATTGTATTTTGATATTAATGAATGTCAAAACAAGTTTACTTAAATTATGTCTCTATAACTACTTCACGGATACACCACTATTTTAAAACTGCTGTTGGTGAGACAATGTTACACTGTTCAGGGATTTTAACAGTTTTAAACTGTTTGAAGTGCTTAACTTGCATAATAACCACTGCTAGATCGGCTAAGGATTTGCACATTTTCACACATGTGAAGTCTCGTTAAAAAATTGCAAAACTAAGGCTCAGTATTTGACAGGCATCAGATGCAGTGGAAGATAATGTGGTAAGTATATAAAGACTGAAAGGTAAATGCTAAGGGGTGAATGAAAGAAAACAGAAAAGATTGTGATTTGGAAATATCGGGAGTAGATGGAGAAACAACAGGGGCAAAGCGGTTTCTCTCCTTACGATTGGCATTTCTTCCATAAAAGCAGGTTCAAACACGGTCGGCTGCAGTTAGAAGCAGGTGAGACAGCAAGCTATGGGGAGATCATTGAGAGTACTAACAGAAGGTTTGGGGGTACTTGGTTGGTTGAGAGAGAGAACACCCACTCAAGAGTCAGAGTTCTGTGGCACAGTTGAATCAGCTGAAGCTGAGCAGAAACATGAGGTCATTAGAGGGGAGCTGTGGGCTCAAGGATCAATAGGCAATACAGCATGCAGATGGAATGAATACAGAATTGTCATTATTATTGTCTGGCAAATGCTGATGGAGGTGACAAGATTGTAATCACAGACTGAGTATCATGGTGTGTTGCTGGAAAGATTGCTTCCCTAGGGAATGTACTTTGGATATCTGTTTTTTAAGGTGGTTTTACTGCATTTTGTTCTTTTATTGAATACCAGCCATCTCCTGGAGCTCCGCCTGCGTAGTAGTGAAACAGGACAAACTTTAAAAATCAATAACCAAACAAACAGGTATCGCTAGCTAAGCGGAGGCAAAAGGTACACTCCAAAACACAGAGGTACACTGACTCAAATGGAGGCTGACACGTGAGGAGGGCCCTACCTGGCTCCACACTCCTGATGTCACGCTTCCCCCTCCCCTCGGCCCACAGCCTCTGCCTTGGATTAGTGCGAATATATTGCTCCTGCAAGCAAACTATGATTCTTAGTGCAATGAGAGAAGTCGCAAAATCAACCAGAATGTTCAAGCAAAATATAGCAAAAAACACGATTTAAATCCATTAAGTAGTTTTCTCATTCGCTAGCTAAGCGGAGGTAAGTAAAGTACATGCCCCAAGGCTTGAGAGTGAGCAGATCCACGCAAATAAATTGGTACCGCAAGCAAACTATGATCCTTGGCGCGATGAGAGAAATCACCAAATTAACTGGAATGGTAAGCAAATTATAGGAAAAAAACCCCAATCTAAATCAGTTTAGTAGTTCTCTCATGAAAAGTAGACAGATGTTGGATGAATGGATAGACAGAGATAGATTTACTGCACTACCCAAGACTCTGTTACAAATGACCAATTCATGACTTGCTTGATTTACACAGTGACACTTGTTTTTTAAATAAATAGGCACTTTTGCCACCCTTACATACTCGGCTGTAGTCTCCTCACTTGTGCTATTCCATCTTCGTTTACAAATTATTAGATGTCCCAACATGGACTGGTGCCCATGGCTGTTACCATTAGTATTTGTATATATTACCCATCCATGCATCTTCTAAATACATTTATCCAGGGCAGGGTCCAGGGGCAGCTGGAGCCTATTCCACCAATCTGAAGGCATAACGTGGAAACTATCCCTGGGCAGGATGCCAGTCCATCAGAGGGCAAACAAATGCACTCCCACACACTACTGTTCATTAAAATTACAGAGGTAGTTTTAATAAAAAGGTACTGAGTAGGATATTGTTTTTTATTTTTGTTTTTTGTCATGGTATCACACAGGTATTGTAAAAATTCACCGGTATTGGTATTTAAACTAAAAAAATCTGGTATCATGACATCCCTCGTACTTACCGTATCTTCTTTGTTAATAACTTTACACACAAATTTTTCTATATCTTTACTGTATTTATACAGTGCATCCGGAAGGTATTCACAGCTCATCACTTTTTCCACATTTTGTTATGTTACAGCCTTATTCCAAAATGGATTAAATTCATTTTTTTCCTCAGAATTCTACACACAACACCCCATAATGACAACGTGAAAAAAGCTTACTTGAGAAAGCACATGTACATAAGTATTCACAGCCTTTGCCATGAAGCTCAAAATTGAGCTCAGGTGCATCCTGTTTCCCCTGATCATCCTTGAGATGTTTCTGCAGCTTAATTGGAGTCCACCTGTGGTAAATGCAGTTGATTGGACATGATTTGGAAAGGCACACACCTGTCTATATAAGGTCCCACAGTTGACAGTTCATGTCAGATGACAAACCAAGCATGAAGTCAAAGGAATTGTCTGTAGACATCCATGACAGGATTATCTCAAGGCACAAATCTGGGGAAGGTTACAGAAAAATTTCTTCTGCTTTGAAGGTCCCAATCAGCACAGTGGCCTCCATCATCCGTAAGCCGTAAGTGGAAAAAGTTCGAAACCACCAGGACTCTTCCTAGAGCTGGCCGGCCATCTAAACTGAGCAATCGGGGAAGAAGGGCTTAGTCAGGGAGGTGACCAAGAACCCGATGGTCACTCTGTCAGAGCTCCAGAGGTCCTCTGTGGAGAGAGAAGAACCTTCCAGAAGGACAACCATCTCTGCAGCAACCCACCAATCAAGGCTGTATATGGTAGAGTGGCCAGACAGAAGCCACTCCTTAGTAAAAGGCACAGGGCAGCCCGCCTGGAGTTTGCCAAAAGGCACCTGAAGGACTCTCAGACCATGAGAAACAAAATTCTCTGGTCTGAGGAGACAAAGATTGAACTCTTTGGTGTGAATGCCAGGCGTCACGTTTGGAGGAAACCAGGCACCGCTCATCACCAGGCCAATACCATCCCTACAGTGAAGCATTGTGGTGGCAGCATCATGCTGTGGGGATGTTTTTCAGTGACAGGAACTGGGAGACTAGTCAGGATAAAGGGAAAGATGACGGCAGCAATGTACAGAGACATCCTGGATGAAAACCTGCTCCAGAGCGCTCTTGACCTCAGACTGGGGCGACGGTTCATCTTTCAGCAGGACAACGACCCTAAGCACACAGCCAAGATATCAAAGGAGTGGCTTCAGGACAACTCTGTGAATGCCCTTGAGTGGCTCAGCCAGAGCCAAGACTTGAATCCGATTGAACATCTCTTGAGAGATCTTAAAATGGCTGTGCACCGATGCTTCCCATCCAACCTGATGGAGCTTGAGAGGTACTGCAAAGAGGAATGGGCGAAACTGGCCAAGGATAGGTGTGCCAAGCTTGTGGTATCATATTCAAAATGACATGAGGCTGTAATTGCTGCCAAAGGTGCATCGACAAAGTATTGAGCAAAGGCTGTGAATACTTATGTACATGTGATTTCTCAGTTTTATTTTTAATAAATTTGCAAAAACCTCAAGTAAGCTTTTTCATGTTGTCATTATGGGGTGTTGTGTGTAGAATTCTGAGAAAAAAAATTAATTTAATCCATTTTGGAATAAGGCTATAACATAACAAAATGTGGAAAAAGTGATGCGCTGTGAATACTTTCCGGGTGCACTATATATATATATATATATATATATATATAT
>JANRMT010028174.1:83625898-83642259 GCA_026402145.1 Polypterus bichir lapradei
ATATATATATATATATATATATATATATATATATATATATATATAAATAAAATACAGTATATACACAGTATACAGTGTAAGATTCAAACTGAAATTTAATTTACTTCTTATACTTTTATACAAAGTTTAACATTCCCATATAAAAATTACCTCCAAAAGTTTTCTATTCTTGGTAATGAAAAGCATGGTTTATGCCATAAAAGGCTGAGGCCTTTTTTATTGTAACTCTCACCATCGGATGTCTTCTGCTAATATCAGTAAACACTTTTCTCATTCAATTAATTGATCATATTTTCTATTAGCTTACACAATACATAATATGTCAATGGCCTTCAGCTTTTTAAATTCTCATCATGTTTACCATATTCAATTCAACAAAGTTCCAATTCCTAGTTAGCCAGTCCATTAATAACTAAACCATTTTCTAATCCTACTGATATTGAAGGTTTCTAAAATCTAAGGTTACTTTGCTATACCAATCTAATATCTTCCCTTAGAAATCCTTATGTCTATTTAATAATCAGTTTTGTTTGTTGTTACAAATTTCTTCAGTCACCAAAAACAGTGCCATAAAATTTCAACATCTTTAGGCATATTTTGGACTTCTGTACAACATGAGCAACTTAAATTTCAGATCTCCAACTACCATCATTTTCTTTTAAAACTAAGAATAAGATGCACTGATATTTTACTTGTTATCATAACTATTAAACTCCAAAAACAGTAAAGTGTCTGTTGGAAGCATTCATATTTAAACTTGATTTATTATGGTTAACGAATTATACTTAACATTCAGACAGGCCTTAGTCACTTTTAACAGTAAATTTAAATCCAACTTTGAGATGCATTCATCTCTTTAGTATGCAGTGTACTTAGAATACAAATTTGGTTGTATGATATTGGCAAATATGCTGCCATTTTTCTTTTAGGGAAAAAACAAAATACAACCCCAAGCAAAACGTGTGAAAAAAAGATGGAAAGAGAACTGTCAGGTTTAATGAGACATAAAGGGGATATATCAAGCCTTCATGGTAAGAACTGTGCCATGAAATATTGTATTTGTAGTGCTGTGAATTTGCTTTTCACTGAAAGGCCCCGTCAGCTGCCAAAATAGAGGGTAAATTTAATCTGAAAATCTCAATTTAGTACATCAACTCAAACTGTAACAAATAATCCCAAGCCCAAACCAACAGCTAAGTAGCATTCATAATGTATAGAAATTTTGCACAAGGGTCGTAAAATTGCTGTACACATCATTTCCCCAAATAATTTGCAATAGCTGAACTAGTTCTGCAAGAACACCTAGGCAAATATTAAATGTGAAACACAGAAAAGGATAAATACTTTTTCTTATTTTCTATTTTATTTATAATACAAGTCAATGTTTCACTAAGCATGAAAAGCAAAACTAAATTTGCTGTAATAGTAGGCTGTAACACAGTATACTCTGGTAGCAATCTGTGAGTATATCTGTATGAATATCTTAAAACATTGCATATTCTACAAACATGCACAATTTAATACATTTCTAAGGCAAATGGCATTGAAATAATATTTCCCACTATATTGAATGGATAAGGAGTTTGGGTGATTGGAGGCTCTAAAATGCACAAACAAATACAGTTATTGCTACTAGGCTCAGTTTGATTGTCAGCAAGATTTTCATTTTGAATGAAGTATTTTGTTAAGGCTAAAACCCACCTCTATTAACAAGCTGCAAATGAAATAGTATAATTGGCCCCCACACTACAATGGTCTGATATCCCAGTTTAAGAGCCTGTAACAGAATTGTTCAAACCATTATATTTATCTTCATTTAACACAGTATACGCATACAGAAATGTACCTTCAAAAACTGAGAGATTGATGTTTTATTTGTTTTTTGTTTATCCTGAACTTTAATAGAACACAAATAAAGAATAAGTAGGATGTAACCTAAGAAATATAATGCAGACAACTGTAATAAGAATGATTAGAAACCATATGGATCCACAATATTAAGTAAAAAAATAAGGCAAGAAAGATTACAAGGAAGATGTATGAATGTAATCTAAAACCAAGTAAACAGACAAAAATACAAAAGTTACAAGGAATTTCAAAAATCTAAGAAACACACAAGCAAAATATTTTTAAAACAATAATAAAAATAATTAGCACAAGAAAATGTAATCAACAAAATATGACAAATATAAATGCACTAAAATTAACAATGGATAGCAGTATGTAATAAATAAGTCAACTTATGGAGTAAAACTGTATATAAACTTTAATAAACCAACTTTAATAGTAGAAAGGTTAAAAAAAATAAATAAGAAAAACAAAAACAGTAAATAACAACTAAAATTAAATAAAAATAATGTCAGATGGTCTAAAAACCATAAAATTAATTCAAATAGGGTAGAGAATTCTAAATGTACAAGAGATATATTGTCATGTGAATTAATCCAGAAAAATGAATTCAAATGACTTTTTCATAAAATGACAACACAAGGAACGTCACTTAGTATGAGGTCATCAAAGACAGGTAAATTAATTCTCAAAAGGTGTGTCCCAATGACTTAATGAATTCAAAATGACAACAGCTCAGGTACATCGCCTACCCTGTTCAAGAAGGACCCTGATAATAGTATGATAAACAAAAATCAACTGCAAAGGTTTAAAAATGTGTTTATAGAAGTAAGTGTATACCCAGAAATATCACAAAAAACAAGAAGAATATAAATGATTAAAACTGAATATAGTATCATGGCCGGAAATGATTATGAAATAAAGGCAAAAATTCAGAAATGTAGAAAAGAATCATATCAATTGTTTAATACTTTTTCTAAACTTTTATGTTGCCTTTCTATTTTGTAGGTTGACCCATTGTTCACCATACTATTAATTCATATTGTACTGTAAGGTGACTATTTATGTTCTTTCATTTTGGCAACATGCTTACTGGTTATTTATCATCTTATTCATTCAGTGTTAATTTTACTAATTTATATTTGTGCTTTTCTTTGTGGTTAAGTTTTCCTTATTAGCTATATTTCTTCTCTTTTATCATAATGTATCATTTTACTTTTATTTTAAGATTTATTATATTCAGGATAAGTTTATATATACTTTTGACCATGTTTATGTTGTTTTGAATTTCATATGTGTTCACTGTAATTTTTGATTTTCCTTATTTTATGTTGAATTTATTTCCTTTGTAGCATGTCATTTTTGAATACCACTTACAATATGTATATGTGGCCACTTTATTAGCTACAACTGTTCAACTGCTTGTTAATGCAAATATCTAATCAACCAATCACATTGTGGCAACTCAATGCATTCAGGCATGTAGACATTGTCAAGATGACCTGGTGAAGTTCAAACCGAGCAACAGAATGGGAAAGAAAGGTGATTTAAGTGACTTTGAATGTGGCATGGTTGTTGGTGCCATATGGGCTGCTCTGAGTATTTCAGAATATGCTGAACCATCTCTCAAAGTGTATATATATATATATATACACACATACATACATACACATGCACTGCTGTGTAGTGAACCCTTCAGAATTTTTCATATGCTCCCAACCTCTCCCTCTCTGCATAAATATGACTTAAAACATCATCAAATTTTCTAAAAGTAGATACTGTATAGAATACCCAGCTAAACACACCAGACAAATATATTGTACTTGGTCATTTATTTTTTGAGGGAAGTCACTCAATGTTACATATCTGTGAGTGGCAAAAGTATGTGAACCAAGAAGGTAATTTGAAGTTGATATTATACTCAATGTGATGACAATCAATCAGGTGTGAATGGGCACTATGTTTATATTAAAAGAAGAGGGTTCTATCAAAGGCTTCAACTTTAAACACGTGCATGCAGTATCAATGTATCATGCCATTGCCAAAGGACATTTCAGAGGACCTCAGAAAAAGAACTGTTGATGCTCATTGTGCTATGAAAAGCTACAAACCCATCTCTAAAGATTTTGAACTGCACCAAAATACAGTCAGATAGATTTTGTACAAATGGAAGTTTAAGACTACTGTTACTCTCCTCAGGAGTGGTTAACCAACAAAGATCACTTCAAGGGAATGGCATGTGATTGTCTGTGAGGTCACAAAAGAACCAAGGGTAACTTCTAAGCAACTAAAAGGTCTTTCTCACATTGCTTAATGTCCATGAGTCTGCCATCAGCAGAACACTGAACAACAGTGGTGTACATGGCAGGACTGCAAGGAGAAAGCCACTGCTTTCCACAAATAAAATACTGCTTCCTGTCTACAGTTTGCTGAAGAGCATGTGGACAAGCCTAAAAGCTATTGAAGTAATGTTTTATGGACAGAAGAGACCAAAATAGAAATTTTTAGTTCAAATGAAAAGCATTATGTTTGGAGGAACAAAAACACTGCAATCCAGCATAAGAACCTCACCCCATCTGTGAAATACAGTGGTGGTAATATCATGCTTTGGGCCTATCATGCGTCTGGGCCAGGATAGCTTGCCACTGTGGACAGGAAAAATTAATTCTGCATTTTACCAGCAAATTTCTAACGAAAAATGTCGGGACATCTGTCTGTGGACTACTGTACATCTCAAGAGAAATTGGGTCACGTAGCAAGACAACAACCCCAACCATACAAGTTGTTGTACCAAAGAGTGGTTGAAGAAGAATAAAGGTTTTAGAATATCCAAGTCAAAGTACTGACTTTAACCCAATAGAAATGTTATGGAAGGACCTGAATCATGCAGCTCATTTGAGAAGACCCAGCAACATCCTTGAGTTGAGGCAATTCTGTATGGAGAAATAGGCTAAAATAACTCTAACCTGATGTGCAGGACTGATCAAGAATTCAAACGTCTCAAAAACAATGGATAGTAAAGATCGCATTAGCACAAACAAATGGAAATTATTACTTGGTGAAATAACAGAACAGCAAAAAGAGATTGAGTATATTGTTTGGATTTAAACTTTTAAGTCGGAGACTTGTAGATCATCAAATTTGTGTTGCTATCAGGGAAAAGTAATGTTTCTTCCCAATGAAGAGGCCTATCCGCGAGAATTAAAAATTTTGTTGTTTGGTGAAAGTGAAATCCATATACGCGAGTGACAGAGACGCGAATTTGCTGCCGCGAAGCGAAGGTGGTGGTTGGAGTTGGGTGTGTTTTGGGGCTGGGGTATTTGGGGTCAGTGGTTTGGCGAGTGAAGCCCCCTAGTCTATTATAAAAGAAAATCTTGACACGAGACTATTGCCAAGAGATTTTTTTCAAGTACTGCCCTCTGAACCGTTTTCAAACACGCCCATGGTCCTCTCACCTCTCATTCCTGTGAATGCTTTTGTCAGACACAGTTCATGAGCTCTCAGCTCTTACAAATTTTTACGTTTTCCTTAGTTTAAATTCCCAATAAAATCAGACTTATTATGTCCAAATCTTATTAAATTTCATCCTGAAGGGTTATCAACAGAAGAAATGAGTACACGGGCAATCCTAGCACCAAGTAACGAAGTCAAACAAATTAACACAAAAATTGTGGATTGGTTAAACAGCAAATTGGTTAAATGTGTATCAATAGATTATGCTGTCGAACAATTCGGACATGTAAAATTTTAACTCGCGACAAGAAAGGTAATGTAGTACATCTTCCGCGGATATTATTAGACACCAAAGGAGATCTTGATATACCATTCATATTAAAACGTTTACATGTTTCCTGTTAGAATAGCTTTTGCTATGACAATTAACAAATCACAGGGACATTCGAAAAAGTCAGATTATTTATACATTGTACTGTCATTGTCCAAACACAGAATTAAAATTCAGTGCAATATTGATGAAAACCTAATTCAAAAAATTGTTTTTACTCAAGTTTTACAGCAGAAGTGCAAGTTTAAAAAGTATTTGTGTGTTAATTTGAAAGCTAAACAAAAACGTATAAAGCAACGAATACCTCTAACACAACATGAAACAATTTTCTTTCAATTTATTATGTTTTATTAATTTTTACAGGGCAGCACGGTGGCAGTGGTAGCGCTGCTGCCTTGCAGTAAGGAGACCTGGGTTCGCTTCTCAGGTCCTCCTGCATGGAGTTTGCATTGGTGATCCTAAATTGTTCCTAGTGTGTGTGTGTGTGTGTGTGTGTGCTGGTGCCCTGCCCGGGGTTTGTTCCTGCCTTGTGCCCTGTGCTGGCTGGGATTGGCTCCAGTAGACCCCCGTGACCCTGTGTTAGGATATAGTGGGTTGGAAAATGACTGACTGACCATTTTTTACTACGGTTAATTACTCGCTGAATGTAAAATAGTTAGTTCTATTATGTCTATGTAACAATTCCCATGAAAATAATCTGTTTAAATTGAACACACAGGTGGAATCCTATTATAACGAAACTCATGGGACCATAAAAATATTTCATTTTAATGAATATGTTAAAAATACATGTACTATTGTGCCTGGGGTCGCCAGCAATTCAACAGCTCTGTACTCTCTCTGCTGCGTCTTGGTAAACAGTAAACCTAGGGCAAAGTAATTGGTTGTCTTCTGCAGGATAAAGATTATTGTGTAACATGTTTGTGGCTCAATGTTTAGAAAATTTAACAATGGGCTTTGATCTGCTCTTCCTTGCACTATCCTAGTCTGCCACAGCTATGATTCCGAGTCGCTGTTGTTCTTCTAATTTAAAGATGGGAGCTAAAAGAGGACGATTGCCCGTGTTGTCGCTGCTATCTCATATGCGTGAGTAAAGATGTAACGGCTCTTGTTTAGAATGAAATTTTGAGACTGTACCTTCCTTCTCTACACAGAAATAAAGTACCCGAATTTTCCTTAAAAACCTGGACTCACCTTCCTGTCTCCTGTGCAAGTCTGTGACCCAAGCTTGACAAAAAATTGTGCTTCTAAAACTGCAAAAAGTATTTTTGAAAATGAGATGTTAGATGTAACTTTTCTCTAGAAATGCAAGTACGAACATAAAATGAAAATGAAATGTCATGCAAATTGTTTTTCTAGAAATATAGGTATGAAGAAAGAATGAAAAAAGGCATTATATAACTTCTTTTTTAATAGAAATACAGGTATGAAAATACAGAATGAGAAACAATGATGAAGATTCAATTCCATTTGCTTTTGCTCAGTCATTTTTTTTCATTAAGGAATCAACTTTTTCTAGGATTATTAATTTTTCTTTCATAGTAAACAGAGTTCTTGCCTCACTTTTTTGTTCATCTCAAACAGTAGAGTATCTGCACACAACACAATTAACCACACAGACACTAACTGGAGTACTGACTGGCTATGTGTACGATGGCGTGCATGTACTCTTGCCAAGCCTCACTGAAACTGCCCAAGACCGGAAACTTTGCAAAAACTCTTTGAGCCTGTTTCGGGGCCCAGAGACTGGGCGTGGAAAGTGTAGGTGCGGCATTAATTATTTTTACACTGCATTATTATCTTTGAAGGCCATTTCTGGTCAACAAAACATTCATTACACTTAAGTTAACATTTTGTTAAAACTAACTTCATTTAACATGATGTCGTATGAATGTTTGTTCAAGCCCACAAAAAGTAATCATTATTCTGAAAATTTTTGGTACTTCAGCATTCTCTGTGACGGGATTTAGCCTACAACACATACTGTTGCTTGAACTCATTCATATTACACTTATCAGCACTACTTTTTTTAAAATAAAAACAAGAACTAAACAGGTATGCTTGTTTTTGAATAAGTGATCTTTTTTTTGCTTTTGAACATATAACTGCATATGGACTCTTGGCTTATGAATGAGTTTTGTTGGAAAATCATTAGGAATAGTAATCATTTTATTTTTTTTTTTACCAACTTAGCATTTGTGCCCAACAACAAAAAGATATAGACCAAAATCTTCATAAAAGGCTTTGCAAATTTTCCTGGCTATCAATGCATAAGCCATCACTTTTCTACAACCAATCATTTAATTCAACCAAAATGTGCCATGAATACTAAGCACTACTACCAAGAGAGAAGGTTCCTTCAAACTCAGCTGTCATGTCGTTGATTATTAGATCTATATAAAATTACCCCATTACTGACTTGAATGTTGACAGTGATTCACAAGCAAATCCCAACAAAAATAAAAAAATTGTGTTTACTAAAGCAATGTACACCTAAAATTTATTTATGATTGTTTAGTTAGCAAATAACAGTAAAAGTGAAATTAAAACTGTACACAACTGCATATCCAAAATATTCAACGTACAGTCATAAACTTGATTAGAATAAGATTATATTTTATTGCAGGGAGATTAATTTGTTTCTAAAACGTACATAGTAACACATGCTGTTGAAAGAAATTAAAAAGCAATTACTGTAGATCCCGAAATATAAGCCGTTTCGGTATATAAGCCGACCCCTTTTTCTACCTACTAAATTACATGTATTTGTCAATGACCGTTATTTAAGGCGACCCCCTTCTCCAAGCAAAATTTTCGAAATTTCCTTAAAAGTGTCTCTTCAGGTATATTTATCATGTTTCTCGGCGAGAATTTGAGACTGCCGGCATTTTTGATGGAAACCAGGAAGTGATCGCGGAGAAGTTTGGTAAAATGAAACCTTTGTGTTGAAACTCTATACGCAAATACGGTACATCGGCGGGTGGATTTCCGGAGACTCGTTATAAATTTGATTAACTTAAATACGCAATACAGTGGACCCTTGACTTACGAACTTAATTCGTTCACGAGGGCTGGTTCTAACTCAAGTTGGTTGTAAGTCAAGACTATTTTTCCCATAAGAAATAATGGAAACACCCATAATGCATTCCAAACCTCCCACTGCAACACTTACTTAACCTTTTCATAATAAAAAAGGGTTGTATAATGTGCATAATTTACCAAAACACCAATAATTTTTCTAATGTACTAACCAAAAAGTTATAAAAAGTGCCTAGCCTACCAGAAGTAGGCTAGATTAAGCTAGGGGCATGGCGGCGCGCATGGTCGCAGCAGCTCAGGGCTCTCCTTTTCAGTGCACTTTTTTTTTTTGTTTTTGTACTTTTTTTTTTGCTTTTTTGTGCACGATCGGTTCGGCGAACATCCGCTACACCCGTCAGAACCTTATAGACATCGGTGTCCAGAGCCAGACATCTGCTTCGAGTGTTTTTCATCACACACACAACATCCCAGACAACATAGAGAGACCAGCGGGCTCTCCGTGGATTGTTGTCGGGTCTAGGAGACGACGCAGATGGAGAAGAGAAAGGAAGCAGAAGCGGGGCCGCAGATCCGGCATTATGCTAAGGCTAAAGAAACAACCATACAAGCCCTATACAGAACTTTTTTTTGCAACTTCTTTGCATCTTTTCGCACCATTTGTTTATTTCTTTATTTACTTGTTGTGTTCTACACATGTCTGCACTGAAGGAGCTGCTTTTAATCTCATTGTACATATGTATAGTGACAATAAAAGGCATTCTATTCTATTATAGAAACAACAATTTCATACTGTATTCACCATTTAATTTGACATCTTTAGGCTGCAGGAAGGGAGGAGGAGGAGAATGAAATGGAAGGTGGTTATTGTTTAGAAGGAGCCTCCTTATGCAAATCTTTTCTTTGTAAAATTGTCGAGATGCTGGATTTCGACATGCTGTACATATTAGCGAGATCGGTCACACGAACAGCACTCTCATATTTCCACACAATTTCCATCTTCGTTTCAACTGTGATCGATTTCTTTAACTTCGTTACCTTCTCTTCCTTTCTTAGCAATTATGTGTCTTGCTTGCATGGTCTTAGTGAATTATATATATAGGTAAATCACTGCAATGACCGAAATTACATCCACAAACACATGTATCTGGGCTCCGACTGCCGCTTACTAACGCTCTCGGTTGTTTGTTTACAATCGCGCAAGCAGATACCTGTGACCGCATTCGGGTCGTAACGCAAGATGTTGGTCGTAAATCAAAACAACGGTATTTTATTTTAAACTTCCCGATAATTTATTATAAATTTTATTAATAAAATCAACAACTAAAACACTTTTTTGAATAAATTCTTTATTCAATTTAAAGCATTGGCATGCAAAGTTACTTCTTCATCTGAAAGATGGCGCTGTGGTTTCATCATTAATTACTTCCATATTCATCGGCAAAACCGGCATTGCGCTGGAAATCTTGAATCTGAAACGATACTCGTTGTATAAGCCGACCCCCAAACTCCAAGCCAAAAATCTAGGACGAAATTTTCGGCTTATATTCCGGAATCTACAGTACTGTATTTACTATAATATTCTACCTCAACTACTAAATATGACTATGCAAATGAAATACAAACAATATCTTGAGTAAATGAACTGTATAACCTTATTTGACAAACTGACTAGAAACTGCAGGGTGAGCACTAATAGCTAAAATTTACTATGTAATACATTAATATTTTTTATAAACACCAAATGTATTTCTGACACAAATATAACCTTATACAAAATGTTGTATTGCATCTTTCAACCTAGATTTATTTTTTTGTTTGGATGTTTTCGTACTGGATATTTGATTCAAATAAAGTTTGTTCACACCAATAGATACAGTCAAACTTAAACTGTGAGACAGTATACAGAAAGCCACTTACCTGCAAGAAATTAAACAAGAAGAGATCAAGATCCATCCAGCTATTAAGCATTATGTTAAATAATAAAAAAACTTTTCTGTAATGGCATTAAGACAAAACACGCTGGCCAAAAGTATTAATTATTCTGTAGACATTCAGTGCCAATTAAAAACCTGGGCAACAAACACTTTTTAACAAAATGGAAGCAAAAATAAAAACTGCCCATCACATTGTCACACCTAAAGCAAGAACAATATTCTGTAACAGAGCAGCTTCTTCTGTAAAATACTGCAATAGTACTATTCCCAGCCCAAATATGTAGTCATTTGAATACTATGTCAACAATGACAGATCTTAACTGGGCTAGACATTATGTGGTGTATTTTTCAAGTATTTAAACTTCTAAGGCACTGAAATAAACAACAGTTATGGGGCCTTACCAACATAAAAGTATGTACAAAATATGGTGCAATTAGTCAGTGGTCAATAGTCATTTTTAAAATAAAAGTACTTCCGTAGTAATTATGAACTGGAGAAAAAGAGTGTGTTACCTTTCTATAATTTTCCTATTTGTCTATACATTTTTCTTTTTAACCTGTAACAGTTAATTCCTTACATTACTACAGTCAACTCAATGTCAGAAAACTTGTTACAGAATAGGCAGATATGTGAAATAATGCAGTGGAAAAACAACTTCTGCAGTAAGCAAAATTATTTATTTCAAATGTACATTGACATTAGAACAAATCGTTACACACTGCCAGTTAAGTGATCATACAGCAGCAACCTGGCACGCATCTGACACCTTATAAAACCAGGAAGTGTATAAGCCAAATTTAACATTCTGCCATTTTATTCACATAACTCTTGCTTGGCTATTATGTCTGCATTTCACTTAATGTAAAAGGGTTATTACAAATAGGAAAATAAAAATGTATACTTGGAATTAATTTAAATAAGTATGGGTCCATTTAATTCCAACCAAATGTAAGGGACTATGTCTGTTTCAACACATTCAACTAGTTAAATAACAAAAAGGTATAATAAATGATGGTATAGCAAGCCAACTAAAATACAGTGAAGCAAATTTATATTTTGCATGGTTTTGATGAAAGCAATTTACTTTTCAATCATGTGCTTGTACAACTGAGTAAACAAATCTGAGACAACCTATTTATGCTGATAAAACTGCAGATGGCATACAGCAATCAACAAAAAATCAACAGCAGCAAATACTCAGTTGTGCCCCCTATAAACATAAAGATTGTTTCCAAAGAAAACTTAAGACTTGAGGCAGTAATTTTCTAACCACTCAGTCACAACAGATTGAATGCATAAACTGTAAACTTTTTAAATATTAAAAAAAGGTAAATGACTCAAAAGTCAAAGAATAAAAATATGAAACAGTGGAATTTTAACAAATGTGGAATTTTAGGTTTACCATTCCTTTAATGTTTCTACTTGGATGATGTACCAGAGGATTACATGATGCACATGTCTCCATTCTTACCTTTTCAGTTCAGACGCAAACAATTCACTATACCTGTTTTGCAACATCTGACTTCCTCCGTGATGAACATCACAATATATTTCAAGTCAATTGCATCAGAATGTGAAAAATGAAAATAAAAAATGCTTATGTTTTTATTTACAATATGTGATAAAGCACCCTCATCCTTCATTTTGGACTCTAACCAAATTAATAAACTTGCATTCAAATATAAAGATAAATAATTTTACACAATATTTTCTAGAGATACAAATGGTTAAAGTATTAATACAAAATAATCCTTATAGTCGTCACCAGGCCAAACCACCATCTGAATAAATTTATTTAATAAAATTGGTTATTTTTGCACTTCACTAGGAATTAAGAAGCACCAAAATAATTTGCTTTTTTTCCAGATTTCATGCATACATTCCATATGAAGAAATACTACCATCTCTAGCTCTTTAATGAATAAAAAGTCTGAACTGTATGTTAAAATTAGAAAAATATAAAAGGTAAGCTATACCACATATGAATGAATGTGCAACTTTTGTGTGGAAGTGGAACTGAAAATGACCAAATGTCTTTTTTTCTGTGTAAGAATAGTTTCAAGAACTCTGACAAAGAAGCCAAGAGTATACAGATATATTTCTGCAAGATTTACATTTTTTATGTAAAAACAAGAAACAAATGTAGAACAATTAAACTGCTCTCATAAAATTGTTTTTCTGTTTACAAAATTAAATCATTTCATTGCAACTTGAGAATAACAAGGAGACAGACTATTCTAATTTGATTCCTGCTATTCTCCACGTGCCCCACTAACAAACATTAGATTCAAGTTTGAGAAAATCACAAATTGTGAAATACAAAATTTTGCTTCACTGTTGAAGGATATGAGACATACATACAAGCTGTATTATGTATGAAATCATATTTTAAGTGCAGTAATACTTGCACATGGACTTACTTTTATACATCTATTCATATTGACTATGCTTTAACCAGAACCGCCAAAGAAAGCAAGATGACCAGTTTCAGTTTGAAAATGTAACTTGTTGCAAATGAGACGCTGCATTTGTATGAATTTTTTACTGAAGAGTGGCCAACATACCCATTCATATTAATTTACATGCACAATAAGTACTGGTGCTGTCCATACACATTCCTGGAAGCCTACGCTTTTTCAAATGGATAATTCAAAAAAGGTAATGGTCCAAGTCACTAAGCACACACCTCAGACTTGTTTTACGTAATTGCCAGAAGAGTCAGTTATGTCTAATGTTCTGCACAGTTCCCAGATCTCAATCCAGTAGATCAGCTATGGGATGAACTGGAAAGAGAGGTTCATACCATAACTGTACAGCTGAAAAACAGACTAATCATGGACCAAAATTCATAGTAAACGGTCACGAAAATATTTATGTTCAGTTTGCCACACAGAGTCATGCCCAGCCCTAGACAAGCATTTTCTGAATTTACATACTGTATTTTATTACAGATTTATCATTGCCTATATCTATAACATAAGGCAGGAAGCAAACCAAAACAGGATGCCAACCCAATCATTATCATATTAATTGTTATTGCTGGCCAATTTTGTCTCAAACCAGTACAAGGGCATATTTGAGATATGAAAAGAATTCATATTATCCTTGGAAATTACATGCATTCATGGGGAGAATGTAATTAAAATAGTGACAATATTCAAATCCAGGTTCTCAGGGCAGTGAACCAACTGCACTGGACACATTGCCCCCATGCAAAATACAAATTTATTAAAAATATTAAAAGACATGCTCCATTTTTTTCTTAGCTTTATTCACACAAGCCTTTTGACTAAAACCAGTGCAACACTTGCATTTCCAAGAGTGCATTTTCAAGTACTGATGCTGGAGCAATTAAAATATACATACAAGTTAACTTTAGACAAATATTTTCCTAAACCAAAAATATAAAATCTTCACATCTTTACACTTCTATTTTAATTGGCTATAACTGTAACATAACTGACTCATTTTGCTTATTGTAATCCTTATCTCCATCACCAATGTAGTACATATTTAATTTATTTATCTAAACTATTAATTCATATTTATTAATGATTACTTCTTGTAGTGAGAAGTTAAGCAAAATGACACCTTTTATTGGCTAACTAGAAAGATTACAATATGCAAGCTTTTGAGGCAAATCAGGCCAATCTTGCCTCTCAGACTGTATGCTAAGTGAAACCAATTTAAAAATTAGTTGACCGCTTTAAAGAAAAAAGTTATGCACCAACAATAAAAACTTCAGAAATTCACATAAGAACACACATGTATGTAAAATTCTCATCAGATGTGATTAAAAAAGCAATTACTCTTGGTTAAATACATCACTACAAAAGGCATTTCTAATACATTTAAAATGTCTCAGATTTTAAATTGATACAGAAAAAAATAGGGAAAAATATCACCTGAACAGACATAAAAAAACCTCTAAAACTAAATGTGCTCTGATTTAGCAAAAAAAAAGTGTGATTACAAAGAATTTCAATTTTCATGTAAACACTGCAGCAATGGTTCATTCACCATAAAAACATATGAACCCTATGTTCATCAGCCAAACAAATAGTGTACATTTCTGTTAGAGGCAATTGTACTGTATCTGTATAAAAATAATACTTTCAAATGCAAAATCTTTTACTCTATAAATAGCAGAATGGGATAAGTAAAACTACTCCTAGAAAGATTGGCGGTATCTATATGTGCTTTTGCATGACACTTTTTAGAGTATTGTAATTTGATACCTAATCCCTTCCCCACTTTAAAAATACATGGATACAGCTCAGTGATGCACTGTTCACACTTGATTTCTGCATTGCACAAAATCCCTTTCTGGCCCCAAGTGATCATGATCTGGATTGACCAGGTTTCAAAATAGATGGAATGATATAAACCAGGAATTAACGATGTATGACACTCTAGTTCAGAGTACATTCACAGTCTTTCATCAAGTGCCAATTGAGAGTCACCTTGAAAAGCATCTAAATCTTTGGATTATGGAACCTAGATTAAAAATATAAATGCTATCAAAACCAATTCCCTTATTGCTCAGACTAAAAGCCCTAACTACCGCACCTCTACCCTCACTAGTTCCACATTGCTACATTCCTATGGTTAATCTTCTTTTACTAAATTTGCTAAATTTTACAATCACTACTTATTCTTATCCTTTTAAAACCTCTTATTTTAATTTCTATTTAAATAAATATCAATCCCCTTTAGTAGGTGCAATTGGTTTTTGATCACATTTTATAACAAAGACCATTAACCTAAACTGGTATATCCAAGCCATTCCACATGCATTTGGTAGAATTCCTACAGAGTTAAAACAATGAATGACACAAGTATTGTTACCCTCTTTTTAACTTATGCTTAACTCTGTGATTTAACTCTGCAACTAAGATTGTGGACAGATGTTACAACTTGGCCAGTTCAACAACTCATACTGTTACAATTAAAACACTTATCCACTTCCTTTCCCTTTCCTTTAAGTGGTTAGCAATCTGCAAAAAGTTGGACAAGGACTTAGATTAAGGATAACGAAAGACCACCAATAAAGGAAGTATTAATACAATTTCCAAGATACAGAAATTCACCCACAGCAGAAGAATAAACCACAAATGAGTTTGTGTGGAACAAGGAAAACTTAAAATAATTCAGTTAAGAAGCACAAGAGTGAGAATACACCACCAATCCTAATGGGAACAGTCTTCAAAGTGCCAAGATAACAAACTGGTGAGTACAAAAGTAAACGGCATCTTCGACAATGCAAATAATAAACGTATTTTCTGAATAGAAAGAGACAAAAAAATGACAATTACATCTGATCAACAGCTTACCAGAAGGCATGTGGGAAAGTAAAATCTAAAAGAAACAAAAGTCAATAGGTTGAAAAGTACAAGAATGACATACTGGACTAAGTAAAATATTTTGAAAAAGCTTCTCATCTTTCCTTTCTTTAAATATCAAGGAGTTGGGCACATCAGGCTACTAAATACTTGGGTCTGGGTCTTCAATAAATATGATAACAGAAAGCAAATTTAATGCAACAAGAAGGAGGTACAATACTGTAGGAAAATATGAAGTAACTCTGCTGACACAACACTAACGCAAACCCACAATGAAGTGGCTTAAAAATAGAAAGCCCAGTATTCTGGACCAGTACACTATATAAAGTCAAAAGTTACAATTCACAAACAGTTATCATTAAGTGAGGAAGTTAAAGCAATTTGAATAAGATTGCATTGCAATTCTAAGTAAT
>JANRMT010028174.1:83642659-83659945 GCA_026402145.1 Polypterus bichir lapradei
ATATATTATATATTTTTTTTAATTTGGGAATTTGAAAATTCTCTTTTTATTTCAAAATCTATTTTAATAGTTTATTGCTGATGATCTGGAAAAATCCTAATTAAAAAAAATACATTATATGTGGATTCCATACAGTTACCAAAATATGAATATGTGCCAGTACTTTATAGACACAACAGTCTGTTTTGTTTTAACCTTTAATTAATGATATAATGTTTAACATACAATAGTCACTGACTGGCTATGGCGGTTCTAGTTAAAAGCACAACAATTAAAATTTTACCAATATCAATGGAAACAGTGGTAGGAGATTTTAAAAAAAAAATAAGCACTACATTAATACCTTAGAAAATTATACCAAAATATTATTTGCCTTTCAAAGTCAGGAACTACACACCATTAATGATGCAATGATAAATTTTATTCATTATATAAGAATATCAACTCAGTTCCGCCAATTACAGCATGCATACATTTCTATCATTAAAAATATATTACAGTCATTAGGGTGAAACAAAAAGGGTCCATTTATTCAGAGTATGTCATGTAAATTTAGGATGAAAAATTTATACACAGTCAACATATATACACACAAATTTAACATGTAAAAAAAAAAGCTGAAAAATGTTATTAAAATTAGAGAACTTCACAATAAAATGAAAATACTCAAAATATGGAACTCTTAGTAAAAATTATAGGAATAAAAAATTGTGGGTTTAAAGTACATAATGTTATTCCTATTTTCAGGTATTAGCAATCAACATTTTTAAATATATGTAATTCTTGGCACACCATCAAAAACACTGAAAAGTTTTTCGGCGGTAAGATCATGAGATCTTTCAAAACCATGTAAAACACAGAATGTTGAACTTTTGAGGTGCAAAACTAGCTAACTTTGGATTTTAACCAATTTTTCAGATTCTGATAAAGAGGTTAGTCTACGCTTCTATAGAAACTGAAATATGGTGCTTAAAGGCAAGATTTCAGCTTGTCACAAAATTAAGCTTTATTGCCAAGCAGAGTTAAAATAAAAATTAAGAAGTGTCGTGAGAAACAGAATAGTGAGAGTAGTATGTGATGTCTTGGAAGCTGGAAATGACTAAATATTGACAGCAGAGCAAACTGTACCATGAAGACTGAACACTTTCATGGTGGCTTGGTAGAATAATTTTCAAAATGGGCATTTCACACTAATATGCACACAAAATTCTACCACAGTTAACAAAAAGGCTGCAAATTTATATCAGCATGTGAAAGTACACATTTTTTTTTTTTTTTTTTTTTTTTTTACAATTTTTGCCAATGAATAAAGACACATGAGAATTGTTATCATACTAAGGAGAAAGGAGTCCTTAATTGTGGATCTAAAGTTCTGGCCATAGATGCCTAAAGAGATGTTTCACCCATCAGCCCTGATCTGAAATAATAGATGTGTCCAGAGTAGCAACAGAATACAAAGGCAACATTGAACCTTGAGTAGCAAGAGCAACATAATACTCATTTAAGTAAAAATAACTAGTTTCAAAATAAAGAGGTTTAAATTGTGCATTCAAACTAACCCAGCACTTTTACATGCAGGGTTGTGAGCACAAAGTTATCAGTTCTCTCAACTGAACTGAACTGAAAAATATGCAATGCTATATGAGGGAATGTTTGATTACAAAGAAAAGACAATACATCATAAGTTGTTGAAACTATTTCTACTGCACTACTTCTCATTTGGCATTAGCCTCATGAAAAAATAGCACACTACGTGGGAGGTATGAAAATGGCAAGATGTTATTTTTGTATGTAAAGTGGAGTATTGCAGGTAAAAAATAATTTGGAAACACGTTAGTACTGCTAATTTATTTTGCATAATTAACTCCAATAAATTGATTCATAGATAACATGTGTATATGTAATGAACATTACCTTTAATGAACTGGCATTTAATACCCTTCAGTGATTTTATATTGTGCATCTGAAGTATTACTGAATTAGCCATAAGTGGTGAAATGAAGCTGGGTTAACAGATTTTAACTGTGAAATTGAAAAATGCCAATAAAATTAGTATAATCAAGTTAAAAGAAAAAAAATCCCACTTTTAATATTTTTAGATAATCTGCAAAGTAAGTTTCACAGTAGATAAATTTCACACAGTGTTATAGAGGTAGGGGGCGGGCACGTGCATTAGAGACACATGTTATGATACGTGTTTGCACATGCACAGCCCAAGAACTCAGCAGAATTAAACCCACTTTCAAAGCAGTACAATAATGGAGAAACAACTACTAACTTACAGAAACATGCATTTGTTTAATGTTAATCTCTGCAATCACAAAATACTATCTTAAATACTTTATCTAAATAAATGACAAAAAATATACTTCATCAATCCTCTTATAAAGATAATGAACTTTTCTAATTTAATTCTACCAACTACTGGGTATAGTAAATACATTTAATACTTGACGTAAAGAGGAACTGAAAAATGAATGTACAGTGAATTATACTTTCATATTAGACAACAGAATGGTATGTTAAAAAAAAGAACTTAATTGTCAATACTAATTTTCCTAAGATGTTTTATCTTGGTTCAGGAACATGTAACAAGAAATGCTACAAGTTTTTTTGTAAATTTAGAAATGACTGTAGAGGCAATTTCTAGTCTTTAATTTTACTTAATAAAAGACTTCAGATTACAGCACATTCATATTTTGAGTAGTGATGACTTATTATAAAAAAAATCCCTCCTACTCAAAGCTGCATATACTTTCACAAGGTAACAAACAAAAAAAAAAAAAAAAAACTAAAAACATGACTAACAATAAGTAAAAACTTCATACATATTTTGGATTATGTCTACATTAATCTAAAAAGGAATGGTCAAAAGACAGATCAAGATCTAATATCTACGCCGTTTGTTGGGTCCATCAAAGTTTCCTCCTTGGCTTCCTCTACCAAAGCCAGTGGATCCACCTCCCACAGACCCAGCAGCCACCATAGCTGCCTGTGGAGCTTCAGCTCCAGACCTGCCAACCAATGGGGAGCCCATTTGTGGTGGGGCAGGAGGCTGGAATCTGTCATTGCGCTACAGAATATTTATTGAAATGAAGTCCATTCATTGCGTTTGCCAAATTTGAAATTATTACATTGAATACATCCAGCAGGGTCATGAAGATCAGGAGACAGTCCAGGAGTACCAGGAACAACCATAGAGGAGGAAGAAAGGAGTGATTTTATTAGTGATTTCTAAAAACGGAGTGAATGAAGGAATACTTTATTCTGAAAACTAATTCATGCTATACCAACATTACGTTGAGATATGTTACAAGAAATGCTTTAGTATTGCCTGCCTGATAAACTAAGAGATTCCAAGTACAATCAAACAGAGAGTGAATGTGCTAACAGTAACATATTCACTCAGTAAATAATGAGTTAATAGGTAAAGAATATACTTAAATAAATAAATAAACAAATAAATAAACAAAACTAATAATAACATTGTCCTTTGCAACTATGCTTCTGTATAAGGAAAGAAAAAACAAACTTAGTATATGTAAGGGACTTCTGAAAAGGACTGCTAGTGAAATGCTTTACAGTAATTTAATGATGTAAACTAATAATACGATAACTAATATACTTTAGTGCCCATATAATCTAATCACATTACATTTTTACTTCTTAGGTACCATAAGGTAATATGTAAAATATGTTACATGAAAATGGAGTATCATTTTCCAAAAAACGTTTTTATATAAAAATTCCCAAATAAAAATACAATGAACATTAATTGTTATAAATCACTGCAAGGAAAGCTACACATAGAGGATTCATTTCAAAATATCCAGTACTGAATATTAATTACAGTGGGCTGGTCTGCACCAAAATCCTCTTGTGTGAGGAAAAAAAAAACACTTTATAGATTTAGGTGTGCTGAATCCATTTCTAAAATTAGAATTTCTTCATCCAATCAAACTCGTGTGATGCTGAGGGTCCTAATTTGGGATCCTGAGGTGTTTCATTGTGCGGTGGGTGTAGCAATATGCTGTATCAGTGCATGATCTCAACCTATTACAAACCATCAATAAATAAGTTACATTTGTTTTACGGCATAAGTATTTTACATGTTCAGAAGTATACTTTGAGCTGAAATTTGTCAGTCTTCCTTGATCTTAATGTTGATCTAGGATTATTTATGCCTTAACTGAGTATTTGCTAAACATTTTTTGCTTTCAATATGTATTTATTTGTTCTCTTCTTATTCCTTCAAAATAGCCAATTTCGAATTTAAAAATTTAGAAAGAGGCCATTTTATTGTCCAAAAGAGAGAAAGGTGTAGTTTAAATGGCGTGAACACAAATATGTAAAGTCAGGTTGATCCATCCATTGTCTTGACCAGATAACATGTTAAAAACAAAAAACCTTCATTTGTTGGGGGGTGTGGGCTAGAGGATGCATGTGCACGTGTGCCACAATTTTCTTAGGAATACCAAGGTGGAAATCCACAAGGAACTAATTGATGAGCTTCTCTCTTCCTTCCAAGCACTTGGCCACAACATGTCTTAAAAAAAAAAAACCTCACTGCATTCTCATTTGCAAGTGCCACCACCAAACATGGGAGCAGTCGATAATGAACACGGGGAGAGCTTATTCTGGGACATCACATAAATAAAAAGATGTTATAGTGAAAAGTGAACTGACTGTATGTTAGAAGTCATCTGTTGGCCACTTCAGCATGAAAAATCTTCAGTGGATTTTAAGTGGAGAATAAAACCAGGAAGGGACTACTTCTTGTAATCAATGTAATTAAACAATTACTTATAATTTATAATTTTTTCAAGTTTAAATACCTAATTTTAAAAATGTTACACTTTTTCTATAAAAATAGTGTTTTTTTTTCATTTTAAACCATTAGCTCACAAGAACTGGATGTCATTAAGCAGTTATGTAGCTAGATTTGGATTCAGCATCTTCAAATCTATAAAGAACAACTAAAAGTTTTAAAGGGAGCAGGGAAAAAGAAATTTTGCAGACCACGGTCGTTCCTTACATTTCAGGTAATTTAAATAATCAGAAGTCCATAGCACTTTGGAAATTTACTATGATCTAAAAATGCTCTATGTGGAACTAATGCTTAATAAAAATGATTCTAAAAAAGATATAGGAACCATTAAACTGAAATATACTACTAATAAACCTCAATCAAATGAATAGGTCCATATGCTTTAAAACTAAAAATTGGCAGGATATAATATAACAAATTGGCCATCCCCATATAAAGAAATCAAATAAAATTACAATGCCAATTTTAATCAAGGGAACATAATTCATAATATACAGCTAAAACTGCCATTTTCAGTGACTAATGTTCTTTAACTCTGATCTGATATGAAAAATAGATTTCTTAAATTAAATTGTAAAAGACCACTAAAAAGGGGACCATCACACAGTTGTAAGCAAGCAGTAAATGCAAAGTAAATGTCTTAAATATGTTCCAAAGCAGCAGGAATTCCAATAGCTTACTTACATGCATGCATTTATGACCAAGATTATAATATTTAATGAGGAATATCTAGATAGAGACTTATAAATAGAAAAAGCTATCAATACATTACCATTGTTCCATTATCTGGCATCATCTGCGATCCCAAGTTTGCCGTTCCCTCTGGCCCCATGGCAGGACCAGGTCCCATAGTAGTAGGAGTAGTAGTAGTAGTGCCAGGCATTGCTGCTCTGTTGTTCATATTCATATTCATCATTTGCGCAGGGCCTTGGTTACTAGCAGCCGCTGGGCTATATGTATCTACGTAAAACAATTTTTCTTTTACTCAAAAAGTACCGGCATTAGCCACAACAACTTATAACTGTTCAAAACTCTTAAATATTTTGTGACAGGACGAGTGAAGCTTGTGTTTCCTTATCAAATACTAAGCCATTTTTTACTTTGGGACCATACATAAATTTCCTTGTTAAAAAACACAAAAAATAACTGGGCCAACAATCCCAGAATGAAAGATTCTCTTTAATATGAGGCAACATACTGGCACCCCGAATGAATTTTAAAAATGAATTATTTAAGAAACATTTCAAATAAACCATACTTGTACGTACATGTATGCACAAGTAGTGTTAGAAAGTATTACAAATGAAACATTCAATACTACAGCTTTATGCTTCCATTAAAGAAACTTACAGATACAGTGCTTTTCACATTTTAAAGAATCAAGATAGTTGAGGCCTGATAGTAGTAATAAATCAAATAGGACTGCATATAACAATAACCATTATTAAAAATTCTTCACAAACACAAACTTTCACAAAAGGAAACATATCAACAAAGTAAAGTGCATGTCAAAATATTGATTAAAGCCCTTCAATATGCAACATCAAAATGCACAGTAAATGGGACAAACCAAAAAAAGTGCACAAGTCTGTTGCATGTTTATACATGATTAAAAATAAAGAAAATTTTAAATATATTTCTCTAATAAAATGAACTACTGTATCTAAAATACATCACTTCAAGAAACAAAGGTGAGCTATAACTGCATTTTTCAACATTCACACATATTTACTAAATATTAAAAATAAAAAGGACCATAAGGCAGATGCTGCTCATTGTTTTACAATTCAGAGGCCAATACACGATGAAAACAAACCTCTGTGTTGTACGCTTATAATGTTTTCTTCCCAAAACAGCCTGGTCAGACAGACTTACTGTTACTACAGATGTTCAATACTGAAATACTTTTTTGTTAGTATGACACAACATTATACTACACCATTGTAAAATTATAAATTACATTAGAAATGAGACAGAGTTGGGCCACAGAGAGGATTACAAACAAAGGCCTGATGATACGGAGTCATCTGTTATCCATATTTACACATTTAAATTTTAAGCAGCTGTAGCCAAATAAGCTGTATTAAATATCTTTGACAGTAAGTTCCTAAAAAAACAGTGTACCTGGATTTCCAAGGAAAACCTGATACACAACCTATTTCAAGAGCAGCCAAGAATAGCCTGGCCATGCAAAACAAACATTCAAAGAGTGCCAAATTATTTTCTCTTTTAAATATACTGTAACCACACAAGTGGGACTGCTGTAAATTGAAAACAAACACAGTGATGTATATTAATTATAACAGAAATGATTTTTTATATAAATATTTTTCTACAACCTTTACAAACTATATACATAAGGGGTTTGCTGTACACTGACACCATACGTTTTCTAATTGTTTTGAACGCTGAATGATACTTAAACATTATATTCTAGTCCATATATTAGCTGCAACATTGCTAAATTTGTTGCATTAGGAAACATGTTCAACATAAGACTGAAAAGTGCTTGTCATAGATTAATTATTTCACACTAAATAATATAAAATGGTTGTAAAAGTAGCTTTGAAGTTTTTGATTTACATGTGTACTACTACTGTTGTATAACTCAATACAAATATAATTCAAAGAGGCATCTTGAAGGGGCTCAGCCATTTGTAGCTCTACTTATACTAAGCAGCCTAAAACATGGAAGAAAACTGCTCTTAAATTTTAATATAGCATTTAGTTAGTATTAAGAAAAGTTACCTTTGTTCATGCTTATCATACAGAATTGCTATTGAAGCTACAAGCAAGGTAAGAAGAGCAGATAACTATAAGACCACGAGTAACGGCACACTGCACGATAGCGTGCAGTGAATACACTTGACTTGAGCATTCATAGTTTTCATACTCTTTCTCTGTATGTTTAGCATTTGTTTGCTCAGAGGCTGATGCGCTTGCTGCTTCCTGAGCAGCTCTTCTTTTCTCCACCCTAGCGGCCCGCTTCTCTTCTTCTTTCATCGGCATCTTTTCACTTTAAAACTGATTAAGTCAATGTTTGTGTTGCAATTACTTAGTATGTTTTCCTTAATTTTTCACTTAAGCTGGCACATGAGGCAGATTGAACACTTAAGAATGATTTGAGGTATGAAGCGGTAGGGGAAGTGACGGCGAAGGTGGTAGGCGCCCGTACACAGGTGCTGCACGGCACACCTGCTGGCCGCTGCCGAGAGTTCATTGTACAATAAAATAAAAAATAAAAAGTGGAATAACCTTGGAGGTCAATCATCACCCCAAAAGCAAATAGTAGAGGTCACATAGTATATGTGTACCAAACTTCAAGTCAATAGGTCAAACGGTTTGCGAGCTACAGGTGATTTAAAATCCTGGACAGACAAATGGACAGCCACAGTAGCGTATTATATAAGAAGATTATAGAAGGATGAAAGAAGGGCTACAAAAACTCAAGTCATAAATTAGAAATTTATGTTTAATCATAACATGGGGTGAAAAGATAATATTGTTTTAAATCTGACCTTTACCAGTCATTATGTAAAAAAACTCTCTTCTCTCCAGCTAAATTGCATGAACAGAACTTTCTTGAGCAAAAAAGGTGACAAACTTTAAATTTATTCTGTTAACGAGATGTAAACAGAATGCTGTTCATAATAAATGATTGGTAATTGTGGGAAAGAAATTACGTACTTCAGCTGCTTGAAGCATCCAAATTAATGAAGAACTATTTGTAACAAAGGTAGTAGAAATGTTTAAAAAATCAAATGTCACCAAGCTTACGAACTTACAAGAATTTCTTAAAAAAAAAAAAAAAAAAAAAAAGTTAAAACCAGGACACTTTTACATATAAATAAGTTTTTGCTCTTGATAAAACAGCAACATGTAGGCTTACCAGAGACTCTTTCCTCTTACAAAAAAAGTAATATATCGTTCAATGAAGAATGTGTACAAAGACATGTACTTCTAATTTTACCCCATTGCAAGTTGAAACTATTACTTTAATGATACAACATTAAATAAAAAAGGAATTTCTATCTGAGGAAAAAAAGGAGGTCTGAAGCCAGTAACCATAACAACATTACTTCGCGAGTCTTTCAAGGTATAAATATACATTCACTTATACTTCATAAAAGATGGTGTACTGTGACTCTTAGCACTCCTGAGTTGTTTTAAATAAGGGGACACAAAACCAGAACGATTTACCCATTAGGATGAATGGTTTTCTTTGTCAGGTACATTTTAGAATGTAGTGTACAAATTTCAATAGCATTTTGTTCATAATGACTTCCTGGATGCAACAACTACAAAAGAAAAATGTATGTCAGAGTACAATGTGGGTAGACATGGGGAAAACAGAGCAAAGGTACTACAATAATGAAACTGAGGAGAACCAGTTTTCCCTTGATAAGTAATAAAACATTTTAAATTGGGAAAGGAGAAGTAATCATTGCTTCATTTTAAAATGACCTGCAGCTAACACAAGTTTAAAAATTAAAATAAAATAAAAAAATCAATGGTAGAACGAGCATCAAGTCACTAAAATTTACATGCTCTATATAAACATTTTCCTTAGGCTTTTTGTTTCCTTGGCTCTACATTATAACATTGGAATACTGAAAATAGAACTCTGTGAATAAATGTAACAATGACTTTAGAAAACAGGAATGTACTCACTCCTGATATGTATTACTTGCTTTCATTTTTTAAACAGGTTTAACAAAGCAAGTTAGCTGCAATGAAAAGCATCATGTGCATAAAATAAAAAAATGACCTTAATTATTGTTCAATAATCAATTCAGCTAAAGGAAAAAAATTAAGATAATAAGAAATTAACTATATCTGGCATTTTGGGCCTCATAGGATTAATGATGTGAAATTTCACACTAAACACTCTGATTTTGATAATGAAGTATCAGTTAAGATGAAAACTAAAAATTTGTAATTTAAATACAGTTAGGCTTATGGCTTTTTATTTTTGGTGGCTAAAAGTTAAGGCTTATTTGTGACTGTGCTGAAAAGTCTGAATTACATATTAAAAAAGTGTTTACATCAACAAGTCATTTTTTTCTACTGACCAAGTAAAGCAGACTTTGAATGGGATGCATGCTGTTCAATGGGTGTAGTAACTGCTTTTCAAGGTGGGCTGTGTGCACACAGCAGTTAAGTTAGTATAGCCCAAAACATAATTCAGTTCAGGTCAATGAGACAGGATTGACTAGCAGTTCCTAAATGAAAGAACTGCAATGTAAAAATAAATTAAAAAAATAAGTAAAATGTGTTTATTTTTGTGAGGGCACTAGTAAATTTGAAACCTCAACCAATATTACAAATCTACTTATTTAGTTTCAAGGTTAGTAAGAACCAAACCTGGCCTTTTAGCATCAGGCAGAAAACAATCCAGGACAAGAAACCTAATAATTACAGAACACATTTCCATACTCCCACAGTCAGATACCAAAAAACATGACAAGCATGTATAGGAGAATGTGCACCAGAACACACTGGCAATAAGTAATCTTCACAAAGAGACAAGGTAAGATCTCAATATCCTCACATGACCATTGTGCAACCCAAAACTAACTTCAAAACAAAAATTTTCTAAAGGCTACATACCTTTTATTTAAAACCAAAAGTTACTTTATTGAGGATTATGTACAGAGATATATTTCATGCTAGTTCTAGTCACTCTGATCCATGCAAACGTTACTGGCATTAACATAGTTTTCTCTTTATATTATGTATATATACTTGTACTTTGCTAAGGGAAAGAATTAGTAATACCACTTTGCACACAATATGCATTCTATTTTTGCCTATATCTGTGTCAAACTAATCCATACAAGCCTGAAAAATACTTAAGATTCAATTTCTGAAATATCTGAATGAAAAATACTACTAAAAAAAATAACATTGCACGTTTGAACAGTTTTAAATGTTTTCTCCTCCAAAGACATAGGTAGCAGACTAAACAGAATACGTAAGTAAATATACATTTTGGAGGTTGAGCTACATATGGAAACTTGCTATTACTTGCTAGAATACATTTTTATTAAAGAATGTAAAATGTAATACAATGAATAGAAATAAAAACATGTGAACATAAAATAATTAAAACAAATGACATATAAAAGTTGACTAAAAGTATGTAGGATAATGGTTATAACTGGAGAAATTTTCAAATTGTAAGAGTAACATTTTGTGAATCATTTAAGGAATCTATGCATTTTAACTGAATTAAATTAATTATTTTATGGGTGACCCACAATTGTATTTTTGGTCGCATAAAACCAACAAAATCTCAGTACAAGAATAAAAAATACTTTTTAATTTTCAGTTCATTTGTTAATAAAATCATGTTACTTAAAAATCTTTTTTTAAATATATTTTTTAACTAACCTAATGCCAACCAGTCCTTGGTAAATTATAAAAACCTTGACTTGGGTGGGAAGGACAAAAATGACATTAGCGACAACAGTGAAATTGAAACTACAATCTAATAGTGAAATGTAACATTCATTCATATTCATTTTACATTTCAGAAAATCCTAACCACGGTGAAATCTTACAAGTGTAAAATACTGGAAATTTGCATGTCTATTGGAGAATTGAACCTTCAGTCTCTCTTAGAAAAGCCCAACACGATATCCGCTGTGCCAGTATGGTCAAAACACTTAAGATTATTGTGTCAAATCTGTATATAAATGATGAAAAATTGGTAAAATTTAAAAATTAGTTTCTGTACACTGGTCTCGAACCTTTGACTATCTGATTGAACATCCAACAAGCTAACCATCTGGCCAATGCGGCTTAACTGTTATATTGAAGTAAATTGACAAAACTTCAACATCAATTAATCAAAATTATTTTTTTAAATGAATTTGTCCATATTGGTCTTGAACCTTTGACCGTTTGATTGAAATTGTAACATAACCACTTGACCAACACTGCTAATTTTTCAAATATATGTGTGTTGGCTAAAAGCATAACATAAGGTAAAGAGAAATTTCAATTTGACGCAATTAACATACAGATCCCAGATCAAAACTGATGAAATATCTTATTATCACCAGAGATCAGCATACATCCAAAAGTTGGAAGGAAAGCGGTCTGGTAAAAGTGAGTAAAAAAATTGATTGAAAAATTTGACCCAGACAAACAAAGAGGGCAAGTTGAATATAATTGTGTAATAAAAAGTAATATCTAACCGGCTTTACACAATTATGATTTCAAAAATACTCAGTGGGAGAAACACAGAAAAATAGAATGTGGTTTAAACTAAAGAAAAATCAAATGAAGAAACCAATCCCATTACAGTGTATATAAACGTTAATTATAAGTAGTACTGTGCTGCCTATGTATATATTTTAGCCATTCACAGTAATGAAAGCAAACAGACGTCTTCCTATAACTTTATAAGATAAAAACACTATTTTAGAATTACAGCTTTAAATTTTAAATGTCTTGACCAAGTTCAAACTGCCACATTCAAATTTTAATCATGGTTATACCAAGTCCTCTGGTTTATGCACAGTGTATGATTACTGCAATATACAATCTGTTAAATCATCCTGCAATCACAGGTGCTGTCAATAATGTAATTATTTGCCCTGCAAGTATTTAGTGACAACACATTTCTAACTGAAAATAAGCTTCTGAGAACAAGACAGCAGAAAAGTAAAACATAGTATTTCTTGCATTAGCAATTATATCTACACAGCTGTCCAAATTACCCTAACTGGAAATGATGAAAATATAAGTGTCATCTATTGTGAGACAGAAACAAATCACTGTTAAATATTTTGTGATTATGAGAAAACAAAACTGCAAAAAACACTACAGAAATCCCTTAAAATATCCTGACTACACATACACATGATTAAGAGTACTAATACCAAATTAGATTTGCATACATTAGGTATTATGCACAAAAATCAATAGTAAACTGTATTTGTTATAAAACCATATAAACTGCAACAGAAAAATGTTATTGAATGATGGACTATACTGCTAATACCAAAAAAAGTTAATTTCTTGTAACACTTCCATTTTCAGATTTGCAGAGCATTAATACTGTTCATATTGTAAACTACACAAACAAAAATAAAGACAAAAGAATGCTCAGTTTACTTCAAAGAATATAAAACATATTTCTAGCACTGAAAACTATAATTCATTTAGTTAAATGTATACAATAAAAAATTAAAGTCAATGCAATTCTCAGCTCACTGCTTTTGGACTATATGCAGTGTAAAACATTAAGTAAATATTTCATCTTTAAAAAGTTAAATATGAAACAATTCAAAATATTAACAAAAACACACAAGAAATTTATGTACAGTCCCGAAACTTAAGAAAACATAAGCTCCACAACGCCATTTGATTGATGGCTTCATGACCCTACCTCCCACATTAATGGCTCCACGTGCACCCATATCACTCATTCTCATTTCCTGTTCTCTCTGAAAGTAAAAACAGTTTGTATGGTCAACCTAACCATTACCAAAACTGTGCTGGGAAAAAAAATAAACAATGTGAAGGATATCATATTTTCAAATTTCTAAGCAGATATTCAAATACTCCACTGAAAGCTCTGAACAGCTTCCCCTCCCCAATTAAACTACTATAACAAATGACCCCTTTATAGAAAAAGAAAAAAAGAAACCTTAAACTTAAGATTTTCAGTATAGGAAAAAAATCTACTTAAACCATGTGGACATTCCTATCATCATTTTAGCTATAATTAAAGTATGACATTCTGCTTCATAAGTTTTTAGCCTAGTTATGCAAGTTTGCCATATTGTTCATAATTCAACATGGCAAGGTACTCCAAATTATACAACTCTAGGACAGTTTTCATAATCTTAATAATGCACTGGTACAAGGAAATAACAGTTTAAGTAGTTTTCAATGCAACAAATCCAATAAATTAAAGAAAAATAATGCATGAACAAGGAGTAACTGCTCCTGAAAAACCAATCTCTCTCTCTCTCTCTATAAACAAAACACATACACTCAACTTAAAGAATAGAAGCAATATTATTATAACTAGGCAAAAATGTAAAAAAAAAATGAGAAAATAATCAAAAGGATTATACTTTAAAAAGAAAGCCACAGGCAACATTATCCCAACACAATTTATAGATGGGCAGAATGTGAATATGTAAGTAACTAATACAGAAATTCACAGCTAATTGACCCCCCCAAAACACACCCACCCACACACACTCTCTTCCACCTTTTCTTCCTCCCACCTTCCAAGTGTAACTTTTGTGCTATTAACATATAAAATTATTTTGGAAACAAAGAAATGCATTTCAGGAGCTTTATCTTCTACAGCCACATTAAGCCACCTATCCAGAATTTAATAGGAGCAGGACATATTTTCATTCGGAAGGTCATATTAAAAGGTGATCACTAGTATTTCTTGAACAACTGATTAAATAACTGGAACAAAGATATTCATCTTGTATGTATTCAGTAGTCATTCAAATCCATCATTCCATTACTTAATATCTTTATCCCACAATTCATGGTCCACAGAGAGCCGAAGTCTACTTTAGCACTTTCAGACCCAAGACAGTAATAAAAGGTTGAATGACCAGGGAGACTGCATAGCTCCCATATTCATATATCTAAATTTGATCATACTGAGCCAATTTTTATTTGCCAATCAACCAAAGATGTATTCTTTTCAGATCATGGAAGATAACCAAATAACCCAAAGAAAAACTTAAGCAAGCTCACTGAAAATGTGAGAAATCTACAAAACTGTTGAATTTGAACAAAACCTCACAAAGCTAAGCATATTAATAAAAGAACAATCATTGGAGCAACAAAAACCAAAATAAAAATATATGCCATTTTTGGAGGCTGTTAAGTATTCAAAAAAGACTGATCAGTTGCAGAATGTGGCTTGATTGTTGTTTCCAGGAGCAGCAGTATTACAATGTACAGAAAGACCACAGTCAATTTAACTTAAACATATGTTTGCACGGTTTTGGGAAAAACTAGATGAATAGGATTATCACGCTTGGGCTTAATGGCCTGTTATCAAAATTGTTTTAATCTTGTAAAATGAATTTATATAATTATTATATACACACACATAGTGAATTCAGAAAGTATAGTCAGGCACCAGCTTACGGCTCCATTTGGTACTGGTCATTTGGCCGAATGTCAAATTGACCATACATTGGTCATAAAGTGTACAGGTCATTGCAAATGAGGCTCTGTGGGTCTGGTTTGCATACTTTAAATGCCAGTATGGAGTAAAACAAACCAAGTTTCAAGTCTCCATGGCAGAATGCTGGGTCAGTTAAGGTAAGGCAGTGCAGGCAGAATGTATATGAATTAGCCACATGGAGAAACACTGATGAAAATTAAAGGACCCTCCAAAGAGTCAAAACATGTTACTACTGTATTGTTATTTCACACAGTCTCATAGCAAAACATTTCTTACTATTTATAAGGTGTTTCTATCTTCTTCATGGATGATGACAGTGCAAACCACCTGCACATATTGGAGACATAAAGAGGTGCCAGTTGCCTGAAGTGTGACTTTAAAAAAAAAAAAAGGCTGCATACCATAGCCAATCATTGTTCAGAATATTGCAACTCTGTGACAACAATGACATACTTTAATTTACTGCTAGTTTGTGGCCATTTGATGGTTGCAGCAACAGTACAGAAAGGAAGACAGCTAAAAGCCAGCTACCTTTGCAGCTCTACCCCTGTTTACCTCACTATTTCTATGCAGAGTGCATCATTCTGTGGTTGGTAGTACTGCACACATATGTGTGCGTATGTGATAAACAAAAGGTAATGGCCTTTGCAGACTACAGTGGCTGATTTTAGGAATTTCTGGGAAATTATCCCCCTATTGATTTCCTAGTCTCAGCCATAATCGTGAATGGTCTAAACTTGGTTGTCAATAAATCAGCACACAACTGTATTTGGATCCCTCCACTTTCACATTTTTATATGTTGCAACCTTTATTTAAAATCCTACATTAAGCAACACTCAAAACACCAAAATGACAAAAAATAAACTGAAATATTACATTTACTCAGTAGTCGTCGAAGCACCTTTTGAAGCAGTTACATTATGGAGTCTTCTTGAGTATGACATAAGTAGCTTTACACAACTATCTTTTAGAAGTCCACTCAAGTTCTTTGGTTCTCTATCAAGCTGGTTGGATATGGCTTATGCAACTATTTTCAGGTCTCTTCAGGTATATTCGATTGGATTCAAATCCGGGCTCTGGCTGGGGCACCCTAAGCCACTCCTGTGTTGACTACGCATTGGGCTGAGGATCTTTGTCCTGTTTAGCAGATTAACCTTTGGCCCAGTCTGAGGTTCTGAGCATTCTGGAGCAGGTTATCATTAAGGATATCTCTGTACTTATTCCATTCAGCTTTCCCTCAGCATGATCCAGTCTTCCAGTCCCTGCTGCTGAAAATCATTTTCAGAGCATGATGCTGCCACCATCATGCTTCACTGTTAAAATGATATTGCACTGATGACAAATGGTGCCAGCTTCCACAAACATAATGCCAATATTGGTATAATCAGAGCAGATAATCTAGTTTCTTACAGTCTGGGCAACTTTAAGATGTCTTCTTGCAAGCTCCAAGTGAGTTTGTACCCTTAAATGTACTCAGTTATAAAGTCCAGATTAGAGAAGTGTTGCAGCGATGGTTGTCCTTCTGGAAGATTCTCGCTTCTCCGCAAAGTTCCTGCGGAACTCATGGTCAGAGTGACCATCAGGTTCTTGGTTACCTTTCATTACATTTCATTTACCTATCATTGCCTTTCTTCCACAACTGCTCAATCTGGCCAGCTCTAAAATAGTCATGTTTGTTCCAAATTTTCTCCATTTATGGATTACGAACCTTCATTGCTGGAGAATTTTTTTATTTTTAGCCTTCCTTAGATTTGTGCCTCAACACAATCCTCTCTCTGTGCTCTACAGGAAATTTCTTCAAACTCGTACCCTTGACACACATTGTCAACTGCGGGACCTTCTATAGATGGGTGTGTGCCTTTCCTAATCATGTTCAAACAACTGACTTGACTACAGGTGGACTCCAATTAAGATGCTGAAACATCTGAATGATGATCAACAGAATGGAAGGTACCAAGGCCAAATTTTAAGTGTTACAGCATAGGGCCTAAATATTTGCATTAAAAATAAAATTAAATAGCTCATTGACACATTTGCAAAAATTTCTAAAATAACATTTTTGGTTTGTTGTTCTGGGGTATTGAGTGTAGCTTAATGTAAGGAAAAAATTATTCTAAAGGATTTTAGCATAAGGCTACAATGTAACAAAATGTGGAAAAAAACTGAAGGGATCTGAATACTTTTGAAGTCTGCTGTAGCTATATATATATATATATATATATATACATATATACACACACATACACACACACACACACACATATTATATATATATAT
>JANRMT010028174.1:83660345-83705260 GCA_026402145.1 Polypterus bichir lapradei
CAGTCAGTTCTTGAAACTGGGCAAGTGTGAGAATTTGAGCAAGTTTTACAAGGGCCAAAGTGTGATGGCTTGACGACCGGGTCAGAAAATCTCCAAAATAGCCGGTTTTGTGGGAAGATACTGATATGCAGTGGTTAGTACCTACCAAAAATGGCCCAAGGAAGGACAATCACTGATACGGTAACAGGGTCATGGGCACCCAACGCTTATTAATGCATGTGAGAAGTGAAGGACAGTTCACCTGGTCTGATCCCACGGAAGAGATACTGTAGCACAAACTGCTGAAAAATGTACTGCTGAACAAGAGAAGAAAATGTCAGAAAATACAGTGTACACAGCTTGCTGCATAAGGAGCTGTGTAGTCATAAAGTGGTCAGATTGCTTATGATGAGCTCAGCTCACTCCCGAAAGCCTAAATTGAGCATGCAAGTGCTTTGGAACATTGGACTAGGTGGTCTGATAAATCACCTTTTCTTTAAGAATATGTGGATGGCCAGTTGCGTACACATCATTTACCTAAGGAAGGCATACCAGCAAGATGCCCTATTGGAAGAAAGCAAGCTAGCACTGGCAGTGTGATGATCGGGGCAACGTTCTGCTGGGAAGCCTTGGGTCCTAGTATTGATGTGGATATTATTATGACACATGCCACCTACCCAAAGAGTGCTTCAGATCATGTAAACTCCTTCATGGCAACTGTATTCCCTTATGGCACTGGCATCTTCCAGTCGGATAATGAGCCTACCATCTTGTAAAAGTTGTTCAGAATTGATTTGAGGAACACTGACTTGGCCTCCAAAATGTCCAAATCACAATTCAATCAAGCATCTGTGGAATGTGCTAGAAAAACAAGTCTGATCCATTAAGGCCTCACCTTGCAACTTACAGGACGATTTAAAGGATCTACTACTGACATCTTGATTCCAGATTCCACAGGACACCTTCAGAGGTCTTGTGGAATCTATTCCTTGATGGGTCAGAGCAGTTCTGGAGGCACGAGGGGGACCTATACATTATTAGGCACATGGTTTTAATGTTGAGGCTAACTGGTATATATGAATCTGTATATATGGATTATATACACAAACTATCATTCACTCACTCACTGGGCAAATTATTAACGCAATTATCTATTTAGTCAACTATATGGCAGAAGCACAATGCATAAAATCATGCATATACAGGTCAGGAGTTTCATAATGAGGAAAAAATGTGATCTCAATGATTTTACCTGTTGCTTGATTGTTGGTGACGGACGGGCTGGTTTGAGTATTTCTGTAACTACTGATCTCCTAAGATTTTCAAATAAAAGTGTCTATAGAGTTTACTCAGAATTGTATGAAAAACATAAAACATCTCTGTGAGTGGCAGTTCTACAGATGGAAATTCTTTGATTATGAGCGAGGAAAGAGGAGAATGGGCAGAGCAGACAGAAAGACTACAGTAAATTAGAGAACTACTCTGGAGAACTGTGGTGAGCAGAACTTGAGGCAGATGGCCTACAACATCAGAAGGCCACATTGGATTCTGCTCCTTCAAAAAAAAAAGCAGAAAGCTGAGGCTGAAATAGACACCGTCTCACCAAAAACAGAGCTTGGCATGATGACTCTTGATTTCTGCTGAGGCCCACAGTTGTAGGGACAGAATCTTCTGCCAACAGCATAAGTCCATACACCCACCCTGCCTTGTGTCAACAGTCCAGGCTGGCGGTGGAATGGTGTGGCAAATGTTTTTTTTAGCACACTTTGGCCCAGTTAATGCCATTTAATTATTGCTTGAATGCCACCATCTATTTGAGTATTTGTTCCTGACTGTGTGCATCTTTTCATGGCCACAATTTACCCATCTTCTAATGCAGTGTTTCCCAACCTCGGTCCTGGGGGCACACTGTGGCTGCAGGTTTTTGTTCCAACCAGATTCCTAATCAGTGACAACACCTGATAACACTGATCTCATTTAATTAGCTGGTATTATTTTTCTTTTATTCTACATTCAGAAAAGCACAGCAGCATGATCTTTACATTTATAAGACATTTAGAAATATTTCTGCTTTTGCTGTAGATTTAAATGCTTAACTCTGTTTTGTTGATTTCATTATATTTTGCCCTTTCTCTGTATCTTGTTCCCCTTCGTTGTATCTTGTTAATGACAATTAAAAATGAGCAGAGCAGACAAGCTGGCAAACAACACCGAATAATCAAAGGTTGTAACTACTTTAGCATCAGACCCACTAATTAGTAAATAATGGATTAATTAAACTATTAGAACACCTAGAAAAGTAGAATGAAAATATTGTTAAAAAGAAAATTTTAATATAAACAGTATACATTTTTTTTTACCAAACTTAGTTTTCTAATTTCTATATTGTTCCCAAAACACAAAACTTGGGAAATAACACGTCACTTAATTAGCCCAGGAGTCCAATTAAAACAGAAACTGGTTGGAACAAAAACCTGCAGCCACAGTGTGCCCCCAGGACCGAGGCTGGGAAACACTGTTCTAATGGATACTTAGAGCATGATAATGCACAATAACCACAACACAAAACAAATATCGTCTCGAACTGGTTTCATGATTGTGACAAGGAACTCTGTATTGGTCAGTGGCCTTCCCAGTCAGCGGACCTGAATTCAAAAGAAGATTCACAGCATGAATGTGGAGCTGACAAATCTACAAAAATTACTCGATGCATTTATGTCAACAGGGACCAAAACCACAAAGGGATTGGGGAAATAAATGCAATCAAGCAGTGAGGCTGTTCTGAGAGCAAAAGGAGGCCCAACAAGGTATTAGTATAATGTTAATAATAATATGCTCTGTGTGTGTGTATACACACGCACACACTTAGTTTGTTCCCGAAAGCAAATATGAAGTATTTATCAGACATTAATGGCAGATTATATTAATAATTCCGTTCATCCACCTGATAGGTTAGTCCAATTTTTCAACATGCACCATTTCTCATACTGTAAGAGTACATTACTCTTCAGGAAAGTATAAAAGCTAATAAATATTTTATCTAGGATGCAATTTTTTGGAAGTGACCCATTAAATAATAATTACATTGCAGACAGACAAAACAGTAATTTATTAAATCTTGTCATATTAGCTTAAATGTAAGGAACACTACAACAGAAATGGGTAACGCACAAACAAGTTTCCTCCAGCTTGGATCCAGTTACGTAGAAATACACCTGCCTTTTGACATGTGGACTGGCCTCATATTATAAAACCTTCTCTGTTCTTTCATTGCTTAATGCAGAAAATCATCTTAGAGCTGGATGAGGTAAGGAATGCCTCCATGAATTGCAAGGAAAGCAGGACATGAAGCTATGCTGCATATGCCAGTTACTGGGATGTAAATTTTTAAGGTCTAAGAAATCCATATGCAGATTTAATAATCAGATACTGATGGTGCATATTCGACTAGTTTTAAGACAAGTATAGTAATAATAATACTGCTAATAATAATACTGATAACAATAGTGATAATAATAACAACAATATATTTATATAGCGGTTTTATAACCTGTTCAAAGCAATTTGCACAGACTGTGGGGAACCACTTTAACAAAATGGTTGCACCTATTGCTTTGAAGTGATTAAGGAAGTCGATCTTTTTGAAATTAGCATGGGGTTCTTTATGTGGCAGAGAAGAGCAGTAAAGGAATTAGGAAAACTTTGTTTTATCTTGTGAGAGGTTAGGGTGGCCCAGACACAGAGAACAAAATTACTGGATGACTTTGAACCATTTCATAAATGAAAGGTACAAGAAAATGTGCCCTTGTTCCACTTTTCCGTTCAAATGCCACAGGCCGCAAGTGTAACTGGGGAGAGGTTTAGTCCAAGCTGACAAGAAATATATACACACATGCACACACTCAAATACACACAAACTGGACGAAAAGGCAAGCAAAACCAATTAAACAAATAATTCTCAAAATTGTGGCATACCATTCAATGTATTACTGAATATACATAGGAAGTTATCATTTCCATTCAAGACTTCTCATCTAAAATACCATAATTGCACACAAAGAATTTCACATACTTTGCCTGAGAAGCTAATCTTTCCATTAGCATCCAATGAAAATTAATAATTAAACACTGCATAAAAGGGTAAAAAGAATCAACAGATTATTGAATACATACAAATGATCTTAAGTGCTGTAAACAAGTTAAAACAATTTAAAACATGAAAATGGACTGCACTCACAAGCTAACTAAAAAAAGTGCAAAACATTTTCATTTACAATCTTTGCAAAACAACTACTGTATAAGAACATCACTGCTGACAGATGCTAATAACTAAATAATCAAATACAGCAGTAAAAAGGACTAGTATTACAAGAAAATAGATTTAGGCAACAACATGTTAGAATGACCATTGCATATGTTTAATTTTCTTGTGGTGTTTCTAATCAATGGAAATTTCTGCCTTTTCATGAATGTAATGCTTAAATCATGACATTTTATTAACCTGTCATGCTTCAAAACATCTTGGTAAATGAAATTAACACCATGGTTAAAACTACAAGGAAAACCATGATAAATTTTCCATGATATCTGAGTTACGATATAGTAATATCATCATTGTAATGTTTGCAATATATTAAGTACTACAATTCTGTCAATATTGTCCCTTTTTTTATTTGAAGCTACAATTGGAATCATAGGTGAAAATGAGAAAAACTTCTACACATAATAAGAAAAACATTATTCTCATTGGGACCCACTTTTATATTTTTCACTGTCAAAATGATTTAAGTATCAAAGTAGTTTCCAAAGTTAAACTATAAATATTCACTTGTGTTTATCAATAAATCATCTTTAACTCCAGTGGCCTCATGTATAACACCGTGCGTAGAATTCACACTAAAACATGGCATACAGACAAAAGCAGAAATGTGCGTATGCACAAAAAAATCCAGATACACAAAACCGTGCGTAAGCCAACTTCTATGCACTTCAGCTCCATAAATCCCGGTCAGCGTGAAAAGTAATGCATGTGCACGCATCTGCAGCCCCACCACGAATCCTCCCAGAATTTTGCACATTTTTATGCAAATTAATATAAATAGCCCCTTCTGTTTGGTGTTCAGTTAAAAGACAACTGCAAAAGCATGTGAAAAAAAGAATTTCAGTGAATGCAAAGTGGAGGGAAGGGAAAACATACTATTTGTTGGCTTATGCAGTGGGTATAAGCAACAAAAGCATGGTGGAAACACGCGAAAGTTCAAGTTCAGAAAGTCGCAAAGTGCCCGAAATAAAAAAGAACTCGTCAGATATTCTGTTCCAGACAATATTACAAAAGCTGACGCCCAGCCCGATGACATGATGGTGCCGCTGTGCCAAGTACGTCTTCAGACACTGGCTGCACACACACTTCTACCTTGGAAACTGCTGGGAAGCCATCTGGCTATGTGCTGACAGACTGCCCTGTAGTCACAAAATGCAATAGTGGATGCTGTAAAAGATGTGGCCAATGAACTAAGGAATAGAAGTGCTGTACTATGTGATCTTGACCACAATTTAAATGAACTGGTTAAAAATACGGGCGGCACGGTGGCGCAGTGGTAGCGCTGCTGCCTCGCAGTTAGGAGACCCGGGTTCGCTTCCCGGTTGGCACCCTGCCCGGGATTGGTTCCTGCCTTGTGCCCTGTGTTGGCTGGGATTGGCTCCAGCAGACCCCCGTGACCCTGTGTTTGGGTTTAGCGGGTTGGAAAATGGATGGATGGACGGACATTGAAACAAAGTTGTAATGTTGTTCGATTTGGCAGATCATTTGGTGGGTCATCATAGCGCATTTGTTCAGGTACATGCCTGCACAATGCAACACTTTGTGGACTACAGAGCAGCACATTAATAGAGTGGAAATGCATTCCATTCTATTTACATAAGCAAATTCATTCTTGGAAGGTGCCTTTATAGTGTAGCGATGGCAATTGAATGCCACAATGATTCTCTGCTCTTTACATGGCTATTTGAGGTGACTAGCTATTTTTAAAAGAACTGCTTGCCTTTTGCCGCACTAGTTGGAAATAGCACCTGCTACTGTACAGAGCTGCCATTTTCACAGGCACTCTTGCTATAGATGATGCAATGCCAGCTCATTCTTTTGGGGATTGATACCTGGCTGATATAACTTGTCCGGCGCCATTGCAATGGCAATGTGCATGCAGCTGACCACTCCGATTACATTTGGAAAACCGAACGTTACAGCGAATTGCACTTTGATGCTTCACAATTCAAACACCGTGTAAGGAAATGTTATACATCTGGATGACAAGCTGATAATGCAATCCTATAATATCCATCCATTTCCCAACCCGCTGAATCCGACCACAGGGTCAAGGGGGTCTGCTGGAGCCAATCCCAGCCAACACAGGGCACAAGGCAGGAATCCAATCCCAGGCAGGGTGCCAACCCACCACAGGACACACACAAACACACCAAGCACAGACTAGGGCCAATTTAGAATCGGCAATCCACCTAACCTGCTTGTCTTTGGACTGTGGGAGGAAACCGGAGCGCCCGGAGGAAACCCACGCAGACACGGGGAGAACATGCAAACTCCACGCAGGGAGGACCCAGGAAGTGAACCCGGGTCTCCTAACTGCGAGGCAGCAGCGCTACCAATGCACCACCGTGCCGCCATATATATATATATATATATATATATATATATATATATATGACAACAACACTCATATCAATGACAAAACAATTACATTAACAATCATGTTACATTATTTTTAAAATTTTTCCTTTTCTTTTTCATAACTTCTTTAACACACTACTTCTCCGCTGCGAAGCGCGGGTATTCTGCTAGTATATATATATATATATACAGCTGGCATGGCGCAACTCTGTGATGTTTGTGAAATAACCGATTTGTCAGCAAGTTCACGTTGAAAAACTCTTGAGGTTAAAAACAAGAGTGAACAGAACTTGCAAAGAAGGGGGCTACTGTGAAAATGTGCGTGGCTTTACGGTAAGTTTAGTTTTTATATATTAAAAATTGTGTGAGGAAATGGGCGTACGCAACATTTTTGTGTTTACGCACTGTTTATACATGAGGCCCCAGGTGATTACTTTTTAGAAAAGCCCTTACATTTGTAACAGGATTGTCAACAAGTAATGGATTTTGTAATGTTTCATATCTATAAAGTAGGTATTGTTCTGAATGAGGATGCATACACTGACACTACCATATGTCATATTTTGTTACTAGACCATTGACATGCTGTTTACACAATAATTAAATTACAAATTAAAAAAAAACAAATGACAACAAAAACAGAACATGTTGAATGTTATTCATTTTCAAAACAGTGATAAAATATTACAAATTAATTAACCCCCGTCCCACCCACTCTTTTCACCTTCTTTGAAAAAGTTTAGCCTATTTTCTTTTTCCTTTCCTGGTTGCACTTCAAGGCAATCAAGACATGTGTGGACACTGAAGGCAAATGTGACCAGCAATTTCAGCCAGGATGTGTTGCACACAACTCTCTCAAGTGTTCTCCAAATGACAGGAAAAAAGACCCATAGTACAAACTGTATGCATGTCAGTTTAATTACAGGTTTGTGCAAATTGTGACTACTGCAGACCCATCCTGGTAGAACAAAAGAAGCAAAAGTCAGGACCACTTTTGTTTGTTGAAAAAGCAGACCATGCTGCTTCTTTCAAGACATGCCACGAGATTAGGCCTTGGCCAGATTTTCTAGAGCAAATGTTTATACTGCTAAACATTAATGTTATTCATTAATTTTTCTACATTAAAATAAACATAATTTTGTGACTCCTTTTGCACCAGCAAGTGACACTGTTATGCTGATACAACCTATGGTGAAGCATCTAACTTCCTTCTGAAGAAAGAAGAGAAAAAAATATAAAGCTGCCATTCAAACTCTAAAAACTGGTATATGTAAAACCCACAAACTGCCTATGAATTTAATATTAGCAAATGTAAACAAGTTCATGACCATAATTTATGAAGTAGTACATAAAATGAACAGAAAAAAAAAAACAGTATGTGGTTTATTTAAATACTCCGATCACAAGTATTTGATTTTCAACCGTACCTCAACCAAAATATATTTTATCCCATAGTTTTAACACAATTAGCAAATTATATGTTGGCAAACATGCAATTTTATAAGGTTCATATTTGGATAGGACTATTGCAACTTGGTATGCATAATTTTTATCCACATTTACAGGATAAGATGAACATTACAGTTGCTAAGACTAGAATAATTATACAGCACATTAGTTTATCAAATATTCAAAGATTTTTCCCTAAAATCACCACTAAGTATTAAACTATTGTAGCATACAGGGAAACCTGTACTATTAACCTAGAATTTTTTTTTTTACTTTATAAAAGTTGACAAGTATTTTAAAAGCACAAATAGACCAAAATCATATATCAAACTATACTGTACCATACCAAAATTAACTCAGTAAGAAATATTTTCCATTGATAGAATGTACAGAACTGACAATTTCATGCTGTTGGTAAAAATGTTATATTTTAAATTCTGTTAACGTGTCAAGTTAAATCTTAAGTTTAAACCATACAATACAAATCTCCTAAATATCTAACATTAAAGGAAACATTTTTAAGGCTTTATGTAATTATATAAAGGGAATTTAATACCCCCCCCCCTTCTCTCTTAGTAGAAGGGGCTAAAATAAACAAACTAAACAAAATTACATACCTTCACCAAGCCTGGATGAGAAAAAATGCAGAATGTACTGTTTCATGATATGATTATTAATTATTCCACAACAAAAGTTTACACTGCCAATATAAACAATGCAAGTAAAATATATTCCTCATACACTGCAACATACTTACCAATCTTCTATAAATTGACTTCAAAGCAGAAACTATTTTTTAAAGTAAATATATTAAAATAATTTCTCACATGTATTAAGTTGTTAAAAATAAACAGTAAATACATCAAAGCCAAGCAAAATTTTATAAAAAGATGCTATTACACATTGTTTAGGTATGTCAGTACCAAAGCAGCGCATATTGCTTATGGCCAATGTAACAAAGAAAACAATTTCCAAAGTACTTCTGTGTTACATCACTTTAGAAAGTAAACAGGAAAATAAATAGTTTAAGAAAAAATCATTTTACTTACTACAGAATACAAAAGGCATTTAAAAACAGGTGTACACCACAGCTGTGTACCTAAATATTAATATGAAAAGTAAATTACATTTAATAATGACTTCATAAACTTCATTTACATGGTTTAACAATAACAAACAACATTTCTTTAAACTCCACATGTTATTGCAATTAAGGTTCTAGTAAAAATTTTAGACCTCAGACATGTAAATATTTAACATATAAACTTTGCAAATACGTATTTTCACTTTTAGTAAGTTCTGTCACTCTAAGCTTGATTAGCCATTGCATGTGGGTGGTTTAAAACAGAAATGTGCAACTTGGAGTTAAGGTGGTTAATATCTAAGTTTGACATTTAAACATTAATAGTAATAAATGGACCATAAGCTTAAACAATGTGTTCAAATTTTCCAAATATGAACTATTTTAGAAGTATTCGTCTACCATAATCTTTCAGAACATGACTAATTCAGACTTTAGTTGTAATGGATAAAAGCATGCTTGCCAAGTATAACAGCAATAGCTGCTAGAGATGTCACAAGAACAGATACTTCAATACCAAGTCAATACCAAAATGCAGAGTGTTACGGTACTAGCTTTTTACATGATCAGTACTGCTCTGACGAGCAACAAGTGGACGTGTTACTTCATAAGGACAATAATCTCTATATATAATCTTCATTTGGATCTTGATCTTTGTTTGTCCGCGAATTAATTAGAAGAAGCAGCACTAGATCGCAGTAGAGAGACAGCTAAAACATAGGCATTGCATTAAGAATCTCCTCCAGGCTTATACTACTGAAGACTGTAGTACTCCAGTCACACCTTAAAACACAGACATTCAAAACTAAACAAATTGTTGTGCTTTAAATTAACTAAAGAGGACCTTCATTTAGATCTTGATCTTTGTTTGTCTGCGAATTCCACGCATGCGTAGACCACCTTCCAGTTTAGTACGTTGTTGTTACTCACGGATGTCAACAATGTGCCGGAATAACGAAAGGGGTGGTGGACAGTGTTACGCTGGTTAGCTCCTGAGGCCTGGTTAGAGAATGAGATTGCCAAAGATAAAAGGTATGTGCCTACGTAACATATGAATGAAAGAAAGACAGTGGGTAAAATGAATGACAATGTAACAGCATGTTCCGGAAATTATCATTGTTACGTTATAGCCAGCGAGTGCTGCGTGTCTCAAAGTTGTACCGTGCCTTGCTCACATGTCAGTGAAGTGATCCCTAATTATCCTTTAAGAAGCGATTTAAGGCGGGACGGATCTACAAGTTTTTTCGTAGACTCTGGTAATTCTAGTGCTAAAGAGCCTAGATACCTATGTGTCCCCCTTTTATAACCATTGCTCTGTGTATATTGCCTTACTCTTTGGATTGCCACAAAGCAATCTGCGAGATTGGAGAAAGGTTGAGAAGACATCGTGAGAGAAAACGATAGCATCGTGAAAACGAGACGGACTGTGAACGGACAGAAGCAGAAATGCTCCTACACCATCACATAAATTACTATTCGGACAGTGATTCCGAGTAGGCCATTCCTATCGAATCAATGTCCAAGGGTTTTCTTTTGTAATTTTGTTTCCCTTATAAAAAAATAATAATGCTGTGCGATGAAGGGCCCAGCTCACGACTGGCAGCCGCGTTTAAACAGGGAGCCCTTCACAGAAAAATTTAACACGTGCAACGTAGTTGGGCGCACATGGCTAGTGTATGATAAAAGTGTGAATAAAAACATGTGAAAATGCCTCACAGAGCTACAGCATCACATTAATACATTTCAAAGAAACACAGCAGATGTCTGAATCATGGTGGTCATTAAAAAAAACAAATGAATACACAAAGGCTTTGTTATTGTAATTTTAGCCCATCATGGAGACGCAAGTTGTACTTAATTACTTGTAGATTGTGCGATTAATCACTTTTTAATACCATGTCCTAAGCAGTTTTGATATAGGCTTTGTTATTACAATTTAATCCCATCTTAGAGATGCTAGTTATAATTATTTACTTGCAGATTGTAAAATTAATCACTTTTTAATACCATGTCCTAAGCAGTTCTGATAACTGCATTCATTTTCTGACTGGATACCTACAAGTATATGTCCAAATATCCATCCACTTTTTACCCGGTGTATACACTTCAGGTTTGAGAGGAAAACTATATATATATATATATATATATATATATATATATATATATATATATATAGACTGGAATGTGAGTGGAAACTGTGCCAACAGCAATGTTAACAGTTGTAAATATCAAAGCAGGTTTCAAACAATAGGACATTAACTTGTGTACACCAGTGATACAAAGAGCTGCTCCATTTTTTGGCAACACAATAAAATGTTATGTTTCAAAGCTTAAAAGGATGAAGAATTTCTCTCTAGTAATATGGCATGTACTTTTTAATTTTATTTGGAGAAAATAAAATTGCATACAATAAAGTCGAACTTGCAGAAAAAATAACTTTATAAAACAGCAAGTGCTGCGTTAATAAACGTACCACCGAGGAATGCAGTTACACCAATACAGGAAAACAGAATACTGAATACAAACTTAAAAATGTTTAATTTTTTCCACTTTTTTTGAAGGCAACGAATGCTAATGAATAAAACCCCTAATGTGCTGAATGTAGTTAAGAACATATACAGTAAATCATATGTTTGATTAGCACACTGCCAATATAATACAGACTCTCAGTTTTAATTAAATGACTACAAATAACCTTAGTGCATTCATTTTCAAATTCTGGATCTGTACACATGCTAGACAAAGCCTTTTCACTCATGTAAAATTCTTTGAAAATAGCATTAGAAAACCTGTTATAACAAGAGTTTTTGAATAATGGGCTAATATAGAACTAAAAAGTCTTATTTCACAAAGGAAGCCTTAAACTTGAGACAATGTTAAACCAAAAGAAAAAAAAAGGGGGTTAAATTAGGACAATTACAGCCCTGAGAGTTTGTGACATATAAAATGGTAATCTCTTAAATGTCATTCTGTAGCAAGCTTTAAAAAAAAAAAAAAATATGCAAATATAACCTTACAGTAGAAAATGATACAAACCCAACAGAGGGATTCTCAAAAGATTTTAAAAGTGTGGTGTTACCAAAACATCTTTAGAAAGTTTCTTTAAATGAAAATATCCATAATTAAGATTTTAAAGTACAGACATAATAATGCTCAAAATTTTAATTTATTTACATTTATTTAATGCAGTATATTTTACAAAATATCAGAGAGTAAGTTTAGAATGTACATATAGTTAAGAAATAAGGTAGTCCACCCCACTCTGAAATCCCTTATATTTATTTTTACATTTGAGCAGCCTAATCTAATCATTCTTAAGCGTCTTCGAGACCAGCATGTTGATTTTGTCGCTGCCGACAGAAACAGAATGAAGTTTGGGGAGGTGGTCCACCTTAAACAACCACCACCAAAGTCATGAAGGAGCAATGTTGATTGCTTAAACACATCATAGCAACCCTTTGCGAGACACCACACAAACGAAACACAACCCATTTCCATTAAATACAACCCATTTTGGACTGGAACCCATAGTTTAAGAAACTGTTGACTAGAGGAATCCCTATGTCTATCACAAAATAAATTCAAGTCTTGCACTGTAATTTGATATTTATCAGTTTCAACACTAATTTACAAAAATGACAGTTGGGCAACTACTTGATTAATAAAACACCATTTTAATATTGCCATTACTATCAATATTTGTATATTTTTATATTCTATTACTGAAAAAAACACAATATTGTCCACTTGAATAACTTGATACTTTTATTTAAAAGGCATATTTCTATTTTTATCATGGTATCGAATAGGTATTGAGTATTGTGAAATTTTACTGGTAATGTATTGAATGCAAAAAGACATCCCTAGTAACTGCTGGATTCCTCTCATTCCCTACAACTATGTATTCAACAATTCTAGAAGAAACTAATTTTACTCTCCTCATATTCTGATATATTATGCAACACTGTATATTCAATCTTCAGTATCATTAAATAATCTTTATAAACAATTTGATTAATTTATGGAAGCTACAAGATTTAATAAAAAACAGAGGACTGCTCAATAGTAATGATGAGGTAAAGAATTCTGTATGTGCTCATTTTAATAAATATAAATGGTTTAATGCTGGTCACGAAAAATGTCACAATACTAACGTTTTCACATTACAATCAGGTTTGATTGCTAAACAGTTCTAAAATCAAATCAAAATAAAAATCATGAATTTTGAAATAAATTTAAAAAATGTTTTCATGAAAAAAACTAAATTTATTGGCTCTATACTTACTTTTACAGTCTTAAGACAAATATTTTATAAATACTTCATTATACAAACATATGTCAAGTAGTCATTTAACTTTTAATTACAGAAACATTAAAAGAATTTCAAGTTTGTTTTTAAGATGAAAAAAGCCATATGACAATGATACCATTACTTTGAATTGCGAAGCAAATGATCAGGTTTTGCTATAGTTTACATGTGATCACCATTTTATTTTGACCCTATAGCTTTAGGTAAGCACAGGAATAGAGATGCCTTTTCTGATCTCAGGCTGGGCATTCTAGCAGTGCCGGACTGCCTGCTACTTACAGGGTGTTTCATCATGGCTGAGTATTTTGGGGTCTAGTCTACAGAAAGATGGTAAAAGACTATGCAAAAATCTGTGAATACATAGTGTGTAGTAAATTTTTCATATTAATCCTGCAAGGAAGGAAAGAGTTAAATGTTTAACTAGAAAGAGTTACAAAGTACTGTATTAAAACATGTTTCTTTCATCATTTCAATCAAAATAATAAATGTTAAGAGGGTATCAGTTTTCAGTTGTGATTTGTGTGTTTTTTATGTCCTGGTTGTGAAAGTAATTGTTTCTTTTAAAGCCAGAAATCATAAGTCTGATCTGCATAAAATTATGCTGCTCCCAACTGTGCTCCTTTACTGCATTTCCCCTACTTAAATGTTATCGACCACAGCTGCAATGGGTAAATGTTGGCAATTAACTAGACAAATTACAGAACGCTTTCCATTACCCAAGGCAATTTTTAGAGGCCAGTAAATTAAACAATAGATTTAAAGAATTAGTGTAAAGTTTTGATATGATCCTAACAGCACATTGGGTTTTCATTTAAAAATCACTCATAACAAGTTGGCACCACTCAACGTGCCAAAGAAGAACTTGTACTTATACTTTACTGCAGCTAAATGCTTGACCAGGCCACAGTCTAAGTACTTGGTCAAAAATCAAAAGATTTGAGCACAGGATGAACAATACTTTTAAAAGTAACACAAACAAGTAATATTTTGAAACCTTCAAAGACTATTATGTACATATACCACAGTGTTAAAATTCTTAAATAAACCTACTGAATTGCCATTATATTTTGATGACCAGAACAACAGGTACGATGTTGAAATCAGTCCAAACACTGCCACACCATACCTGCATGCTAGTATGTTGTCCAAGATTACATTGTTGGGATGGGTTGGCCAATTTTTATTCAGTTTAAACAATGAAACACACTTAAGCACAAGTTGGAAAATGAAGAACTGAACACATAATATTTTAAAAAAATATTATATTCCAATTACCTATACACGACTTATCGGGAAACTTCAAACAACATTGAGAAAAAAAAACTGCTGAAAGAAGAGCTGGATGAAATTAATAAAAGACAAAGACTGAGCAAATAGTTTAACTATTAAGATTACCTTCTTAAATATACAAATCATAACTATCAAAATTTGCTTATCATTTCAGATGGTTATCTGAAGCAAGCTTGAGCTGAACTCCACTTTCAAGTGCAAGAGGTTTTTTAACTGAAACTATAAACTGCTCATTATTACATAAATTTAGATAAGATTTCTATAATCAGTGCTGTAGATTTGTTGGAGACTCAAATATCTGTTTATATATTTGCATTTCAGCATTAACAGCTTTCTTTTTAGAATAGTGCATCTGAACTAATTTCTACAAATGTCTTAACTAAACCATCATTCAGAATATTGCAAGAAAAATACATTAATACATTACTTAAAAGCAGAAAATACTACTTTCCCTTAGAGTTTGACATTTGGGGAGTTTTGCTTATCTAACAATGACCAAGCTGTAAAACTCCCTGTTCACTTACAGACTCTCCACTGGGTCTGTTATCTACTAGAGCCCTTTCACACACACATATTAGACTACTAACTCCAGAAGGGTGTTGTGCGTCAGCAGTGGCCAACTCTGCTTTAAGAACATGAAACTTGAAAGCCTTTCTGGGACCTCTAATGTTGCTGTATCTTTAAGACTAAAATCAGCAGATAAAATCCAACTTGTTTGCTTTTCTCTGTCTCTTTCACTCTCTCTGACATTCTCTGCTCCTGACGGAGGGGGTTTGAGCAGAGGGGCTGTTCGCACACTGGCCTAGAGGATACGGACGCTCCTCTAAAAAATGCTGAAAGACTACCTTCACATTGCTCCCTTCCTTGCAGCTGCTTTGTCCAGCGATGCTTCGCATACTTAAAAGCCCGAACAGCCCTATTGATTTTTGATTGTTTGCTTTTCTCTCTCTGTCTGTCTCTCTGACATTCTCTGCTCCTGATGCACACTCCTTTGAAGAGGAAGATATGTTTGCATTCTTTTAATTGTGAGATGGAACTGTCATCTGTCTTGTCATGGAGCACAGTTTAAACTTTTGACTAAAGGGTGTTATTTTATGTCTAGAGGGCTCTAATAATTTAAAAAAAACATATTTAGAAGGTCGCAAACAGGTTTTCTATGCTCTAACTGTGAAAATATTAAGATTTATAAATAAAGAATCCTATTTTGCGGAAATTCATTTATCGCGGTAGAATCTGGAACGGATTAACCACGATAAATGAGGGTTTACTGTACTTGCAGACTACCCTCAGGCTGGGAGCATTATGCCATAAATGTGGACACGAATTTCCTGACTGTACCTTGTCTGCTGACATGTACACTTGGGAACAATTAGTAAATATTTATATAATGTGGAGGAATAATTTTAGGGTAACAGAGAATTCATCTTAAAGAAATAGCATAAAGGCTTAATAAATGTCAGAAACCTGTTCAGGCACACAAGGAAACCAGATAAAGGTCAAGTGAACAACAAAATGTACACTGAAAAATAAGAATTAGTTAAGGAAAAATACTGCGATGGTCAAGTAAATAATCTACCAGAAGAAAGGCTGATGTAATATACAAAATGCACTTAAGGATGACTAAATGATGACCAAGAAATCAGCAGATGTCCTATAAACAACGAGAACGGACAATTGTTATATGCACAGAAATTTCAAGGGTGGCAGCCCAAATCAAAAGGTATAAGAACCAGAATATAATACAGTAGACTTTTATTTTATATAAATCATTTGGGTGTAAAATAATGAAGCAACCAGAGTAAAATGTATGCATTGATTGACACCGTACGTAATTTCAACAGTTAATAAAATTAAACTCTATTCTTTGTTTCTCTGACCATGCTGTAACAGACTGCTTTTTGAAGAAAGCTCCCTTCAAGGCATTTTGCCGAGGAGTAATTAAAAGATACAACGAACAGCTTTTCTCCTGCCTGATTACTGAATTGTCCTGTTAGAGGACGTTTCTTTCTTTAATAAGAATACATTTTGACCACAGTTTTTGTCACCCAACGTTAAGGTGATCAGTACCCTGGAGGGAACTCCCAGTAGAATCTCAAAAGATGTGATCCCGATGAGGTAATTATGGTGCGTCTGAAATAAGGACCAACTTGTTCCCATCTGCATGGGACTCACATGATAGTCGGACCTGAAATGGAAGGAGAGGAGATATGTTCAATCGTTCTTTTAGGGGATAAGGCGCTGGGTTAGATGTCATGCTTTTAGAACAGGAGTGTTTTGCGTTTAGAGTTACGGTTAGTTTTTAGTGTTAAGAGAAAGCAAAAAATTCAGTGAGTGCCTTTGCCCGCTAGAGAGCACATGTTGTCCAGGGATTCACCGGGAGGCATCGGAGATTGCCGATGAGTAAAGAATAGTGCCGAGGTCACTCCTCGTTGCGTGGCAGATTATTATGGGTTGCCGTCCGGAAGAAGTGACCCACTATTGTCTGGGGGAGTTGCCCAGATCTCTTTTTGGGTTTGGCAAAAGGTCTCAGTAGACATTAATGCTGTTAAATGGATAGAGAAGCCGTGGGTTCAAGTCTCAGGCACGTAGCAAGGAGGATAGCGTTCCCTGCCTCAATTTAAAAAAGTTGAAGTCTTCCCTGAGGTAATAAGGAGGCAACCAGTGGAAGGGAGAATCCCACAGGAAGATAGGACTAAAGGTAGAATAATATAATTGTATAACATTGAAGAGTAATCAATGTTTACGCCAGGCAGTATGCAGAAAATATTTAAGAACAAGGAATATGGAAGGTTAATGTAGAGTTTGCATGTCCTGTGAAAATAAATGAATATGTATTTTTGTTTTGTGCCAGGCAGAGTGTGTAAGAAAATAAGACGCCTAAATGCACAGCAAATTTAAAGAAATGTGTGTATGAAATATGTCTTGAAAGAATGGTTTCCTGTGTCTAAAAATAATTATTCTGTGCCTAGGAAATGTGTGAATGGGACATCTTTGTCTGAAATGTACTTGTATTAAACTGAATATTGTGCACACAAATATAGAAATATCTGATAAAGTTCCAGAACTCTGAAAATGTTTAATATTTAATAAAACGCAAACGTCTCCACTTTGCTTATAAAAATGTTTATATGTATAAAACATCTTTCCTTCAGACTCTAATCAAGTGTTACGGAAAAATGTTCTTTGATAATTATAAAATAAAAAGGGGACAATTTCTTTCAAGGATAAAATGCTGTGTGTGTGTGTGTGTGTGTGTGTGAGAGAGAGAAGGAAGAGATTTTTTTTCGACATTGTTTAAAATGCTTTCCATGAGCTGTTAGGTGATTGAAGTATGGGTGATACGGTGGCACAGTGGTTAGCACTGTTGCCCACCAACAGTAAATGAAGGTTCAAATTTTCATATTCTGAGTGGAGTAAAATAAATGCAAGCAATGACAAGAAAAGAGTGTGTAAATGCTTTAAATAGTAGATGCTAAATAATAATAATAAAATTTAAGTAAGTATAATGTGTTAAAGACAGTTTAAGTCAGTTTGAGTATGTTGAGGAATGTGAAAGATCTTGGTGAAGAATATTTGAAGAAATTTAAGTGAATTTGGGAATATGTTCAGTTGAAGATGTGTGAAAATATGTGGTGGTATTTTAAATGAAGAGGCAATGCATAAAGGTGTACATAAATGTTTTGAATTTAAACTTAAAAAATGAATATGATTAGGTCCAATAAAATGTTTCCAGATTTAGTATAAATGTGTATGCCTTCTTCCTTTTGAGTACTGGCCGTACTCAAATGGAAGAAAGTTCTTTTAGCAATTTTAAATTAAAAAAAAGAAGAAGAGAGAGACATTTCTTTAGGACAGGAAGAAAGCTGGTGACAAGCACTGGCTTGCAGTCTAGGTAGTGTTTTATACTAAGCTATGCTGTACAAAAGAGGGGTGGTTAACTAACAAAAAGAGTCGACTATGCTTTTTCTAAAGATCAACACACTGGAGAAGCTGAAATAAGTATTTCAGGATGATAGCAATGAAAAAAGAGTGCATAAACAAGTAGCCTTAACAAGGGGTTATGGGTAAAAGAAATCTATATTATTAAAGTTAACTAAATTTTATATATCAAAATATTTTTAAGTACTGTATGCAATAGTGTGATGTACCATGAGGGCATTTTTAAATAAAATAAGATATTAGATTATTTTATTATAAGACATTTGATACAGTATGAGATGTTGATTTCTTTTCCCATCACTCCTTGTTCACAAATAATTTGAATATCTTAAATGTGAAGTAGAATGTTAATGTTTGAATGACTATATAGCTGATAATAGGGTTTAGGTTTATTTTCTATAATTTGATGCTCTTAATTAAACATTCCGGACACTTGTTAAATTCTGAAGCCATATGTAGAAATGTATGTGTTAATGTAATAATAACAACAACTAGCCAACCCGTGGCGTAGCATATGCCGCATAATTATTTATTAATGTGTGAACACTTCCTGAAATACACAGTTGTTCAGTGGAGTGCGATTTTAAATGTGCGTTGAGATACCTCTGCAGTCGGAACGTTTTCGAACAAATAATGCATCGAAAGACCTGTATGGAATGCGTTTGTTCAATGGAGTGTGTGTTTAAATGTGCTTTGAGATATTTCTGGAGCGTAAAGGTTTTTGAGCAAATGTTGCATTGAAATTCTGGTGTGAAATGCGTTTGTAAATGTTTTTCAGTAAGAGGATAGTGGGAAGATGATGTCACATCAGCGTAGCTGCAGACAAATGTTTGTGTTGAATGGATTTGCACATGGTTGAGGAGATCCATCTCAGCTGTAAAGTCCTTGATACAAAAATGCAACTGAAGGTGTGAGTAGAATGAGTTTGTAAGTGCTTCTTGAGAGTGCGAGTTGTTTTGAAGCACTGCTGGCAATGTTCACATTGCATCATTCGTTCAGTGGAGTGTGTTTTTAAATGTGCGTTGAGATATCTCTGCAGTCGGAAAGTTTTGGAACAAATGGTGCATTGAAAGTCCCGTGTGGAATGCGTTTGTTCAGTGGAGTGTGTGTTTAAATGTGCTTTGAGATATTTCTGGAGTGTGAAGGCTTTGGAGCAAATGCTGCACTGAAATTCCGGTGTGAAATGCATTTGTAAATGTTTTTCAGTAAGAGGATAGTGGGAAGGTGACGTCACATCAGTGTGGCGATCACGTGTTTGTGAACATCCATGTTGCGAAGTTCGAGAGCAACAGTTTCGTCGATAACATTTTTCCAGAAATATCCGACTGATAGAAACAAACAGTTACCTGATGCAGGAATTTGTATAACATTGAAAGAAGTGTTGTTTTCATGAAATACATTTGAGGCAGTGGCCATGATAGGCAAATGAACAGTCAACGTGGCTCACAGCTGCAGGTGGACTGTAGCACAGACCAAAGCGAGTGAGGATGTGTTTGGAGACGTGTTGGGGGCGGGCACATGAGCAAGCAGTGTGCATGCCTCGAGAGCGAGGGTGGACGCGGGAGGAGGGTGAGAGTTGGTGGGCGGAGGGTTAGAGTGGGCGTTTGGGGCTCTGTCATGCGTACCCCGGAACCGAAAAGAACAATGAAAAGTCAACGTGGCTCAGAGGTGCATGTGGACTGTAGCACAGACGAAAGCGAATGAGGCTGTGTTTGGTGAGTTGTTGTGTGCAGGCACGTGAGCAGGCAGTGCACATGCCTGGAGAGTGACGGTGGACGCGGGAGGAAGGTTACAGTTGGCGAGAGGGGCTCTGTCGTGCGTATCCCATGGCATTGGAGGAGGGTTAGAGTTGGTGGGTGGGGCTCTGTCGAGCGTATCTTATGGTCTTAGAGTTGGCGGGCGGGGCTGGCCCTGTCGTGCGTATCCCATGGTCTTACAGTTGGCGGGTGGGGCTCTCTGTCTTGCATGCGTCTTGCGTGCCCTTAGTGAATCATATATATAGATAATAATAATAATACATTTTACTTAATAGGCGCCTTTCTTAGCACTCAATGTCACCTTACAATAAAATTAAACAAAATAAGTAAAAAGAAAAAAAAAAACAAAAAAAAACAAAAAAAAAAAAAACACAAAAATGATCAATCACAAAGCAATAATTAGCAAACAAACAAAGTTAACAGGCAGTAACAGTGCAAAATTCACAATTGGTATGCCAGTTTGAAAAGATAAGTTTTAAGGACAGTTTTAAAATGTGATATTGAATCGAGCTGACGTATATGAGAGAGAAGAGAATTCCAGAGTTGAGGAGCACTATGAGAGACGCTCCCATAGAACAGATGATGAGTGGTACAGAAAGTAATGCTGCAGATGAGGATCTGAGTGAGCGAGAAGGAATGCAAGTCTGTAGGAGATCAGTGAGATAGGGAGGAGCAAGGTTGTGCAGAGCTTTAAATGTTAAGAGCGGTATTTTGTATTGTATTCTGTAGTTAACAGGGAGCCAGTGAAGTTGAGAGAGAATAGGTATAATACGTTTAGTGGATTTAGAACAGGTTATTATCTTGGCAGCAGAATTTTGAACAAGTTGTAAGCGATGGATACATTTTTGTGGGATGCCAGATAGAATAACATTATAGTAATTTATACGTGAGGTGACTAGGGCATTAACCAATACCTCAGTACTGCGTTGCTTAAGAACAGGATGAAGTCTAGAAATGTTTCAGAGATGGAAGAAGGCATTCAGAGAAATGTTACTTATATGGGAAGAAAAAGAGAGTACTGGCTAGAATGATGCCCAGGCTCTTAACTTGGGAAGAGATGTTTGTGTTAATATTAATTAAAATAGAAGAATGGTTAACTTTAGCAAGTGTAGATTTAGAGCCAATGAGGAGCACCTCAGTTTTACTGCTGTTTAGTTGGAGAAAATTGTGAGTCATCCATGTCCTTATGTCTTGGAGACATGCCATAAGAGCATCTGGAGGGAAAACAGAAATGGACTTAGTGGATAGACATAGTTGTGCATCATTAGCGTAACAATGAAACTTAATATCATAGTGCCAGAAGATATTACCTATTGGGAAGATATAAATGAGAAAAAGAAGCGGCCTTAAAACAGAACCCTGCAGAACTACCTGAGTAACGGCTGCGTTCTCAGATTTAAAGCCCTTTATTTGAACAAATTGCTTCCTATCAGTGAGGTAGGATAAAAAAAAAAAAAAAAACACTGGAGGACAAGGCCACAGACTCCAAAACTAGCTAGTCGTTTCAAAAGTATCTGATGGGATATGGTGTCAAATGCGGAGCTGAGATCAAGCAGCACAAGAATTGATAACAGTCCCATGTCAGCTGCCCAGAGAAGATCATTTGTGATTTTGGCCAGGGCAGTTTCTGTGCTGTGTTTAGGATGAATCCCCAAATGAAACTGTTCAAAAAGGTTATTTTTTGAGAGATGGGACTGGAGTTGGGAGGCAACTATCTTTTCGAGAACTTTAGACATGAAAGAAACATTTGAGATAGGCAGATAATTGTTAAGAATATTTGGGTCTAAACCAGGTTTTTTCAGAATTGGAGTAATTGAAGCTGTTTTTAGTGAGAGGGGGACCATGCCTGTAGTAAGGGAACAGTTAACTATAGCAGTTATCATGGGGTGAAATATGTGACAGCCAGGATTTAAAGCTTCTAGGTATTGGATCTAATTGGTGTGTGGAAGAATTAGACTTTGTTATAAGCTCCGAGAAATTATTTTCAGCTAGTAAACATATCTGAAAATAGGTCAGTTGGTAGGGGAATATGGGTGATAGTGGAGTGTATGCAGAAATAGAGGAAGCAAGTTGCTGGTGGATTTTTTCAATTTTTGAGTTGAAGAAATCCAAAAATTTGCAGCAGTATTTAACAGGTTATGGTAAGCAGCATTTTCTGGTAGTGTATTTAGCCTTTTCATTGAAGAAAAAACAGCTCTAGTATTTTTCCCTCCTGTATTGATATTGTTAGATTAGTATACGGTTTTGGTAGCAGAGCATTTTTGTATTATAACATATGATTTGAGTACATTTCCTTGTGTACAACAAGACCCGTCTTTTTAGCTAGGCGCTCCAACTGCCGGCCTGTGGCTTTGAGCTGCCAGAGTTCAGATGTAAACTGGGAACAGTGCAAGTAAATGAAACAGTCCATGTTTTTAAGGGAGCCAGTGTATCAAAGGCAGAAGACAGAGCAGCATTGTAATGGTCTACTAATTCTGATGGTGTGGTGGCAGGAGGAGGAACAGGCTGGGATTGCAATAAATGTATACGGGTCTCTGGATTTACATGCTTGACATTACAAAATGAAATTACACACTGAACCTTTGATTTACTGAGAGGTAAGCTAACATCAAATGTGATAATTTTGTGATCTGAGATAGGTAATTCAGTAGGAATAAGATTGTGAGGTGTGATACCAGAGCAGCAAACTAAGTCTAAAATATGACCCTTGTTATGAGTCAAAAAGTTGACACATTGAATTAAATTAAAACAGTCAAGGATTGCATTAAAATCATTTGTCAGTGCATCAGCTGGCATGTCAAAGCGTATGGTAAAATCACCCATGAGGATGACATTAATAGACATTGCACACAAAGTTGTTAAAACAGTAAAAGGTTCTGTACTAAAGACACTTGATAGTTTAGGAGGTCTATATAAAACAGCAATTATAATAGGTGAAGGTCCGCAGAGTTTGCCAGCTAACAGGTCAAAGGATGGATAAGCTCGAAGAGGTATCAGTGATAATTTTAAGTCTTTACGGTGTATTATTGCGAGACCGCCTCCCCTCCCCGAAGAACGGGATTTGGAGATGTAGACAAACTCTGGAGGAAGTGCTTGATTTAGATGAAAATAATCACCCGGTTGCTGCCAAGTCTCCGTTAAGACATAAACAGTCCATCTTAGTGTCTATGATAAAATCACCAATCAGCAGAGCTTTGTTAGAGATAGAGCGAGTATTAAATAATCCAAACTTCAAAGCGTCTATGAACGTATATTCCGGTGATTTTACCAAAGGAATCGGCACCTTATGATGAGCACATCACTAAAAAATACGTGGACAAGTGTGTCCTTTAGACCAAAGTGAAGGAACAGACCCGCTGCTACTACTGCTGAGGCAAAAACGACTATGAGAGCCCCGGTGAATGTATTTTGGTCGTCGGAGAATCTCGCAGTGTAGCAGGAGATCAGCAGCCAATTCATAGTTTGTTCAAAGTCAATACAATTCATCTGGTGAATATTTTAGTTTTGAAGATATGACTGCATTAGATAGCAAAGTAGACATAATAATCCATGACAACCAATTAAGGTTTATCATAGTAGATTTCCAGAAATCACCCAAGCAAATTCCAGATTGGAAGCAAAGCAATTTATCCCTTGTGTACCAACTCAGCCCAATTAAAATAACATGTTAGCCAGTAGACCATTACCACTGGGATTTCCGCAAGTACTCAGCAATTGACAGGATCAATTTCAACCACCTATTCATCAAAACTAGTTACTTGAGCAGAGAAAATCAGTGACAAGTTTCCACTTACCCACACAGGTTGCAGCCAGCAAAGAACATTTCTACGAGGGCTCGTGTTAAGGCCGAAGGAGGCAAGGGACGCAAATGTGTGTTTTTAATCCAATGCAAAGGCGAAGGAAGATCCGATGCAAAAGGCAAAAAACGAGTAAAAAACAACTAGAAAAAAGTACAAAAACAGAGCACCAGCAAGCAGCGGCAGACAGAAACACCAGCACTGACTTCCGGTTCCGATAATACGTAATTAGTAAAATATTAGCTTAAAGAAAAACAGCTGGGACATGAATATTGAAACTGTTTAGCTTTAAGATTAAAAGTTAAGAGGTAATAATAGATGTATTTTAAGATAATTGTAACTTCTGAAAATAACCTGTTAGCTTTTGATGAAGTGAAATACAAATTTCTTTTTTAAATAATGTAAATCCCAAGACTGCACATAATTGAAAAATATCCTGTAATTAGAGCAACTGGGGAAAGAGAGTTTAACTGTTTTAGTTTATTTTGCTCTTATTTCTAGAAATAATTAAGAATTTACCAGTCCAGACTGTGGATTTCTTCTTTGACTTTTGCTTGCTATGCTGACTGAGAGATGTCCTCTGGAGGACACTGGTATTATTATACATTCATTATGAAAAGGGGAATGAGAATGCCTGTCCAGGCTCCAATTCAAGACTGGAATAAGAAAGGAAAGTAAATACTTCAAAATTTTCTACAGGAATCTGTCTATCAATTTGTTTTGTTTAGCACTCCTGGACATATGTCTTCTCTGTAGAAGAGTTATGACATTTGGCTCTAATGAACCTGTAATATTAATGGGATTGGTTTCAGGGTTCTTACTGACCGATATCCTCCTGGTCCACATTTCCTCTAAGGGGAAAAAGTTGATATTTAGTTTGCAAAGTTATTTGTATAACAGCAAAGGTTATGTGCCAGTATGAATATTTTGAGACAACCGAATGCTTTTCCTTTGATATATAATATATATTAAGACTGACTATTTTATATTGTGATGATTTACTTGTGGGGCAGCAGGGTGGCGCAGTGGTAGCGCTGCTGCCTCGCAGTAAAGAGACTTAGGTTCGCTTCCCAGGTCCTCCCTACATTGAGTTTGCATGTTCTCCCCATGCTTGCGTGGGTTTCCTCCTACAGTCCAAAGATATGCAGGTTAGGTGCATTGGCAATCCTAAATTGTCCCTAGTGTGTGCTTGGTGTGTGTGTGTGTGTGTGTGTGTGTGTGCGCACCATGCAGTGCAGTGGGCTGGCACCCTGCCCGAGGTTTGTTTCCTGCCTTGTGCCCTGTGTTGGCTGGGATTGGCTCCAGCAGACCCCCATGACCCTGTAGTTAGGATGTAGCGGGTTGGATGATGGATGGATGGATGAATATGCTTTTAATTGAGTGGAGTCCACAACAATAGAAACTAGATACAACCATAGAGAAAAACATTTTTATTGAGGGATCTATTTTTTGAACATAATGGCTACAATGAATGGAAATTCTGCATTGTGCTTACCAGCTGCAGAATTGATTTTTGACCATAAAAAACAAATTGCCTAAGAGACAGAGACTGGATAAAATGACCATCTCTTTTACTGCTAGCATTATTTTTGATAAGGGGTCACCCCGCCCCCCCCACCCGGGTCACCATTAACGAAACAGGCCTAACACCTTGAGATATTTTGGAATCCATAAGTGATTTTAAAAATGAAGTATTGCAATGCTGAATAATATGGAACAAAACTTCTTTACACCTGCAGGTAAAAGCTATTTTTCCTAGTACATTTTTTTATCACAGCACTTGAATTTGAACCAGGAGAATGAGCTGTGTTAAAGGTCTAAAGACAAATGAATCATTCAACACCAAAGAGAAGCAAGCCATACCAAAGAGAGGATCAAGCCATGGGCCAAGCCATCAACCAATTGACTACTGGACAACGTACTCAAAATTCCAGTCCAAGGGATCACGGGTTCTTGCTGCCAACAACTCAACTGTGCAGGTGACCACTGATGCAGATCAATCATCGTGGGTCCAGAATTGTAGAGGGCAGCCCTGCTTGGTATCCAGACCAGAGCCTCGTTCACTAGATCAAGAGTTCCAGGATATTGATATCCTTTGCTTAGGGGTACTGGATTCACACTTTTACTGTGAAGTCTATGTTCTTTCCCAGAGCCCACTTTAACTGTCTTTTCCAGGAAAATCCATGATCTGAACTATGGAGTTACAGAAGGTATAGGAGGAAAGGCTAATTATCTGCAAGCACAGCAAAGGAAATGAACTCCTTTCATAAACAATATGTATTTACTGAATATTTGTAACTATTTCATTAATGGAAATACTGCACAATTATTTAAATTGTTTAACCTGTATAGCAATTGGGGTAGTATAACTGAACAAGTTTACAAAATGTGATTAGCATAACATGGTCAACTCTTGGAGTAAAGAGTAAATATTTTAGATAGATGTTTCTAGTACATCTGAATCTATTGATACTTAAAGTTTTCAGAAATGTTTTGTATGTAATTTGGACTATTAATTAAAATTTATCACATGATTATTAGCACTTGCATCATTACTAGTCAAGTCAGTCCAATTTAAACTTTCTGCAAATTAACATGTTAACTATAAAGAATGGTAGTAAACCTGAGGGACAATCAAGTGTCAAATAATTATATTGAAAACAAAATTGCAAAACTGATAAAGAACATACAAACAGAAAAATGATTGAATTTTACACCAATAAAATAAAATATTTAAATTATTTTAATGTCACTAATAACCATGATTTATCAGTTTTTTTTTTTGTTTACACTCAGCTAAGTATATTTGCTTGAACCTTCACAGTGAGCATTAACCTCTTGACAATTATCTAACCATTTACTCCCAAGTTACCTTTTAAAGTATTACTAAATTAAGTAAATGACATTTCATAATGGGATATTTACAAAACTAGTAGTAATTTTTAAAAGCCCCCACAAAATCCATGACAATTCTGGTATTCTGTCCTGGTGTTTCTGACATACACAGAGCTTTATTTTATATAAAAATTTAGACTTGGTTCAAAGCAAATCAATCCACGATCGAACCAGCTAAATTCTACACATGGATGCAGTGCCTAGCCCAGCAATACCACATGATAAATAAGAATTGTCACTGTTAGGAGCAATTTTCAACACTGATTCACATCTTATACAATTGAACATTATGCTCATCTATCCCAATATTACCAAAGTTGTGAGCTACCCAGTACTTGTTTCTGTAGAAACATCCATAATTACAACAAAACACTCTAACTCCAAATCTCAAGCAAAACGAAAAAGCACAGACTTAATAAACCATTAATCAGGGCATTAACTGGAATTTGGTGGTAAATGAACCCTAACAGTCTAAAAAATGATTTTTACAAATGTCTGTACCAAATGCAGAACTTACACTGAAATTAAAAAAACAATTTTACTAGTTAAACATTTTTTCCTTAAAGGGATAAGTAATAATGTGACCAAAAATGTCTCCTAGAATTTTAAGAAAATATATTCCGTTCCCATCCAAAAATAAACTTATCACTGCCAATTAAAATAAAAAGTACTTTAGATGGAATATTTTGATTAGCAAATAGAAACTTTTTATGGAATCATAATTTGTATTGTTAAAAGTTTTCAAAATAATAATGTAAATTAGCATGTTTGCTTCCCTGCAACTACAGTATATTAAAAATATACTTTTTGCTTAGTTTAGTCAAAACTTGAAGGAATCAGACATGGTCATATTAGCCCAATCAACATCAAAACAAACAAGTTGAGCTATATAAAAACTACTACTGCAGAATTAAAGACTTCTGTACTCACATTATCGATAAAATTTGGTTTGAACCCATCTTGCTGTCTCCTCATTTCTTCTTGTTCTCGTTGACGCAACATTTCTTCCTCTCTTCGTCTTCTCTCTTCTTCATGCCTGTTAAATATTAATCAGAAGGAACATTCAAGTATTTTGAACTTCATTAACAATATAATTTTAAACTATAAAACTGTGGTAGTTAAGCAGTATTTACACATAACTTATAAAATGTGTAAACTGTAAGCAACAATTACACATAATTTACACTCTTTTTGTAATATAAGAAATATACTTATGGCTCTTATGAATCTAAAACAGTTTGATATAATATTTAAACAAATGGCTATATCATCTTTAAAAGAAATGGATATATAACACATTAATCAGAATTACTTAAAGTGTGAAATCCTTGCTATTTGACTTGACAATACTTTAGTATAACATTTAATAGAAATCCTTGAAGGAGGCACATAAGATGGACGAGCAGCCCATCTCTTGTGGAAAGAGAGAGCCTGTGATTTGTGCTTACTTTTGGAAGCAATTTTGGTTAATAAACCTTCCATTATTTGAACCCAGGGCTCTGGGTATTCATGTTCAGGGTTTGGGGCTCACTAACAGCCTGGTTTCTATCACATCGTTTATGTAGACAAACAGATGTGCAAATCTATATTTAAGAGCTTTTATCCTCAAAGTACTATGGTTAGTAAGTTTCCACAAGCATTACATGAATAATTGTATGATTCATTATTAATAGATGTATGGTATTAGTAGAACATTAGAACACTGTAGACAACAACAAGCCATTCAGCCCAACAAAGCTTGCCAGTCCTATCCACTTATTTCTTCCAAAAAAACTTCAAGTCGAGCTTTGAAAGTCATTAATGTCTTACTGTCTACCACACTACTTGGTAGCTTATTCCAAGTGTCTATCATTCATTGTGAAAAGAATAACTTCCTAATGTTTGTGCGAAATTTACCCTTAACAAGTTTCCAACTGTGTCCTCATATTCTTAATGAACTCATTTTAAAATAACAGTCTCGATCCACTGTACTGATTACGTTCATAATTTTAAACACTTCAATAATGTTACCTCTTAATCTTCTTTGCTTAAACTGTATAGACTCAGCTCTTTTAATCTTTCCTCATAATTCAACCCCTTTAGCCCTGGAATCAGCCTAGTCACTCTTCTCTGGACCTTTTCTAGTGCGACTATGTCCTTTTTGTAGCCTGGAGACCCAAACTGCACACGGTACTCAAGATGAGGCCTCACCAGTGCATTATAAAGGTTGAGTATAACCTCCTTGGACTTGTACACCACACATCATGTTATATAACCTAACATTCTGTTAGCCTTCTTAATGGCTTCTGAACACTGTCGGGAAGTTGATAGCTTAGAGTTCACTATGACTCCTAAATCCTTCTCATAAGGTGTACTCTTGATTTTCCAACCACCCATTGTGTATTCAAACACAAGATTTTTACTTCCTATGTGTAATACTTTACATTTACTGACATTAAATTTCATCTGCCACAAATCTGCCCAAGCCTGTATGCTATCCACATCCTTCTGTAATGAATGATATAATGGATTCCAAATTATCTGCTAATCCACCTATCTTGGTATCATCTGCAAACTTAACCACCTTGGTACTTATATTCCTATCTCAATCATTTATATATATTAAAAATAGCAGCGGCCCTAGCACTGACCCCTGTGGAATACCACTGTTAACATCGGCTAATTCTGAAGAAATACCTCGCACCATCATCCTCTGCTTCCTGTGTCTGAGCTAATTCTGCACCCATTCTGAACCCTTAAGCTGTCGCCTGCCTAACTGTTCTACCTCTGGACCGCTAAGTACTGTTCAATCTAAAATAAACAAATAAATAAAACTTTATTACCTTATCTGCTCCTACAGCCCCTTGTGCCTGATCGGCGTCTTAACGATGACTGCTTAAATGCACACCGCAGCCGCTGCCTTTTTCTTTTCCTTTAAACTAAGGAATTGCTGTTACGACAACGCGGTTATTTGCTTACAAATGCCAATATCAGTTACTGCTGCTTTCTACCCTGCCACCTCGATGTTAATTTAAATACAGACAACAAGAATAAGCACACATATAAGTAACATTTCCAAGCTACTTTTGCTCTTGTGTGGGTGAAAAAAAAGCAAAAAAAAAAAAAAAAATCTTCTAAAGGGAAAAAAGCTTTACAAATTCCCACACAGTTCCTTAGCGGCAACCAAAACCCAAGTTTTTAAGAGTAAAATGTATTTGTTTATTTAAATCTCACACCACAGAACAGACCAAAAACACTCAACAGCCTCTAGCGTTTGCAAAGCACATGTCAGCCTCAGCACCTTCAGTTATACTTAGGAAACCATCATTAAGGAAAAGATGTATAGTATTAGTATTAAGGATGTCACAGCAGCATATCTTTCTTATAAGAGTGAAATCTGAAAGGAACAGTTTACTAAATGCACTCATACTATATACAACTACAGTAACTGCATATGTTACTTTAGGAATTAAGCAAGACTGAAGTAATATTTTCCAATATGCAAGCTCATCAGTAAAATATACACAAGCAAAGGTTTAAAATATAAAAGGCGTGTTTAAAATAAGCTTTACAAATTAAATCAAATACAATAAAATATACTGCAATGGGGAAGAGTAACACACAAGGGGTAGGTCCCAAAGACTATTTTGGTATTTAAGTACTTAAGGTAATTAAGTATAAAACCACCTTAAATAAGTGACTTGCTGGAGAACTCGCAAAGGGTCATATACTACCATAATAATAATCCAATTAACCTACAGCATATTACATGTGGGTGACAAACAAGTTACTTTGGCATGAGTAAGTTAAATGTAGCTGTCAGTTCAATAAAACTGGTCACTCTGTCCTACTACTTGTTAATTTAGGCCTCGTAGGTTTTACTTAGCAAGATAACATTCTAGTTCTATACATTTGCTGTGCAATCGACAAACATGTCTCACTAACTGGTCAGACTTTTCACTGCATTAAACATTACGTAGTACACTCTCATAACTCAAGTTGTGTTTAATATTTGGGACAGATTCAAAATATCCAAACAAAAAAAAAAAAAAAAAAAAAAAACAAACAGATTTACAACTTCACACTTTGATTTTTCAAGCAATTGCAACTGTACTTAACACCAGAAGTTGCCTTCTCAAAACTATTGGCTGAATGCTCGTCTCACAGATTTCATCAAAAAATGTGTTGGTAATACTTTCAATACATTAAACTTTTAGACCACACTTTCTCCCCACTTTTTTATTTATAAAACAGAATTTTACATTTTGGAAACACAAAAGATTGTAAAAAAAAAAACATTTTATTGTCCTGTGTTCATGTAAACAACATAACTCAAATTAGTGCTGAACTACCAAATTTTTAAAATGGTACTATACCAGCATTTCACAAAATCCAGTAATCCTGCTACATGAAAACGTGACTGAAATTCCTTTTGCCTTTTTATTGTAATGGAAGCTCTGTACAGAGCATGAAATAGAAATGCTGATCCCTGCAACGGGTGTATGTTAGCGTGAAGACTTTTGAAAGTAATCTAAGCTAATTCAACAAGTCATCAACTTAATAACAAAAAAAGAGATGGAAACAGTTGATAATGCTAGTCACCAATAGGGATGTCACAAAATCTGTGAAATTTTACGACAGTCACTTCTGATACCATGACAAAAACAGAAATCCCACTCAATGGCTTTTTATTAATACAATATAAAACATACTATATAAATAATAATAGTAACAACAGCCATAAAATACTGTTATATTCATCAAGAAGTCAGTTACTCAAATATGATTTGAGTAAATAAATATTAGAATTCATAAATATCGAAATACAATGCAAGGCTTCAATTTTAATGTGTGGTAATCTTGGGACCATTTCAGTGTGGGGTCTATAAAGAAAATCGCCTGATTTATCTTAGTATGTGCAAATTCTAAATTTATTCTGACATTTTCTGTCCAGTAACCAAAAACTAAAGATTAAAACCCTTACTAAACATAAAGATTCAAATGTTATTATAGATGTACTGTTGAATTAGTGAATTACAAGATAATTCCAGATATTGTGTGGAGACAAAGTCAGAGAGACGAGATTGCGGTGGTTTGGATATGTGCAGAGGAGAGATGCTGAGTATATTGGGAAAATGATGTTAAAGATAGAGCTGCCAGGCAAGAGGAAAACAGGAAGGCCTAAGGGAAGGTTTATGGACGTGGTGTGAGAGGACATGCAGGTGATGGTTGTGACAGAGAAAGATGTAGAGGACAGGAAGATATGGAACAAGATGATCTGCTGTGGCGACCCCCTAACGGGAGCAGCTGAAAGAAGCAGCAGCAGCAGCAGAATTAACTAAGGCAGCAACTCTTGTCATCGATAGTGTAGGCAAGTCAAACATTCACTTCATTTAAATTTTGTGTTGATGTTTTCTTGCTACAATTGTTTGAACTGGCAGTCCTCCATCTCACAGTCCCATATGCGTATCTGTTGGTGCACGAAAAGTGAACACTATTTAGAAAATGAACAGATGATTGATCTAATGGACATCTGTAGAAGTGCTCACTATTAAATTCAATTAATCTCATTATCTTTTCATCTCCTCTTACAAATATGTGACAAGATCTAAACAATTACACCTTATTTGACTGGTAAAATTGTTTTGCTCTCAAAGCACACATAAATCTGTTTCTAAATTAATTTCAAAATGGAATAAAGTGACAATAATACAAGTCTGTATTTGTGCTTTGTATTGTTTTCTTTTTTTAATCACAAGTACAATTCCTGCATTCATGTGCTGAAATTTTCTTGTGCGAACACAAAAGCATTTCCAGATATGACCTCTACCAATTTTCTTTACAACACATGTTAATGTGGTGCTGTATAATCAACACTGTAATCCATTTTTATATGTAGCTTTTACTCATGCATTATTGTGCCTTCAGTAGTAATCTGTCTACTTTCAGTCATGTATGAGTGCAGTAAACATTTTCTCAGTACTAACGATACTGTAAAAAATCTGGTACTGTTACGTTTTCTTAACTTTGGTACAGCATTTGTACTGAAATATCAATTCCTCTGACATCCCTAGTCACTGCCAACTTATTGATAAACAGAACAGTTAAAATGAGACATTTTTAATACTTTGCTTTTTAGTTGCTAACACAAATGAAACAGATCAAACTGAACAGTTTACAGCTCCTTTCTGCAAACATTGTTACAGGGCTTGTATTAGCAAAAGAGATTATCAATCAAGTCTTTCCAAGTATTTATCCCTTGCTCATTCCAGTGTTATCCAGGCTCTCAGAAGTCAAAAGGTGTGAAATGTAAAACAGTAAATGCACAAACTAGTTCAAGCTTAATTGTTGTGATTTGTAGTATGCAAGACATCATACTAAATAGTGTGAATCTACAATGTACTCTATTAAGTTTTAATTAATGCACATTTTACTAAAAATATTTACAGTTAAGTGTATTTTGTTCTCAATTTTAAATTAAGGTGTCAGGAAAGATTGTGCATATAACAACTCTTGCTGCTTTATGGTACAGTGGGAAAGACAAAGCTACTATTTATATAAAAAAAAGTTTGCTAGAAGGCACAAGGAGACTCAGAAGTCAACTGGAAAAAGGTTCAGTGGTCTTCCGAGGCCAAAACTGAACTCTACAGGAATCAGACTATAAACACTACACATTATCAAAAACACCATTGTCACACTGAAGCATGGTAATTACAACATTAGACTGCTGGGATGCTTCTCTGCTGCAGGCCCTTGAAGGCTTGTGACGGTAGAGGCAAAATTAATGCAGCAAAATACAGGGAAATCCTGAAGGAAAACCTGCTGCCTTGGGATAAGATTTGTATTCCTGAAAGACAACAATTCCAATCATAAAGCCAAAGCTACACAGCAATGGCATAAAAAAATTAGATCTCAATCTAATTGATAATTTGTGACAAGACTAGAAAAAGGTTGTTCACTCATGATAACTCTACCTGACAGAGTTAAGAAAAAAAAGTTGTGTCCAAATGTCCACACAGACTCAAAGCTAGAATTGCTACCAAAGGCGCAACTACTAAATAAAGAGTTGAGGAGGGTGAATACGTATGTGAGAAATTATCTTATAAGGTTATAATATTAATTTAGATCACTCTGCAGGGATTTGTTTTCACTTTGACTAAAGTCTTTCTGTTTATCTATGTAAAAATGCCAAACTGAAACCACTGTGATTCACTGTATGTATCTCATACTGCTTTTCCTAATGAGGGTTTCAGCTTAAGCAATGGACTTTATTTCTAATTCAAACAAGTAGCAATTGAAGGATAAGTTTGAAATTTCTTAAGTGTTATTTTTTCACAACCGTGCATTAAGTTGTTACAGAAAATTCTTTCTAAAGTGAAGCATTTTTCATAAAATTCTAACATATTTTTTGTGCTTTATAGGAATTTTTGATGATTAATACTCAATAAGACTGCTACCCAGAAAAACACCACAATAATGTGGGATTTGATAAAGAATTTTATAACTTGGGTTAATTATCATTATTGCCTTCAGCAATATCGGTAACTAATCCAGTAATTCGGTGAGACTTCTACTTTATTTACCTTACATTTCTCTGTTGTAGGAGGTGGGTCTCCAACCTTTACGCTTATATCAAGGTAACTGAAGCACACTTGTTCAATTTATTGATAAACACAAGAATTATAAAAATATGATAAATGCATACATATATTCATATAAATGGCTGTACACTGGCAGGCTAGACAGGCAAACGTGTAACATACAGGCTGGCTGGTTACTGGCACTTGGAACTCTACTTCATCTTGGCACAAATAAATAGCTTATGGTACCAAGTCTTTATGAATGGAGTTGTTGCTCCGGGTTCATGTGGAAGATTCTTCATGCTTTGGAGAGCATTCTCTATTTGCTGCATGATCCTTGCTAGTGCTGTACTGCTGTTTTTTCATCTTGCCTTCTGCTGTCTTTTACCACTTCATAGGCAAAAGTCATTACTCATTCTGGCCCAAGTTTCCTTCTTTTAGTAATGGTTGCTCTTAAGTAGACAGGACTCAGTGCTTAGCTTGGCTGACAGGATTTCAGCCCTCAGACTCACAAACAGGAGAGAGTTTCACCTTTTCAGTTTGTCATGGAGAGGAACTGTTAGGTTCAGATTTAAGGGCTCAGTTGTTTTCAGTCATTTTGAAGAGTCCCCCCTACCTGATAGAATCCCCAGAGAGTTCAATTCATCTTCAAGATGGTGCAGAGAGATTTAAAGGAAGGCTGAACCTATGCTGGATTGGATTAAAGTCATTTCCAGTTATAAAATCACTTTCTTCTAATGGAGGGTTCTTCTGTCAATCTTGAATTTTAGGTCTTGTCCTAGCTTGAGTCCATTTCATGCCTTCTGGCTCTATACGTCTGTCAAGGAGCCTCTGAAGAGATGATTTACACCTTTGTTATCAGATGAAGTCCAGGCAGATCCTGGTACAAGTGGTAGTTCAGTGTGGAAGAATAATTTTAGGGTAACATTGTATTCATTTTAAAGAAATAGCATAAAGGCTTAATACATGTCAGAAACATGTTTAGGCACACCAGGAAACCAGATAAAGGTCTAGTGAACAACAAAATGTACACTGAAAAATAAGAATTGGTTTAGGAAAAATACTGAGATGGTCAAGTAAATAATGTACCAGAAGAAATGTTGATTTAATATACAAAATGTACTGAAAGATGACTAAGAAATCAGCAGATGTCCTATAAATGACAGTGGACAATTGTCATATGCACAAAAATTTTGTGGATGGTGGCGCAACTCAAAAGGTATAAGAACCACCAGAATATAACAGACCTTTATTTAAACCAATGAACCAACCAGAGTAAAATGTATACACTGATTGACACTGTATGTAAATTCAGTAGTTTATAAAAAGAACCTCTATTCTTTGTTTTCTCTGACCATTCTGTAACAGACTGCTTTTAAAGAATGCTCCCTCTAAGGCATTTTGCTGAGGAGTAATTAAAAAGATACAATGAACAGCTTTTCTCCTGCCTGATAACTGATTTGTCCTTACAGGGGATGTTTCTTTCTTTAATAAGTTTTAAACTTCTACCACATCACTTGTTTTGGAAAGCAAGTGGGGAAAAGTACTGCTGTATGCCTGGATCCATGTTAAATGTACTTTCTTAACATGACTAGTGTGCCACAAAAGCCAAGCAGAACGGACAAAGCCCACAATTGCATTTTAAAGTGAGGTCCAAAATGCTCATGTAAAAAGCCTTCAAGCTTACCAAATACATCTATTTTTTAATCCATATAAATACTGTACAAAACAGCATATTCATGTCATTTTTGGGGGAAAAAATTGTAAGATTTTGAAATTTTAAAAAATGTTCAGCAGTGGTCTTCACCTCAGTGCCTATTTCCCTTCACACAGGTGTGGTAGACCATAACTGCTCAATGCTTCAATTGTTATTTCGAGTGTTTCCAATATTAACACTATGATTTTTCTTCAACTTCCTTTAATATGTGTATAATAAAATGAATTTCACATTTGAAGGTCTCCTAAGAAGAGTGTCATTAATGTAATACCAACAAAGGACACACACAAAAAACAGCATTCATAGAATGCAACATAACTATACTTAATTACATACAATACATACAATATACACAAACACCACGTGTTATTAAGACTGGCTACTTGGTAACCAATATCATTTGTCAAAAAGGAGAAGTGAGAAAAGAGATTCTGCAGAATGGCTGATGTATTTAATAATTCTGTTTATTTTCCAAGGCAGAAATGAGCAGCTTGACACACATGCCTGGTTTCATTCTGTTTTACTTGCTTATTTAAATGCAAACTCCACCCATGAACAGTGTATACTTGCCCAAAGAAAAACAGTGCCAAAATCTGTGATAATAAAATTTCCAATACCCGTTTGGTGTTATAAACATACCACAAAATATGGAAGGCCTACTCTCTGAAATCTGAACCTTTACTGCCCCAATGTACAGCCTGTATTTGCTAAGATTTAAGGGTTTTGTTATTTGTTTGGACTCATGCCATTTTGGCTCCACTTTAATAAATTGAAGACGCAGGTAATGTAATTCTTAACATGTATTTAAAACACTTTCATTTCCCAAACCAAATTAATGTACACAATGACTGTGGAAAAACAATTTCCACTTCAAAAATTAAAATAAAGGAAATGCATTAGTTATCACGTGTTCAAACATTCAAATGAGGAGAGACTATCCTGTCAACACTATGAACAAGGCACAAAACAATCCCAGAGAGGGTACCATTACTAACCAGGGCCTAATACTGCAGACACCCACAATGACACAAGGGCAACTTGGAATTGTCAATTAGCTTAATACATAGAGGTTTGGAGAGGTTTGAGGAAAACCCATACAGACATGGAGAAAATGTATAACCCTTTATAACTCTCCATAAAGGCAACCACTGAATGTGGAATTAAGTAGAGCAACAAATGTATTATTTTCTGTTTAAAATGCTAAATTAGCAAAATCAAGAATGCAAGAGCTCACAGTGATTTCCATCTTCATAAGAAGTCCCTAAGTTTAAACAATGAGAGAAACCATTAGGAATAGTCTTTATGAAATTTACTGGTGGTAGGCTTAAAACAGACTGAAAACGTCACAATGCTGCACAAAAAAAACATTACCAACAGGCCTTTTCAAAACCTAGACATATACTACCTTACCTCATTTCAATCTGCTTGCGTTTCTGAAGTTCTTGATTTCTCAGCTCTTCCAAACGTCTCAGCTCTTCCTGTCGTCTCATAAGATCTATAAGACCAAAGTAATTCCACATGAAAAACATTTTACAGGAATATTAGATTTCATGAGTAATATTCACTTAAATGTATACTATAAATACTTAATATAAAAGAAAATATGGTATATTGACCTGAGGAACAGGGATATAATGGTTTAATAAGACAAAACATACAAGAGTCATTTCAAGGTGGGTCACCCAGGAGGTGTGCTAAATGATTTAAAAAAAAATATGAAACTTTGCTCATTTATTTGTAGAGTTGATCGTTGGCCAAAAACAATTTTAAAAAGAATAAATTTCCCCTCACCTAGTCCCCTCTGAAAGTGTGTCTATTCAGAAGCCTTTACAAGAAGTCAAATACATCCTGAATCCATTAGGATATTTTAGTAACTTTAAAAAAAGGTTTGCCTCTGCAAAAAGTGAGAATTCTTTTAACTTACTGCCAGATTCCAGCTAGACTACTTCAAGATGTCAAATATTTCCTTAACCAGTAAAGACATTTGAATGATTCCAAAAAGAACTTTTTTCTTTTCAGCAAGTGAGGACTCTCTTCACATTGTATATATTCTGAAATCAATCGTGTTCTTTTAAGTTTTACAGTGGGCTTGTGGAAAGTGGAATTTTTTTACTTTTTCTTTTTTAGCTATCACTTAACCATACAAAAAAAGTATCACTTGACGACACAGCTTTTTTAAAACTGGGTAAATCTTAATGGAATGACCCAATAGCATTAAGTTTAAAACTCCTTATAAATGCACATTATTTGCCAAGACTATTTACAATTAAAAAACAGAGTACTTTGTAATTCTATTTTGTGGTAAGCTTTCATTTAAATAAATCAAATTCATAAAATATGTACTGTGTATGATACTTTAAATTAACATAAAAATAATAAAAGTCATATACATTCTTATAAAAAGTTGTTTACCAACCACCAAGCTGATAAATCTGTAAGGATGCGCTACCTATATATTGTTAGCAAAGAGTAATCTGCTCACCTACTATTAAGCAGATTACTTGCTCAGCTCAATTGATTCTTATTAGTGGTGTCAATGTCAATTTATTTATATAGCACATATAAAACAACATAGGAATGCTGTGGCCAAAGTGCTTTACAATAATAGAATAAAAAAAACAAACAAATAACAGAAATAACATAAATAGAAATAAAATATATGAATATAAATAAAATGAATACTAAACAGAAGTAATGTTATATAATCACAATGAGGAAACCATCAGTATTACTAAAGGTCATGGAATGGAAGTGAATAGAAATGAGTCTTTAATCTTGTTTTGAACAGTTCAATTGTAGACGATTCCTTTATGTGATGAGGTAAAGAGTTCCACAGGCGAGGAGCAGCTGCTGCAAAAGCCCTGTCCCCCTTGGTTTTACACTTCGTACGAGGGACAACAAGAGACAACTGAGCAGAAGATCTAAGCACTCTGGATGGCATGTGTAAAACACACAATTCGGATAAATAGGCAGGAGCAAGTCTATGTAAAGATTTAAAAACTTGCAACAACATTTTAAAATCAATTCGAAAACTGACAGGCAGCCAGTGTAAAGAAGCTAAAATAGGAGAAACAGAGTCATACTTTCTTGCCCCAACCAGAAAGCGAGCGGCAGCATTCTGGACCAAAGGTAACCTGTGTATCAGGGATTTGCTAAACCCAGAATACAGCGAGTTGCAGTAATCAAGGTGAGAAAAAAATAAAAGCATGAGTAGCTTTCTCAAGATCCCTTGAAGATAAAAAAAGGCTTGATCTTATCAAATAGACCAAGCTGGAAAAGCAACTCGACTATAGAATTTACTTGCTTTTCAAAAGGAAGGTTACTGTCAAAGATAACACCAAGATTGCAGACATCAGGTTTGCAAAAGACAGAGAAAGAGCCGAGAAGTTCAAGACCAATTTGGGCTTGTTAAATTTCCTAAAAATAACTTCAATAGGATGAAGGTATAAAGAGAAAAAAACAGGACCCAAAATGGAATCCTGAGGAACACCATATTTAAGAGGAGCAGTAGACGAAAAAGAGGAATTTAAAGTCACTGAAGAGTGTCTACCAGTTAAATATGACCTGAACCAGTGAAGAGCAGCCCCTTTAAGCTCAACAAGACGTTCAAGCTGCATCAGCAATATCTCATGGTCAATAGTGTCAAAGGCAGCGGAGAGGTCAAGGAGGAGAAGGACTGCCACGTCACCTGAGTCAGTAATAATAGAGATGTCACTGTATACTTTCAGGAGGGCCGTTTCAACACCATGAAAACACCTAAAGCCAGAATGGAAAATCTCAAATAAATTATTGGAGTTAAGGTGATCGACCAATTTATTATAAATAATTCTTTCTAGAATTTTAGCCAGAAATGGCAGTTGGGAAATTGGGCGAAAATTGGCTAAAACTCCAGGATCTAATTCTGCCTTTTTTAGACTGGGACGGACCGCAGCATGTTTAAAAATGAGGGCACAACCCTTGCACTTATAGAATCATTGATAATGGCTAGTAAAGATGGGCCCAAAACATCAAAGGCTTCCACTTTGAGGCATGGTGGTACTATGCCGAGGGGGCTGGGAGCTGGTTTAACACAAGAATTACCAGAGCCTACGAAAAAACTCGTAGATCCGGTCCACCGTAAATCCCATCACACCTCTCCGCCAGCGTCTTTTGTCATCTAAATGTGTGGATAAAGACAAGCTGCAAGCAGCAGGCTATTCCATCCTCCCACCGACGTACACGAACTTCTCCAAGCTCATGCCTTGATTGATTATCTGGGAGTAAAGTGAAGTTTTAGAGTGGAAATAATAGATCGTTATTTGGAACACACGCATTTCATGTGTGTTCCGTTTCTACAGTAATCTGTGTAAACAGATTGTTAAAACAGAAACTTTTTCATAGTTTAGTAATAATTGTTACAAAATGTAGGCATAAACTATAGAATGTGTGAGCCATGAAGTCCAAGCATGAAATAAACACTTTCACAAAAGGTTCAAGAACGATACAACAGCTTCCGTGGCTTAGCAGTAAGATTTGGTGACCCTGAGGGCAGTAGGCTTGCCATGCCTCAAAGACCCGGGTTCGAATCCCTGTTGGGGAAAAGTTTTTTCTTTTTAACCTCAAATGGACATAAAATTTATAAATTGGTATGCACGGTCAATTAATGAGATCGTAATATTTTCATGTGGGATGCTCCTTTTAAAATATTTTTTAACAATTAAGACTGCAATTAACATGAACAAGTGTCCTTATAACTGTTATTTTTAAGATCCATAACACACAGACAGACAGAGCACTGCATAATAGAGAGACATACAAGCAGAGACGTCACTAGATATATAAACAAACAGGGAAGGCACACGTACTGAAAGAAAAAAGATCAACATGTGCATTGAACCTGCTGCACAATGCACATGTACTCCCCCTATCTGACACTAAGTAACAGCACTTACACTTGGCTTGCATCTGTACTTGAGCTGTTACTTAGAGTCAGATCGGGGGTTGTTGGGGGGTGTGTTAGACCACGTGAGCTTATTCAGTGCAGCAGTTGATCTTTTTTGTCTTTCACTACATGTGCCTTCCCTGTTTACTTATATATCTAGTGACTTCTCTGCTTGTCTGTCTCTCTACAGTAATCCCTCGCTATATCGCGCTTTGACTTTCGCGGCTTCACTATCGCAGATTTTACATGTAAGCATATCTAAATATATAACAAGGATTCTTCGCTACTTCGTGGGTTTCTGCGGACAATGGGTCTTTTTACTTCCGGTACATGCTTCCTCAGTTGGTCTGACCAGTTGATTTCATACAAGGGACACTATTGGCAGATGGGTGAGAAGCTAACCAATCAGAGAACGCAATTAAGTTCCTGTGTGCTGATTGGCTCAGCGACGGAGCGCCAAATTCGATTCTGCTACATTAACCAGGAAGTCTCGTCTCGCTCATTCAGCATCAACGTGTTTCACTGTGTAAAGAGTTAACTTTTGTGCTCTTTTGTGTTTATCTTTGTGCATAGTCAAGCCCTTTATTATGGCTCCAATACGATCTGCTCCTGCTACTGCTTCAGGGGCCGTGACCAAGCGCAATCGGAAGATGCTAACAATTGCCGAAAAAGTAAATGTTTTGGATATGCTGAAGGAAGGGAAAAACTACACTGCTGCAGTCCACGATTCCTTTTATTTAAAAAGGAGGAAAAGAATATAAGATCTACAGCCACAGTGTCCTTTTAACCAGGGCGCAAAACGAGTTGTAAGTGGACGTAATAAGGCGGCAGTCCGGATGGAATCTGCTTTAGGGATTGAAGACTGCCGGAAGAAGAACAACAGTGGTGCTACACAGTCACCTGAAAAGGCTCCTTTAGAAGAGCTGTAACGCTTTCCTATGTTGTGCAGTAAAATTAAACTCATCGTTATCGGACAGGTCGTTGTGTCATTGTTGGTGAGTAACCATAATTAATTTTCTACGTACAGTACTTATTACATGTACGTATGTTTAATGTCACTGTACACACATTTACTGTATACAATTTTTCCTGCATTGTACGTATTTATTGCTGGTGGCCTGTCTATTGTAATGGCTGTAACATATGTGATATCAGAGATGCCCGATATCTTTAAAATAATATTTAGGTTTTACTGTATATAAACCTTGTGCTTATATACATAACTAGCAAAATACCCGCGCTTCGCAGCGGCGAAGTACTGCATTAAAATTTTTATTAAGAAGAAAATGTAACCTTTTTAAAGTGAGGGAAAATATGGCAATAATTATTTGTTAAGGATCTCTTTGTATACCACGTTGTCAGTTCGGCCCTCCCTGACCAAGCTGTGCGCTGAGCTTACTCTTGAGCATGCAACTTACAGTTGGCCATGTGAACAGTAATCTTGTTTCAAATCTCACAGCATGGATTGCTACTGTCATAATCGATTTCAGTTTCATGGTTTGTTTCAATTACGATAGTATTTGCAGGACTTGTGTTGAAGTGACATTCGGCATCCGTCAAGCGTTGTAAGCTTACAACCGGTTTCATCGATAACTTCACATCCAGCTTTTGAGAGTTTAAATATTCATAAACATCAAAGTGTCCACTACTGAAATTGTCACCTATGAATGTAAGATGTTTAAAAGGCATTGGCGGTTGTCGAAAGGTGTAAAATATTTGGCCATTTCGGTACACTTGAAAGCGACAACCAAACAATTCAGCGGCAGCCATCAACTCACATGCAGAACCATAGGTGAAGGGCTTAAGCATTTCACTCTTCTAGTGCTCCTGTGTAGTATAATTATCTCCTGTACCGTCATCAGTCCACACCTTGAACCTGTCCCAGTCATTCAATACATAAGACACAATGTTCTTCCAGATATCAAGAGTGAGCCTGATATGGCCGTGCAATATGTAACACAGAGAATGGAAAAGGTAGGTGCTATCTCCGGGCATGGAAACCACTCGGTAAGTGACAGTTCTTTGATCGATGGTGATTACCTCGATAGACATGGTAATGGGGGTTGGAATGATGAAGGAAATGGGTACCTGAGTAATGTAAAGCAAGTGTAAAATACCTATACAATAACTATAATTGTAATAAACAAACAATAAAACAGCAGAGAAGCCGTGGATTAAACAAAAAGGCTGTAGTTATCAGTAGGGAGACGTGAATCCCGTGGCGAAGCAAGGAAGGGAATGTAGAGACTGGAGCGACGGACGGCCTTATATAGGCAGGCAGCCAACAACGTGGGAGGTGATGGGATGGGAGACCCAACGCCGCCTCACATGGTGACCAAGCTGCAGGCTATGGACGTATATATGTACGTAAATAGGATTCAGTTAGCGTTGGGAACCCGTGTACCAAATTTCTTGAAGATGGGCCCATAAGTAACAAAGACTGTTGAAAAGTTCAATATGGTGGCCGACAGTGGCATCATACCACCGAAATAAGTACGTACATTGGTTTCGGTTAGTGCAGGGAAGCCGCCTACCAAATTTCGAGAAGATGAGGCCATAAATAAGAAAGTTCAACATGGCGGACGTTGTTGATCGTTACGCGTAGAATTTCGAAATGAAACCTGCTTAACTTTTGTAAGTAAGCTGTAAGGAATGGGCCTGCCAAATTTCAGCCTCCTACCTACACGGGAAGTTTGAAAATTGGTGACGTTGGAAAGTTCAATATGGCGGCCGACAGTGGCGTCATACCATCAAAATAAGTACATACATCGGTTTCGGTTAGCGCAGAGAAGCCGCCTACCAAATTTCGTGAAGATGGGGCCATAAATAAGAAAGTTCAACATGGCGGACGTTGTCGACCGTTATCGACCGTTATGACCGTTACGTGTAGAATTTCGAAATGAAACCTGCTTAACTTTTGTAAGTAAGCTGAAAGGAATGAGCCTGCCAAATTTCAGCTTTCTACCTACATGGGAAGTTGGAGAATTAGTGATGAGTCAGTCAGTCAGTCAGTCAGTCAGTGAGTGAGGGCTTTGCCTTTTATTATTATAGATTTCAATGAATCTTACCTAATATCTAAGTAAATACAAAGGGTTTATGCTGTATAACTGTGTGGGGAATATTTATAAACAGTGTGGGAGAGTTTATAAAGGTTTAAAATATATAAAAACTAGCAAAATACCCGCGCTTCGCAGCGGAGAAGTAGTGTGTTAAAGAAGCAATGAAAAAGAAAAGGAAACATTTTGAAAATAACGTAACATGATGTCAATGTAATTGTTTTGTCACTGTTGTGAGTGATGAGTGTTGCTGTCATATATATATATATTACTAGCAGAATACCCGCGCTTCGCAGCGGAGAAGTAGTGTGTTAAAGAAGTTATGAAAAAGAAAAGGAAATATTTTAAAAATAATGTAACATGATTGTTAATGTAATTGTTTTGTTATTGATATGAGTGTTGTTGTCATCTCTCTCTCTCTCTCTCTCTCTATCTATATATAGATATATATATATCTATATCTATATCTCTCTATCTATATATA
>JANRMT010028174.1:83735260-83757315 GCA_026402145.1 Polypterus bichir lapradei
TAAGCCGCACAAAGGCCCTGTAATCTTTGGTCTCTGATACAGATTACCTGTTTATGCTAACACATGTCCGTATACAAAAGGATATCAAAAGTAAAATCAGGTAAAAGTAGTCACTGTGTTTTATTAATCAAAAGACAAAGCTTCAATTAGAACGGTGTGCAACAGTGGCTTTAAAAAATTATTCAACCTTGGGGTAAGAGAAGACAGCCCCTCAGCAACTACTCTTCAGAAGTTACGTTTCTGTTAATTTATTCAAAATGGATCTGAAACAAGCAGCAGTTTACACAACTACAAACAAGTTGTGATTGAGTAGAACTATGGAAGCATGCCTGATCATAACAGTTAATTTTATTGATGAGCAATATATGCTAAAAAGCAAACACTTGTAATGCTGCTTATCTAAATGTGCATTTGTTATAGACCTTTCTCAAGAATGAAGACGCAACATGCTGAAAGTTTTACGGATTTAGTTCAGCCGAACTACTACTTGAATATCTGTGATGATCAGAACAGTCTAACGGACTCTTCCTCTTTGTTCAAAGTGGAAATGAATACTGGCAGTGCCTTCGTCCATTTACTTTGTTGAGCAGATATTTAATCATGAATAGGTGATGAGGTCACATTTTCTATAAGTAAGTGATGAAACTTAATTATCTGCACATGCAATGTATTTCTACGTGATTAGGGATTGTTGAAATATTTAGTTAATGAATAAATATGTAAAAGTAAACAAAGCAGGGATGCTCCTCTGATCAATTAGCTGCTGATTGTCAGAAAAAAAAAGGACTAGATTGGTGATCAGTAAAAAGGCTGACCAGCAAAACTGATACATTCAGCCTCTGCTTTTCTAAGTTTTACAGTAATTTAAAACTTGAAGTTTAGCTGAGACAAACATATGTAGGACATTTTCCCACTCATCTCTGTTACATAGTATACTTAAAGTTTTACTTGTAAATTTTCCACAGACTAGTAATAAAAATACAATAAGAACGGACAATAAATATTAACAGATACTATAGTATTGCATATCTAAATGAGGGAGTTAAAATGAAGGTTAGATTAATTACATTTAATACAGCACTATACAAACCTCGGTAAATGTATATAAGCTTCACATTCATACAGTTGTGCATGCAGCTTTCAATACATTTTAGAACCAAGAAATTAATTTCAGATAAACAAATAACCAGTAAAAAGTGCCAAATGTGGTGATAACAAAAGAGAAAGAAATTTGGACGGTACAGGAGTGAAAAGGCTTCAAGCTCTGGTTACAAGTACTTATATTGCTGTCCAAAATAGTGTTAAATTCTGGAATAGTACACAAGTATAAGTAATATCAAAATCTTACCAAGATGTGTGAGGCAGCTTGAAAACAGTGCAAAGGCTGTTTTATAGGAATTATAAAATAAGTATAGTCATAAATTGGCAAGTTCTATTTAATAATAAGAATACATTATACTGTATTTATAACAGGTAGCCTTAAAGTTGAGGCACATCTAAAAAAGGAGGGAAGACTTGGAAAATGAATTTTTAATATTATTCTAATATAATGCAGCACATGAGGCTCCACAAATTGACATTGTGATTTTGTATTTTGTCGTGGATACTTTTTTGTACTTACGTTGTTAGCAGAAAGGCTCCTTCTGTACATCTATCCATTGCTTTTCTGGCTGCAGGTTTTGCTGCAAACTCCACAAAGCCTTTACCAGTTGGTCTACCACGGTCATCAACTACTACAATTGCTCTTTCAACTGGACCAAATTGTGAAAATGCTTGTTCAAGCAACTCGTTGGAAACGACTGGTGAAAGATTTTTGACAGTCAACGCAGAACCATGAGTTGCAAAACGAATACGTAATGGCCTGTTTTTCAGAATAGTTCCATCCAGTTCTGCTTTAGCAATTTCTGCTAATGTCCTAGTCTCCTGTGGATTAAAACAAAATTAAGAAGTTAATATTTTAAGCTTAACTTTCAAAAATGTGTTATTTTAGAGGCATAGCAAGCATGATCTACTTTTTCCAGCAAGTTTAACTTCAAGTCATACCAAGATTATAAATAGACTATAATAACATATATACCCAATGTAACAATAAAAAAAGTATCACCTTCAACAAGGGATATAGAAAACATTAAATAGCAAACTGGTTGCTCTTTCACACAATTATTTCAAAATGAAGATTATTTTAAATATGATCATCCTTCCCTTTTTCAAACCGCCTTAATCAAAATTTAAGAGTCTCAAGGGGTAGAAATATATCAAATATAACCAACACTGCTATGGTGAACACTTCAGAACTGAACACACTTTCCACTGGGATTTTACCAAAATTAGCAAGTTCAATCATGTCAAGTGAAAATTATTACTAATTTAGTTCAGGAATCTTTAAAGATGCTGCTTGGCATTCAAGACAAACAAAATTCTTCAGAGCTAATAAACAAAGATGGTTTGGGCATGTTTTTATGCAAAGACAACCAAATGGCAAAGACTTCTTTTCGCATTTCAATCTCCAGAAATACATACATTTGTAAATTTACCAGCAATTTCCACTAATTTGTTCAAATACACTTATCTGGATTACCCTTTAATTACAATACACCATTATAAATTACTTTCTAAAGTGAAGTATTTTTTTTAAATCTTTAAAAATACAGTACCTGTCATTGCATTTTAAAATGAAGTCCAAAGGGCACAAATTCAAACATAAAAACAACGGGCCAAAAAAAAAACCGAGTGTTGATCAGCATCCCAGTACTGCACAAATGTTGTTAAACAGCATATTCGTATTGCCATTTTAAAAAGTCCGGCAGTGCTCCACACATCATTGGCTGTCTCCCTCCACAGTAACCTTATAACCCTAAAAGACTTTTGCAGCTCAAGAATGCTACAATATGTATTTTAATTGTTTCTAGAAGATATGGATAGATTTACCATCAAGTTTATGTTTACTCTCATGTGTTCAAGGTATAATAAATTTCTTACATGCAGGTGTCCTCAGAACGGTAAAAGTAATGCAAAATCAACAAAAGGCACACTAAAAAAAATAAATAAATAAATAAATAAAACACATTCATAGAAAGCAACTTATTATATACTGTATGTGAGTTGCCAGTTGCCATGAGGATAGAAACATCTCTGAAACTAATGGTGCAAGTTTGAAAGATCCTATACCATTTGTCAACAGCTAGGAGTGAGAAAGACGAAAGCAAGAAACGGCTGATGCCTTTAGTATAATACTGAGCATGTTATAGATATCCTGAACACAAGGCAGATTAGTGCTATTAATGATCTCTGCCAACTATGATTTTATGCTTTTAAGCGGAGCTGCTACCATATGTAATGTCTCCAACAAGGATAAATTCCACAGTACATTCAAATTAGTGAAAATGGGGAAATCCAAGCTTAATAATGTTTGACTAAGTAAAGGTGTTAGTGAGCCTTATTAACACTTGCCAAAATTAGTTGTGTTGACTGGTAACAAGAGACAAAGTCTGAAGAAGTTATTGTAAACAGTTTCGAGTCAGCGGTATGGAGGGGTAGGGTTGTGGATGTGCACTATGAGAAATGCTGGATGAGTCTAAAAGTCACAGAACGCCTATGCGCCATCAGTTTTGCTTCAAGTAACAGGCGGCTTCCTGGCGTTATCTACCACACTTGAAATGATAATATGAAAATATTTCTTCAGGTATACCAGGCATCCCCAATACACTCCTTAAAATATTTTAAGGTTATGATGGTCACTTCACTATGGCACTATCTTGTTGTTTGGTTTTTCTATTGACACTGCTATTTTGTTCTAGGTTTGCAAGACCATTGTTCATGTTGGTTATGCCAACTATGTTTGTTGGTAGTCTCATGATTGGACATTATTCTTATGAATGACTTTATAATGTACTCCTCATTCAAAATCTTGGCCCAGCAAGTACTTCATCCTTTGATTTAGAAATTAAAATGTCTTTTGTACTTTAGTTAGGGGAAAGTAAATGTAGTTAACACAAGGACCTTTCTTGCTACTCTAAACTCTGGTGTATTGGACTTTTGGCAAATGGGACCTTAGAATTGCATTTTGACACCTCCCTTAGTGTTAGAAGAAAGTATTCCAATAAGACTTTAATGGTAAAACATTTAAAAATTATATTGTTTCTTTATAGGCGCCTTGTGTTCTCCTGTATCCCAAGAAAACATGAGCCACCTGCTTCAGTCACATCTGGTGATGTTTTCCCATCACACCACCATGTTTGAACTCCACATAATCATATTTATATGAATAAGAATAAACCGACAAGAAGTTGCAAGAGATTGAAGATGAGAGGGAGAAAGATTCAGAATGTGAAAGACTTGAAGAAAATATACTGAACGGGTAAGCTATGCTTACGGCAACTGCCATAAGGGAGTTAATGGAAACTGGAAATCTAATTCTATTTTTCACCAATGGGACATGTTGTTAGAATTTTGGTAGAAAGGAAATGTCACGATATGATTTGTAGAAAGTGACGAAAGATTTGCACTCACATGCAAGAGCAATTGCTGGACTTACACCCTCCCAGTGCACTAGAGCTAATTGCCAGGTTGCCAGCAGAGCAACAACATGAACGGTGGGTGGGGGGAGAGTAGGGTTCTCAATAGGAGAAGATGGTACAGACTTTATCTACCTTCAATTATCACAGGAAATCTAAGTTCACTGGTGAATAAAACAAATGACCTCTCAGTGTTGAGTTGGAGCCAAAGGGAATACAAACCCAGCAGTCTCTTGTGCTTCACTGAGATGTGGCTTACAGCTGAAACTCCATGCTGCACAGTTGCACTGGATGGATTTAAAATTGTGCAGGCGGAAAGTAGCAGGTGTAAAAGCAGCAAGAAGAAAGTAAGCAGACTTGCTGTTTTTGTGAATGAAAATAAGTGCCATCCCACAACAAACACAGTATATTATGTAATGAGTAAATTCAATGTTGACCATCCAAGTGCTTTAATCACAATTTCTGTGGACTTCAACCATTCATTTTTCTCCACATTCACAAATTTTTACCAGTTTGTGGACTGTCCAACAAGAGAAAACAGAACACTAGACTTATATTAAAGAGGAATCAACTCTGTTGCGTTGCCACATTTAGGATAATTCAACCATAATTTGGTACAGCTCATACCTACATATAAACCCACTCTCCAGAGGCTGCCAGCCACCTCCAGGATCATGCAGAAATGGACAATGGATATTGAAGAGGCTCTGAAGAGTGCTTTTGAAAACAATGAATGGGATATGCTTTGCGAGTCACTCGGCCAGGACATAGACAGACTCTGCCACTGTGACACAAACTACATCATGTTTTGTGTGAACAACACAGTCTCCTCAAAAAAAAATTGTGCCGTTTTCTATACAATATGCCACTGATCACAAAAGAACTGAAAGCCCTACTTAGTATGAAGAAGAAGGCCTTCATGAGGGTAAAGTAAAAACTGAAAAAGCTCTTAGCACAAGTTACAACAAAACAGCATGAAGGAAGTGTGGAACAGGATGAAGACTATTTCTGGCTACAAGCAGGCAGAGAAGAACATAGAGAGGAAGGTAACAAGAGCAGAGCTAATGATTGAACTGAAGTTCTTCAACAGGTTTAACTCACTCTTGTCAATTCAGCCCACCCTCACACATGGCTAGCCTCTGTGAGAAGGATGAAGAGGTTCTGGAATCCCAACTACCATCTGCACCCTACACAATCTTCCCTACAAAAACATCACACCTGAGGTTTCCAGCACCCCCCTACCCCCAGAAATTTGTGTCTCTGCTGATCAAGTGAGGAGAGAGCTGAGAAAACTCTGCATAAACACTGCTTCAGGGGCAGATGGAATCAGCCCCAGAGTGCAGAAAGCATGTGCCAGTCACCTCTGCTGGTTCTTCAGCACCTGTTCTCTCTTTCCCCGAATTTGCAGAAGGTTCCCCAGCTATGGGAAACATCATATGTGGTCCCAGTGCAAATAAAGAATAGTCGAGTGATCCCAAGGACTTCAGACCATTTGCTCTTACTTCATACATAATGAAGAACTTTGAAAGGCTGGTCCTAATACAGCTACAATCCCTAGCTTCAGAACATCTGGATCCTATGCAGTTTGCCTATCAGACACATATACCTGTAGGTGTGGGAGGATGCTCGCATCTACATGCTCCACAGAGCTTAATCCCACCTGGACAAAGCCCACACCACAGTAAGGATAATGTTCGAGATTTCCATTCTGCCACATCAACTAGGGGGAAAGATCAAGGCTTTGAATCTTGATGCCCCCTACAATCTCCTGAACAATGGACTACCTGACCAACAAACCAGCAGTTTGTGAGGTTGAGGGACAGTGTATCAGAAACGGTGGTATGTAATACTGTGGATCACTTCAGCAAACTGTCCTATCTCCCTTTCTGTTAACCCTGTACACAAAAAACTTCCAGCACAATACCAGTGCTCGCTATCTACAGAGGTTTTCAGATGATTCATCCATCATAGACTGAATTAATAATAGACACAAGTCTGAGTACAGGAAAGTTTTGGAGGACTTCATATCATGGTGTGAGGACAACAATTTGCAACTCAGCTTCAGCAAGACAAAGGTGCTGGTGGTGGACTTCAGTAATACCAAGGAGACTCAAAGACCTGTGACCATCCAGGGGTAGAACATGGAAGTGGTGTTGAGCTACAAATACCTGGGTGTAAAATAAACAACAAACTGGAAATGTTCTATCAGTCCATAGTAGTTAGTGTGTTGTTCTACACTGCAGTCTCCTGGAGAAACAACCTACACTCAAAAGCAGCACAAAACCCAAATTAACCTATTAGGAAAGCATGCCCCATCACTGGGTGAACCCTGAACACAATGGAAGCTGTTGTAGAAAAGAGGAAGATTGCAAAATTGGATACCATCATGAAAAATCCCCGCCATCCCCTGGAGGAGGTGCTCTCTTAGAGCACATTTAGCCAAAGGCTCATTCTACCATGGTGTACTAAGAAATGCCTCTGTTGGTCTTTTCTGCCCACAGCTATGAGGCAATTCAATGTTTTTTCCCAGGGCAATTGTTAAGTTTATTTTGAAATACAATAATCCCTCGCTATATCGCGCTTCGACTTTCGCGGCTTCACTCTATCGCGAATATTATATGTAAGCATATCTAAATATATAACGCAGATTTTTCACTGCTTCGTGGGTTTCTGCGGACAATGGGTCTTTTTACTTCTGGTACATGCTTCCTCAGTTGGTTTGCCCAGTTGATTTCATACAAGGGATGCTATTGGCGGATGGCTGAGAAGCTAACCAATCAGAGCATGCAGTTAAATTCCTGTGTGCTGATTGGCTCAGCGACGGAGCGCCAAATTCGATTCCGTGGCGTTTACCAGCAAGTCTCATCTTGCTTATTCAGCATCAACGTGTTTCGCTGTGTAAAGAGTTAACTTTTTTGCTCTTTTGTGTTTATCTCTATGCATAGTCAAGCCCTTCATTATAGCCCCAAAACGATCTGCTCCTGCTACTGCTTCAGGGGCCATGCCCAAGCGTCAACGGAAGATGCTAACGACTGCCGAAAAGGTAAAAGTTTTGGATATGTTGAAGGAAGGGAAAAGTTACACCGCTGCAGGACGCCATTATGGCATCAATGAGTCCGCGATTCTTTTTATTTAGGAGCAAAAGAATATAAGATCTACGGCTGCAGTGTCCTTTAACCAGGGCACAAAATGAGTTGTAAGTGGACGTAATAAGGCAGTACTCCAGATGGAATCTGCTTTAGGGATTTGGATTGAAGACTGCCAGAAGAAGAACAACAGCAGTGCTACACAGTCGCCTGAAGAGGCTCCTTTAGAAGAGCTGTAACGCTCTCCTTTGTTGTGCAGTAAAACTAAACTCATCGTCATCGGACAAGTCTTTGTGTCATTGTTGGTGAGTAACCATAATTAATTTTCTACGTACAGTACCTAGTACATGTACATACGTTTACAGTCACTGTACACACATTTACTGTATACAATTTTTCTTGCATTGTACGTATTTATTGTTGGTGGCCTGTCTAACGTAAGGGCTGTAACATATGTGATATCGGAGACGCTCGATATCTTTAAAATAATATTTAGGTTTTACTGTATATAAACAGTGTGTTTACATACATAATTTCAATGAATCTTACCTAATATCTAAGAGGATACAAAGGGTTTATGCTGTATAACTGTGCTGGAAATGTTTATGAGAGTGTGGGAGAGTTTATAAGGGCTTAAAATATATAGAAATAACCATATAAACATATAGTTTTTACTTCGCGGATTTTCACCTTTCGCGGGGGGTTCTGGAACGCAACCCCCGCGATCGAGGAGGGATTACTGTACCTTTCTGAAATATCTGCACAATATAAATTTATTCAATTATTCATTATTCTTATCTACTTGCAGGATGCTATTCATAGACTGTAGCTCTGCCTTCAACACAATCATCCCTCAAAACCTGGTTGTAAAATTGAGCAGGTTGGGCCTGAACACCACCCTCTGCAATTGGATCTTGGACTTCTTGACAGAGAGGCCCCAGGCAGTTCAGATGGGCCACAAAACTTCCAGCATCATCACACTGAGCACTGGAGCACCACAGGGCTGTGTGCTTAGTCCACTGCTGTTCACCCTGCTGACTCACGACTGCACAGCCAAGAAAATCACGTCCTGTCCACATTCCACTCAGCATCAACGGTTTAGATGTTGAGATTGTTAGGAGTACCAAGTTCATCGGTGTGCACATAACTGAGGAACTTACGTGGACACATAACACCTCATCACTAATCAAGAAAGCCCAGCAGAGACTACACTTCCTGAGGCAGCTGAAGCAAGCACGTCTTCCCCTTCCATCCTCACCATGTTCTACAGAGGCACCATGGAGAGTGTCCTGACCAGCTGCATCACTGTCTGTAGGGCTGCACGATTAATCTTTTTTTTGTCACGATAACGATATTTATGACCCACGATCAGTTAATAAATATCGTCGCGATTTTACAGTATAAAGACCAAACTGTTTTTTATGGGTGGAGTTTACGGATTGGACTGCGTCACTATGACATTACTGCGTCTAGATTGCAAGCGCTTTCTGAAGCAGTAGAAGTCAATAGCAGCAATAACAGTCAGTCAGAATAAACATATGATGGCGGAGCAACGTGAGGAAGGTGCAGAAGTGCGATCGTTAGTTCCTAAAAAGGGGTCATACTCAGTTGTCTGGAACTATTTCGGTTTCGAGGAATGTGATGTTGATCAGTTACGAGTCTTGTGCAAACTTTGCTCCTGTTCCGTCCAAACGTCCCAAGGTAACACAACAAACCTCATCAACCACCTTAAAAGCCACCACAAAGTACACTATCAAGAATTTCATCGACTGAAGTCACAAACAGCAACAACAAAAAATTACCAGCCATCCACAACACAGACAACAATATCAGGGACATTGTTCAACGCAACACCATATCTGCCTAGCTCTCAAAGACACCGGGAAATAACAGAGGCGATCACGTACCATATAGCCAAGTAACCAGTAACCACCGTGAGCAGTGAGGTGTTTAAAAAAATGATCGCAACACTTGATAAAAGATATAGCATTCCCTCACGCAACCATTTTTCCAATGTTGCGCTGCCCTCGCTGTATGCGAAATGCCAAAATGAAATAGAAAGAGAAATTCTCAGGCTCAGCCTTGAATATTTTGCTGCCACGACCGACTTATGGTCAAGCAGAACTGCGGAACCGTATTTGAGCTTGACAGTTAATTTTATTGACAGCGAGTTTGAGATGAAAAGCAAGCTTTTGCAAACTTCGTTTTTCCCACAAGACCATACAGCGGAGTTTATTGCAGTGGGCCTCAAAGAAGCGATGTCCGCTTGGGGCTTGGTGGAAGAAAGACTTGTGTGCATCACAACAGACAACGCAGCTAATATGATTAGGGCATCATCTGTGAATAACTGGCCGAGGCTACACTGCTTTGGTCACAGACTTCATTTAGCCATCGGTAAGTTGTATGTTTTTTTCCCAGATATATTGAAACAATTTGACAATTTAAAAATATTAATTGTTGTTGTTGTTTTAGTGATATTATAATCTGGGGTGCACATAACTGGTACGCAGGTACGCATGCGTGGCAAAAATGATGAACGCGTAACGTCATTTTGTTACTACAGCGCTTTCGCGTACAAAACAGAAGAGCTCTTGACTGTGACCGTTTTTTGACAGCGTGCGATTAAAATTTCACCTTCACCATTTGTTTTATGTCCTTTCGGTTTAGGTACTGCGTTTATGTTCGAAAAGTGTTTATTCCTCCGACTCAGGACCCTATTCTGCACCGGCGGAAAGCACCATACAAAGTGGTTTTGTTTTGAAATAAAATAATTTTGCGTGTTTTCCGCTTGTGGCAGTGGTAATTTTTAAATGAGGCGCAACTGTGCGCATTTTCGGCTACTTTAAGACGGCCAAATGACAGTGCGCTCTTCACCAACAGTCTTTAGTCAGTGACGTTATTTATTAAACGATATTTAAGTGCCACGCACTCACGTGATATTAGATACGTACTCAAATAGCATTTTATTTTATCTTATTTCGGTTTTATCACAAAAGAACAACTGATTCTTTCATACCATTTTTCATGAAACGCAATACATTTGTTTAATGCATATTACGCTCAAGACGCAACCTTGTGTTCTGTCAAGTTGCACAATGACGATAAAAACCACAAAACTTTAAGGGAGGTTTGTTTATTTTTCTTTATTTGTGGCTGTAAAGTGCAATAAAAATACACAAGTGAATAAAAGTTCATTACCAAAGGAATAATCGTCATTATTAATCGTGATAAAAATTTTAAGCAAAATAATCGTGATAATCATTTTTTCTGTTATCGTGCAGCCCTAACTGTCTGGTATAGAAACTGCAACATATCCGACCGCAAGCGCCTGCAAAGGATAGTGAAGACAGCAGAGAACATTATTGGGGTGCCTCTCCCTTCACTACAGGACATATTTTACAAACGCAGTGTCCACAAGGCCTGCAGCATTGTGCAGGACCCCTTACACCCCTCACATGGACTTTTCACACTTCTGCCATCCAAGAGAAGATATTGCAGCATCAAAGCCAAATCTGCCAGGCTGCAGGAGAGTTTTTACCCCAAGCTGTTACACTCCTTAACACCAGGCTGCCCCCTGGGACCTTCCACATGGCCTCAACCACCTTTAAAAAACAGAACTTTTATACATGAAAACCACTGTCCTGCAAAGATGAGTGTGCATGTAGAAAAGAACTGAAAATCTCATACTAACCTTTAAGTATTTTGACACTCCTGATATCCTCCTGCTGTGAAACATTCAGAACTGTCATTGTTTACACATGTCTTAAACAACTATTATCATACACTGATCACTTCTGTATTATCTATATCTATTATTTATTATTTATTTATTATATTACATATCTTACACATCAATATTGCTGCTACTTCTTTGTCCTATCTTTGCACAATGTCTTGTCTTCTTTGTGTAATTTCTAATTTTTAAATTTTAATTCTATTTTTAATTTATTATTTGCACATTATGCTGTTACACTGTGGACCCTGAGCTTCGCAATTTCGTCTATCTGTATACTTGTATATATAGTTGAGATGACAATAAAGTTCACTTTGACTTTGACTTATCAAGTGATTAACTGATTGACTATATTATCTGTCCTGTGAACATGTTCCATGTTTTTTATGTTTCTGCTGCTGTATGCATCTGTATTTTCCCATGAGATTAATAAAGGTTATCTAATCCAATACATACTTTCAGTAAAGGCTGTCAACTTTTTACAACACATTAAGTTGAATTCTTCAAGGAATTTGAATTACTCATAGATTTATGTTCACATTGTGGGTTCCTTGGGCTGTACTACAAATGTACAATATCAAGTCTTTGGTGGCATTTTTAATGAGACTTTAGATTTACAGTGTACTGCATTGCTTGTTTTTTTCCCCCCAAACATAATCCTGCTGCAACTGTATTTTACTGCTTCATCTAAACATTGCCTCCATAATGCCTATTAAACTGTCTGGCTTGTATTTATTGTACGTGACTTGTGTTTGTAACATGAAATAAAAAAAGCATTGTTAACTAACTTAATTCTTGAGGTTTTCAATGTTTTACTTTGATTAATCTAAAACCCTATACTGCAACAGCAGCTGGACATGGACATCTGACATTTCTACCCAACTGCAATCAGACTCATGAACAATCAGTAACCTTGTGTCACCTCCACTGCTATCTGCACATATACTTCTGCCACTGTCTCTACTTATTCTTAGGATTCTGGCTTATTTTTTACTTATTTATATTAATTAATTTATTGGTTTTTTTTTGTCTATGATCACTGTCTGTGGGGGCACATGCAAGCAAGCATTTCATTGTACAATGTACTTGTACACATGACAATAAAATAAAGAAATGAAATTGAAATAAAGTATCATTTGACTTGGTATACTCTGAAGAGTCACTGGAGAGTATAGACCAGTGGTCTCCAACAAGTCGCTCGCGAGCTACCATTGGCTTGCAACCCCTTTCCAAGGAGCTCGCCAAAGGGTTAATGAATCCTACATAAATTTGAAAACTTGATTAGTCAAATTAGGGGTGGGCGTTCTTTCCAAAAAATCATATCATGATCCTTTTAACACAAAATCACAATCCACAATCTGAATTGCAATCTCTCTTTTAAATGTGGCATACACTTAAGAGAATATCCGGACTCAAACTCATCAAGATCTAAGTAACACTTCATTTTAAATATCAAACAAAGTTTAATTCAATTGTTTTCTTGTTCGCTAGCTAAGTGGAGTTAAGGAACACACCCCAAAGCTGGCGAGTGAATGAGGAGAACCAAGCACTGCGTGTTTCTCGGATTCGCGCAAATAAATCAGTACCGCAAGCGAACTATGATACATAGCGAAATAGATAGATAGATTTATTTCACCAGCACAGCCAGTTCGTCAATCTTATTTGGTAGTGAGTTCACATTTCCCAGGATCACAGAAGGCACCGACGGTTTATAACGCCATTTTCTCTCAAGTTGTCTCGATTTAATCTTATCTTTTATCTTGAGAGAAATGAGAGAAGCCGCAAAATCAACCGGAATGGTCAAACCTATTTATAGAAAAAAACGGATCTAAATCCGTTAAATATTTCTCTCGTGAAAAGCAGACAGACACAATGGATTTTATATACAGTGGTACCTCGGTATATGTCCTTAATCCGTTCCAGACCCTTTGACTTATACCAAACAGGACGTATACCAAATGAATTTTTTCCATAAGAAATAAATGGGAAAATGATTAATCCGTTCCCATGAAAAAAATCCTATTGTTATTGCCATATTATACATTGATGGGGTTGTATAAAATAATTTAAACACTGCTTAATACTAAAATACATAAATACAAAAGCAATTCAATGAAATAAATGGAAATTTAACCTTACGGTATGCAGCAGCCATGTCCCGGATATGCATGCCACCTTCATACTTTTCAACAATCAATTCAAATTTACACGAAAAAACACAAAATCACGTGAAAATTCACAGTGAGTTATAGCGCGGGTTGTTCACTGAATGCTAGCAACTGGTGTACTGATGCTCGTGGGCAGTTGTGGCTTTGTCTCGAGAGAGGTGAACAAGGGTAGTGCGCGGGTTGTTCACTGAATGCCAACAACTGCCGTACTGACGCTCGTGGGCAGTCGTGGCTTTGTCTCGAGAGAGGTAAACAAGGGTAGTGTAGTGTTCTCTAGACTGAAGTAGCCATACACTCAGAATAACGTTTCGAATGCTGTTTATTTTGAACCATGTTTAACCAACTCTCCATACAGTGTGCCTTCTAAACCACACCCCTCCCTCCGGCAGTCATTAATCTCAAAAGACGCAGACCATAGCAATCAACACCCGAACATAAAGCAATGGACAAAAGCATCATTGACCAATCATATACAACAGGTAGCACGCGGGTTGTTTACTGAATGCTAGCAACTGCCATACTGACGCTTGTGGGAAGTCATGGCTTTGTCTCAATAGAGGTAAAAAAGGGTAGCACAAGAGTCGTATTCCAAACAAAGGCCATATACCAAGCAAAATTTTTCATGTCCAAACTTACGTATACCAAGTTGGACTTATTCCAAAGCGGACGTATACCAAGGTATCACTGTATTATATATTAGTAAACCTTCAAAATACTGTGCAGTTAAAGTCTCAAAAGCATTCTCAGCATTTCTGGAGCTTAGTAGAGCCAGATAACTACAAGAATCTTCACCAAGCAGCTCTGAAAATGTCTGCTTTGTTAGGGTCTACATACCTCTGTGAGTCTGCCTTTTCTGACATGAATGTCATGAAATCAAAGTTCAGAACAAGACTGACAGATGAACATTTAAATGACTCCATAAGAGTGAACCTGAGTTGACACCATGCAGTGCCAGTCATTTGACTAACACAATTGCAACTGGACATGTGAATACTCTTGTGAAGTGAAACAGTGACATGTAACAAAATGACAAATGAATAAGTAATATTTGTATATTTGTAATTGCATTGTTTTGTTTTGACAGCATTCATGTTTTAATTCAACAGTGTGAGATACACTAAAAATACAGTCAATAGATTTCCGGCGCCACATCCGAGTGGCAGCCTTTCCAGCAGCTCCGTGCATGACTTTATCTTTTTACCTTTTTATCTATTTTTTTTTTCTCTATTTCACTGATCACTTCTACCACTTTCTTTTATGTGGAATTGCTCCCTGGACACTTTTGACTATTTTTACTACTTGACATGGATTTTTACACTCCGAGACTCGCCTATTCAAGTAGTCAGCTTAAAGCACTGAGAAGAAATGCTCATGCCGGTGTGGTTCCTTATTTACCCGACGAGGTAAGGTGATGATATCGGGGCAGCCGAGCTGGCGCAAAGATAAAAGATAAGATAAAAGCGAGACAACTTGAGAGAAAATGGCGTTATAAACCGTCTGTGCCTTCTGTGATCCTGGGAAATGTGAACTAACTACCAAATAAGACTGACGAACTGGCTGTGCTGGTGAAAAATGTCAGAACCTACAGAGAATGCAGCTTGCTGTGTTTTAGTGAAACATGGCTAACAACTACCATCCCAGATGCTAACGTGGAGCTACCCGGGTTTAGCACAGTTAGAGCGGACAGAGACGCAAGTACCTGCGGGAAGAAGAAAGGAGGAGGACTCGCTATGTCAATAAAAAGTGGTGCAACTCAGGACATGTAAACGTTAAAATCTCCAATTGCTGCAGGGACATTGAACTGTTGGCCGTAAGTCTGCGTCCCTATTACTTGCCCAGAGAGTTTGGACACGTGATTGTTGTTATTGTTTACATCCCCCCCCTCAAGCGAACGCGGAGATAGCGAGTGACATCATCCATTCCGCAGTTGCTAAGTTACAAACGAAGCACCCTGAGGCACTTGTGCTAATCTCTGGAGACTTTAACCATGTGACGATGGACAAAACATTACCTGCCTTCTCCCAGTATGTGGATTGTAAACACCCGGGGAAATAGGACTATCGACCTACTGTATGCAAACGTTAAAGACGCACACAGCGCCACCCGACTGCCTGCGCTTGGGAAAGCAGATCATAACCTGGTTCTGCTTCAGCCTCATTACAAACCAAGAGTGAGGGAACTACCTACAACCACACGCTCATTCAGGAAGTGGTCTCCTGAGGCAGAGCAGGCTCTGAGAGACTGCTTTGGAACTACAGAGTGGGATATATTGCTGGGGTCACACAGTGAGAACATTGAAGAGGCTGTTGAATGCACAACTGATTACATCAACTTCTGTATGGACACTGTAGTTCCAGTAAGAACAGTACGCTGCTATGCTAACAACAAGCCATGGATTACAAGTGACATCAAAGGCCTTTTGAACCAGAAGAAAGGTGCTTTTAAAGGCGGTCATCGGCATGAGCTCAAGCGCATGCAGAAGGAACTCCGAGTCCAGCTCAGGGCGGCGAAAAAGCAGTACAGGAGAAAGCTGGAGCAGAAGTTGCAGAACAACAGCATGAAGGAAGTGTGGGATGGGATGAAGATTATCACTGGCTGCAGCTCGAAGCGGGGTGCCGCCATCGAGACAGACGTGGAGAGAGCAAACCAAATGAACAACTTCTTTAATAGGTTTGACCACCCTAACCCACTCTCAGCTCGGAGTACTGCATCCTCCAACCATCCTTCTGCTGATACCAGCATAGGTGAGAGATCCCCACCCACAATTACAGCAGCCCATGTGAGCAGAGAGCTGAGAAGACTTCGTGCCAGCAAAGCAGCGGGTCCAGATGGTGTATCGCCACGACTGCTGAAGGCCTAGGCCCCTCATGGACCCTGTGATCATCAGAGGTGACTGGGTGCAGAGGGTGCAGACCTATAAATATCTGGGAGTGCAGCTGGATGACAAATTGGACTGGACTGCCAATACTGATGCTCTATGTAAGAAAGGTCAGAGCCGACTATATTTTCTGAGAAGGTTGGCATCCTTCAACATCTGCAATAAGATGCTGCAGATGTTCTACCAGACGGTTGTAGCGAGTGCCCTCTTCTACGTGGTGGTGAGCTGGGGAGGCAGCATAAAGATGAAAGACGCCTCACGCCTGGACAAACTTGTTAAGAAGGCAGGCTCTATTGTAGGAGTAAGGTTGGACAGTTTAAGATCTGTAGCAGAGCAACGGGCATTAAGCAAACTCCTGTCAATCATGAAGAATCCACTGCATCCACTGAACAGTGTCATCTCCAGGCAGAGGAGCAGCTTCAGCGACAGACTGCTGTCACAGTCCTGCTCCACTGACAGACTAAGGAGATCGTTCCTCCCCCACACTATGCGACTCTTCAGTTCCACCCGGGGGAGTAAATGCTAACATTACTCAAAGTTATTGTCAGCTTTTACATGCATTTTTATTACTATTTAATTTGATATTGTTTTTTGTATCAGTATACTGCTGCTGGATTATGTGAATTTCCCCTTGGGATTAACAAAGTATCTATCTATCTGTCTATCTATCTAAATGCATACAGACATACAAAATGCACTTGTAGGTGAACTAAATATTTTTTGTGATGTTTTAATGCAAAATGTGAGTTGTGGACACGAACATTTTGAAAATGTTCAGCCAAAACAATCTTATTCGGTTTGTTTGGGTTGAAATAAGCTATGAAAATAAACGTTAGAAAACATGAGTAGCTCTCGACCATTTTAATTTTGTAAAAGTAGCTCTCAGGGGAAAAAAGGTCAGAGACCTCTGGTATAGACACTGACATCCAGAAACTCTATTGTCATTTACAGCATGATTACAGGAAGGACGACAAAAGAAAGACTGCTACCTCTGTGGCTCCACTAGCCTGGATACACAGTTGCCAGTGGAGTTTTGCGTTTATGGTTCTGGGGGAAGAGTGTGGCAGAGCGAGTAGAAGTGTGAGGTAGGGCTGGCGGTAAAACTATGCAGACAAAGGACTGGTCAAATGGTATAGGTTTTACAGAGCAGCTGAGAAAGGGGAAATCTCGAAGCTCTGATTTGTACCTGAAACTCCATTTGCAGCACCAGTTTGAAGGAAAACAACCAAGAAATAATGTGGAAGCACATATAATCGACAGAGAACCACACAAGTGCTGTACTTAACATCTCCGTTGCATCACATCCCAGCACAGCACTCGGCATCTCTGTTGTACCATCTGACAGTGAAAAGCTCAAAAACCATACTGATGTACCTCTGTCACTGGCCACATGGTTGCAACAGAAGGAATAATCACCCCACCATTTCAAGTAGTTGGAAGCACTTGCTGGGAAGACTGACTTTGAAGGGAGGGTTATACAACAGTATTGACATGTTGCAAAAGCCTGGGGATAAGTCACCATCAGTTTGAGATGGCATTCCACCCTGCAAAATAGCATGTTTAAAGTCAGCTGCAGAAGAATCTATAAAAATGTAAAGCCCGCAAATGCATAAATTAATTCCATTTAGTGTATTAACAGAAAACAGTTCTTTTAAGAATAGATAACTACTTAAAGAGTGACAAAAAAGCAAACAATACGTTGGCACAGTATGAAATACTTTTTTTAACTGTTAAGTAGCTTACAGTAATGAACAATGAATCCCCTCCCCCTTTTAAAGATGGAAGAAAACTTTAATGAGCGCTGGGGATGAAAAAGGCAAAACAGTGTGATAAACCACCAAATATTTTACAGCCAAGGTAAAAGTTAAACTTTGTGTCCAGTCATGATAATTGCTTGACATTATTAACACATGTCTCAGTATTGGACTAAAACAATTTTTGGCTAAAAGAACCTAAACCCTCCTGACTATTAAAAAAAAAAAAAAAAAAAAAAAAAAAAAAATCAGGAGTGGTCTCCCCTAGACTTTCTCGTATACTCAGATATGGGGATGGATATTTGAGGAGTACACTACTTTTTATATGTACATTAAAGAACCATTTACAACAAATCAAATTAAAAATATATTTAATAATCTCTCTATTATAAAAAAATCCTGGAGAGAAACAATTGGGTGTCGAGATGTGATCTTCACGTTAAGATCACGGAAGACACTTAAAAGACCTGTGAGAAGAAAGAGAATAGCCAAGGAGTGTCTCGCGGAGACCTTAAACATGAGACATTGTGCCAAGAGATTCACCCAGGACCATCTTGCGATGACGTCGAACATGTGATTCTTGCAAGACATGCCCCACTTACAATCAATATCAAATAAGACAACGAGCAGCAAAACATTCAGTCGTGTGAAGGATTTGAGCACACACGGATCCAGGGTCTCAGCGCATATAAAGAGTATAAGGACAATCTATACTAATAAAAGGCAAAGCCCTGACTGACTCACTCACTCACTCACTCATTACTAATTCTCCAACTTCCCGTGTAGGTAGAAGGCTGAAATTTGGCAGGCTCATTCCTTACAGCTTACTTACAAAAGTTGGGCAGGTTTCATTTCGAAATTCTACGCATAATGGTCATAACTGGAACCTATTTTTTCGTCTATATACTGTAACTAGCAAAATACCCGCGCTTTGCAGCGGCGAAATACTGCCTTAAAATTTTTATTAAGTAAAAAATTAAACCTTTTTAAACTAAGGGAAAATATACCAATAATTATTTGTTAAGGATCTCTTTGTATACCATATTGTCAGTTCGGCCCTCCGGTTGTAATATGACCAAGCTGTGCACTGAGCTTACTCTTGAGCATGCAACGTACAGTTGGCCATGTGAACAGTAATCTTGTCTCAAATCTCACAACTTGGATTGCTGTTATCATAATCAATTTGAGTTTCATGGTTTGTTTCAATTACGACAGTATTTGCAGGACTTGTGTTGAAGTGACATTCAGCATCTGTCAAGCGTCGTAAGCACACAACCGGTTTCACTGATAACTTCACATCCAGCTTTTGAGACTTTAAACATTCATAAACATCAAAGAGTCCACTACACAAATCATCACCTGTGAATCTAAGATGTTTAAGAGGCATTGGCGGTTGTCCAAAGGTGTAAAATATTTGGCCATTTCGGTACACTTGAAATCGACAACCGAACAATTCAGCGGCAGCCATCAACTCACATGCAGAACCATAGGTGAAGGGTTTAAGCATTTCACTCTTATAGTGCTCCTGTGTAGTATAATTATCTCCTGTACCATCATCAGTCCACACCTTGAACCTGTCCCAGTCATTCAATACATAAGACACAATGTTCCTCCGGATATCAAGAGTTAGCCTGATATGGCCGTACAATATGTAACAAAGAGAATGGAAAAGGCAGGTGCCATCTACGGGCATGGAAACCACTCGGTAAGTGACAGTTCTTTGATCGATGGTGATCACCTCGATAGACATTTTAATAGGGGTATGGTTGGAACGATAAAGAAAATGGGTACCTGAACAATGTAAAGTAAGTGTAAAATACCTACACAATAACTATAATTGTAATAAACGAACAATAAAACAGCGGAGAAGCCGTGGATTAAATAAAAAGGCTGTAGTTATCAGCAGGGAGGCGTTAATCCCGTGGCGAAGCAAGGAAGGGAATGTAGAGACCGGAGCGACGGACAGCCTTATATAGGCAGACAGCCAACAACGTGGGAGGCGTTGGGATGGGGGACCCAATGCCGCCTCACACGGTGACCGAGCTGCAGGCTATGGACGTATGTATGTACGTAAGTAGGATTCAGTTAGCGTTGGGAACACGCGTACCAAATTTCTTGAAGATGGGCCCATAAGTAACAAAGACCGTTGGAAAATTCAATATGGCAGCCGACAGTGGCGTCATACCACCGAAATAGATACGTACATCGGTTTCGGTTAGTGCAGGGAAGCCGCCTACCAAATTTCGTGAAGATGGGGCCATAAATAAGAAAGTTCAACATGGCGGACGTTGTTGACCGTTATGACCGTTACGTGTAGAATTTCGAAATGAAACCTGCCCAACTTTTGTAAGTAAGCTGTAAGGAATGAGCCTGCCAAATTTCAGCCTTCTACCTACACCGGAAATTGGAGAATTAGTGAGTGAGTGAGTGAGGGCTTTGCCTTTTATTAGTATAGATAGACTTCAGCTCGATGGCCGTAGGAGGCGGAGTTGCGTCTCACGTCATCACGCCTACCACGTAATTGAGTGCCTGCCCATATAAGGTAAAGTAATCACTTAATTTTTTCCTCCTTTCCCTGAGCTATAGCCTAGACAACTGCAAACACGGGATCCCATTTCTAGACCGCGGCAAACTAATATTAAGGCGCTTCGCACTTTCTTTTGCACGTATACGATTATGAGGTCGTCAGGTCGGATTATGAAGACACGCACAGGAGTGGAGGACCAACAGTGCCATCCCGGCCAGTTAATAGCAGGGCCGTCTCTCCAGTGTACACGAGACCCGCCGCGACACTTCCCAAAAGGCGCTCATTTCATCAGTAAAGACGTCTCTCTACACTATATAAAACAAAAGGAAAGTTTCCTTTCTTTACACCTTTTTTCCTTTTATCCCAAACCAAAGCCTTTCTCTCTTAACACTGCAGAGGACACAAAACTAATTTTCTTTAATTGCTGGTAATGCTTGTAAGGCACATTACCACAGGCAGAAATTTGGACGTTCACATAGAAAATGTAATTTCTATACCACAGCCGTCGTGTAGCGCCTTTCAAAAGGGATCTACTACCGAGAGATGATCCATATACATTTTAGTTGCTGTTAGTACTACTTACCTGTTGTGTTGTACCGTCTTTAAAATGTAGTTTACCCGAAACCACTCCAGTAGTGCTCAATGTATCTTTACTTCTTAAAACGTTAATGTTTTACTGTTTAATAAGTTATAGACTACATTTTATCTTTTTTCCCTTGCACTCAGTGACCAAAGCCAATGGGTAATCAGCTATATTATATACAGTAATCCCTCGCTATATCGCGCTTCGACTTTCGCGGCTTCACTCTATCGCGGATTTTAAATGTAAGCATATCTAAATATATATATCACAGATTTTTCGCTGGTTCACGGATTTCTGCGGACAATGGGTCTTTTAATTTATGGTACATGCTTCCTCAGTTTGTTTGCCCAGTTGATGTCATACAAGGGACGCTATTGGCCGATGGCTTAGAAGCTACCCAATCAGAGCATGTATTACATATTAACTAAAACTCCTCAATGCTATATGCTTCCCGCGCGGTGCTTGATTGTTTGCTTGTCTCTGCCTCTCTCTCACCCTCTCTGACATTCTCTGCGCCTGACGGAGGGGGTGTGAGCACAGAAGCTGTTTGCCTAGTTAATACGGACGCACCTCTAAGAAATGCCGCTTTATCGCAGTGCTTCCAAAAGCACACATTGATTTTTTGATTGTTTGCTTTAATCTCGCGCTCTCTCTCTGACGTTCTCTGCGCCTGACGGAGGAGATGTGAGCAGAGGGGCTGTTTGCACAGAGGCTGTTTGCTTAGATGATAAAGATACAGACGCTCCTCTAAAAAATGCCGCTTTATCGTGGTGGGGCATACTTAAAAGCACACACATACATACATACATACA
>JANRMT010028174.1:83772315-83828720 GCA_026402145.1 Polypterus bichir lapradei
GCAAAAGAATAAGAAATCAGGAAGGGGGCAAATAGTTTTTCACACCATATCTGCACATTATATTGATTCAATATTTCTCTGACACTTTCATTTATTGGCAAAGTTCTAGACCTAAGCTTTGTCACAGACCCTCCACAACCTACAATTAACATATAGGACATTAATGAATGCTATTTTTATATCACGTTAATCGTCATTTCCTGTCTAGCTTTTGGGCTACATAATATTATAAAGTAATGTTTAAAAGCATGTAATTGCATTGTATTGTCATTGTCATTGAATATGACTAGTGCTACAAAAATATGTAAGAAAAAACGTGATAACTGAATCTTTGATGAAAATGTGAAGTAGTTGCACTTAATACGACAAATTAATCAAAAGAACTAACACTACAGTGAACAATACCAGCTTCATAAGTACTAAATCTCATGTAATACCAATATGAACAGTGGTGCTTCAGCTGGCCAAACCATTCTGTTCTACCACTAGTCAGAGTTAGCTAAGCAGTTAGAGAGCATTGTAGACCAGAATATTTATTATAAACCAGAAAACAAAGCAAAGGGTTGATACTAAGTTTTTAAGGCTAAACTTGAACAACGCCATGGAATAATCAGGTTTTCATCCCTGAGTCAAGTGTCTATTCTTTTTATGTATTTTCTTCTTTGTTTATGACATATTATTTTGTAAGTTATGTCTTCTGTTTCCTTTCTATTTGCATTATACTATTTCTATTTCTTAGTAAGGAGGATGAGGTTAGGAGCACACACTGATACAGTGCATTGCCGCACCCACCACACGACAAACCAACTCAGGATCCAAATTCGGACCCGAGTGCAGCCATGCAACGGGTGATACCTCAGCACCACACTAGTTCAGATGGAATGATGGCTTATATTCTTATTATACAATTTTGTATTTCACAGTTCTGTTCCTTGTGTTGTTTATGTTTTTTTTTATTTTAAGCCTAAAGGGATGGGGCCCCCAGACAATGCAGCTGTGGGACTGCCCCAGGCCAATATGCGCATATGAAAGCCTTACTTTGCTATTATTGTGAGACCTTTTTGACTTTATGGTTATGAGCACTGCTTTTGGATGTTTGAGTTTGGCTTTGAATAACAAATTTGGTTTTGTTTGCTTTATGATTAAACCATTAAGAATAACCATAATGATTTGTTTGTTTCACTCCTATGTTTGAAAATATTTGGTAGTAAATTTTTAATATATAAAATAAATGTAGTTTTTTATTGTTGGCCATGAGTTTTACAGTTCCTTTCTCCTTTTTCAGTCCTGGCTTTCTTTTTGCCTGTGCAGGTCATAAACCCTAATCTTCAAGTTTGGGGCCAGGCTGATTTTGGCTGTAGACCTTCAAAACCTAAATGTCATATGATTACATTGTTATTTTGTGTCAGAGTACAATGTTATCATTAAAAAGATATTGAAGCATTTTTAATTTTGACAAATATTTTTATTTTTTAATTCAATTTTAGTTTTTATGACCTGAATTTATGTCATGTGATCCCATTCATCGTATTTGTACCATCAGGAAAGTTAAAGTATATATGATCTTTTGTAATTCAAAACAAACGTAAAATTATTAGACTTTACATAAAATTTCATAAACTCCAGGGACACATGTATTAATCATCAGCAGAATGGGCGGCACGGTGGCGCAGTAGATAGCGCTGCTGCCTCACAGTTAGGAGACCCGGGTTTACTTCCCAGGTCCTCCCTGTGTGAAGTTTGCATGTTCTCCTCGTGTCTGTGTGGGTTTCCTCCGGGTGCTCCGGTTTCCTCCCACAGTCCAAAAACATGCAGGTTAGGTGCACTGGCGATTCTAAATTGTCCCTAGTGTGTGCTTGGTGTGTGGGTGTGTGTGTGTGCCCTGCGGTGGGCTGGCGCCTTACCTGAGGTTTGTTTCCTGCCTTGCGCCCTGTGTTGGCTGGGATTGGCTCCAGTAGACCCCCCCCGTGACCCTGTAGTTAGGATATAGCGGGTTGGATAATGGATGGATGGATGCAGCAGACTTGAAATCAGTTGAACTTTTGGCTACCTGATCTGTGTCCTCTACACCACAGATGCACAATATTTCTATGCAGAAATGTGTGACATTTTTAAGTGCTACCTGATGTGTGCCATGCATGAGAAAACATTTTACAACAATTGACACTTACATTGTTTTCATTTAATTGGATATTGATATTGGATAAGACATTTTCTGTCTGTAAATATAATTCTTTATGAGCTATTCGATCAAGAGGCATCTCAAGGAATTAAAAAAATAGCTAATACACATTTAATTAAACAATTCCCAGATGCACACCTTACACATTGCTTCATCTCCCTTAAACTAGACTGAAACCTCAAAATCTTTTTTTGTTTTTGTTAGTAAAGGCAAAGTCAATGTCAATACAATTGCAAAGTAAAATAAACTATCATATGATGTCTTAAAAATATAGATCAGGCAGCATTACAAAATTCAATGTACTGTACATCAAAACAGAGCATTTGTGCAGTGAAAATCTTGTGGAGTGCAGACTGAGTAGTAACAGGACACACTGGAAATATTCTTAATAAGTAATGCAGGTAAGTCTGTTTGTATATTATAGAATGAGGACGGCCAGTTCCTTAGGGTGATTTCTTTGGGGAGTCTTTCAACTTACGGCAAATAATAGTTTTGAAGTATATGAACACAAGATGATGACAAAAGACAATGATAGGGTGAAGAGGTCAAGAAGAATAAGAGTTTCAGATAAAATGGGATTATAGAAAGTAAGAGGGGAATTATAAACCAGAAAGTCAGAGTAGGGGGGTGGCTGGGCACACCAAGGGGACAGGTATCTCAGAGACAGTAAAAGTGAAGACACATTATACACAGTTTATAATGGATTACTATAAAGCCTATTTGCTTGTTTAGATTGAGTGAACTTTTCACATGTGAACTGATGCTTAGGATTCCTTGATGCATTTATAATGTTTTTGTCTAGGCAAAGAGGAGCAATGTACTGAGATCCGGAAACCACTGATTAATTAGATGAAGGGGTTATAAAAAAGAGAAACAACAAAGTGAAAGATTTGAGGCAGAACTTTGGTGACCCTGTATAATTTGAAAGACTACACAAAATGCAGCATGCAGCAATTTGTAGAGACATCTTTCCAGATGCAAGTCCAAAACAGAACTGAAATGGCCAATTCCTGGGTTATATAACAGGAAGGGATGGGCTCAGGAGGGCCAACAATGGAGGTGACATCAGTGGTGGAGTGGCTGTCAGTCTTTCATTCTGCTGAGAGAGAAAGTGAGAACTTTCACAGGGCCAACTCCTGGTTAGCATGTAATTACTAGCCCTTAAGCTGTCTCCCATGCACACACGCATGTCAGGTTTATAAAAGGACTTATGCACCTGTTCTTGAAGCTGTGTTAAGACTTTCTTAGTTGGGTGGCAGAAGTTTGAAACAGTTTACAAAAGGACATTACAGCATCCCTTTTAGATTAAATACCATGGCATCAGACATTCATTTCTGGGAACAAATGCAGTATCTAATGTAACAACTGGAAAAAGCTTGTGGAAACAAAGATCTACACAATGTAATGATGTCGGTCTAAGGCAAGACAAAGAAATTCAAATAACAAATAAAAATACAATTAAAAAGCACACACAAAAAATACCCCAGAATCCAAGAAACTAGTACATTACTAGGCATGACAAAAGGAAGTAGAGGGAGTGGTGAAGCGTGACTAAAGATTTTGAAATTATATGATGGCAGAACTACTAAGATGTTTAAAATAAACAGGTACTTGGGCTAGAAAAATCGTGGATTGGCTGATCAATTAGGGGCAACATCAATACATCAATAAGGTATATATTTTATACTAGCAAAATACCCGCGCTTCGCAGCGGAGAAGTAGTGTGTTAAAGAAGTAATGAAAAAGAAAAGGAAACATTTTAAAAATAACGTAACATGATTGTCAATGTAATTGTTTTGTCACTGTTGTGAGTGTTGCTGTCATATATATAAACATATATACATATACACATATACATATACATACATATCTACATATATGCATATACACACATATATATATATTGTGGTAGATAGGTGGCGCTCTCGCTCCCTTGAACCACGACTCCACGACTCCACGACTCCACGACTGTCCACGACTCCAAACACCAGGTAAAAGTCCAACAGTTGACTTTATTAATTCACCACAGTGCACAAAGCACACTCTCCACCACAATACTCATTAAACTCACACAAATACTACAATAAATCAATCCTCCAGCTCCCAGATGCGTTGCCACCCTTCCACCCAGCTCAGCTCTCCGTCTGGGAGCTCCCACAGTCCTTTTATATTCCCTGACCCGGAAGTGTTCCCAATCCTCAGTCCATGTGATTCTCAATCACTTCCGGGTCAGGTAAAAGTTCTTTTCTTCACCCCGGAAGCCTGTCGCTCTTCCTATGACGAACTTCCGGGTCATAGGGCACAAAGAAGTCCTCGGTCCTCCCTGCAGCTCCCTCTTGTGGCCCCCATGGCATCCAGCAGGGCTGTGCATAAAAACCACATTGTCCATGATGCCCTGCTGGTCTTCTGGGGACCTCCATGCTGCAAGGAGGGCTCCACCTGGCGGCTTGGGGGTATTGGCTGGGATAAACGGCCGGCCTTCCTCCACAATATATACACACATACATCCACATATACAGGTATATACATATATAGAAGAGATTTAGTCGTGTTGTGGTTGGACCTGGCCAATGCCTATGGGTCCTTTCAACACCGACTGTTTGAGCTTGTACTACACCACCACAATGTTCCCAGAAAGATCGAGGATCTGATCTTGAATTACAATGATAAGTTTAGACTGAGGGTCACTTCTGGGTCACAAACATCAAACTGACACTGGCTTGAATAAGAAATAATAATGGGCTGTACCATCTTTGTTATCCTTTTTCTCCTATCCATGAACATGATGGCCAAGTCCGCCGAGGTGGAAGGCAGAGGCCCCCTGACCAAGTTGGGTGGAAACCAGACCCCAATTAGAGCATTTGTTGATGACGATCACAACAGCATTGGTGCCAGGGAGTAGGTGGATCCTATAAACACTTGAAAAACTCTTCACCTGAGGTAGGATGAATTTTTAAACCCACCAAATCAAGGTCCATGGTGCTGAAGAAGGGCAGGGTGGTCAACAAATTCCACCTCATTATCTGGCACTATCATCCCCTCCATAACCGAACAACCAGTCAAGAGTATGGGGACGCTTTTTGACTCAAGACTAAAAGATTCCACTGCCAGTCAGAGGGCCATCAGGGACACCAAAGCCTGGCTAACCATGGTAATAAATTCAGGCCTGGTGTGGATTTATCAACATTTCATCCTGCCTTGAGTCCTGTGGCCTCTGCTGGTTTACATGGTTCCATTAACAACAGTTAAGTCCCTCAAAAGGAAGATCAGCTGTTTTGTCCACAGGTGGCTGGGCCTCCCCCGCAGCCTCAGCAGCACAGCTCTGTATGTGACTAGCAACATCTTGCAGCCTCCATTCAGTGGCCTCACTGAAGAGTTTATGATTGTGTGCACAAGAGAAGCCCCACAGTACAGGGACTCTAGTGACCAGAAGGTGTCATCAGCGGGCATTAAGGTGAAGACAGGGTGAGAATGGAGGCCAGAGAAAGCAGTGAAGGTGGCAGAATCACACCTAAGACAAAAAGCACTACCAGGCAGCATAGCAGCTGGCAGAGCAGGCATTGGATACCTCCCAAATTTGCAGATTGGCAAGGAGAGACACCACCTTATTTAGGAAGAAGTTCAAGCAGGCCTGGAGGAAGAGCGAGTGAGCAGGATAGTAGGGCTCAGGCAGCAGGCAGCATGGATGAGTTGGGACACTGTACTGTAGCACAGGATTACCAGGGCTAATATCATGCGTGGCGACTTCCATCGTGTCTGGTTCCTTGTGCAAGCTGTCCATGATGCCCTACTGAGCCCAGTAAACCTACACATCTAGGGCAAGAGTAAAATGAGTTCATGTCCTCTGTGCTTTGGAAGAGGATCCTTAGAACACCTCCTCAGCAGCTGCCGAAAAGCCCTTGGTGAAGGCCGCTACCGCTGATGCCATGACCAGGTGCTTAGGGCCGTTGCTGAGAGTATAACCACTGCCATCTATTCTAGCAAGTACCATCATGCCATAAAGAAGATATCCTTTGTGAAAGCTGGAGAGAAACCCTGCCCACAATAAAAATGAGAATGGGCCTCCTCTCTATGGCTCCCAGCTGGCAGCTGCTTATTGACCTGGACAAAAAGCTGAAGTTTCCGCAACATATTGTTATGACATCACTCCAGCCACACATGATGATCACCTTTGAGGTTACAAAACACCTGATCATGCTGGAACTTATTATGCCCTGGAAAGAGCGTATGTTAAAGGCAAATGAGAAAAAAAAAACATGCAAAGCATCAGGAACTGGTGAAGAAGTGCCAGGAAAGAGGCTGGAAGATACTCGGTGAGCCCATAGAGGTTGGCTGTAGAGGTTTTGCAGGGTTAGGGTTAGGATTAGGGTTAATTCACTGTGCAAAGTCCTCAGTTACTGGGCATAACAGGAGAAGCAAAGAGGAGGTCCATTAAATCCATGAGTGAAGCCGCAGAGAAAGCCACCAGGTAAGATTAAGAGGGCTGATCCATGTGTGGTTGCTGCTGGGATGCAAGTGGCAGCCCGATCAACTCTGGCTGGGTCACCTGCTTGAGGGTGTCTGATGCTCAAAGACCCAAAACACCCCATGACCTCAGGAACATCACTGAGGATGCATCCCAGGGTAACTAGAATGCATATCTTACATATTGATTGGCTTTAGGCAGATCTACATATCTTGAATATAAGGGTAACACAAACAATTTAACTTAATGAATGGAGATGGGCAATTGAGAACTCAATATGGTTTGAGACTGCAGGAAAGGGAGAGGTTAACCTCTTACAGGCTGGATACAAAACATGGGTCCAGTTCAGCATTTCAACAGTGCCTCTCAGCATTTCAAGTGATTAGTTAAAAAGTAGAAAGACATGTGAATTGCTCTGCCTGGATCTCTTCTTAATAAAAATGGAATAGTTAATGAAATGGAATAGTCAGAAGCATCACAAAGTAGTGGAATGCAAACCCCATAACAAACTCCAACCTGTCCAATACACACCAAAGGAATAACTAGTTTAGGCAATCAGACACCTTTTTGACTTCAAACAAGACCAGTGCTGAACGGTGTAATAAATCCACTGTAACCTGGGTGGGCCAGCTTGTGTATCACTGATTGAAGAGAATAGTTTTGTCTCACTATTCAAGCACATCAAAAGTCCCTCCTTTTATCATATCAGAATTTTTTTTCTCAGATTTCAACATGTACGAGGGATGTTCAAAAAGTTTCCGCACCTTTATATTTTCGTTGAAAACGGTGAAGTAGTAATTGGGCACTAAAAAGTTGGTACAACGCTGGGAAAATCTCAAAGGAAGGTGACCATGTAGAAAAGTGCTTGTAATTTGTTTTTTAAATTCTTAATAAATAGAGTTAAAAAGTGTGGAAACTTTTTGAACGCTCCTTCTATTTGATATGTATGGTCCCATATCATTTTTATCACTGTGATGGTGATGTGACCACCAAGCCATTTTGGAGTATATGTTTTACTCTCAAGCAGTCCCATTTTGTATTATTGGTCATGGGGGCTACTATCTTCTTTACTGTTTCTATGGTTGCCTTTTGTTATGTGATGATGTAAGATCTTTTTTCCTACATGATAGAGGTGGCCAGCTCACAGTTTTCTAGTTTTGATGTAAGAAGATCAAGACAAATATAAAAAATGCCAATTGATATTTTCTACTATACTGTATTTAGGGGCAAATAAAACAAGCAAGTAATGGAATGTTTAGCAACTTTTTTTGGAATTGTCAATTGATTTTGTCTGAATTTCTGGTTTGCTAATCCTTGCCTGTTTTTTGACTACTTTTCTGCCTTGCCCTTTTGCACTTGAATCCATCTCATGGTTCTTTTTTGTGTGCAATCTTTTATTTCTTACAATCCTAATAAAAAGAAAGTCAAACTTCATTAATCAACAGCATTTGTCAGTGGTATATATTATAGATTCAACACAGTAATACTTGACGAATTTTACCATTTTTAAAGCAAATTAAAAGTTTTAATATGAGGCATAATGCTGTGTGCAAACATTAAGTAGGGACATAAAAGAGATATTTAGACATTACTGAATCCACCCAGCAGTTTACCTCTGTGACTGGTATGTTTTTCAGTAAACAAGAAACCCATTATTTTGGTTCTCAAGATTCAGAATTACTTATATATTGTTCTGACACAAAGACAAAATAAAGAGAAAGCAGCAGATGTTGTCAGTGGAAAAGGAGATAAAATATAATCAACAACAACAACATTTATATAGCACATTTTCATACAAATGATGAAGCTCTAAGTGCTTTACATAATGAAGAAAGAGAAAAAAGACAAAATAAATAAGAAAAGTAAGGTAACACTAATTAACATAGAATAAAAGTAAGGTGCAATGGCCAGGGAGGACAGAAAAAAAAAAAAAAAAAAAAAAAAAAAACTTCCAGGCCACGAGACCACCCAGCCCCCTCCAAGCATTCTACCTTACATAAATGACCTCAATCAGTCCTCATTGTATTCAGGGTTCTCATGGAAGAACTTGATGATGATGGTCATGTGGACTTCTGGACTTTAATCCATCAATGTAGGACATCACAGGGCTTTGATTGGGTGGTGGTGGCACAGGGGCATTTGAAGGTCAAAACCCAAAATACTAACCAATTATTTGCCTAAAATTCATTACTCTAAGCAATAGAAAGAAGCACACTGACTTGTAATGGTAAAAGTTGGCATCCACAATTTTCACCATGTGGAAGGACACAATACCAGCCTTTATACCATCATAATGATTGTTATGTGTTGCACTTTCCAATTGTACCAGACAGGAACCCATAAACAAAGTACCACAAAATTTCATTGCATAAAAATAAAAAATGTGAAAGAATATATTAAAATATTAAAGAATGATAACTTTGTCAAAATGAAACCTAAAGTGAAAATTATGGGTAGAACTGAATTTCCTAGAAACCAAAATCCCTGAATGACCAACATAAGGAAACAACCAAAGAAAAGAGCAAAGTAAAATAAAGAAGGGGATGTAATCATAACATATATACATGATATGCTACATTTATGTAGTCCCAAATCCTCTTAAGTAAGCACACTTAAGTAACAGACATCAGTCATGTTTCTTGCTAAGATTATGGGGGATTTCTAGCTAATTTGAGCAACAGAGGATTCAAGCCAATGTTGGTTGCACTAATTATAATCAAACAGTGAATCCCCGGTCCCTGGAACTTTGAAAACTTCAGTGCTTGCTAACTACTGTGGCACAGTGAGGTCCCAGCTCTCTTCAATCAATTCATCCACCTTTTCATTTCACTGCTGGGTCTAGCAAGAAACTATCCATGAAGCCTTGGGGCAAACCCAATTTGGACCCAGTCCAGCACACAAGCTAATTGCATGGCACAATTACCCCACTCTGAATTTGTAACATCTAGTTTTATAGCAGTGCTGTCATGCACATTTATAAAGGAGAAATCATGAACACTTATCCATCAATTTTCCAACCCGCTATATCCTAACTACAGGGTTACAGGAGTCTATTGGAGCCAATCCCAGCCAACACAGGGCGCAATGCAGGAAACAAACCCCGGGCAGGGCACCAGCCCACCACAGTGCGCACACACACACACCCACACACTAGGGACAATTTAGAATTGCCAATGCACCTAACCTGCATATCTTTGGACTGTGGGAGGAAACCGGAGCACCCGGAGGAAACCCACGCAGACACAGGGAGAACATGCAAACTTCATGCAGGGAAAACCCGGGAAGCGAACCCACCATGCTGCCACATGAACACTTAACCCTTCATATTAAATGTGGCATGTGAGATGTTTCTAAAGAAGACTAGGTGGCAATAAATCAGAAAATCCATAAAGGTGGATGAATAGCTATACAATTACAAACAAACAAAAATGGTTATCATGTTAGACATCTTTACTAACATGCATGAAAAATCAGGTTCATATCAAATGTAGTAAACATACAGTAAGATGAGATAATCAAAAACATAGCATTTATTTTATTTTTTATTGCAAAGCATAAATCTTTACAATGATATTAGCTCTAGTCTACAGATTATTTCTTCTACAAATGATATTAATCTGTTTCTTTGCGGTACATTGAAGCATAATAGCTCAACCCACATTTTCAAATAAAACTCTTTGACCTCTCTTTTTCTGCCACAAATTTCCATCTTTCAATGTCTCTTCTGACATTAATCTTATTTTGATTCACTGCTGCTCTTCTAGCTTCTATAATGTCAAACTTTACCAAACTAATTAGTAACTACAGTACAAGTCTTCTGAGATTCAGATGTATTAAACAGAACTACTTCATAATTCAAATTCATACCCCACAAAAAAATCACTAAAGTCTTAGTCTTCTCCCAAACATATGTGACCCTATTCTTGTTCTCAGAAATGTGTGATGGGTGCACTTCTCATCACAACATAATGAAATGACCCGGAGCTTTCAGTGTTTCTCAACTTGTATGTAATCTTTTCCAAGCCAAAAGCCAGGTCAAGTCTTCCACATGGTTGTCCTTAACGTTCACTTGAATCATTGTTCACACTGTGTTCATACAGTATCCAGATTTCTAATACACATAAATTAACTGAACATGGTTCTCCATTTCACAAATAATACATTCCCAACATTACAGCAATGCTAAGTGGCTTTATGAGTAGCATATTTTAAGTCTGTAGAAATTTGCAGAGGCTCATGAGAAAGTATCCCACCCATCTTCACTTTAATGTAATAAATAGGGAGTGGCTTGACCAGTTGTGTGATATGAAAATTACCCATTGATGTCCATCTAGTAACATACATGCTGACTACCATGTTTTTTCCTGGTTTGTTTGAAAGCAGAATGCATAGCAGTGTAAAGAGGGATTTGGGATAAAATTATCAATAGGAAATTATTGGACTGCTGAAAACTAATCCAAAATTGACAGACACATTCTGGCCCACAGAAATGTGACAGCCTTGGATCAGATAGTGGTCCCGCTCCAGAATGGCGATGTACACCTAAACATGATAAATGACTGAGTTATAATCCCTGTACTCATAATACTGTAGCTAGGAGCATTGTTATTTGCAGGGATGGTACCATCACTCAACCATAAAAGACCTGCCTCTCAAATACTGTTATCAAAGCATATCTAGTTTATGTATTTTTTATTTATTATTAAATAAAATAAATCCAGAATTATTCATATTAAAACCTCATTCCTACCCCATGTACTGCATTCACCCTCCCTCACAGTCCTATATTCACCCCCAAGTGAAAAATGTAATTTGATTGTGCTCTGCAGCCCTGTGTAATGGATTGGAATGCTCCATTTCCAAATAAAGCACATCCCAGACGCCTCCAATTTGACGAACTTGATTAAAAAGACTACAGCTGCTGTATATAAACCTCTAGAATACCTTGTCTACATTTACGTGCACATCTTAATGTAAAGAGGAATGTCTCTTATGTTATGGTTGGCTTTAGGTTCAATGGCAATGACAAGCAGAGACACAAACTCCTACAGGAGATATCAGAAATAATATAATATATTAATATTATATTATTTGCAATTACTGATAATGCGTTGGTGTAAATACCAGTCTGGTGGGATATTCCTCTCTTGTAGATGGTCCTAGGATGCCAGAAGTAAGTACGCCAGACAGATACCCGAACTCTTTTACTGTATGTTTTAGAGGTTTTCAGATTTATATTTCTTTACTATATTAATTTATGTCTAAACTATATGATTTAAATAGTGTGAGTCTCTGACAATGTTAGGAATTCAGCTACATAAAAGGCTTGAAGATAAAGATAAGAAAAAGCTTGTGCTTACAAAGTTAAGCAATTACAGTATGTCACAAAGTTGAAAGCAAAGACATTTATTGTGTGTGTTGTATGTGATTTGAACCCTGCCAATATTTACCATTTGGTTATTTTAATAGATGCCTTCATGGGAATGTAACTAACACATGTAAAATAAAATCAATTGCAACCGTTGGACAGTGTTTAGTATTTTGTATCATTTATTTTCGCTTCAAATGTCACGTTATTTTGTGTCTTTCAAAAGTAATAGTTAATGACTGACAGAAAAAAAATTAATTTGTAAATACAAGGTTAATTGGTCATTGTAAACTGACCTGGTAATCATGAGTGTGCATGTGTAGGTGTGTTGCTAGGCAACTGACCTAAAAGCATTTGGGTTTCACTTCTGGGGTCAAAATATAAATGTGTTTCTAAACACCTGTTTACTATGTGAGTTTGTGGAAAAATAACAAATGAACAGCACGTGTTTATCTAGTTAGTGCTCTTGGTAAAGAACTTCTGATAGGTGTATTTTTGATTAAGATTTTGGGTTTTTGACTTTGTTGTTACAATTGTGTTTGTTTGGCTTCCCAGTTACTAGTTTTTGCTTATTTTTCTGGCTCACATCTCTTTTTCTCATCCTTTATTAAAAAAAATCCCTGTCACCTTCACATTACCAGAACATAAACTTGGATTCTCAAATATGAACGACCCATAGATGAAACATGTTTACCATGACATTTACAAGTTGCAGGGAGAGGTATTGAGTCTACATAAATAAATGGCTGAACTTGCTTGAGACCTTTATGATAATGTGTTTGATGCTATTGTATCTCTAGCTAAAGACTTCAAACCACTTAAAGGGTTATATGTGGCAATTAACAAAAAAACTACATAGGGGGTTAATTAAATTCTTTCAGAGAGCATAAGGAAGGAATAAAATATTCCACTATTAAAAAAAAAACAACAGAGAAGTGAAGTGAAAATTGTATTTTTGTTGTGGAGATGCTGGGCATATTGTGCTGAATCACCCTAAAACTATTGAGAAACTTAAGAATTCAATCTATATGCAAGTTCATGGCATGGGTCTCGGTAGTCAAAACTTACTATTGTAAAAAGTTACAATTAGTTCCCAAACTAGTAAATGACAAGGAAGTGTCTGCAATAATTGATTCAGGAGCTGCAGATAATTTTATTAGTTCTGCATTAGTGAAAGCATAAAATTTACCTAGAAGATCATTCAAATTTAAAATGACGGTACTGTCAGTAGATGGGAAACAATTAGGTTCTGGGCTGTTTGAACACTTCTACTTCTACTTCTACTGTTACAGTACAAATAGAGATTTACGTACATCAAGAATGAATTGCCTTCTTTATTATCCAATCCTCATCCCTCCAGATAATTTTTGGTCTTCTGTGGCTTCATAAACACAAGTATTGATATTAAAATAGAGTGTTCAGTGAATCTCTTTTTACAGTAAACATTGCATAGATGTTTCTTGTTTTAACATGCAATAGCATGTCAGTCATACCCCTAGAATACACTGACTTTCAAGATGTTTTTAGTAAAAGTAAATCTCTAGAACTACCACCACAGCAGAAGTATGACTGTGCTACAGAACTTCTACCAGATGCTTAATTCCCTAAAGAAATTATTTATGCCTTACCCAGACCAGAACATGCTGCCTTGGAGCACTTTATACAGTACAATTTGCAAAACTGTTTTATTAAGTCAGCTAGTAAGTAGCCTTATAGGTGCTGTTTTTGCTTTGTGGAGAAAACAAGATGGAGGATTATGTCTTCGCATTGACTACAGAGAAATAAACAAAACAAAACAAAACTGCAGTAAAGAATATTTATCTGCTACCACTTATCTCTTCGTTACTGAATCAAGTGACAGAACCAATGGTGTTCTCTAAATTAGACCTGCACAATACAAACAATTTGATTTGAATTACAGAGGAAGATGATTGGAAAACTGCTTTTAATACTGATAACAGGCTCTATGTGTACAATGTAATGTCCTTTGGATTGTTATATATGCTGCCTTTCTTTCAGTTACTTGTGAATGACTTCTTTCGAAACATATTACGAAATTATGTACTAGTTTATATAGATGCCATTCTTATCTTCTGTAAAGATACAGAAACTCAACTACAACATTTGCAACCTGTCCACCACACTATCTTCATTGCTCTGTGACCTCACCCAAGGCCAGGGTCTATATCTGAGGTATGTTGACAGCCATGTCCCCTGCCAATGGATTTCAGCAGTGGGACATGCGGTTGATGAACTGCTTTTATGGCCAGCTCCTCCAGGTATTCCTCCATCCTCAGACAGTTCATGGCAAACTGAGTAGTATATCCCTCTCAGATCTGGACCCAGTGTGCTAAACTGCTCTCCTTTTAAAACTGTCATCCTTGAGGTTAACACAAAGTTCATCCACCAAAATATTGCCACATGATATATCCTGGCTCTGTGAGCCACCTCAGCCAAGGCTAATGGGAGTCATGCACCCAAGCCAATGGACTTTAGCAGTGGGGACTCACAGTCAAACTGCTTTCTTTAAATGCTCCATCTCAGATCTGAATTCATGGTGCTACAATGCCCTTCATTCCTAAAAGACAAATACAGTAAAACACTGTGATAGCATTTCCGATAATAGCAAAAACTGGGCTTTCCTGACTCCCTTATGAGTGATTACAAAAATTATAGACACTAGTTATTTGATCTGAGACTGTCCTTTCTAAGGCAGCACAAATGGTTCAGCACTAGATTGTGATGATTCAGAATGTACAGCTGCTGACTCTTAACACACTGCTCTTTGACCATCCAGCACTGTAGCTGGTATAGTGTGGTGCACATTATCTGACTGGTTCTGTTTTGCTACAAATAATACTGCTTTGAACAGTGTGGAAATCAATTACAGGTAAAATTTCGTTACAATGAACTCCCAGGGACCTAAAAAATATTTCGTTGTAACAAACATTTTGTTGTAATGAGATTCTGTATTTGTTATTATAGTGCGTTCTTTAACTTGTATCCAGGCGTTTGCAATTATTTCAATAGCTTCTTTCGCGTTAATTTTAATCTCCTCCTGCTTACAAGTTATGCTGACGAGAATTTTTCTCAGCATTTCCTTGCAATAATACACTTTCAGGGTGCAAATGATGCCCAAATCCAATGGCTGAAGCACTGCTGTGCAATTGGGTGGGAGGAATTCAACGCGAACATTATCTAAATGTGGAAGCATGTTGTGGGAAGCACAGTTATCAATCAGGAGCCGAATCATTATTTCATTATTGAGGTTTCTGAACTCTTTTGAGACTCCCCCCCCACTCCCCACTCAATGGGAACGACATGCTGAAGTGCGTCCTAACGCGCGATTGCAGCGTCTTTTTGATAGATTGTTTGTCCATTGTTGGGGCAGGGCAATAGGAGGCTCACAGCGCTGCAGTGAAGCGCCACAGAAGCAAATCATAAAAGATCAGGTAGCACTGTAAGTCTTGCACCCCAAAACACGAGGCTTAGTCTCAGTACTTTAGCAAAACTAGCTTTATTCAGCTTGAGACAGGAACGGCACAGTTATTTCTTGTAGCGTGATCTGCCACTCTGCTATACACAGACACAGCAGTCAAGCAGGGTCATGGCCAGGTCATCCATCCATCCATTGTCCAACCCACTATATCCTAACTACAGGGTCATGAGGGTCTGCTGGAGCTGGTGCAAGGCAGGAAACAATCCCCGGGCAGGGTGCCAGCCCACCGCAGAGCGTGCACACAAACACACAAACCAAGCACACACTAGGGACAATTTAGAACCGCCAATGCACCTAACCTGCAGGTCTTTGGACTGTGGGAGGAAAATAGAGTACCTGGAGGAAACCCATGCAGACACGGGGAGAACATGCAAACTCCACACAGGGAGGACCCGGGAAGCGAACCCACCACACCACCGTGCCACCCGTGATCAAGTAATCCTGTTATCTGCATTTACAATTGATGTGCTTCTAACCTTGCATCACCCATCAAGATCTTTTATGTTTACTTTGGCAGAGAGACGTAGCATATCTGTGAGCCTGCTATTGCATTGTACAGACATGAAGGTCACATTTTGGGATGCTCTTCGGCTTGCTGTCTAGTTGGGGGAGGTCCCAAGACAGTTTACAAACCTCACATCTTCTTGAATGGGTGCCACATTAATAGGAATGTTTCTTGAATGAGCATCACTGAACCACATAAAAACGGCTTTTTCGACGTCTTCAAATGTAGCAGTTCACATATGTTTGCAACCTGAGTTTTTCAACTTTTTTTGCTCTGTGTTTCAAGAAAGTTGACAGTGTCAATGGCGAAATTCCATATTCACTGGCAACGCTTTTTTTTCTTTTTGCCGCAATCGAGATCTGCAAAAAATTACAGTTTTTTTTTCTAATATGAACTGTTATCGTTTTTTTGTGTCTGCCGTTTCTATAGGAGGGTGACAATGAAATAAATTCCAGTGGATGTTTTTCAAATGTAATGAGCAATAAGCAAAAGGTATCACTGAAAACCGCAGGAAAAAAGGCAAAAAAAAAAAAAAAAAAACAGTATGAGGAAAGTTTGAAGAAAGAAAGAAAGTACAGTGTTTCTGTTTGGAGATTGTTGTGCACAACTGAGCTTCGGCCACAGAACTAACTGCTCTGTGGATGATTCATTTAGGCATTTCAAGGTCTTTTGAGCACTTTGTTGTAATGAAAGTATCTGCTGAATGTACTTCTTAGTAACGAGATTTGTATAGACTTGTGTCATATGGGGAAGCTGTCGGGACCATAAAAATATTTCATTGTAATGAAAATTTTGTTGTAAAGATATTCGTTGTAATGGAATTTACCTGTATATGAAATGTAAAAATACTAGTATAATGAATATTTATAAAGCCCATTTCATCCTTCCCTGTAATTCTGCTTGGACTGCAAATTGAAATGAGGCCAGACAATTACAAATAAAGTTAAAAAGATCCATCCATCCATCCATTATCCAACCTGCTATATCCTAACTACAGGGTCACGGGGGTCTGCTGGAGCCACTCCCAGCCAACACAGGGAGCAAGGCAGGAAACAAACCCTGGGCAGGGTGCCAGCCCACAGCAGAAGTTAAAGAGATATTGTTTAAAATTGTTCATAAATTTTATCCAGTCCACTTTTTATTTTCTAAGTTAAAACATGAGGGGGGTGATTTGTGTTCATTTTAAACTGCTAAAGTGAAGTCTGTGGTGCATTTCTTGCTAGCACTACATTTTCAATTTATTTTGGACTGCTTTGCAAAGTACAAAAGTTGTATTTCAAATCAAAAGATTTAGACATTTCATTTTATTGTGTAAGAGAAAACATGGAAAAAGAATGCTTAATAATTATATTCGGTAAAGTTCATATTCATAAAACATTCCTTGTATTTTGTGGGTGGTTCCCCATGAGGCATGAGTCTAATGCTAAGTATTCCTAAATGTTCAGAAACAGTTTCTTTTTGTAAACCTGGAGGGCAACATTTACAGTGGGATATAATAGCGAAATAAAATGTCTTCAGTCCTTTTTAATGTGGCTTTTGAAGAGACATAAAAACTCTTAACTATACAGGATAGTGATTCCAAATAAGGTGCAATAGAGTTTGAAAGCGCATACACAAAATATTTAAAGGCAGTCTCTTTAAACTATAGGTTAATATTTTTTGCAAAATGTAATTTATTTGGAGAACTGGGATATTTACTGTTTAAAGCAATGTATTTACGAACATGAACTGCTGCAAAACAAGTAATATGTTAAGATGCAAAGTAATTGGCAGTGCTTAGGTTTCTTGCTTACACCTTTTAAGATATCAGACTTTAATATTTTAGCATAGTCTGGTAATCATGCACTTAGGTTCACATTGTGGGCTCATGCGTCTACGGTGTTGCTGAAAACTCAAGTTTCCTTACTGGCTCAGGTGAGTCAGAGAAGCATGTATCATTAATTATGGTCTCTGCCTCTATTTGTCCAAATGTCAAGTAACCAGGTTAGTACTTATGCCGTTTTCTTTAACTGTTGTCAGGGGAATCGACGATGTGGGTCTCGCTATCTCACTGTCTCTAGGTCCACCATGGGAAAGGAACTTTCGTTTATTAATTATTTATTGGGGCACTATCAGGTAATACGGGAGGGTATTTGAAGATGGTTGACAATCCGCTTTGCTGTTTTTACGCTGCTCTGCATTATTTCATTCTTACAATTTTGCTCATCGACTTTCTATTCTTTACAGTGGCTTTCTGTTTTCAATTGTATGGTGGCTAATTTCATTATTCTCTCGAGGAATGTTAGAGCACTGCCCCATAGAAGAAGTCGCGTGTCACCGATCTTCTAAAGCGGCATAATGCAGACATAGTTTTTCTTCAAGAAACTCGTGTTATGTAAAGATGAGCAGCGTGTCGCTTCTAGGCGCTATCTTGTTGCTGCGTTATGATTTTAGTTAGACGATCGTTAACAACTTAAGAGTCTTGCCTCCAGAGTGACGATGACGGAAGGTGTTGTTACGCTTTAGCAGAGCTTGGTGGCAGGGAACTTGCCTTGTAAGCGGTTGATGTGCCAACGCTGTACAGACGTGAGCTCTTTCCTAACATCGCTGAACGCACTGTCATTTGTTGGATTTGAACTTATTACAGGTATCTATGCAAGTTGTTTCATGGACCTCTTCTAGATAAAGCCCCTCCCCTAACCAATCAGCGCTTTCCACCCGCCACTTCCGCTTTGGCCAAGTTTATGTCTGATCTGACATTTGCTGATTCGTTCCGACTCCTTAACCCATCTAATAAAGAATTCCCTTTCTTTTCAATGTATCACAAATCTTCTTCTATAATTATTGTCATTATCTCTAAAACAATAGCATCTTACTCCCCTAATGAGTTCTTGCTTTCCAGTGTCTTTTTGATCACAGAGTTTAAGTATTAAACCTCCATCTTCTGCTTTTGTTCTCTAGGCCTGCACGATGGCGTTTCTGCACTTCACTTTAAAATCTGATAAATGTATTGGACAACTCTTAATTGTTGTCACATATGCTTTTTCATTCACTATAGAAGAACTAATTCTAAAATGGTAGTTTTTTGTGAAAACATTTACAGAGTTGCCATAGTTTCTAGAGGGAGGGAAGCAATCTTAGTTTCAGATGGCTTTGTTTTAAAAACATGTCTTAATTTAATGTCAGCATTATTATTAATAAAATTCCCAGTTTAATCAGATAGCACGTCCTAGCTATACCATTTTCCCCATTGTTTTCTGTATAAAACTATATTTTTGTAAAGCCACTTCAAAGTATTAGATGTGTCAGCAGCTTTACAGGAGAAAAGGGGTTCAGTGGCAGAAAATAGGATTATGGAAGAAATAAGAAACTATTATGAGTAATGCTGTCATTTATATTACACTTTGAGATACTTCCAGGATTCGCATTTGAGTAATAATTTGCCTTTTGTGTTTTTTTTTTACTATTTTTGGACTAATGTTCTGCTGGAGCCTGTGGTGTAACAATGGATTGTGCAGATTGTGCAAAGCACAAGGGTCTACGAGCTTGGGGGCCGTATAGATTTTAAAAAATGAATAACTTAAATCACTTGCACAGTTCATTGCATTAATAATTCACAATTTCACTGACATGTTTGGACCATCACCAGGCAAGAATCCATGATGATATTATGTATTTGGCAGGCCTATGGTTTACATGAATTTAGACTTAAGGATTGCGGAGGCTCGGAGCCTAATCGGAGGCACAACACGTCCTAGCCCACCTTACAGAGAAGTGCACATTCCCAAATTTGGAGACCTTTCATGTGCCATAGCAGACATGAACAAAGAAAGTTTTGAAGGACCTCACATGAATAGTGTAAATATACATTATTACCGTAAATAATTGTTACTTTTGTACTTTGATTTGATGTCAACAGTTTTCGAAGTTCAAACTAGTAAATGGTAAATCATAGCAATTCTGTTGTTAAGTTATGGCACCTGTTAGTTGGAAAACTCCGAATACTTGAACAATTTTACACTTTTTCTGCTCTCGCCAAATGACACCATGTCTACCAGTAGCAAGCAATTTCTGAAGCTGTGAACTAAGGGTGGAAAATGTTTCTCTTAACTCCCTCTCTCCACCATGGAAATTTGTGCCTTGGTCAGACAGTAGCTCGTAGGGTGTGCCCGTTCGAGCTATGAACCTTCAGAGTGCAATTAGGAAGGAATCTGTGTCAATACTAGTAAGAACATCCAAGTGCACACATCGGGTAGTGAGACACTTAAAGATAATGTCCTTCTCACAACGCCTATCTTAACCTGAAACGGTCTAAAGCAGTCCATGCCAGTGCTGAAAAAGGCAGGTTTTTGAAGCCTCAATCTTGCTAGGGGTAGGTCTGCCATCTTAGGGATAAGGGGCTTTGCCTTCTGTTTACGGCAATCGGTGCAAGTATGTTGGAATTTGCGAACTGCTTCTCTGCCTCTTAGGATCCAGACATTTCTCCTTAATTCGGCAAACACTCTCTCGGGACCTGGATGATGAAGTTTGGCATCATATTCTTGAATAATTAATTTAGTTACTGGATGGTGAGGGTCTTAAACAATAGGATGAATTGATGACTGCTCAATCTCTTCAATACGGCGCAATCGCCCTCCAACTCGGATAAGCTGACATGATGTGTCAAACTCTGGTGCTAAAGTAAGAAGTCGGCTGGTGGCAGGAACAGGCTTTCCATTCTTCAGAAACATATATTCTTCAGGAAAACTGTCTAACTGTGAATTTTGAAAGATAAGAAATTCTGACATTCGATAGTCTTCAGCGGTAGGACTGGTTTGATCACCCCTTCTTTGAACTACAGCTTCTACTAGTTCCCTCCATGTATGGTATTCCTTAGGGTTAGGAATCAGAGGAGACGTCACCGTACTACCACAGAAGACACTCTTCCGTTGCTCTGCTTCAACTTCTGGAACCGTAATATTCGGCCTTACTGGCCATTCTGACTCAGGTTTATAAAGGAATAATGGGCCTTGATTCCATCTGTGTGGTACAGACAATTCAGCTAGTGTTCGACACCGTGTGATATCATCTGCTGGATTCCTGTTGGAGTCCACATACCTCCAAGAATGGCGATCTGTTAATTCTTGGATTTCGGCTATTCTGGTTCCCACAAATACTTTAAAGTGGCAGGATTCAGACTGAAGCCAGGATAACACAGTTGTGGAATCACACCACAGAACCACTTGGTTTATTGTTAAAGTAAGCTCATTTTCTAAGAGTTTAGCTACCTGTGCTCCATTTAATGCAGCACACAGCTCTAGTCTTGGTATGGTTTGTCGACGCTTTGGTGCAACTCTAGATCTGGCCATAATGAAGGTAAGATGAATATTACCATCTTTATCTTCGGTTCTTAGGTAAGAAACGGAACCATAAGCTTGTTCAGGGGCATCACAGAATATGTGAATCTGTCTGGTAATAGGGAATAAGTCGATATCAACAGGTGTGTAACATCTTGGGATACTAATATTATCCAGAGCATGAAGTTCTCCTTCCCATTCATTCCAGGCTCTTAATAGATCTTCAGGCAACATAGGGTCATCCCAATCTCTTTGTTTATCCCACAATGTCTGGACCAGGACTTTGGCACGTGTGGTGAATGGAAGAATATACCCCAAAGGGTCATACTGACTGGCGAGTACTCTGTATATGTGGCGCATAGTAACAGTTGTCTTCTGCACTGGATGAGACTTGTACTTGAACGTGTCTGAGGAACAATGCCACTTCAAGCCTAAAGTGGATTCTGTGGAATCTGATCGATCCTGAGACAACCAGAGTTCTGTACTGATTGAACGAGCTTCTTGTGGCAGATGTTCTAGTATCTTGGGAAAATTGCTAGTCCATTGACGAAGTTCAAATCCACCATTTGGCAAAAGATCTCTTAGTTTGTCTATCAGTTGCTTTGCCCTCTGGGTTGATGGTAGACTCTGCAAATAGTTGTCTACATAGAAGTTCCTTTCAACTAAGGATCGGATCTCATCCCCTGATTCAGTGTTGTCCATTACATGTCGTTGAAGAGCAAAAATTGCACAACAAGGACTACAGGTGGTGCCAAATGGAAGTACTTGCCATTCATAGATAAGGGGGGAAATGCTACTTTCCGAATTACGCCATACAAAACGGGGTAGAGGTTTATCTTCAGGTAAAAGGCGGATTTGGTGAAACATTCCTTTAATGTCGCTACCTACTGCTACAGGATGTTCCCTAAAACGTAAGAGCACTCCTAATAGGGACGGACTGAGGGCTGGCCCAGGGAGCAGGTATTCATTCAGGCTATGTCCATGATATTTAAAAGAACAATTGAATACAACCCCGGTTCTTACCATTATGCTGAACCAGATGGTGAGGAATAAACCAAGATTCTTCAGAGGAGGTGATTGTTTCTGCTGGTAACTTAATAACATATCCAGCCTCCTCCAGTTTTTTATTTCTTCATTGTATGCAGCTGCCTTTGTAGAGTCCTTTGACAGACGTCTTTCAATGCTTCGCAAACTCGGCATAACAGCTTCTTGGTATGCTTGTAGACAAGGCATATCTTTCTTGCGTAACAGTGGTGTGGCATAGCGGTTTACACCACCTACCATTACCTTTATCATTTTCGCATGCAGTAGATTTATGGCCTCTTGATCTTGTTTAGACCTTGTTAGGAGTCTCTCATTTCTGTAAGGTATGATGTCTGTTTGCCAGAGTCTTTCAACATTTCTGAAAAGTTCAGACATTGAAGGGGTGAGGGTAATATGAAGGCATTGCTGTGGTTGCAGGTTCTCCTTAAGTAGTTGCGCTGGACCTTGTAATGTCCACCCTAATCTGGTCTTAACTGCTGCAGGACCCCCTGGTGGTCCAAGGCGCACAGGTGCTATAGGGGTGATCAAGTGTGGATGATCAGCTCCAATCAACAAGAGAGGGCATGCTCTATGAACAGGTTGTAGTGGAAGACCCTTTAAGTGGTTGTATCGTTGCTGTAAGTCTGCTATTGGGTATGAGTGTTCTGCCAGACTTAGTTGATCAGCTGTAAAGACTCTTGTGATAAGATAATTCTTGTTAGGTTGCGAAACTGAAGCTATTCTGAAGGATACTGAAGCACCATGCAGTGTCTTCACATCTTGTCTAATGGTCCTTAGTATTAGAACCTCTGGTTCTCCTTTCAGACCTAGTTTCTGGGTAGCATCAGATAACAGGATTGTTCTCTCTGATCCATCATCAAGAATAGCATAAGTGTCTAAAACTTTATCTTGGTGTTGTAGACGAACTTTGATTATTTTAAGGAGAACACGGCTGGAGCCTTCGGGTTTATCTAGGTACAGAGTTTCGCTTGTAGAACTCACTAAACAAATTTCTTCCTTTGGTGATCGATTGTTTACTTCATGCAGGATTTGAAGATGCTTCCTGTTACAGAGATGACATGGTTTCTTCAGTGTGTACTGAGCAGCTTGATGGGCTCGTCCACACCTCCAGCATCTATTCTTAGTTTTAATCCAGTTGATTATCTGCTCCTTATTAAGCTGTTGAAATTGAGAGCATTGACTCAGGTAATGCTCAGTGCTATCACAGTATGGGCAGAAAACTTTGCTCTTCTCAGGCTTCTTACTTGTAGACTGTGACACGGATGCTGATGATGTCAAAGTAGGTGACACTGAAGATTGCTCTGTGCCATGAAAGATAGTGGTCTGTCGGGTTTTTGCTCCTATATCTCTTCTGTTGTCTGGTCTGTGCATCGCTCGATCCTTGTGTCCTTTGACTCTGGTCTGGCCTTCATAGTTTTGGCACCAAGATTCAAATTTAAGCCATTTTGCTAGATCCAGAAGAGTATAAATAGTGCCCGGTTGGTAGCACATTTGTCTTCTAAAGGATGATCGCAACTCCGAAGGTAATTTGGTTAGTAAACGAGCGACATGTGAGCCACAACGTAATTCAATATCACCTTCTGGACCTAAAGTTTGGAGTAGGCCCACTAAGGCTTGTATCTGAAGGGCAAATCTTTCAAATCCTGCTGCATCACCAGGTTGAATATCAGGCGAGTCCATAACTGCGGCTATTTTGCTCAAAGTTAGGTGATGAGGTTGTCCGAATCTTTCTGTTAATGCTGCCATTGTGTCTGTATAGGGAGTAACCGAGTTCAGAAATGAGTCAGCTATTAGACGTGCCTCTTCTAGCTTCAGATGATCCAACAACACCTGATATTTAAAGAGCTCGGTGGCATCTTCTGGCAGTAGGTTCACCAGAGCTAATCTGAAACGGGCAAACTCACTGGGATCCCTATGACTGAAATGTGGAATTGTTGGTTTTGGACCTCTATACGTCATTTCTTGCTTAATAAACCTGTGCTGCTGTCCTGTTTGAGCAGAGTGCAACATGGGAGGATAAGAACAGTGCTGTTCGTGAGGTATTGAATAGGTTTAAGTCAGTTCTAGTGGCTCCGACTTCCGAAGATCTTGATATTGTCTAATAGGAGTATGCAACAAATAACTTGGTTGTGGGGAACAATGGTTTACAGATCCATACATAGGAGAAGATTCTTCACATACGTATTGAATGCCTGGGGGTTCTGGAACCATAAGAGCTTGCTGCTCTCCTGATGGTCTATGATGAATGAAGTTTCGGCCCGTACTAGGTTCACTGTCATCAAGAGAGGTGCTTTCTTGTTTATCTGCCACTTGTCTATGCCGCGGAGCGGGTAGTGGGGGAGTATTTCGATCAAAGTTAAAGGCAATCTTCTCTGCTGATCTAATACGAGTTCTGGGTGCAGGCACGGGGGGAACTTGATCTTGGGTCAGTTGCCTGTGAGTTGAGGGCAGTTGTTGATTTATTTTTAACTGCTCTTGAATGCCTACTTGCATCTCCCATAAGCGCCTGATCTCCTCTCTCATGGACTGTGTAGTCTGTCTTAACTGTTGATTCTCAAGTTCAAGGTCGTGAATAACTAAGTTGTATCTCAGTGGTAAGAAATCAGCATCTTCTGTTTGAAGTAAAGGTGTTTTCACATCTTGTACATCCCACCGATCCACTGTAGTGTGCAATCTATTCTCTCCTCCATAGGAACTGTACTGAATGGTAGGAGATGAGGCTGCAAAGTGATTTGTTGACTTCATTGGGATGTAGTATTTATTGGTATACTCTTGATATCTTTCCTTATCAGGTGATGGGCGTGCTGTATGGGCCACAGATGGTAAAGGAACTTGACCCGGATACTGAACTTCAAATTCTTTAAGATAAGCTGGTGGACGGGTCAAGCGTCGAGGACGGTCACTGTAGAACTGATACTCTGACATCTTTCCTCCGTTGTAAACACACTTTCCGGCTCGAAGGACCAAATTTTGTAACAAAGGACCACCTTATCTTTAGTATGTTCAGGACTTATAGTGTTCACTCCGGAGTGTCGATCAGGACACTGGCAAATGATGTAGAGAATTCCACACAGCAGCTTAGATTGAAATTGAACTCATTTATTTGAAGATATACACCTGTATTCGAATAGGTATAGGTGTATTTGTATGTGTGGTCTACAATAAAAAAGAATACATAAAACTTATTGATAAAGTACCCAAAGTCCACTAGATGGCAGTATTACTGAAATTAAGCACTAGCTTACCAGCAGTATAGAATCCAAATCAATAAAGTAATCAGTACATGTAAACGACTTTACATCTTAACATATAAAAACATAAAATACAAGTAAAATGCAAACGAACCCACCTCTGGTCATCAACGCACACTTATCTTAACTCAGTACACTGCTGATTCTTACTTATATCAAACAAATGCGGAATTGACTATTGCGGCACTCGTGCACCTTCTTCGCTTTTTTAACATCCCATAATAGACACTCTTGTGCATGCTGGGAGGTGCACCTTTAAATGTGATCCTTGTCTCTTTATAATTGATATCTCTCTAACAGGAGGGGCCCACCTCAGGATGCTGCAATATACATTTCTCTGTAAAAATCAATAATCTATCTATCTATCTAAGTTCTTTATCATATTAGGAATAAAATGTATTTCACTATTTAGTAAGTTCCCTTGTTACTTGGTTTGAATAATACCTCAACTTCACTCTTATGAAGACTGTTCAACCGTGTGATTGCAAAGCAGCATTGATCATGTGATCTTTTGATCCACTGTTAATTTATTATATTATTATATATTTTTCATAGTGAATGTTATCATTATTTCATTAATGACAAGAAATAAAAACAAAAAAATGTTAGATACAAGGAACATTAACTGAAAAATTATACATTAATTTTCTTATTTAAGAAGGTATGCACTATCCACTGACCCATATTGTTGTCCTCATATTACTTGGGATCAACAGTACAGAATAGTGGGGAGTGTGGAAGAGAGGTGAAGAAGAGAGTGCAGGCAGGGTGAAGTAAGTGGAGGAGAGTGTCAGGAGTGATTTGTGATAGATGGGTACCAGCAAGAGTGAAAGGGAAGGTCTATAAGACGGTAGTGAGAAAACCAGTTTATATAGGTTGGAGACTTTGGCATTGACAAAAAGACAGGAGGCAGATCTGGAGGTGGCAGAGTTAAAGATGTTAAGATTTGCATTGGGTGTGACGAGGATGGATAGGATTAGAAATGAGTAGTACATTAGAGAGCCAGTTCAGGTTGGATGGTTTGGGACAAAGCTTGAGAGGCAAGATTGCATTGGTTTGAATATGTGAAGAGGAAAGATGCTGGGTACAGTATATTGGGAGACGAATGCTAGGGATGGAGCTACCAGGCAAGAGGAAAAGAGGAAGGCCTAAGAGGAGGTCTATGGATGTGATAAAAGAGGACATGCAGATAGTGGGTGTGACAGAGCAAGATGCAGAGGACAGGAAAATATGGAAAAAGATGATCTGCTGTGGCGACCCCTAATGGGAGCAGCCAAAAGAAGAAGAAGCACTATCCAGTGGCCCATGTAAAAAGTAATTGCATCTCTAGACTAAGTAACATGTTATCCCACTTGCAGCATCAATAACCAGATTGTGAAATTTCCTTTGTTTATAAATACATCCCTCACAACAAAGATGGTGAACCATCTTTGTACAGAACATGGAGATCTTGTTTCAGGAGTTCAATATCACCTCAGAATTATAGGTGTATTCTTTGACTAAGGCCAGCAGCAGCACACTACACTATTTTTACTCAGAGAAAATGTCAGAATTAGTGATTGCAGATGCCGGATCTTGTCACCTCAAGAATGTCAGAGAACATGGCAGATATAGCAAGAGTTGGTAGAATGCATGGCTCGTTCATGACTTTTCAGCACAATTTCAAATTTCCAAAGTATTGCACACTCACAGCATCTTGACAGTCAATTATGGTGCCTGATAGTGCTGGTAGCTGTGTGAATGTGTTCCAGGAATGGTGAATTAAACTGTAGTCTTTGCCTGTTTTTTTCCATTCTGTCATTGGACAAACCCCCATTCTGCTTCTTTCCTTGCAGTTGCATTGTATGCTGCACAGCTTTTTTAACATAATTTTAATACAATTCTTTGGTCTATATAAACATTCTTAAAAGACAGTGGCTATGTTGCATATTTTTTACTACCAGTTGTGGTTGTAGATTAGATTCCTGGAGGAGAATAACCTGTAGCTGGTGTAGTAAAGACCTGATATTTGTCTTAAGGGGCAGCATGGTTATATTCCAAGGTTACCACTGCTGCCTCACAACCCCAAGGATCTAGTTTTGGAATTTCAATTCAATTTTTTGCAGAGTACAAGTGTGGCTAGGACTGAAGGTGCAATAAAACAATTAGTTTCTAATTAGGAGTGTCATCACACCTCCACACTTTAATTTGTCAGACATCTCTGGAAACAAACAAATATCAGAGTCTTTCTCCTGACAAAGTACATTGCATACTGCCTCATAGGCTTGAATGGCAAAATAATGAAACAAAAAGCTTTTAATATTTATTATACATTCATCCTCATCCGAAAAAGGATCAATGTATAATAAATATTAAAAGCCACCGATATAACTAGCAATAATAAGTAGAAATAAAATACAGTATATATTATTTAGAGAGGGAAGGTGTCACACTGGCTGACTCACAGTGAGGAGACCAGGGTTTCCATCACATGCTGTCTCTGTGTAGAGTTTGAATGTTTTCCCCGCGTCTGATGGTGTTTCCACCGAGTAACTTGGTTTCCTCCCATTGTCCAAAGACATGCACGTTAGGTGAACTGGTGAAAATAAATTGGCCCTTGTGTGTGTTCACCCTGAGATGGACTGGCACCCTGTCCAGGGTTTGGTCCTGCCTTCTGTGCCCTGTGCTAGCTGGGATAAGCATGAGACCACGATTAAGCAGGTTGGAAAATGACATGACATGCATTGTTAGTTAAATAATACTATTTCCTAAGCAGGTTATTGGTATAAGCTTGATGCTTATTGAACATTCAGACACAAAGACATACTGAAATTGATTGATCTTCACTACTGCATACATTATGATCAGAGGTCTTACACATATTCATAGTTGCATTGTAGTAATAGTATATATATTAACAACACATTTTGTGTGTAAATAAGATCTTAAAATACCCAATAAATCAGAAGTAATTTCAGTAGATGCCATAAGCAATATGAAGTACGTAGAAATTACAAAATATAGTCGGGTGATGTTGATGACCAAGAAGAGAGAAAAAAACACCAGTCCTCTGTTTTTCCTAGGCAAATCAGTCACTGGGGAGCATACAGTTGGATATACCAGACAAACCTTAATAGTTGATTTGTTGTAGGCATTGCCCTTTAATAGACTGTTTTGATGGCCATAGCCAATATGTTGACATTTATTGCTATTACACGGTCAGGTGTAGACACCTTTTGTGACCTTACTACATCAGTCTAAGATGGCAAATATGCTCTGGTTACTAACTGTTTGATCCTCTATAAAAATTAAGGAGTAAGAAACACAAACTACTGTCAAGGCATTGCATCATTTATTTTGACTTCAATTTTGGCTTAGCATTTTAATTTTGATGTATGTTTTCCGAGGTTATTTTGTCTCTCTACCTTGGTGTGTATATTTTTGACTATGAATCTGTCTTACCCCTCTGTAGAACTTTCAATTTTCCAGGTATTCCTTATTGCTCTAAATAACTATAGGAACACCAGCAGCCTCTGCAGTGTTCATTCAAGACTTCACATACAGTTGTAGTTTTATTTACACTTGGAATTTTAAGTTGAGATTATACTGTATGTATGCTTCAGCATATAGATGCTAATAAGTTTTGTTAAGTAATTAGGGCCCAAGCTATTTAAAAAGTTATATGTAGGAAGATAGATTTTTAAATTAGCCCTAAAACGTAGTTGGTTCCAGTGTAAAGACTTAAGAATAGCAGTCCTTCCTAGTCCATGTCAATTAACCAAAAGTAAGTATCATTGTAGTCATTTCTAATAAATCACATGCAGTAAAGAACTTATTTCTAAGAAATACCATAATTTCCGTTTATCTTTTAAAATATAAAATGCAGCTTTTTGATGTTCTGGAAATGTGTGATGAACTAGTGTCAAAGATAAATCTACGTTATTTGCTAATTCAATAAATTTAAGGTTTAAGCATTCTCAGATAAAAAGAGAGAGAACACCTCATGCTATCTGTCTCTTCCAATATTTATTGTGGTTTTTTTCTATTTAACTGCAAGTATTTATATCTTCTTCATTCTTTTAACTTATTGGCATAATTAATAAAACAAGTAGATAATGTTATTTATTCTGAAAAATATAGCTGAGTGCAAGTTATAAATTATAAGTGCAAGTGAAATGAGGACAATGCAATAAAATAATTAAACTAGAGCAAAAGAGACAAATTCCTGTCTGCTTCACATCAAACTTTTTTTAATCAATAATTGTGATCAATAATTATTATCAGTGATATAGTTTGCAGGATTTGAGAAAAGAAGAATGCAGCTTCCATGTCTTATACTTAAACATACGTTACACTGTGCTATATGCTCATTGTTCTCTCTTCCAAAGATTAGCATTTCACACTAGTCAATATAACTTAAAAAGTCTGTTTTTTACCTCATGAAGGAGTCTAGAAGAATTACTTCTTAATGTGACCAGCATAATGTTTAGGTTTTAGAATAACAATAAGTAGAAACAGGAGGCAAGTCCAAAACTGAGTCTTAATGTTAATGTCAAAATAATTGATTGTCCTTTCTTAGGGGTGCCTGGTGCCATAAATATATTCTAATCATACTCCGTTTTTTCTGCCACATCTCTAGAAATGAAGAGGTTGAGCTAACTGGAGAGAAACTGATGCTGGAACACATTAAAAAGAATATTCCAGATAGTCATGATCACGTTTGCAAATTGTCACAACCATTCCATAGAGGATGCCATATCCCTTCATACAATCCAGTACATCTGAATAATAAAAACTGTTAGTAAGAATCCTGTTTTTATAGATTTGCAATTCAGCATGTTCTACAAGCAAGACTGACCACCAAACTGCTCAATTTAAGATATGGCACTGCACTCTGCAATTGGATATTGGACTTCCTAACCAGATGTGATGCTGCCAGTCCCTCAGCATGTGTGGGACTGGCAGCATCACATCCTCCATGCTAACCATCAACCCAGGAAACACCACAGGGTAATGTTCTGAGCCTCCTATTGTACTCTGTTTACCTCTAACTGCGTGACCAAGCACAACTCTAACTTCACCATTTATCAGCAAATGATGAGACAGTGTACAGAGAAGACTGTATTGCCAAGACAACAATCCATCCATCCATTTTCCAACCCGCTGAATCCGAACACAGGGTCACGGGGGTCTGCTGGAGCCAATCCCAGCCAACACAGGGCAGGAACCAATCCCGGGCAGGGTGCCAACCCACCGCAGGACACACACAAACACACCAGGCACATACTAGGGCCAATTTAGAATCGGCAATCCACCTAACCTGCATGTCTTTGGACTGTGGGAGGAAACCGGAGTGCCCGGAGGAAACCCACGCAGACACGGTGAGAACATGCAAACTCCACACAGGGAGGACCCGGGAAGCGAACCCAGTCTCCTAACTGCAAGGCAGCAGCGCTACCACTGCGCCACCTTTCCACCCACGACAACAATCTCACCCTTAATTCCACCAAAACAAAGGAGTTGATCATAGATGTCCAAAAGCAGAAGACAATTTACATTCTCATCTATATTGCAGGGGATATTGTTGAGTGAGTGAGCAGCTTTTCATTTCTTTGAGTGACCACACATTTCATCTCTTGTCGAAAAGATTCATCAGCACCTCCACCTAATCAAAAGTCTGAGGACAACTCACATTTTTCCATCTGTTGTCTCAAATGTCTACAGATACACATTGGAGTTTATCCTCCTGCAACCTCCTGCATTGCAACCTGAAACAGTATGAGTCAGGTTGGGGAGCCTGCACTGGTACAGCTCACCCCAGGCAGACACACAGTCCAGTCCCACCCTCCGGAAATGACCATCTATCTGCCGCAGCTAGGTGTTATGTGGGCGTCCCCTTGGTCTGGTCCAGCCACTCAGGTCCTCAACAATGAGGATCTTGCGAGCCAGATCACCCTCAGGGAATTGCGCCACATGGCTGTAACTGATGCTCCCTCACAATGCAGGGAATGTGACTCATTTGAGTCTCCTGAGTAACCGCTCATTCGACACAAAGTCAAACCAGCAGTAGCCAAGGATTTCCAGAGAGACACAGTACTGAAGGAGTCTAGTCTTCGTCTCAGGTCACTGGATAGCATCCATGACTCGCAACCATATAGCAAGACAGGAAGCACCAGGACTCTAAAGACTTGGACCTTCATATTTTGCATAGATATCGGGACCGCCACACACCCCTTTCCAGCGACCTCAACACTTGCTGCCTTACAAAATATAATTCAAGATCTCTGCCATCATGCACAGTCACTTTTCATACTCCTCCCTTCTGGCAAACTGTACAAAACAATTGGCACTTGCACCAGTAGATTTAAGAATGGTATCTACTTACAAGTTGCAAGGTTGCTGAACAATCATCATTTCATGTCTTTCAGGCTATTCTTTGCTTTGTTCGTAGCAAATGAAATCAGGAAATCATTTGATACCTAGAATGTATTCAGATGCATTTATGATACCATACCAAGGCATTGTCTTGGAAAGATGCTAAAGAGATTTAGTAGAGCCACTCTGTACAAAGTAAAGGGTAATATCTTGATATAATAATAAAAACATATTGTACTCAACAAATTCTTTAAATCAGCCATATTAGAATTGATATTTTTAAAAGATATGCCAGAATAGTTTCCCACAATGTCTAATAAATAGGCACTGTCTTTCAGCAAATGTAATATGTGCAAATGAAACTTTCAAAGCAAAATCAAAGTAAAAAAGTAAGTAAATAAATAAATAAAGCCAGGTAAGCCCATGGCAGGGATACTCCTGGTTGTACAGCAATAATAAGGTTCTTTAAATAAGGCTAAATATATGTAGATAAATATATTTCAGTTTAATTAATTAATACACACATCTCTCAGAATATATATGTGTGTGCAGTGATTCATTTATTAGTTCATTAATTTCTTAAAAATTTCTTGTATCATGCAATTGTCAGATGAGACAGAATAACATATCACTTTATTAATGAAGTTAATTTCTCTATTATAAAAAAAATCCTGGGAGGGAGATTAGGGAGATGAGACGTGATCTTCTCGGAAGACAATTTGACATCCCATGAGAGACTTTAACGTCACGCGAAGGCAATTTGACGTCCCGCGAGAGACATGTTAACGTCACGTGAGACAAGGCAGTGAGACCACATTTAAAACAAGTTCACGGACATCTAACCAAGCAGTTGTTGGAATGCTTTTGGCAGACAGACAACATGTGCTCTTAAAACAACCACAAGCGACAAGCAGAACACGAAACTTGCCAGCAACAGCAGCAGGAAGCCAAGAGATGATCCGAACGCTTCTCCTTAGCGTGCATTCAGCACCCCCCTTTCACAACGCGAGCAGCAGAGACGCGAAGTGGCAAAAGGACAGCTGCTGTACAGGGTTTTGAATGATCGACGTGCAGCGCGACAAAAAGAACACTCAGCTCACCAGCAGCAGCAGCAGAAAGACAGCAGATGATCCGACGGCATCTCCTTAGCGTGTGTTCAGCCGTCCCCCCTTCACAACATGAGCAGCGTTATACTCCTGCAAGAGAGATTTAACCACACCCGGAAATAAAGGACAAGTATTGTTTTTACAAAAGTTTTAAAGTAAAAGTGAAAATAATGCATATGTAACAATTCTAATGAAAATAACAATCTCTTTAAATTGTATATCCGATAAACCAAACCCGGAAGTGGGCAAGCGAAGCGAGCTGAGGGCGGAGCCTTCTAGTCTATTATATCTAAGTCAATAAGGGTTATATTACTATTGTTAAAGGTATCAGTTTAACAATCAGATGCTTGTGCTCACACCACCTGCAATGCACATTTAACAGATAGTGACAAACTTCAGTCTAAGTGCCTTAGGTTCATTAAGAAAACACTCTCATTTAACCTAAAACGTTTTCATATACTTCTTCTTTTCATTGTGATCTTTTTATTAATAAACTTGTAGGAATAGTTTTGGGGTCTTTCAATAACAGGTAACAACACAAAAGAAAACTTATTTAATCTACAATAAAACTTGACTCTGTTTCTTCTTTTCAGATTTAATAAAATTCAAAGGTTTCTTCTTCAAAGCTGCTCTCCTCAATAGGACAGGAGGGAAGTTCCAAGGCACTCCAGTTGAGAGCTGACCCGTTTTAGTTTTTATGAGAAACTAGGGGGCTTTGCCCCCTGCTCGCTTTGCTCGCCAACCCCCCCGCCTGCGCTATGCGCCAGCAACTTCGCGTCTCTGTTGCTCGCATATGTGGATTTCATGTTCATCAAACAACAATCGTTTATTTCTCGCAGATATGCCTCTTCATTGGGAAGAAACACTACTTTTCCCTGATGGCAACACGAATTAGATGATCTACAAGTCTTCGACTTAAAGTTTAGATAGATAGACAGATAGATACATACTTCTGTCATATCACCTAGGTCGATATATTCGATCTCTTTTCACTTTTACCTTTTCATCAATATCACATTGAATTGTGATTCCGTGTTTGGAATTACATTGTGACAATGCCTACAAGAAATGTACCTGACAATAGCATTCACACAAATGAGAAATGATTGATCTGTGTGTGTGGTTATGTGGGCAGGACTTTTCAAAATCTCTTTCCATAACCTCTTGTCTCGCAGGGCTTGAAATTTTCTCTTGCAGGATTTCACTTTCACCAAACAACAAATCTTTTAATTCTCGTGGATACGCCTCTTCATTGGGAAGAAACACTACTTTTTTTTTTCCCGGCTGGCAACACAAATTAGATGATCTACAAGTCTCTGCCTTAAAGTTTAAATCCAAACAATATATTCGATCTCTTTTCGCTGTTACATTATTTCACCGAGTAATAATTTCCATTTGTTTGCGTTAATGCGTTCTTTACTATCCTTTTTTGAGACTTTTGAATTTTTGTACTTCCATTATCTCTAACCTGCTCTGCATGTGTACCGCGCAAATGTTTTTGAATTCTTTATGACATTCTACTTTGTCATCTACTTGTCTTTTATATCTGGCCCCAGGCGTAGTTAAATCTCTTGGCACAAAGTCTTGCAGGACATGAAAGTGTCAATCTGAGAAAATCACTTCTTGTTTCCTTCCAAGATTTTTTTTTTTTTTATAATAGAGAGATAAGTGATATAAGGGATGGGTCCCTGGGCTACGAACTGAGAAAACTAAAAGGGGAGTGTACAATGAGGAACATTCTAGGGGAGCCAAACTAGTAACATAATGGGTCTTGTAATTGAAAACAAATCTAATGATGCAGAATACATTATGCCCTAGAACTGTCAGAAATTACAGAATTCCTTGACCAATGGTGTTAACAATAAAAAATATTAATAATATTTATAAATTAGACACCTTGGCAGAATCAAAATTAGCATTCTTAACTGATAACCACATGGTTTGTACTATCTCTATTACCAAGTCTAGAAAACAAACTAACAGCCTATCAACAAAAGCAGGACAAATCAAGTGCTGGTAAGGCTAGATGAAAGCTAGTAGATGAAAAACAGATACACAGAATAACATAATGCTTTGTTTACCACCAGATCTCAAAGTGACTTTCATTTTTAGAGGATTGGAACAATAGAGATTGATGAGCTTGGTCTGTTCTCGATAAAATATTTATGTTCAAAATGTACAGAATATAGACAAGTGATGTGCAATCATGTGAATAAGCAAGTACACCTCATGAAATGTATTTTTTGTAGATCATCTACAACTGGAGAAAATTTCAAACAATTGTTAAATTGTCCAGCCCAGGCCGCCTATCAAGTTCAGCCCAAGAACAAAACGCAAGATGCTGAAGGAAGTCTCTAAGAACCCTAGAATTTCACCACAGGACCTACAGGTACTTCTTGCCACTGTTGATGTCAAAGTGCCCAAATCTACCATTAGAAAAAGGCCGTAAGGAGGAAACCTTTTCTTGTCTACAAAGAATATCAAGGCAAGATTAAAGTTTGCCCATGAACACCTAGGTAATGTCCATGACTTCTGGAGCAATGTGTTCTGGACAGACAAGACAAAGACAGAGTTATTTGGCTACAGTTGTAAGATACATTATAAATACTGATGTATAAAAAGCATACACATAGTACAAAACATAATTCTGTTACTATGGTGCTAGCTAGCTGTGCTTGTACTCTGGTGTCTCTCATTGCTAGGCAACTGTTTTACACTATTTTAGCTTATTTATTACCTCATATAATTTGTTAATTAACTGTGGCATTTGATACACATAACATAGAGTAAAATAACAATCTCAAACCCTCATACAGTAGTTGTACTCAGGTTGCCAGTGCTTCATTAATAATGTTTTTCTGCACTAGTCTCCAATGTTCCAAAAATTCCTGAGTTCTATTCTTATATTGACTAATATTCCATAATCATATAATTATTTATCTTTGGTCATCAAAAATACATAATACATGATACTAATTTGTGAATAAATTGCAATAGTTTGAGGCAGAAATACTCATCTCTGTGAAAGGCTGCAAATCTTTACATCACACTTTCTAAAATTACATTTACATTTGCTTATTTGGCTGATACCTTTATCCAAGGCAACCTACAAAATTTAAGATACAATTGGTGACATTTCATTTTGTTTTCCAATTGGAGCACAGGTAGGTCAAGTGATTTGCTCATGGTGAACCAGTGTTAGTACCAGGATTTGAAGTCTAAAGCTTTAACCACTACACCACAATGCCTGCCACTAAACTAAGCTAGGAAAGATAACCAGCCTTTCAAAGTGAACCCTTGTGTATTTATGGCAAATTTTGTTAAATTCACCATACACTGCCACGCCAAAATAATTCCTTATTACTTATAATTCTAATGAAAACAATGTTCAGTTTATGAAAGAACATATAAAATATTGAACCATGCATGATTGTACAATAAAGATTTGTAAATTACAGAAATTGCTTCAATGTGATTTTTTTTTGTGTTGAATTACCTGTGGTGGTAAATGTTTCAGTGTTTTGCATAAACCGCATATGAAAGTACTTAAGTACATAATTCAAATTAATACTTTAGTGTGGCAAGGAGGAGCAGCACGTTTCATTTTTATGTGTTCATCGTTTCATATTCTTCTCATGTTTGTGTGTAACTTCCCAAAGTAAAGGTGAACAGTGTTTGTAAATGTGGCTTGCTGTGAGTGTATTCTAGCATGAATGTTCCCTTTATGGGCCATTTGGGAATGATTTCTGCCTTGCACCCAATACTACCAGTAAAGAGATCTTCCGCTTATATAAACACAGAAGGTCTGACAGATGAGAGGCTGTACTGCCATGGAGAAGGAACTGTGAAACTAAAAGAATAGAATGGAGCAGGAAATGAACTGAAAAGCCTAATTTGAACCAGGTGTCAAACCATAAAAATTGAATATCTGTTGCCAATACAAAAATACTAACCAAAATCATAATCAAATGATATATTGGTAAAATGAGAGCCCTAAAACACACCAAAACCAAACATGAACTTCTACTTTTGAATCCTCAATTTCGGAAACTGCCAAGCATTTGGTGCCAGCTTATTGTTATTGTTTGCTTTCTTTTAAAAAATTTTCTACCATCATATCGAGTCTTTTTTTGTTTTTTATGGGGGTTTTGATATAAAGGGGGTCAGTTTTTCTCTTTAAATTTGTATTTTAAGATTTTTTAAAGATGTAAAGCTTTGTTTCACATTATGTTTGGATACCATTAAATTTATCATTGGTACTGCCATTTTGGGAATTTCTACAATGTCACTACGGAAATGGAACAGACATGAGGGGAATGAGATGAGACCACCAAAACAGGATAAAGGTCATTGCTAGCACTTCCTGGTCATAATCTTCTCTGTGTATAATAATCCTAGCTTTGTTTTCTCATCTTTTTAGTTTAATATTTTGGCTCAGAAGAAAGACAATACCTACCTTTGGTTTTTTGAATTAAGCTTTGTTTTTTCAATGAATGTTTCATTTTCTGGCTGCTGCTGTAGCATAGTACTTACAAGGTGTGTTACACTGGTGATATCACACAGAGAAATTTCAGAAAGGCCATTCATCCATGAACTGTGTGATGTGTCATGGCAACAGGATTACAAAATGCCAGCACCCATAGAAAAACAAAAATGTGATAAAGCAAAGCAAAAACATAGCAATAACAAAATTCCATATTATTTTAGATGCCATATATTGCAAAAGTAATAACACTGAAATATTATCTGATATTCAAAACCTCTAGAAAATGTAAAATCCTACTAAAATATACAATAAAAGAAGGAAATATTACATTGTAATATTGTGCTACATGCCACAATGAAACACAAAAATGGAAGAAGGCCTCAAAAAAGCATACAAAATTCAGACCTGACATTATTTTATGTCTGGTAAGACCTTTAAAGTTCCAAAATGTTCAAAGTTGTCCTTTTATGAGTACAATAACAACTGTTTAAAAAACTGTCTGGTCAAAACACTTTTAAAACAGTTTAAAACATTTAAACTATTAAATATATAACAACTAAATATTATCCACATTTGGTCTGAATACACCTTTTTCAGAAGCAACACATTTACCAAGCCATGAAATTTGGCCAACCTAATACAGCTGTAATCACTGACTTTGTACTTTGCAACTGAAGTGAAAAAATAACAGAGTACTAATGCAGTCACAAAGGTTTCTCTAATAACCAATTAGCATTTATAAATGACTAATTAAAATAAGCTAAGGGAATTTCTCATTAGGGTGGCGCAGTGGGTAGCACTGCTGCCTTGCAGTTAGGAGACCCGGGTTCGCGTCCTGGGTCCTCCCTGCGTGGAGTTTGCATGTTTTCCCCGTGTCTGCGTGGGTTCCTCCAGGCACTCTGGTTTCCTCCCACAGTCCAAAGACATACAGGTTAGGTGCACTGGCGATTCTAAATTGTCCCTACTGTGTGCTTGGTGTGTGTGTGCCCTGCGGTGGGCTGGCGCCCTGCCCGGGGTTTTTTTCCTGCCTTGCGCCTTGTGGCTGGGATTGGCTCCAGCAGACCCCCATGACCCTGTAGTTAGGATATAGCGGGTTGGATAATGGATGGATGGATGAATTTCTCATTAGGACACTGAAGGATTGTCTACTGAAAATTGGGCTTTGCAGTCATATATGCATAGTAAATTTAAAATCAGTTATTTCAAGCAGTAATAGCCATTAGCAACACTATTTAAAGGAACCTTGATGAAACTAGGTATCCATTTCTATCAAAAACATTAATGTTTCTATTTTCGAGTGTGTTCAATCTTTTGAGTGTTAGTGTACAAAGATGGGCCTTTCAAAGTGAGTATTATTACAAAGAAGCCAATGTTGCAGAATGATCTATTTAAATAAGTTGGACTAAAGTATTTCTAAAAAAAATTAAATTGTTCATAAACAGTAATCACTCCCCCGGTTTGGACTATTTGACATTCTAGTCAGTTACAATACAGAATTCTTCTTAATTTTTTTTGTTAGGGGTCCCCACAGGGGATCATCTTTTTACATATTTTCCTGTCATCTGCATCTTGCTCTGCCACACCCGCCACCTGCATGTCCTCTCTCTTCACATCCATAAACATCCTCTTAGGCCTTCCTCTTTTCCTCTTGCCTGGCAACTCCATCCCTAACATCCTTCTCCCAATATACTCAGCATCTCTCCTATGCACATGTCCAAACCAACACAACCTTTTATCTCTAACTTTGTCTCCAAATTGTTCAGCCTGACCTGACCCTCTAATGTACTTGTCCCTAATCCTGTCCATCTTTGTCACACCCAATGCAAATCTTAACATCTTTATCTCTGCCACCTCCAGCTCTGTCTCTTTTCTTTTTGTCAGTGCTACTGTTTCCAACCTATATAACACAGATGATTTCACTACTGTCCTGTAGACCTTCCATTTTACACTTACTGGTACCCATCTGTCACAAATCACTCCTGACACTCTTCTCCACTCTGCCGTTACTCTGTATTGTTGATCCCAAGTATTTAAACTCATCCACCTTCACCAACTCTTCTCACTGTATTCTCACAAATTCTCTGACCAACCTTTCATTCATACACATTTATTCTATTTTGGTCCTACTGACCTTCATTCCTCTCTTCTCTAGAGCATATCTCCGCCTCTCCAGGGTCTCCTCAACCTGCTCCCTACTCTCATTACAGATCACAGTGTCATCCGCAAACATCATAGTGCATGGGCACAACTGTCTAATCTCCGCTGTGAACCTGTCCCATCATCATTGCAAATAAGAAATAACAGTCAATCTCTGATGTAATCCCACCTGAACCTTAAATGCATTTGTCATTCCTACAGCAGACCAAACCACTGTCTCATTCCCTCATACATATCCTGTACCACTCTTACATACTTCTCTGCCACTCCCGACTTCCTCATACAATACCACAATGCCTCTCTAAACCATACTGTTGCTCACTAATCATCACGCCCCTTCTTAACCTAGCTTCCACTGCTCCTTCCCAAAGGTTCATTCTTTGGTTCATCAATTTTATCCCTTTGTAGTTACTACAGTGCTGCACATCAACCTTATTCTTTAAAATCTTCTTCTCCACTCCACAGGCATCCTCTTACTTTCCAAGTTTGCATTAAACAATCTGGTTAAAAACTCCACTGCCACCTCTCCTAAACACTTCCATGCTTCCACAGGTGTGTCATCTGGACCAACAACCTATCCATTCTTTATCCACTTCATAGCTGTCCTTACTTCCTCCTTGTTTATTCGTTGCACTTCCTGGTTCACTGTCTTCACATCACCCAACCTTCACCCTCTCATTCATCAACCTCTCAAAGTACTCTTTCCATCTGCTCAATGCACTCTCCTCATTTGTATGTTTCCATCGTTATTGTTTATCATGTCTAGACAAACAGTACAGGTCCTTTTCTCCTTCTTTAGTGTCCAGCCTCTCACACAACTTATTATACGCCTTATCTTTAGCTTTCGTCACCATTTCACCTTATACCTTATCTCGTTTTACTCCTGTCTACTTTCTTCATCTCTCTGACTATCCCACTTGTTCTTTGCCAACCTCTTCCTCTGTACACTCTCCTGTACTTCCCCGTTCCACCACCATAGTTTCTCTGTTATTCTTCTTCTGTCCAGATGTCACACCAAGCACCCTTCTAGCTGTCTCCCTTACCAGTTCTGCTGTAGTTGCCCAGCCATCTGGTAACTCTTCACTGCCACCCAGTGCCTGTCTTACCTCCTCCCTGAACTCCACCTTACAGTCCTCACTCTCCTCTTCTTGCTCTCCAACATCATCCTCTTGCTCTCCAACATCATCCTACAGACCACAATTCCATGATGCCTAACTAAGCTTTCCCCTGCCATCACTTTGCAGTCTCCAGTCTCCTTCAGACTGACCCTCCTGTATAGGATATAATCCACCTGTGTGCAGCTTCCTGTACTCTTGTGTGTCACCCTGTGTTGCTCCCTCTTCTTAAAATATGTATTCACCACAGCCATGTCCATCCTTTCGCAAAATCAACTACCATCTGACCTTCTGCATTTCTCTCCTTGACACCATATACCCATCACCTATTCATCCCCTCTGTTCCCTTCACCAACATGTCCATTGAAATTGCCACTCTCTCTCCTATGAGTACAATCTCCACCACTTCATCCAACTCAGTCCAGAAATATTATTTCTCATCCATCGCACGCCCAACTTGCGAGGCATATGTACTAATAACATTCATCATCACACCTTTGTTTTCCAGCTTCATAATCAACACTCTGTCCAATACTCATTTCACCTCTAATACTCTCTTGAAGTACTGTAGATAACCCCTACCTCATTTCTCTTCCCATTCACAACATGGTAGAACAATTTGAATCTGCCTTTGATACACCTGGTTTTACTCCCCTTCTACCTGGTCTCTTGCACTCACAATATATCAACCTTTCTTTTCTCCATCATATTGGCTAACTCTCTCCCTTTACCAGTCATGCTACCAAAATTAAATGTTTCTACCCTCACTTCTACTCTCTTACCCTTCCTCCTCTCCTCCTGCCACCGGACACACCTTCCCCCTCTTCTTCTCCTTCAGTCAACAGTAGCCTATTTTCCCCCAGCATCCTGGTGGTGGCTGTTCTTAATCTGGGCCTTGACCGATCCGTTATGGAAATCTGTATTGTTGTCCGCATATTGATCTGGCAAGATTTTACTCCGGATGCCTTTCCCTCCCAATTTATCCAGGCTTGGGACTGGCATGAAGAAACACAATGCCTTGTGTATCTCCTGTGGCTGGGTTCCAATACAGAATTCTAATGTAGTTAATTAATTAGCAGTTGTTACTACTGATGAACAACAAGAAAAAACAATTGTACAGGCCCATTCTACATTAGTGAAAAATGCATACAGAATAGCTGCTGAAAAAAATATTAATAATAATAATTTTACATGTATTGTTCCTGGCAAATACATGTAATTTGTATGCAGTTTTGTTACCCATCAAGAAAGGCTCTGAGAATGAAAATGTATCTTAAAACTGTACATAATTAATCAAATGAAATGGAATGTACTGAGGTCCTGCTTATAGTGAAAACCAGCCTTTGATATTAAAACGGGAAAAAGAACATTGACATTGGATTGAAGCTGACTGGAAAAGATTATTATGGCCAGCACCCTGGAAGAAACTTTTGTCTTTTGCAGATGACACTGGTATTTGGTATGTACTTAAGGAAGAGGCAATCCTGGCAATCTGTTGCATACAGTAACCTTCATTATGCAGAAAAAAAACTGATTCATTTTGAGATAAGGTGCTTTATTTTGGCCATTTTTGAACCCAGAACTGAACTTTAATAATACCAGTAACTTACAACCCAAGTAAGCAGCATCATAGGATGCCAAATGCAATTACAAATGTTTCTCTAATAATCAATTAGCATTTATGCATGATTAATTAAGGACAGGCTAAGGCAATTTTCCAATGGAACACTGAAGGAGTGACTGCTGAATATGGGGCATTGCAGTCATGTGTCAATAATAAATTAAAAATCAGTCACTTTAAAGTAGTATTAGCCATTAAAAACACTACTAGTGTAAAATCAATTTAACAGTAACTTGATAAAAAATAGGTATACATTTCTATCAAAAACATGAAGATTTTTGGGTGTAACCAAAGTTTTAACTCTTTGTGTACACATATGGAATTTTCAAATAGAGTAATATTTTAAATAAGTCAATGTTGCAGACTGATATGTTTAAATAAGTTGGGCTAGAGTGGTCAGTATACAATTTTAATGTAGTTAATTAGCAGTTGTAACTACTGATGAACCCCAAGTAGCTCTAAAATGACAAACTGAAGAGAAAATTATATAGATCATTTTAGAGATAGGTTATGAATAAAAATGGAATTGCTGCTAAGCAAAATAATAATAATTTAACATATTGAGCTCATTTTTGTGACCCATCCAGAGTGTGAAAATGTATCTTAAAACTGTACACAATTAATTAATTTAAATGGAATATGATGAGGGACTGCTTTAAGTAAAAACTTGTCCTTGATATTTTGACTGTTGGAATTTTGCGTTAATATTAAGTACGTACGTGTACTTTAATTAAAGTACATTCATATAATTAAAGTATGGCTTGGAAATGATTAACAGTTCAGTTTGACGGATGTAAACCTCTTCATAACATCAACATAAAAGCTAATAACACAGGTTTTAAATATGTCACCTGACGCCTACAGTCATGAACGGAAGGCAGTCCACCAGTTTCCTTTGCCTCCTGGGTAGAGGTGAGGTGAGGCAGGAAGTGTTGCTCCTTACTGGCTAATTGAAGGCCTTCTTTTAAGATGCTCTCTCTGTACAGCCGCCAGTGGCGCTCTATAGAACACACTCTCATGGTTAAGAAATTATTATTTCAGTACACATGCCGAGTCGCTGCACATCTACCACACGCTTTTAACTTTGTCTGTTACCTCTTGAAATACTGGGTGTGTCTCGACAGGTGTTCAGCCACAATTTAAAGTTTAAAGTTAGCACTCACGAGCGTTTGTGACACAGCGCTTGCGCGCACTGAAATAAAAAAATAAATAAATAAATAAAAAAAGGTGCGCGTCACCGCCCACGCGCCGGGTACGCGTTGACGTCACTGCGCATGCGCAAGAGGATTTATGGCAGGGGACAAAAGTGGCACTGGCGCTACATTGTACCCAGAACGACTCGGGTAAGAAATCTAGAGAATATTTTTGTGGTTTTCATCGTAACTTGCAGGAAGTAGTGCTGGACTAAGTTGACAGTGTATGTACAATATTGGGCTAAGGTGCTGAAATGTCCTGCTCAAGTGAAAAACAGCATTTAATTTTTTTCTTACCCCGCCTGTGATTTTTTTTCCCTTCCCCGTCTGCTTGTAGCAGGGCGCTATTGCCTGCTCTCACGCATTGTTTCGCTCGCTCTCTAATGGCGGACGTGAGGCAGTGCTACCGATGGACTGCGAAGGGGCAAATAGTCGGTAGTGGTGGGGGAGGGGATGGGCAATTATTTTCTAGTTGGAGTAACTACGCGAGTTGTTTGTTTTTTTTTTTTGGTAGAGATTTCTTTCTCAATGGGAGTGAGGACGACTGATAATAATAAACGTTTTTATTTAGAAGGCAAACGTTGGGTAGGGTGCTATACTGATCGATGTGGTACCCCCGGGGGTAACATGCAGGGATCATAATGGCCGCCTGGGGTATTCATAGTTGCTTATTGGAAGTATTTTTTTCCTTTATTTGTCTTGGTGAACAGGGCGAATGTTCGTAGTCTTTGAGCTATTCGATTATTTTCCGTTCTTTATTTTTTAACGCGCAGCTTGACTTTGATATTTTTTAACGTGCTGCATACTGAAATGACCTGGCGTCTACATGATCTTAACAAACGAAAATGTTGTTGAACCCTGGTCATATTTTACCAATAGAATTATATTTTAACGCACTTTCACAACTTAAAACAGGCTCGTTCGTGATTATTTTTAAATTCCCGGCTACTTCTCATGCGGCGAGTGCGTGCGAGCAAATGTGTCATTTAGCAATGGCGCAGCACCCGAGGGGTCGGCGTGCAGAGCGCGCGCCACTAGCGAAAATAAGTCGGGCCCGCCAGGCTAAAGTTAGTCGGGGCCCTAGAGCTCGTTACAGGTAATAGATTCGCCTCCACCTCCTCCACGAAACGGTGCAAGTTATGAATGAGCGTGGCTGAGGGTCGGGAATTAGCAAATGCTGTGTCTACGGTATTTTTTCGTGCCTTTTTCATGTTGAGATTGGTGACAGCCCATGTTGAGAGGTTTTAATTTTTTTGGTTGGTTTAAGTATTGACAGAGAGTCTACGTTATTGATTACGTAGACACACAAATTATATAGAACATCTGTACACAGTGTATACATGGGTAATGGGGGGAACGCTCACCCTGTTAGACAAGACACTTTTTCCAACTTCAAGAGAGCAGCAGTTAAGGTCTACTTGCTTGTTAATGTTCTCAACTTTATTTTTTATATCCTAGTTTCTGAATTATACTTTCCTGGGTCATAATAACGAATTTTTCCATTAGAATTTTTCACACATTCGATTAAATTTTCAATTGACAGTGATGGTGGTTTTAAAGAAAGATCGGACGGACGGATGGATGGATGGATGGATGTTTGGATCTTTCACCGTTAACGGTTGCTCTTGACACATGTAAAGCTTGTTGCAAGATCTGTCCAGTTGTAATTTTTTTGTGATTGAGAGTGGTGTCAAAGGAAATCTATTAAACTTGTCTTTCATAGTATTGCATCTTTTGATTGTGAAGTGTCTTGTTGACGGTGTGCTTTGCAAAAGGCCTTGTAATGGTAACTTTCAGATAATTGGGAAATACAGGAGATTTGAATTGCTTTCAACTTTACGATGCTATAGAAGTTGCTTTTGCATGCTGTTTAATGTTGCTTTTTCCCTTACAGTTTACCAGGTTTACATCAATTTCAGAAAAAGAGTAATTTTCGTCTTGAGTGGCCCTAAATGACTAGTTTTAAAATCTTGCCGTAAAGAGATTTGTTAGCATTATTCTTTATTAGTCTAAATTTACTCACACTGGGCTAGTTTAGGAACACCAGTTAATGTAATTCATGTGTTTTTAAATTGTGCCCACTGGAAAAGATGGACACAAACCATGCAAACATAGAGAGAACATGACATTCCCAACGTGTAGCAACCGAGTGCAGAATTTGAAACCCGCGAGGCAGCACTCCTGTGCCATGCAGTACAGAGTGTGTGTGTTTTTTTTTAATAACATCACTCTTGCTTGCAATTTTTTCTTTTTTATAGTTATAAATACAGTGGCAAAAGGCAATCATAATATTTACAGTTTGTCATGTAGCACACAATTTCAGCCTCCTCGAAGATTTATTTATCAAGATTAGTAACATGTGAAGTGTTTGCTTAATTAAAATGTAGGTGTATTATGTTTGCTATACAATGCCACATAGTATGCAAATATCCCATCAACAACAGTTTATTCACTTTTTAGTAATTTTATTTTATTCACCAGTATATTTGTGGCCATGCAGCTTGTGTTGTGCATACAGTGTTTCTGAATTCTTCTTTCAGACCCATAATTTATAGGGCCTGGGCCATGGAAAATGTTTTGGAGTGGGAACAAAATTGTTGCAACAGCACAGTGGAACTTTAAATATCAACCACAATAAACTCAGAATTAACAACAAATGCACTCTATTAAAATCTGTCATTATAAAAAATCTTCCAGGTTTTTCATTTCATTATCATTTTAATAACCTTTTTAGAAAGTAGTTTTATTTAACTTCCTGTAACGTGCCGCCTTTAACAGAATATGTTTATAAATATTAATGCAAAACAAATGCTCAAAACATGGAATATTCACACCTATTGTAATTAAGAAGCTGAATTGACTTGCTAAACAAGCAGTACAGACTCAAATAAAACGACCAGCAATGCACTTTACCCCATAACTGATATATGAATGCTGAGATATTCACAGAAACAGTTTGTTTGAGAACTTGTTTTTCGGCCTTTGTAGTGTTAGACTAGTAAGACTTATGTTTGTAGCGTTTTAATATGGGAAAGAGATGAAGTTGAAGTGAATTGGACAGATGAGTGCTTACGTTGCATGGGCATGTCATTTTTGGTATGCATTTTTTGTTAGTCAGAAAACTATACTAATCACTAAGTACAGCTGTTTTTTTAATGTGTAAGTTAAGTAGACAAAAAGTGTGTTTTGCAGTATGGTAAGTCACTGCAGCTATTATCTCCTTCCACTAGCTGTTTGTTTGCTGATACAGTATGCAGCGTAACAGTGAATGTTTTTTGGAATTTTGCTTGTGTGGGTTCAATTTTTCCAGAGATGGTTATTGGTGTAATGGTACAGAAAGGTAGCGGGTAGGTTCACACTAAGATTTGGATATCACTATTCGATACGAGTTTGGTACAATGAGATTTAAGCAACAAAAAATTCAAAGTGTACGACTTGGGTTTCTTTTCATTTATTTTGAACAGACAGCAGTAAAGGTTACCATCCATGAACCCCTGAGGTAGTCTAGTCAATAGCCTACAGCCTGTAATATATTAAACAGTAAACGCATAACACACATTCTTGCTTGTATTTTTTTTTATGTATAGCTGATAAAAATACAGAAGGCAGTAAGTTGCAAACTGAAACATCTCTTGTGTTATTTAAAGAAAACACCCTTGATAGTAGAGAGTGTTTGAGATAGCAGGTACAGTCAGGTGTCATTTTGCCAACTGGCAATTTTGGTACTTTATAACAAGAAGGAACTAAAATGTTTTAAACAGTGCAAGCAAACTCAAACTGAGCATACACATTTGAAGACCTGGATTTTTCATGTGCTATTCAGAGCTAATAAACTAGGCGGTCACTGTGAGAGAGCTTTTGGTAGCATGAGATGTCCATCAATCAGTTGTTAATGCTACAGTAGGTGCAGTGGACAATCTGTGTTTAATCACCACTCATGTACGCTGGTAAAGTCCAGCGACCACTGATTGGTTTATGTGCAAACAATATAATTTTGTAGCTTTTCTCTTTTGTTATTTTTTATCTACTACTATATACATTGTTATGGCTGATAAATATAAGTGTGGAGCTGGAGTTGTCTCAAAAAATTGAAATTATTAAACGTTTACAAAGCAAGGAAATTGCTTCAAGTATTCCTTCAATTTAAGAAGTAAGAAGAACAACAGTGAGCGAAATAAAGTGTGATGCTGACAAAATTGAAAATCATGTGAGAAAAGGAAACCAATGACGGTAATATTTAAAAAATAACAAAACAATGAAACGTGCTAAATATAAACATTTGGATATTATTTATCAATGATTTGTTCAAAAACAAAGCCAAGGAATTCTAATATCGGCACCTATAATAATTCTAAAAAGCTATTAAGATGAATAAAAAACTTGATGGGGATCATTCATCCAAAGCAAGTGCTGAATGGTTGGAAAAAGTTAAGCTCTGCCTTGGCATTTGACAGTTGGACATTGCAGGAAAAAAACTGAGTGCAGATAGTATAGTGATTGCTGATTACTGCAAGAAACTACACAGGGAAATAGCCAACTGAGATCTGGTTAGATACCAAGGGTATAACTGTGACGAGACTAACCTAAATTGGAAGGCATTTTTTTGATTTTGTCCTCTGTCTGAAAAATTATCTACTGTGTATCATTTTTAAAGTAGCTGTTCTGTTATCCATCTTTTCTCTTATCTGTCATGGCCTCAGTTCCGACCCCGATGGATAATCAAGGTTTTAGTGTACATGCAAATTTTAAATTGATTTAAAATGCAGTTTTATTAGAATGTATTTCAAAAACATTTTATGTTCTAATGCATATAATTGCATTCTGTCATTATTGTTATTTCCAAGTATGACTTTGTCACAAACAAATATTGAAAATGGTCAATCTTTCAAAATGGCTCAGTAAAGTCCTTGAATTCACCTGAATGTAATGTTTTATACTTTCTGAATTGTTATAGTAAGTAGAACATCAGGACACAGTTTGCTTTGCATTAAAAGTTAAATTCTTGAAATTGGGTGAGGATTATGGGAATTCGTTTGCTTTATGGGACAGAGAGGAGGTCACATTGTCTAAAGGTATTGTTATATTTATGTTGTGAAACAGCTTATAATACGTTTTAGGTGGAAGGCATATAGCCTTTAAGGGCTGCAGTTGCTAAAATCCTCCCACTCCACTGTTAAGAGGGCGTGATTATTATTGCAGTTTCCAAAAAGATTCCAAGTCAAGTAGTTAGTTTCCTTTTGATAGGTAGTTAATGGAAAAAAAAAGGAATAAGCAGAAGCACCACACCAAAGTAAACTGACACCATAGATACCAGGGCTGCATGATTTAGTTTGAAAATTAAGTTGTAATTATTTTGACACATATTGGAATTTGAACTGCAAGACGATAAACATTTAAGTCACCATCTAATACTACTTCGTAGTTATAAATGTGCACTTAAAGGCATTGTCACAGTGAAAGGATATTTCAAAATTTGTCAACTGTATTAAATGTGTAAATAATTCAATTGGTACATTACAAAATGATTATAAAGTGTTCTGATTGGTCAGTCCTTCATGCGCCCCCTCATGTCATTAGACCATATAGTAGACTGTGGAATGCAATCTAGTAGATGGTAGACAAAGAAGGGAACTTGTAGTTACTTACACATGCAGTGATTAGTGGCTGTATATATTGATTTACATGTTCATGCTTAAAATGAATGGCATGACTTTCATGTTAATGCTTATAATGACTAGTTTTCTTTCCAGGAGTTAAAATGCATTGTCTGAACTTCATTTGAGGTGGTGTGCTACCCCTCAATATAACAGCAAATTAAGAGAATTTTAGTGACTTGAGGGAAAGTTCAGCATAGGGCTCATGAAGAATACTAGCTAAAGTACCTGGTGTATTTGTTTAACTGGTTAAGGTAAGAAAGCAAATATTTGTGTTTTTTAAATGTTGACCCTTTTGTCATTGCGTGTAGAAATGCATCCTTCAAGTACGCTACCTTTCTGATAACTATTCTCTGATCTTATGAATTTGTTCTTTTTTTATGTACAATTGGATTCCATGATTGTGATAATTCCAGTGCTGGGTTGGAACTACAGTATAAACTACTTTTGTGTATTTTATGGCTTACTGTGTTTTTAATCATAGGATGTTTAATCCCAAATCATTAAACTAGATTCATTTTTTTGAGTGATAGAATCCGTGCACTACAGAAAGCTTCTACATTAGTAAGGGGCTGGGGTTGATTGTGGTTTAAAAACATTTCTGGAGGTTTCTGTATTATAGGAGACAACAGTAGTAGCAGTTTTTAGTACTGGGGCTGCGTGTATAATGCCTTGCATAGAATTTGCACTAAAACATGGTGTATGGAGAAAACAAGAAATGTACGTATGTACAAAAAAATTAAAATGCATAAAACTGTGCTTAAAGTTCCAAACACTTACCCTTTATATATCCCAATCAACATGATTGGGATGTGCCTATAGCCTCATCCCAACTCCTTTGGGAAGTGGAGACAAGGAAAACATACTATTTGGTGGCTTAAGTAGTGGCATAAGGAACAAAAAGAAATTGATGGAGTGGCACAGCTTTGTGGAGGCACTCAAAAGCACAGGTTCAGAAAATTGCATGGTGCCCCCCAAAAAAAAAGGTAGCGAAATTTCAAGGCTCACACTGTTTGAGCAGCGTGCTGCTGCAGTTATTGGCAGGTGAGAGGGACTCTGACATTAATTTTTTTTTTCTTCATTTACCATTATCCATACTGGTATAAATAATTAGCCTGTTTAATAAGACAAACAAGTGGACACCAAAAGAAGGTTTACTCTTTATTCTGTTTCAGACAATATTAGAAAAGGTAACCACAGGCAGTAATGGTGCTGCTGTTCCAAGCACATCTTTGGGTGCTGGCAGATGCATACGCCCCGCCTTGGAAACTGCTGGGTGACCACCTGGCCGTATGCCAATGGACGCTGTTCTGCAGTTACAAAATGCAATGGTGGATGCTGTAAGAGATGTAGGCAATGAACTAAGGGATATACATGCTGTACTATGTGATATTGACCACAAATTAAATGAAATGGTTAAAAAAATAAATGGTGCATCTTATTATCTGTTTTTACATTCTGCTAATTGCATTCAAATGAAGTTGTAATGCTGTTCAATTTGGCTGATCATTTGGTGGGTCAGGGTCACTTTCGTCATAGTGCGTGTCTTCATATATAGGCAAGCCACAATTGTGTGCTACATTATGCAGCACACTACATACTTACACAATGCGACACACTTTTTGTAGACTATAGAGCAAATTCACTCTGAGAAGGTGCCTTTATAGCAATGTGCATGTAGTCAACTGCTCCGCCTATACATCTACCAAGGGGAGTATAACTCCTTAGAGTCTGCCTTTGTAATGCCAGTCCCAGTTCAGCACACAGTTCCAAGAGGATAGCTCGTGGAAATCTAAATCAACTTAGCCAGTCATCATCATTGGACAAGAAATCAGTATGATCTTTACATAACGCGCTGTCTTCTAATTCTTCCATTTGCAATGTCTTCTAACAATGCTAAAGCAGCCTTTGGAATAGTTTGTCCATTCAGTGCACCTTTATATTGTTACAGATTGATTACAGACAGTTGCCTTAAATTTGTGGACGATACACAATTAATTTTGGTGTATTTGATAAAGACCACATGATGGATGTGAATCTAAAAATGAAAGAGAAACCACAAAGAAACAGTAGCACTGCTTTGATGTTGGGTGCTGCCCGTTTACAAGATCGAGTAGAAATGTGTATATGCATGATATGAGGCAGCTGTGAAAATGTGCGTGGCATTTTGAGAAGTTCAGTTTTTTTACATCTCGGTGTGACCTTGGAAATGGGTGTACGAAACATTTTTGTGAGTAGATACTATTTATGCATGAGGTCCCAGGTCTGCAAAATTAAACTTGTCAAAACTTGTTTTAATTGTGAAGTTATTTTTATCTGAATTCACAAGAAAAATAATAAATATCAGAATGTCTCTATTATGCCACACTTATGTACAACATTTTAAAAACATTTGATTAAAATTTAAAATGTACTACAGAATTTATTCATATATTCAGTATTGTTTTAAGTCAATTTTAAATGAAAATATTTAGCCAATCTTATTTTAAAATCTATGTAAAGAAAATATAAATACTGTACATATTGATTGACTTACAGATAACTTCTCCTTTTTGTCACTTAGGTTTTATTTATTTTTTGATCCAAAACTTTGTTTGGGCTTCCCATTGTTCATACACTTTTTCTCTTGTGTTAATATAAATTATCTAGCAGTAGTCTTCCATGGGGTTGGTACAGAAAAACAGTTTTTAAACAGTATGGTACAAACAGTGAAAGTTACATTTAAAAGATCTTGTGCTCGGTCTTTGCTCTTCTGCTCTTTGATGTGCTTGAGCCAAACTACCTCTCTAAGCCCCTTGCTCTTAGTTGTGCTGATGACTCCATTTGATCCCCACCACTGCTGTTTAATTTGATGCAGTTTCTACAGCGCTTGCTTCCTCACTACCCCCAACTTTGACGTGTTGGATAGTTCAAATGGGAACAACGCAGTGCGGTAATGGAGGGAGATGCTTGTTCATGTGGCACAACAGGAAAACTCATGATTGTGTGGCACACTGGGGATGGTGAAATTAGCTGGTGTAGGAGAGATGGGTTATCTGTTACATGCTTTGGTACCATTTTGGTACTAAGCTCCAAAAGCTGGTGTTTATATTTAAGTTGAAGCCATCATTCTTACAAACCAGCATCTCTTTTATCTTCTTTCCGTCGCTCGCCATTCGAAGATTTCTTAGGGAAAAATTCCAAATGCAAATGCAGAATGTCTACTTTGAGACTCATTTTGTAACCCAATTCTATAAACTTAATATATTTTTTGCAGTTTCTTTGTAATTCTAATCTTTGTTACCTAAAAACTTACCTAAAAAAGTTGCTTCTTTATATGATACTTCCTCTCATTCAGTTTGCTCATTACACTCTCAAATTCTGCATCAGAAATCAGTTTACTAATATCAGGGGCCTCATGCATAACACACTAAAACAGGGCGCACGGACAAAAACGGAAATGTTTGTATGCACAAAAAAAATCCAGATGCATAAATCTGTGCGTACGCCAATTTCCACATTCTTCCGCTACATAAATCCTGGTCTTCGTGAAATGTAGTGCTCGTGCATGCGCCTGCCGCCCCTCCCAGACTCCTCCCAGAATTATGCCTCTTTGAATGTGCAAATCAATACAAATAGCCTTTTATGTTTTGCTTTCTGTGAAATGACAATGGCAAAAGCACGGGGGGAAAAAGAAGAATTTCAGCAAATACCAAGTAGAGGCAAGGAAAAACTTAATATTTGTTGGTTTAATTAGTGATATAAACAACAAAAGTAAGTTGATCGAATAACAGAGTGGTAGAAACTTGATAGCTCAAGTTTAGAAAGTCGCAAAGTCCTCGAAATAAATAGAAAGTGGTCAGATATCAGAGTCGTAGCCCACCGTCTGAGTGTCATATGGAAGCGTATTAGGGTACTGAGAAAAAAAAAAACCAAAATAGGGACACAGTTGAAAAAATGTCAGCTTTAATCTCAAAATTTCCACTTTAATCACATAGTTTATTTTGTCATTAAAGTAGAACGTCATAAACTTCATTTTAAAATCGTTTTATTTACTAGTTTCTCAAATCCCATCGTAACTAAAGTAGCATGTTAAATGCTTCATATTGTATATTCTATGTAGTCTATGTGTGAATCACTATGTGCTTCTTAAATGGGCTTTCTCTTCTGCCGACAAGACACAGAGTACATTACATTCATGATATTACAGCTCTCTGAACAATTTAAATATTAAGATACATACTTGATATCATTTTCATAATGATAGGAATTAAAGCATGTATTAAACATGGGGACACAGTGGCGCAGTATTAGCGATGAGCTGGTGCCCTGTCCAGAGAGATTGTTCCTGCCTCCCTCAAGATGAACTGTGCGCGACCTTCGATTAAATAATTTATTGCAGCAGTACTGTCTCTCTCAAATATACTTACCCTCAATTCCTGTCCTTCCTTTTCTTTCTCCAAATAACCAATTGCCACATGATCAACTCTGTAATAGATGCCAAGCCATCTGTAAGCTTAGAACGCAGATTCTTCAAAACTTTTTTGGAACATTGAAACATCTTCATAGTACGTGTTTAATTATTCCATCCATCTGTTCATCAAGGGTTGCGCCAATCTCAGCAAGCATACAGCACAAGGCAGGAACAATCCCCGAATGGGGCACCAGCTCATCGCTACCACTGTCCACCGTGTCTTCACATGTTTAATTATTAACAATATAAATTATTTCAATGAAGTTTTAAAACTTATCTGTATAATGCAATAAACATGCTTTACTGCATTTCATCTTATAAATGATATCAACAGCTCCAAAAGGACAGTGCTTGGAAATCTAAATAGACTTAGAAGCCAGTCGCCGTCATATGTAAATACGTGCTTTATAAAGTGGCTCAGGTTGTGCAATATTGTAACTGTAGTGCAAGTTTACAGTGAGGTGATTGTACTTATAAGTACAAACAGTTCTACCAGGAACACTTGATGGACTTATTGAGTGCGTTTAGAGCTGTTGGGATGAAACTGTTTCTGAAGCACGATGTCCATACAGGGAAGGCTCTGAAGTGTTTGCTGTACTGTATGGGAGAAGTTCTAATAGTACGTGCTCATGGCTGAGGCAGCGTGTGCTAGATGCTGTTTCTAAAAAATAAAAGGAAACACACTGGAAAAGTAGCACTGCTTTGATGCTGGGTGCTGCCAGTTTGCAAAACCGAGCTGAGAACTTGCGTACGCCAGGATTGAGCTGGCATGAAAATGTGTGTGTGGCTTTATGCCAAGTTTTAGTTTTCATACATTGTGATGAGAGTGTGGAAGCGGTTTATACATGAGGCCCCAGGTCTGGCAAAAAAAATGCCCTGTTTCAGTTTAGCTTTAGATGGTTCCATCTTTTGGTAGGGCTTTGACAAACTACTTCATGAAGCAGTGGTAAGAGCACCTTTTCCGGATTGACCAAGCTGTAGCTGTTACCTACTGAACTCAATGTAAATTCTTGGCTCTGCTGTCCCTCTCACAGAGAAAACATGGGGAATTTTGTATGCCCTGACTGTTGACTCAGTAAGACGCACGGAACTTTCAGGTTCCCACATATGAATCATATGACCTTATTATTGAATAAAATAACTGTTTCACTTTAAACATTTTAATATTAGAGAATGTTAAATTTGAACAAATTCTTTAAAGTTGACGTTTATAGTTTGAAAACAACTAAAAAAATATATATATACAGTCGAATATGTTGTCAAAAATGATGTGATGGAGATAAATGTTTTTTTTTTTTTTTTTTTTTTTGAAAGCAGTGCCCAAAAATACATAAAAATTACATGAAATAATATAATATTTCAGTGTTTATAATTTTCATGCATAATTAGCCATGTGGTGCTGACAGGGATCAGTGTTGTATATCCTTTGGCAGTACTAGTAATGCTCCAAGTTTCTTTTTTAAATACATGTGGAATGGAAATCTGTCAGTGTTTCTCAACTTTTGGCTTTGGGACAAATTTTTACCATATTAAGTTCAATAAGGACCCACATATGGCAATCAAAGAGCCACAGGGTTTGAAACAACTGTGAGTGGAAGAAACAAATGTGGTTAGGAGAGGGGGTGGGGAATATCATTTAGCACTGTTTGGACAAGGGAGTGGTTTCATTGCAAGGCAGTAGCTGGAACAGTGCTTATGAGACGGAATTGGCAGCTTTAGTAAGCATTTGTAAAAGCTCTGCACATGACTGTTAGAGCTGGATAATGTCACGTTGGTCTCACAAAGTATCATGGGCTGCATGGAAAAAAAAATGTTTGCCTAAGCTGGCCGCAAGGCAGATTTCTAGAAAAATATCCAGTAAACAAAGTAATCGGCAAACACCACTTATTGACTGCAAAAACACTTTGGCGGAATTCGTTGATCAATACCAGACATCAGTCGCACCCTGGTGTGGACCTACACAACCGTATCAAGACCATTTCAAAAGGGTGGTCTCAGTACAGTACTAAGTGAACCCCGGAGCGGTTCGCATGATGTATAAATGTAATCTGACCCGGGTCCAATCTGTTTACATGAAATACTGTGTGTTATGGCTCAAATTGTGCATGCTGTAGTAGTTGTGCTTAGTGTCTACTGTTGGAAATGGGGAATCTCATTCACAGCATAATTAATGAAGGGTTAACAGTGAGCAATAAAAACAATAAAGTGCTAATTAAAACGCACATAGGTACAAATGTAACATACTTCGCATTAAACAACTCGCACAATTACCAGTCAATTGGAGCAAGCCAAGCTCTTTTCAGAGTCACTGCTTCTCTCTCTCTCTCTCTCGCATAATGGACAGCAGTTATAAATTCGCTTGTGATTGGGTTGATCAAAACATATTTGGAGGTGGCAAGAAATGAACATTATGAAAGTCATGCGCACAGGTGAGATGGAGCATCCTTTCAATGCACGTACTAACTTTGACATATATAGTAAACTAGCAGAATACCCGCGCTTCGCAGCGGAGAAGTAGTGTGTTAAAGAAGGTATGAAAAAGAAAAGGAAAAATTTTAAAAATAACGTTACATGATTGTTAATGTAATTGTTATATATATATATATATATATATATAGCAAAATACATATCTATATA
>JANRMT010028174.1:83833720-83848644 GCA_026402145.1 Polypterus bichir lapradei
TGAGTGTTGCTGTCATATATATGCCTGCCTAAATAAGTCACCCTCGCTTCGCTCTTACTTTTTTACCGTTCATTTAATCATGGCTAGTGGCGGAAAAATTATAAAATGGAAGGAGGATTACACTGAGTATGGCTTTACCAAAACAATTATTGATGGCGAATCGATTATTCATAAAGCTTGAATTGGTGATCTGTTTTTGTGTGTTAACCTCATATTTTTTCATACTTCTCAAACCAAGGTGGTGCGAGGCTAAAATGAATTGGGATGCACTGATCAATGTTATCGGTGTACCAGGAAATCATGCATTGACAAAAGTTCCCCTTTGATTGTAATGCAAAGTGTGATTAAATGCATTATTTTTTAACGCGTTATGGAGCACATGCATCGAAGCTTCTCAGCTGTGCTTGTGCTAAGAAAATTAAACATTTTAAAAATAACGTAACACGATTGTCAATGTAACCTTTTGTAAGTAGTGCCTGGAGGATTCAGTGTGGAGAAAGTCTAGAGACAGCGTGTGTATTAACTTGTGGATTTCTCTGTATTTGGTGGCAGTGTGACGAAGTTGCTTCGGAAGACGGCGTTAGCCGCGGAGCTCAGCTCAGTGCGAAATGAGGTAAATGGGAGGGGAGATGATGACGTGACTCCCCCACCCGCCTTAACTGTCAATCCCCCACAAACACAGTCTCTCGGAATTTGCATAAGCACACCCCTTCACCTGCAATTTTAACTTAGTTACAAAGTGATCAAAACTCTCGTTTATATCCTGCGTCCTCTCATTAAACTTGTATCCCGCATTACCCAAGGGCATGTAAAACGCCAGTGGCAGCCTGTCTATTAAGTTAATTTAAAGTTTAGGTTTATACCTTGCTTTGTTTCCAAAGTAGCTGTACTGATGAATATGGTAGTACAGTATATGTCACTCGCTCGCTTCTTATTGTTTCGCTGCCCCGCTAACTTAAAAGCCTTGTGCAGCGCCTGTCAGTTCAAAATTGATTGTTTGCTTGCTTTTATCGCTCTCTCTCTCTCTCTCTCTCTCTGCTCCTAGCGGAACTGTCATCTCTGACTTGTCATGGAGCACGTTTAAGCTCATGTGTTTGCAGTGTTTGAATAAAAATCCTTCCTGTTTCTACGACCTCCTGTGTCTCTGTGCAAATCTGTGACCCAAGCGTGACAATATATTCCGACGCTGAATTTATATATTCCAGCGCTGAGTTTATATATTCCGACGCTGACTTTATATATTTAAGTTTTGACTTTAGGTGGCAGTGTGACGAAGTTGCTTCGGAAGACGGCGTTAGCCGCGGAGCTCAGCTCACAGCGAAATGAGGTAAATGGGAGGGGATATGATGACGTGACTCCTCCACCCGCCTTAACTGTCAATCCCCCACAAACACAGTCTCTCGGAATTTGCATAAGCACACCCCTTCACCTGCAATTTTAACTTAGTTACAAAGTGATCAAAACTCTCGTTTATATCCTGCGTTCTCTCATTAAACTTGTATCCCGCACTACCCGTGGGCATGGAAAACACCAGCGGCAGCCTGTCTATTAACTTAATTTAAAGTTTAGGTTTATACCTTGCTTTGTTTCCGAAGTAGCTGCAATGATGAATATGGTAGTATATGTCAGTCGCTCGCTTCTTATTGTTTCGCTGCCTTCTCAATTATATAATGCATGTTTTCTTCAGCGTATTTTGGAGCTCTTCCTGGTTTTCTACATAGTGCGTTGACAGTCATTTCACGTGATTACATGGGCGGCGTGATGATGTCACACGAAACTCCGCCCCCACGACGGTCAAGCTCAACTCCATTACAGTAAATGGAGAAAAATACCTTCCAGTTATGACCATTACGCGTAGAATTTCGAAATGAAACCTGCCCAACTTTTGTAAGGAAGCTGTAAGGAATGAGCCTGCCAAATTTCAGCCTTCTACCTACACGGGAAGTTGGAGAATTAGTGATGAGTCAGTCAGTCAGTCAGTCAGTCAGTGAGTGAGTGAGGGCTTTGCCTTTTATTAGTATAGATGTTAGTCGAATAATTCAAAATTAACATTAAGAAATTTATACAAGAGTTAAAACAGTAGTAAACATGGTTTTTAAACTAAATTGAGGTTCATATGATGGTTACTGGAAATGAAACATCATACATTTAAATGAAACTTACCTGCTATATCTACAATCATAAAACTGAAGCGCATGCGATCAGCAGAAATGCCTTCTTTTGTAGACTTGCCTATTTCAAACATTTCCTTTTCGTACCAAGTGTAGTAGCTCATAATTTTAAAGTAATATTCCACTTGTCGATAATGAGCATTTTGCTCACACGACTATGTTTGCTACATAAACCAAATAGAGAACTCAGTGGTGTACAAGCACAATTGTTGTTGACCTTCCATGATGCATTTTATTTATTTTGAAACTTGGTGCAGTTGGAAACTGTTTAAGGGGGGACCTGTTTCACTGCTGCACCGCTAAACACGCATGCAACAGAGTACATGCGTTAGTGGAGGTATTGAATGGTGAAAATGGACAGATATTCCGAAAACTGAAGCTGTAGCAGATGATAAAGTTGAACATGATGACACGGAAGAACTTTTGCCGAGAAAAGGAGCCGTGTCTGTTGTCTGGCGATACTTTGGTTTTAAAATGTCAGATGTGGACCATTATGTTCAAATGTGTGAATACTGTTTCTATACTACTGGATAATACTGCAAGCCAAGTTGTTCTTGTTTTATTATTTTTTTTTTTTTTCTTCAATACTGTGTAATGTACCTGGGTACTGTGTAATAGTGTGACGACATGTTGAATTTATTCTCGACATTTCAACTTTAATCTCGACGCTTATGACGAGAATAAAGTAAACATGTTGACTTTATTCTCGACATTTCTACTTTGTTCTCGCCGTTTATGTCGAGATTAAAGTCGATATGTTGACTTTATTCTCGTAATTTGTCATTAAAGTAGACCATCGTAAACTAAACCATCTTAAAATGAATATTTAATTTAGTAGGTTTTCTCAAGCCCCGTCATAAGTTATGTAGCACATTTAGATGCTTTGTGTAAGTGTTCCCTGAGCCATTTTAATCCCTACATTCTTCTTAAACTGACTTCCTCTTGCACTAAGAGGAGGTGCAGGCAGCAATCACCACACAGAATACATTAATTTCATGAAATTCCTGCTCCCTGAACATTTAGAATGCTGAGATAAATACTTGATATGATTTTCATGATGAAATGCATTAAAGCATGTTAATCATGTGGGGGCACTGTGGCGTGGAGGTTGCACTGCTGCCTCACAGCAAAGGGGGTCCTGGGTATTTCCTGCCTTGAATTTGCATGTTTTTCTGGTGGGTTTACTTGACATGCTTCAGTTTCCTTTCAGAGTCATGTAGAATGTGGGGTTTTGTTATGCTATATTAACACGGCTAGTGTATGTATTGCTCGTATTCACCCTGCGATGTGTTGGCGCCACGTTCAGTATTTCCTTCTGCCTCGCACACAATGCTTGCTGGGATGGGTACATTCCTGAATGGATGGCATAATTAAACATGTATAACAAAGATTCTGAACAAAGATCAAAGTTCTGAACACTCCGTGGTCTAAGTTTATAACTAGTTTTAATTTCACAAACACGTTTATCGTGTGGTGATTGGTTATGTGGAGAAAGAAAAAGGAAGTTAGGAGCTGGGGGTTTGGTACGTCAAGACAGAAACAGCACTCGTGCAATAAAGAAAGCCAAAAGAACATCTATTGAATTCAATGTTCGTGTCTCAGACCACCAGATCACAAACCCAACATTTACACAATATTTAAGTTAAACCTGTGCGATACACATTCATACATCCAGTTTTTTGAAGCCTCGTCACACCTACCATAAAGTTCTCTACACTGAACATACACCTGGGGACCCCTTACTGCAAGGAAGTAGCACTACCGCCTCACTACCGTGCATGTTTAATACATGCTTTAATGCATTTCATCTTGAAAATATCAGGTATTTATCTTAGCATTCTAAATTTTCAGAGAGCAGGAATATCATGAAATGAATGTATTCTGTGCGGCGATCGCTGCCCGTGCCTTCTGTTAGTGCAAGAGGAAGTCAGTTTAAGAAGCGCGTAGCGATTAACAACTGGGTCGGGGAACACTTAATGCAAAGCATTTAATGTGCTACATTAACTTATGTCGGGGTTAGAAAAAAATCTAGTAAATTAAACTTTGATTTTAGGATGAAGTTTAGTTTACGACATTCTGCTTTAATGATAAAATAAACTATGAGAATAAAGTGGAAATGTTGACTTTATTCTCAATGTATATATTTTTTTTTTTCTTTCTTCACCGTGGCCCTAATAAGCTTCCGTAGAGCTATACCACAAATAGCATTAGAAATGCAAGTTGTACTTTTTATTATTTATGTATATAGCTTAGCTTGAAACAAGGTCCATATGAATGCAGTTTGCCTTAATGATGGTTCAGTTGGTAAAGATGTCATCATCAAGTTGCACTTGTTTTATTTTATTTTTATTTGGTGAATACTGTGTAATGTACCTGGGCTTGAAGTCTTGAAGTAAAAGTATTATTACTGGAAGTTGAACTATTATTTATTTTATTGTTATTATTTATTAGTTTAAATATGCGGTTTAATGATGATAAAGTTGTTTAAAAAGTCACTTAAACATGTCTGTGGACAGAGAATAACATTAACAGAAAATGTAGTTGGTTTACAACAATATTTACTATTAATTCCTTTTCTAAGACATGTTCAGTGAAGTACAACTTTTGACAATCACCTCTGGATATTGTACTAAGTCTAAATGCCTCTTTGGATGGTTGAAAATATGTTGTCAAAATTTTTTAGTTTAACTTGTTTGCAAAATTTATTCAATGAAAAGGCTCTATATTTTGGCTTCATCTGTCATGCAGTGTGATTCTTTCTCTTCATTAGTGCCACCCCCTTGAAAACTACTCACTTTTTGGGGCCATGCAAACCTGTATTAGTACTTGTGTGCATATTAAAATGTTTTTTTCGTATAATTCTCATGACAGTGGAATAGGTTATTCTTAGCCAGTCTACTGCAGTAATTGCAGTGGAAAATGTCATTACCATCCACTCATGCATGGGGAAAAAAATACCTTTGAATACTGTGAAACCGGTATAATTTTGAAAAATACCATGAATTTTTTTTATAGAATTTTGGTCATACCGCCTAGGGAATCCATTCCCGGGAGCCCGGGATTCCTGGACATTTGAAACTGTTGTAATTCCCGGGAAACCAGGAACGCCCAAGCTCTCATATATAGCATGTAAAAATCGATCAAGAAATAACAGAGTTATTGTTGAAAATAATTAAGTGGCATGGTTTTTTGGCCCATGGTGTAGTGTTGCCGATTTAAATTAGTCAACAACAGACCAGCAGCAGTCAGTCTCCCGGCTTCCACTAAGACTGAGCAGAGTGGACTGGGAGGACTCTGCACTCTGCAGCTCACGAATGCCGGGATGGGGCAGACTTCATTGACGTCTGTCAGACAACAGCTTTGAACAGCAACTTAAAATTGCAATGCGTCTGTTTGTTGCATCTGCATTATCTGTGCCACAAAACTTGCCATCACATAATGATGGCAAGAGACTGGATGCATCAGTAAAAGCTGAAATGGCGGTGTTTTAGAGCAACGGCAAGCGTGGGCGTTGTTCAAGTGTATCAGTATCTGATGACTGTGCTGCCTACTTCAGTGGAGGCAGAGCTGGCTTACTCTGCACAATTGTGCGCTCTCGCCTGGACGACTGCACAATGGACACGTTGTGCTTTCTACGCTCTTATTACCGCATCTAACTAGATACATGTACTTATATGACAGCATGAGCTGCTTGTAGATAAGGTTAGTCTTTTATTGGTGTCAACATATTGCAGTAGTTTTATTAAAAAATAAGTGTCAGTCGTTCTAAAACCGGTCACATGTGACATTCTCGGAAATGGGATTCCTGAATTCCCGGGAATGGATTCCCTAATACTGCCCAGCACTATTCTGAAGTGCTCATCTCTTTTTAGATGACAATACAGTGCTTTTGTTTAAGTGCAGCATACTTCTCAAAAGTGAGGAAAACCAAAAGTGGAATGAGAGTGTAAAGAGAACAAGTGTCTGCATATCATGACCAAATGTACTGTCTTTCAGACACAGACACCACTTGGATAGCCTGGTGTTAATTTAAGAATTGTGTATATATTTAATTTAGGTAAAATATACAAATATATATAAAATGTTACTCCTTTGAACAGTGCACAATGTGTTTTATTTCTCAAATATGTAAAGAGTAACTCAAGTACAATAGAATGAAAAGACAATATTTAATTAGAAACTGGTGAAGCAAACAAATACAGTAGTGATACAGGCCTGCCTAGCATCCACATCAGCCTGGTATAAAATCCCTAAGATAAGGAAATCTAATTCTTCCAATCCACATTCCCCCTTATACTGATGTTCTCCAGCACTGCACATACAACTTTTACAATGTGCAGCTAGGCATCTGATAATTTATGAAGAGCCTATATCCATGACTATGTTGTCTTCCATCACGCTGCAGAATTGTGGTGTTCTTCACCTGCTGTATAGGGTTTAGTTACTGGAGAGGGGTGCGGTTCGGGGGACATGCTCAAAGTGAATAGCCACTATCAACCTGTAGTTATCCACCAGCAAAGTTGCTCTATCTTGCTTTCTGACACTTGGCAGAATTGACACACAGATAAAGGTATTGTGGGTACACCAAGGCTGCTTTGCCATACAATTTGTGAAAGTCCTTCACGATTGCAGACCACCTGTGAGTTCAGGTGTGACTAAGGTTCTAGAGGTTTGGAATAAGTGAGGTGGGACAGACATGTACAGTGCATCCAGAAAGTATTCACAGCGCATCACTTTTTCCACATTTTATGTTACAGCCTTATTCCAAAATGTATTAATTTTTTTCCTCAGAATTCTACACACAACACCCCATAATGACAACGTGAAAAAAGTTTATTTGAGGTTTTTGCAAATTTATTAAAAATAAAAAAACTGAGAAATCACATGTACATAAGTATTCACAGCCTTTGCTCAATACTTTGTCGATGCACCTTTGGCAGCAATTACAGCCTCAAATCTATTTGAATATGATGTCACAAGCTTGGCACACCTATCCTTGGCCAGTTTTGCCCATTCCTCTTTGCAGCACCTCTCAAGCTCCATCAGGTTGGATGGGAAGCGTCGGTGCACAGGTATTTTAAGATCTCTCCAGAGATGTTCAATCGGATTCAAGTCTGGGCTCTGGCTGGGCCACTCAAGGACATTCACAGAGTTGTCCTGAAGCCACTCCTTTGATATCTTGGCTGTGTGCTTAGGGTCGTTGTCCTGCTGAAAGATGAACCGTCGCCCCAGTCTGAGGTCAAGAGCGCTCTGGAGCAAGTTTTCATCCAGGATGTGTCTGTACATTGCTGCAGTCATCTTTCCCTTTATCCTGACTAGTCTCCCAGTTCCTGCTGCTGAAAAACATCCCCACAACATGATGCTGCCACCACCATGCTTCACTGTAGGGATGGTATTGGCCTGGTGATGAGCGGTGCCTGGTTTCCTCCAAACGTGACGCCTGGCATTCACACCAAAGAGTTCAATCTTTGTCTCATCAGACCAGAGAATTTTATTTCTCATGGTCTGAGAGTCCTTCAGGTGCCTATTGGTAAACTCCAGGCAGGCTGCCATGTGCCTTTTTCTAAGGAGTGACTTCTGTCTGGCCACTCTACTATACAGGCCTGATTGGTGGATTGCTGCAGAGATGGTTGTCCTTCTGGAAGGTTCTCCTCTCTCCACGGAGGACCTCTGGAGCTCTGACAGAGTGACTATCGGGTTCTTGGTCACCTCCCTGACTAAGGCCCTTCTCCCCCGATCGCTCAGTTTAGATGGCTGGCCAGCTCTAGGAAGAGTCCTGGTGGTTTTGAACTTCTTCCACTTACAGATGATGGAGGCCAGTGTGCTCATTGGGACCTTCAAAACAGCAGAAATTTTTCTGTAACCTTCCCCAGATTTGTGCTTCGAGACAATTCCTTTGACTTCATGCTTGGTTTGTGTTCTGACATGAGCTGTCAACTGTGGGACCTTTTATATAGACAGGTGTGTGCCTTTCCAAATCGTGTCCAATCAACTGAATTTACCACAGGTGGACTCCAATTAAGCTGCAGAAACATCTTCAGGATGAGCTCAGGTGCATCCTGTTTCCCCTGATCAATTTTGAGCTTCATGGCAAAGGCTGTGAATACTTATGTACATGTGCTTTCTCAATTTTTTTATTTTTAATAAATTTGCAAAAATCTCAAGTAAACTTTTTTCACGTTGTCATTATGGGGTGTTGTGTGTAGAATTCTGAGGAAAAAAATGAATTTAATCCATTTTGGAATAAGGCTGTAACAAAATGTGGAAAATGTGATGCGCTGTGAATACTTTCCGGATGCACTGTAATTCAGTAGATACTCTTCTCAGTGCATTTTCTTTATTGTCACTGTACTATATTGCCTCAAACCATCTTGTCCTTCCCTTTTTTTCTTTCCACATCTTCCCATAACTAATGCAGTACAGAAAAAAGTCTTTCTTCATTGTAAATCCAGCTGCATCCTTAGAACACATTCTTCAAAACTTGTAGAATAAATGCGGAAAATATCTCTAGGGTTTTTACATGTGTAATTATCAATGGTAAAAATAATTTATATGGTGTATCTGTAACATATAATTGTACAAATGCATTTCATCAAGAAAATTAACATCTTAATTATGAATTTTTGTATTTTAAACAGGGCAGTACACAAACTTTTTAAACTTTTTGCTTACTATTTTTAATAGCCTATATTTGGAGTAATGCAATTATATGTCAGCTTGCTACTGCTTTACAGCATTTCACCGTGAAGTGGTATTACTTAAAATGTCTGGACTCCTTTTTGCACATGCATTCGTTGTGACGTGTCAGTTTTGTCTCTTTCTCCACCATATTTATTGGTCCAGAGTCCTGTATTTAGTTCACCAGCACAAAATTATAGCAGTGTTTTTTCCTGTTTTTAAAGTATGCTGCTCTTTCTAGAAATACCTGTTAATATTTTAGCAAAATTGCAGGTGTTTTGCACGTTTTGAGCATACTACTGGCTAACAGATATGTGTATTATACAACACAAGTAACGTAAGATATTTTTTTTCCCCCATGGATGTGTTTTAAATTGTTGGAAGTTGTACAGCATGGTAACCATTAGGTTCCATTGTTTCATAAACTTTTTTTTTTTGTTTTCTTCATGATAAAATAAAACTACAGTATCTCACAAAAGTGAGTACACTCCTCACATTTTTGTAAATATTTTATTATATCTTCATGGGACAATGTAAAGTAGTCAGTGTACAGCTTGTATAACACTGTAAATTTGCTGTTCCCTCAAAATAACACAACACACAGCCATTAATGTCTAAACCGTTGGCAACAAAATTGAGTACACCCCTAAGTGAAAAATGTCCAAGTTGTGCCCAAAGTGTCAATATTTTGTGTGGCCACCATTATCTTCCAGCACTGCCTTAACTCTCTTGGGCATGGAGTTCACTAGAGCTTCACAGGTTGCCACTGGAATCCTCTTCCACTCCTCCATGATGACATCACGGAGCTGGTGGATGTTAGACACCTTGCGCTACTCCACTCTTCGTTTGAGGATGCCCCACAGATGCTGAATAGGGTTTAGGTCTGAAGACATGCTTGGCCAGTCCAGCACCTTTACCCTCAGTTTCTTTATCAAGGCAGTGGTTGTCTTGGAGGTGTGTTTGGGGTCGTTATCATGTTGGAATACTGCCCTGCGGCCCAGTTTCCGAAGGGAGGGGATCATGCTCTGCTTCAGTATGTCACAGTACATGTTGGTATTCATAGTTCCCTCAATGAACTATAGCTCCCCAGTGCCGGCAGCACTCATGCAGCCCCAAACCATGACACTCCCACCACCATACTTGACTGTAGGCAAGACACACTTGTCTTTGTACTCCTCACCTGGTTGCCGCCTTACACGCTTGACACCATCTGAACCAAATAAGTTTATCTTGGTCTCATCAGACCACAGGACATGGTTCCAGTAATCCATGTCCTTAGTCTGCTTGTCTTCAGCAAACTGTTTGCAAACTTTCTTGTGCATCATCTTATGAGAGGCTTCCTTCTGGGATGACCGCCATGCAGACCACTTTGATGCATTGTGCGCCGTATGGTCTGAGCTGACAGGCTGACCCCCGCCCCCACCCTTTCAACCTCTGCAGCAATGCTGGCTGCACTCATAAGTCTATTTTCAAAAGAACCTCTGGATATGACACTGAGCATGTGCACTCAACTTCTTTGGTTGACCATGGTGAGGCCTGTTCTGAGTGGAACATGTCCTGTTAAACCGCTGTATGGTCTTGGCCACCGTGCTGCAGCTCAGTTTCAGGGTGTTGGCAGTCTTCTTATAGCCTAGGCCATCTTTATGTAGAGCAACAGTTCTTTTTTTTTTTTTTTTTCCAAGAACCTCAGAGTTCTTTGCCATGAGGTGCCATGTGGAACTTCCAGATAGACAGACAGATAGATACTTTATTAATCCCACCGGGAAATTCACATACTCCAGCAGCAACATGCTGATAAACAATATTAAATTAAAAAGTGATAAAAATGTAGGTAAAACGGACAGTAGCTTTGTATAATGTTAACTTTTACCCCCTCGGGTGGAACTGAAGAGTTGCATAGTGTAGGGGAGGAACAATCTCCTCAGTCTGTCAGTGGAGCAGGGCAGTGACGGCAGTCTTTCACTGTCAGTGACCAGTATCGGAGAGTGTGAGAGCGATAACACCAAATTTAACACACCTGCTCCCCATTCACACCTGAGATCTTGTAACACTAATGAGTCACATGACACCGGGGAGGGAAAATGGCTAATTGGGCACAATTTGGACATTTTTCACTTAGGGGTGTACTCACTTTTGTTGCCAGCGGTTTAAACATTAATGGCTGTGTGTTGAGTTATTTTGAGGGGACGGCAAATTTACACCGTTATACAAGCTGTACACTGACTACTTTTACATTGTATCAAAGTGTCATATCTTCAGTGTTGTCCCATGAAAAGATGTAATAAAATAGGGGTGTACTCACTTTTGTAAGAGATACTGTACCTGAGTTAAGTAACATATAAAAATATAATTTTGGGTGGAGTATTCCTTTTAAACATTTGCTAGCAGAATACTGCCAGTGGTTCTAGAGGGACATGGTTAAGCCCAGGGGTCTTGTACATAAAACATGCTTACGCTTGGAATCATGTGTAAGCTATTTTTTATATGAGTGCAAAATCACACAAGCCAGCTTCTTCCCCCTCTAATACAGGTAGGATCGTCGCTAACCATTTTGGGGCCCTGTGCTTGATGTCATTCATTATATACAGTACTCCATTACCACACTTTTGGAAATAAAGAGTTCATCTTGAATTGTGTTGCCAGAGTTGCTTGTGTGGATGCTGGTGCCACTCTCAAAGTTTTTTATATACTGTTTCATAAATGTCTTTCTCTTAAACCAAACTGATAATTAGACTCCTGGAACAGCGAACATGAAAGTCTGCTTTTTTTTTTTTTTTTTCCCCCCCTAAACCTGTTTCTTGGAGAGTCACAGTCAGGGCAGATGATGCTGTAGTTGTGATCCACTGGGCTGGCTACTTTGGGCATCTGTTTAAAACTGAACCTCTGGCTAGGATGCTGCACATCTATGAGTCCACAGTTCTTGAAGCTGGTCTTCCAATTAGCTGTAAACCACCCAGTCTTGCTGTGATTGCTTAGGTGATGAACCAGCTGAGGGTAGGGAATGCTTCAGGGATCTGTGGTATGTGGGGTGAACCTCTCCAGGCTGTCTGGAAAATGGGACTTGTTGTCCTTATCTTGAAAGGGAAGAGTGATCGCCTAAATTGCGGCAACTACAGGGGAACAACACTGCTCTGTGTGCCGGGTAAGGTCCTTGCTACAGTTGTCCTCAATAGGATCTGTGATCGCTTGCTCACCTACCAGCGACCAAAGCAGTCTGGTTTTATACCTAAGCAGTCCACCATCGACCCAATGCCTGGCACTAAGGGTCTCATCGAGTGCAAATGTGAATATCGCCAGGGTTGCTTTGCAGTTGTCGATTTTCATAAAGCATTGATCAAGCTGCCCTAAACTCCCTGAAGTGTCTGGATATCATAGGCGGCCTGTACACTGGTATTGTGAGTTGTGTGTAGAGTGGAGGAAGAACCTCCGCATTTTTTTGCCAGTTGATTCTTGGGTTCATCAGGGCTGTTCAGTGCCTGCATGGATTGGGTGTTGGACAGGGTCTTGGGGTCTAGCAGCTGTAGGGCATCTGTTATTGAAGAGGGATTCATTGATTTTGACTTTGCTGACGATGCTGTGATCTTCACAGAGTGAAAAGAGGCTCTGATTGGGGGTCTCGAGATTAAGCGAGGAGTATGAGTGTCTGGGCTTGTGAGTGTCCTAGATAAAAACCTATATCCACGCCTTCAATAACTTCTTGGGCACAGCCATCAGCAGTGTGTCTCTCTGCAGAGAAAATGTAGACTGATCTTAGAGTTTTACTTACCTTGGCAGTGAGATTCATGTCTCTGGTGACTCTTCCTGTGAAGTCAGTAGACTGATTGGGAGAGCATTGTTGGCGGTTTTCATGAGGTTGCTGGAAAGGGGTGTGTGTGGCGTTTCTGATATATTTGCAAAAAGATGAATGTCCAAGTCTTTAGAGTCCAGCGGCCTCATGTATAAACGGTGTGTATGCATAGAAATGTTGCGTAAGAACTTTTCCACGTTAAAATCGCGATGTATAAAACCTAGACTTGGTGTAAAGCCACGCACTTTTCCACGGTACTTCATACCTTGTCGTACGCAAGTTCTCCGCTGGGTTTTGCAGACTGGCGGCACCCAGCGTCAAAGCAGTGCTACTGTTCCTGTCTGTTTACACCTTATTTTCCCGACGCGGCGTTATAAATAAACTGAAACTAACCGCATATTGTTTATTAGTGTAATGCATCTGATTGTAATTAACTTGTAACAATATAATTGTCCAGGGAATAGCCATAGTATTCCAAATACCATAACTGCTTTAGCGTTGTTACTCTCACTGCACTTTCTTCTTCTTCTTTCTGCTGCTCCCGTTAGGTGTTGCCACAGCAGATCATCTTTTTCCATATTACTCTCACTGCACCACTCGGAGTATTTATATCACTGTATCTGAGTGTGAATCACAGCAGCAGCTGATCGGAAAGAGAATTATCGGTATGCAGCTTCAAGCACATGCTACCTCAGCCACGGCAAAACGTTTCAAAGCCTTTCCTGTACGAACCTCACGGTTCAGAAACAGTTTCATCCCAAGAACTTTAAACGCACTTAATCAATTGCTCCTTGTAGAACTGTTTGTACTTATAAGTACAATCACGCCTCTGTAAACTTGCACTACAGTTATAATATTGCATAACCTGAGCCACTTTATAAAGCGCGTATTTACATATGATGACGATATCATTTTTAAGATGAAATGCAGCACAATATGTTTATTATATTATACAGATAAAACTTTAACTTCATTTAAATAATCTATATTCTTCACTGGGACTGTCGTGAAGGATAGAATGATTAAACATGTAGGCTACTACGAAGATATTTCAATGTTCCTTAAACGTTTTGAAGAATCGGCGCTCTAAGCTTACAAATGGATTAACGTCGATTACAGAGCTGATTGTGTGGCGATTGGTTACTTGGAGAAAGAAAAACAAGGACTGCAGGGGCGGCTACGCCAATATATCTATACTAATAAACGGCAAAGCCCTCACTCACTCACTCACTCACTCACTCACTCACTCACTCACTCACTCACTCACTCACTGACTGATCACTAATTCTCCAACTTCCCGTGTAGGTAGAAGGCTGAAATTTGGCAGGCTCATTCCTTACAGCTTCCTTACAAAAGTTGGGCAGGTTTCATTTCGAAATTCTACGCGTAATGGTCATAACTGGAAGTTGTTTTTCTCCATTTACTGTAATGGAGTTCAGCTGGAGGGGCGGAGTTTCATATGACATCATCACGCGTCTCACGTAATCACGCATTACGTAGAAAGCCAGGAAGAGCTACAAAACGTGCTTTAGAAAACATGCATTATATAATTAAGAAGGCAGCGAAACAATTAGAAGCGAGCGAGTGACATATAAAACCATATTCAGCGGCTCACGTGAACTGACGCAGTGCGCAGACAAAAAGTAACAGTTCCAAAGAGTGCTGAACAAAAACCGAATTACACTGCTATGCTCAAATAGATAAACCACACACAGTGGCGCGATAGTAAAGCATTTGCCTGTAGCACCCACGTCTGAGGTTCGATTCCCGAGAGGGGATGCACTAAGTATGTACGCGCGCATCTCGATTTATTTTAACCTCGCATCCCCTTAGTTTGAGACGTATGAAAACGCATGCGGTTAACGCAGAAAGACAGATCACCTATTCACCTATTGAAGCTTCATGAATAATGGATACTTTATTCGCGATCAATGATTGTTTTGGTAAAGCCATACTCAGTGTATTCATTAGATGAACGGTAAAAAAGTAAGAGCGAGGGGAGTGTAACTTACTGAAGCACACAAGCAAAACCACAATAGCACGCGGGCTCGATGTACTGACTTGCGCGATCACATTCCAAAAAATATTTCTTTTCAAGTTCTATTTAGTCCATATGAGTCAAACTCAAAGCCCACGGGCCACATCCGGCCCGGCGTGTAATTATATCCGGCCCGTGAGATCATTTTATATACTGTATTATTGTTATTAATGGCCCGGGTATATGAAGCGCTGGTAACACAATAAACTACAGATCCCATAATGCAGCGCTTCAGCTGCCTTGCCGAACA
>JANRMT010028174.1:83853644-83876724 GCA_026402145.1 Polypterus bichir lapradei
TGTATAGAGAGAGAGAGAGAGATGACAACAACACTCATATCAATGACAAAACAATTACATTAACAATCATGTTACGTTATTTTTAAAATATTTCCTTTTCTTTTTCATAACTTCTTTAACACACTACTTCTCCGCTGCGAAGCGCGGGTATTCTGCTAGTATTGAATATAAAACAGAAAGAGAAAATAACAACACATATAAAAATGCAGCGACAAATTTCGGCAAAAGTTAAATGCTTGTGTCATGAGCACGAGGCGGCTATGTAGTGTCCGCAACGGAATTGGCCATCCACTGTGCATAAGATACCATATTGACATCGGCGTGTGAAGGGGCCACCAATTCTTCCTCTGCCCAGGGCTGCGTAGAGCCGCCCCGAGTACTGTTGCGATAAATTATTCATCGAAGGTCGCACACAATCACTGCGCCGTGAAACCCATGTTTAATAACGTGCTTTAACTCCTATCATCATGAAAATATCATGTATACATCTCAGTATTTTAGTTATTCAGAGAGCTGTAATATCACGAATGTATTGGATTCTGTGTCCAGTCGGAGGAAGAGAGCCAGTTTAAGAAGCAAGTAGTGATTCACACACATATAGCACATAGAAGATCACATACAAAACAAAGCATTTAACGTGCTACTTCAATTACGATGTGATTTGAGAAAGTGGTTAATTAAACGATTTTAATATGAAGTTTATGATGTTCTACTTTAATGACAAAATAAACTACATGATTAAAGTGGAAATTTCGAGATTGAAGTTGACATTTCGTGCTTTTTTCCCCACTGTGTGCCTTTTTTTTCCTCTGTACCCTAATAAGCTTTCATATGACACTCAGACAGTGGGCTACAACTCGCCTTTTTACGGCAACTTTGATATGTGACTTTTTTATTTCTGGCACTGTGCGATTTTGTGAATGTGGCCTTTCAAGTTTCTCCAACACGCTATGTCACTCGATCAACTTCCTTTTGTTGATTATACCACGGTTTAATTAAACAAATAGTATGTTTTTCCTTTGCCTCCACTTGGCATTCGCTGAAATTCTTATATTTTCCCCTGTGCTTTTCCCATTGTCTTTTCACAGATGGCTGAGCTTTAGGGCGATTTATATTGATTTGCATATTCAAAGAGGCGTAATTCTGGGAGGAGTTGGGGCGTTACACAAAGCGCGTGCACGAGCGTTACTTTTCATGCTGATCGGGATTTATGTAGCGGAAGAACGTGGAAGTTGGAGTACGCACAGATTCCTGCATCTGGATTTTTCTGTGCGTAAGCACATTTCGGCTTTTGTGCTTACGCCATGTTATGGTGCGATTTCTACGCACGGCGTTATGCATGAGGCCCTGGTGCTTCCTGTTTAGCTATATGGTTATGAGACATGGAAGCTGTCCAGTAACCTGAGATCTTCAGAGAATCCTTGGCTCTGCTGGTTCAACTTTCTGTCGAATGAGCCGTTGCTCATGGAGTCCTGAATGAGGTACGTTACCTGTTTGTAAGGGAGTGTCAGTTACGGCACTATGGGCATGTGGGTGCAATTCCCTGAAGGCGATCTGGCTCACAGGATCCTCATTGTTGAGGACTCGAGTGGCTGGACTAGGCCTGGCTGGACCACGTAACACCTGGTTGCGGCAGATAGATGGTCATTTCCAGGGTGTGGGACTGGGCCACGTGTCTGCCTTGGGGCGTTGCCAACCTGGATCCCAAACTGTTTTGTTATGTTGTAGGTGTGGCAACATGCTGTTCCAGTGCATGCTCCTTGACCTGACCTGATAATGAAGAGATATATGTTGTCATAGTACAGTACGACACAAATTTGGGTTGACATCCAATATTTGTTCTTAAATCGATTTACTATAGAGGTTTTTAAACAGTACCCAGATGGAGTAATAATAGGCGATAGCCCATACTTGTTTTCACTATAATCTTATTAAATGTTCAGTAAATGCAATTATCTGAAACTGTTAAATATTCTAAGACATTTTTCCAAGAGAACGCACAGTAGACAAGGAAGATTTGGATAATCAAACACTAAGTGATGTAGTCCTTTTCAAATCCCTTGCTTCAGGTCTTGGCTTGTGGTTTTCTTTAGCTTCTTGAGGTTATTTTTAAGTTCTTAATTGTTCATGCTCACATTAATTCTGATCGGTTACCATGCATCAATCAATAGCCTTATTGCTTTTTTTCCATTTTTTTTTTCTCAAAATTGTCTCGTGTTAGTCTTCACTTCATGTACTCCATTATCATAGAAATGTAGACACAAAGTCAGTGTTCATCAGGTAATCAAGCTGTGCCCTTTTATTTCCTTTTTGTCTTAGGTAAAACTTGCCTCTTGTGCATTTTATTTCTTCATCAATTTGAGGCTTCTGGTGAAACAAGGTCCATATGTATTGCCTTCAGTTTTCAGATTACTACAGTTGAAGATAATTAACTTTTTTATTTTTGATTTTAAAATGATCTGCCTACAAGGAATTGACACACCTGGCAAATCAATACAGCAGAACATAATGATTTATAGAACAGGTATCTATAGACATGGAAAAAATGGTGTGATTTGCAAAGTCTTAAATGCAGCTATAACTTGTAAATGCATTAGATGGTACTTAATTAAAATAGTTATAGGATAATGTGGAAGAGAGACAAAGTACATTTTCCTGCCTATGCCAAGTTGTTGCTACCCAGTATTCCAGTGCAGGTCCTACAATCTCCTCAAATCACTTAAAACTATTCAGTTAGCTCTAGAGCATGAGAACTTGCTTTAACTCTCGTTTTTTACTGTTTTTGACTCCAGGAGATCACTTGTAACAAGATAATAAAAAATGCAATGTAGTAATAAAGAGCATGATATTTATGCATGCACAGTGTATAATATTGGGACTAAATTGATCAAACATATCATATGATAGTCCACTTTTATAAAAGCACATTAAATCAGTTAATTTCCATTAAATTCAGTTTCTGCATACTCTGCACTAACTCTGGGCTGTTTATGAGAATAACTATTGATATATGTGGCAAAACAGAATGACAATTTACAAGGCATGTTGGAGAGTTGTTCAGTTCTTACACTATCATGTGAATTATTTAAAGCTACACCAGACAGTTCTGAGTTGTGTTTCTCACAAGAAGGAACATCAATATCTGAAGTGTTCAGATATTAATAAGCATTTTTTTTCAGATCCAGATTTAAGTGCTCTCATCATTAGAACTTTGAACAAAACATTATGCTAAGCAAAGTAATTGTTTTGAAATAATTTATATATTTATGAGAAATTGTCATACCTTACTTATTCTAAAGGTATACTATAATATTGTTTGCCCATGTTAAAAATATTTTCCACTTTTACTCAATATCTAAGATTGAAACAACTTTATTTTGTAATTCTTCTAGCTACTCTTCTCAATCTTAATGAATCATGCATTTTTTTCTCTTTTCATTACCCTTTATTTTCTAGGTGTTTTTTAATTAATGGATCAAGATTTTGCAGAGGGCCTCGAGGTGCATCCTACGTCAGATGAAAAAAGCAGAGCTCTCGCTGAGGAGTCTAAAATGGCTACAGATCTTTCGAGTGGCCCTTTTGAAGGACGAGGTCTGATCACTAGTGAATTTCTCACTCCAGTTGCTGAAGCACCTCCAGCAGATGAGGATGATGATGTTTTATTTGTTGAACCCCTTGCTAAAACCTCAGTCTCTGTTGCAGTACCTGGAACAACAACAACATCTTCAACATCTGTGGCTCCAGTGGATAATTTGAATCAGCCAGAGGTTGATAAGCTACAAACTACTGTGAAAGATTTATCCCCTCCTTTGGACGCTCTTGCCGAGACCATCATCATTGATGATGAGGAAGATGCTGAATCTGGGACAGTCTTGCCTGAAAAAAGTGTATCACCAGTATTAAATAAGGATAGTGGCCTAGATCCATCTAAAGTGGAAGACACTAGTTCTTCCAGCAATAAGGTTCTGGCTTCTAGTCATTCCCATATTGATACTCCTGTGACCCATAGCACTATCAGCACTGAGCCTGATTCAGAAATAAGAATTGCCAATGTTACAACACTTGATGATGATGATGATACCACTCTGAGGAACAGTACCCGGGAACCTGTTGTTCAATCACATTCAAATGAGGGGGCTATGGATATGAATTTAATGATAACGAGTGTGACATCATTGCAGAGCAATAGCCTGGGCGAAGTGACTAATGGACCTCAGATCAGTAGTGCTTTCAGTCTGATTCCAGAGGTACAAACTGCTCCAGCAGCATCAAATTCTGATTCCAGTAGGCAGGGGACTCAGTCTGGTGCAGGAACCTTTAACCCTGGAAGAATGAATGCTGCAGGAGAGGTGGTTCAGAATGGTGAACTGAGAAGTCATCAAAGGTCTGGTAAGCAGTCAACGCAATTTGGCAAGCATTACGTTTTTATAAATTTGATTCTTTTATTGATTGGCGTTTATTTAAGTGTAACTTTGTTTTTTAACATTGTCTTATAGAAAGTTTTTTTTTTTTTGCAAACTATAAAGCAGATCAGATGTAAATATGAAAGCAATGCAAGTGTTGCATGGAAACTGTGTCAAAACAGTACAAGTTTTGTAAGCTGGAGTAAATGGCTTAGAAAAAAAAAATCTTTTATTCTAAGAGGTGTTTAAAGACATTCTCGATTAAAAGTTAACATTAAGTTCTGTTGTAAACTTTATATAATTTTGCTTCATTGATGCATGCAGAAGTTCTCGATTTCTATGTCATCAGAAACTGAAGTTCCTCTAATGATATGAAGTTGCCTTGTGTCTTGTGAGTGGTTTTGTAAAACTTCATTAGTTGAGTAGGGTCAAGTTATCAACTAAAAACACAAAGAAATGTAAACGTTTTTAGATTTTTCTCTCAAAAGACTGGATTTTACAGTATGTAACAAAGGCATTTTATGATGCACAACCCTGGAAAATTTTTTGTTCTCAAATCTGTCCGCTGCTATTATACCAAGTTTACATTGTATGTCCCATATCATTGCAAAGATATACTGTTTGGCACAAGATGCCCCCTTTTTGGAAACCTTGTGACCCATTTTAGAAACATTTAGGTCTCTTGCACCTAAACAATCTCTGAAAACAAATATTGCAGTTGCAGTTATTTTTTATTTTTTAGAGAAAAAAGAAAATACACATGCACACTTTATATATCAGTCTGTGCCACAGAGTCCCATTGGTTCGTAATTTATGATACGTTGGTCACTGTGTCTTTACATCTCTCTTATCATCTGGCCATGGAGAGTCGACAGCCACTCTCTCTTGGATTTTCTCCATGGTGAAGACCGCTTGATACACATTGAGAAAGGTTTGTGGTGGTCAGTTTAAATACTTCCTTCAAAGGCCATGTGGTAGCACCGGCCAAGTGAAACTGATAATAAGCCAAGAGCCACCTATGGATGGAAAATACACTGCTATTGAAGCTGTAATGTTTGCCAACATTCACATTGTACTTCCTTATATTTTGTTAGTATTATAAATAATACCTAATTAAATGTGTAACTTTACCACTCCCTATTCATTCACGCTATCTAATTGCCTGAGGTTACAGATGTAGGAGGGGAAGTGCTAAAATACTTGACCATAGAGTGTATGGGATTTAAGAAAGATTTTAAGGTCTACACAAAAAAGAGAATATAAAGGGGGGAAAATAGGGTCACCATAAAATCCTTTAAGATAAAACACTGCCTTAAATGCAAAGCTATGACATGTAGTACAAATGACCAATTATAGATGATCTAACATCATAAGAAAGATCTGAAAGTCAACTATCCAGTGGTAATGAGTCTTTCACTGTTGGTTGTGTAGTCATATATGCAAGTCATGTAAACATTTTGAATATGCCCAATTAGAGGATGACCATTGGCATCTGGACTTTGCATTCTTCAGAGATGTGATTGGACTGCAGGGTCAAATAACAGTTATTGACATATCGGCTATATCAACAACTTTTTAAAAAAAAAAAATGCAATTGGTCTAAAGCAAGCTTCGGTGCCAAGGCCAATAAACTTATTTATCCTGGTGCTCAAGCTCAGAATGAAGGAATAAAGACACCTGACAATGATTAGTACATCGAATAAGTTCTGAACCTCTCATCCGACACATTTTACTGACTACATTACCGGAGCCTGGTGCCTCATACAAGTGTTTCCCATTTTTGATGTGTAATATATATCCTCGAAAGTGGAATCATTCTTTAACCTCATCACAACCTCGGTACAGGAAGACATTCTCTCTCTGTAAAATAATATTTAAATTATTTATTTATTTTTTTTTTTTTTTTTATTAATTTTATTACAATCCATACAAAGCAATCAAGTTTTTACAAAGAGAAAAATTAAGAACAGATCGATCCCCACCCCTGAGAGAGAGAGCAAGCCAAACGGCGTTAAATTTAAGGCTTGGAGACATACCTAAGTTAATAAATTCTCTGTGCCTTTTGAACTTATTTTAAAATATTACTGATTAGATCCTGCCATGTTTTGAAAAAAGTCTGTACGGATCCTCTGACTGAGTATTTGATTTTTTCCAACTTCAAATAATATAACACATCGGTTTCCCACTGACTTAAAAGAGGAGAGTTTGGGTTCTTCCAGTTTATGAGAATAAGTCTACGTGCCAAAAGTGTAGTGAATGCAATCACAATTTGTTTGTCTTCCTCCGCTTTAAACCCATCTGGAAGAACACCAAACACAGCTGTTAATGGGTTTGGAGGGATTGTAAGTCCAAGGCTATCTGAAAGGTAATTAAAAATGTTTGTCCAGAATAATGTTAATTTGGTGCAGGACCAGAACATGTGACCTAATGAGGCTGGGACTTGGTTACAACGTTCGCAGGTTGGATCATGCCCTGGGAACATTTTGGAGAGTTTTAGTCGAGACAGATGTGCTCGATATATAATTTTGAGTTGTATAATTGTATGCTTTGCGCATATGGAGCTCGAGTGAATTCTCTGCATTGCTACTTTCCACTCCTTTTCTGATATATTAATTGAAAGATCTTTTTCCCAGTGTCCTCTTGGATCTTTAAAAGGGAGGGATTGTAAAATGATTTTATATATTGTAGAGATGGAGTCTAAATCCTTGAGATTGAGCAATATTTTTTCTCTGTAAAATATTTAAATTAAAGCCGGAACAGTGAGTGAGATGAAGAGGGAGTGGCTCTGCCTGACCTGCCACCTCAGGGGAACATTACTAGTTACTAGCTAACAAGGCTAAAATAATGCTGTTAATAGTTAGCTCACAAAACACTTCACTGTACTTAAGCTGTGCCAAGGCTGATATATATGACAAAACCAGGTTAAAGTCAAACGTGTAGAAAGGCAAATGTTAAGCCATTGATCTTGCAAGTATAAACGTTGAACGTGAAGAGTTTGAGAACTGAGTCTCTGCAGCAGATATGATTAAAATCACATTTCATTGCCATCTAGGAAGACTGTCACATTTTTATATTTTTGCCAAGAGTAGTTTTTATTAATTACATTTTTTAATGTAGAATGTATGAATTAAAAATGCATGTTGCGTGTTTATAAATGGTTTTTTAAAAAGTTATGTTTTTTGGAGGGTAGTGGGCTATTACAAATGTCTGGATAGATGTGGGCACAGATTTGCAGTTGCACTAGTCTGGAAAGAAGCCATGGTCCTTGCCCCAGGCAATGAAAAGTTTCTACAGTAGGAGACAGGCAATGAACTGAAGAACACACCTGGAATCTCACAAACATAGATATCTGTTTTTCAGGAATGACATTGGCATGCTGTATTGCAATATGTATGTGCTCTCATGTTGATCAATAGTGGAACATTCTTTCCTTGCAGATTAACTTTTTTTCCCCCTTCATATTTGCATTGTTGCCCCATACACCCTAATTTAAGCTGCAAGAACAGGCTCTGTATTTTGTAGAGCATAATTTTTTGACAAATTCTTTTATACAATTTATGGAAAAATAGTTTTGACTTGAAAAGTACTGAACTATCCATTAAATAGTCAAGCATAAGTAAGAGTTTTCTTTATGTGAATGCTGTATTGTGTTTTTTTTTTCTTTTTCAATGAAAGAAAACTAATGTGAAATGAAATGCAAATATTGTATCTTCAATCCCTGTAATCTGCATGTTAACAATAATAAAAAAAAATGATAGATGAGAATGGGAAACAAGGGTTACTATAAAATCCATGTAATTTAACAATGGCACATTGAAAGAAAATGCCAATGCAGTGTGAGTATGTGAGGCTTTACTCCCAAATTCCCATTAAGGGTGTGTGATATTTACAAAAGGGATCTCAATATTTTCTGGAATTTTGTCAGTAACGATGAATAGATAATATTTTGCATCCTTCAAAAATGTTTTTGTAAAAGCCTTATTTTGTACCAGCTATGGTTTGTTCTTTTTAATAGTATAGTAGCCACAGTATCTGTCACAAACGAGTACAGTAATCCCTCGCTATATCGCGCTTCGACTTTCGTGGCTTCACTCTATCGCGGATTTTATATGTAAGCATATCTAAATATATAATGCAGATTTTTCGCTGCTTCGCGGGTTCTGCGGACAATGGCTCTTTTTACTTCCTGTACATGCTTCCTCAGTTGGTTTGCCCATTTGATTTCATACAAGGGACACTATTGGCGGATGGCTGAGAAGCTAACCAATCAGAGCACGCAGTTAAGTTCCTGTGTGCTGAATGGCTCCGAGACGGAGCACTGAATTCGATTCCGCGGCGTTAACCAGGAAGTCTCGTCTCACTCATTCAGCATCAACGTGTTTCACTGTGTAAAGAGTTAACTTTTGTGCTCTTTTGTGTTTATCTTTGTGCATAGTCAAGCCCTTCATTATGGCTCCAAAACGATCTGCTCCTGCTTCAGGGGCCGTGCCCAAGCGCCAACGGAAGATGTTAACGATTGCCGAAAAGGTAAACATTTTGGATATGTTGAAGGAAGGGAAAAGCTACACCGCTGTAGGAAGCCATTACGGCATCAATGAGGCTACGATTCTTTTTATTTAAAAAGTAGGAAAGGAATATAAAATCCATGGCCGCAGTTTCCTTTTAACCAGGGTGCAAAACGAGCTGTAAGTGGATGTAATAAGGCAGTAGTCTAGATGGAATCTGCTTTAGGGATTTGGATTGAAGAACTACAACGGCGGTGCTACACAGTCACCTGAAGAGGCTCCTTTAGAAGAGCTGTAATGCTCTCCTTTGTGCAGTAAAACTAAAGTCCTCATTATCGGACAAGTCATCGTGTCATTGTTGGTGAGTAACCATAATTAATTTTCTACTTACAGTACTTAGTACATGTCTGTACGTTTAGTGTCACTGTACACACATTTACTGTATACAATTTTTCTTGCATTATACGTATTGCTGGTGGCCTGTCTATCGTGATGGCTGTAACATATGTGATATCGGAGACACTCGATATATTTAAAATAATATTTAGGTTTTACTGTATATAAACAGTGTGTTTACATACATAATTTCAATGAATCTTACCTAATATCTAAGAGAATACAAAGGGTTTATGCTGTATAACTGTGCGGGGAATATTTATAAACAGCATGGGAGAGTTTATAAGGGCTTAAAATATATAAAAATAACCATACAAACATATGGTTTCTACTTCGCGGATTTTCACCTATCGCGGGGGGGTCTAGAACACAACCCCCGTGATCAAGGAGGGATTACTGTAATAGCAAATTTTTTTTTTAAATGGTTCTATCTCTTACACAACATGTACCTTCAGCACCTTTTCCTCCGTATTTGTGTGTGTGCACTTGAATCTCTTGACAGTCAAACCTGCGTCTCATACTCTTTCAATTTTTGCCAGGCACCTTTCTTGCCTCCTGTCTGGTTTTAACTTGGTGTATTTGAAGATGACTCTCTCTGCGTGGCTAATGCGCCTTTACTCCTCCATATGCGTCTCACACTAGCACTTGCTCTTTCATTGTGTCACTAAAGCCAAACTGAGCAATCAGATTGTTTTGAGAAACTGGAAACACACAGACCTTAGCATTTTATTATATTGTAGATTAATTGTTGCTTACCAATTATATTTATGGAAACACTATATTTGAAAGAAATTCTCTACCCAAAACTGCTATATTTTTATTTTTTTTTTTTATAAATGCTTTTTAACCCAAGTCATCTGTAGTGGTGGCTGAGAGAAGAATTTCCTCCTGCTTTCATGGAGAAACTAAAAATTCAATATTCAATGATGTTGATAAGTGATCAATGCTGGACAGTGCCAAAGAATGTGAAAAGCATCCATGTAGGAAAAAAAAAATAATTTCCATTGTATGTTCAAAATGTGTAACATGTGTCACTTTTTTGCGAAAATGAGTACATTGAATGTAAACATGAAAGACATTGTTTCCCACAATGCTGTAAATTTGAATAAAAGACAGGTTTGGTCAGAAACTTATGATGTTTTCCAAATCTGTCCCCCTCTCTTTTACATTTGTTCTAAAGCTTCCTGTGTGAAATTAAACTTGGTCAGTTTTACATGAATCTGTTATTTCAGAACTCTTGTTAAATAGCCTTTGTTGTGCTGTTTTCTAGGTTTCTTGTGTGAGTGATCAGACTGTTTTTGCTTATGCCTGTGTTCAAATTAAAAATTAGAATATGACTTGGGCTATCATTATTTGTACTTGACACAGACACATTTTATAATTGTGAGACAGGATTACTTTCTTCAGTGTACCATTTAAATATATGACGTGTGCTTTCACTTGCTGGTTATACTAATAAACGGTAGTTTGACTTCAATAGCGTAACAAGTGAAAAATTCAGTGTTTGCAGATTCGAATTTGACATTGAGGCATGGTGTTTATGATTGACCTACTAACTGTGTGAATTTACTGTATGTTTTGTAGGTGTTTTTAATTCCTCATTTTGTGATTTGGGACTTGCTTAGGTTGCCTTGTGTTTCAGGCAACATTTTGACATTGTGCTTATGCTCTTTACCTTCCTTCTAATGGAAGTGGGTGCCAGCTTGATCACAATGTTTCCCAAGTTAACTAGTATTTCTCTACTTCTTTACTGGGAATCCTACTCAGTTATTTGGTATTAACAGATAATAAGCCAACTAGTTTATTTACTTTCTGTCCTACTGCTGACCTGTGCTACTTCTGCATACACACACACACACACTGCATTCTTTCACAATGTGCCTTTGCACCTGGGCAGTTGAAAAGCCATCAAAAAAACCCTTCTAAAGCTGTACAAAATACATTGTGCCAAAATGCTATATTTTAATCCAGTTTTAACCACGTTTAGCTCACAGTACCAAATTTTTAGTTCAATCCACCAGCAAGGAATACAGCGGATGTTTTGTAAATTAGTAAAGCTCCAATTGGTACAACAAAGTTCTGTAATTTTTTTATTAAACTATTTTCAAATTGAAAATACAGTAATTATCTGATTTTTTACCAGTTTGCACATATATACAATACGCTTGCCAGTTACATTAACATATTGATGTATTTTAATATGAAATGTATATCTTTTGAAATTTTGAATATTCTTGTGCTACAATCTCCCTCATTAAGTTTTGTGCATTACTGTAAGCTCACATTTCTTTCATTTCCCTGTTTTCCTGTCAAGTGTTTGTCTGTGGTTTTTTTTTTTTTTTTTATCATCCCAGTGGATGCATTTGCATCTTTTGAGCCTCTTTTTGTGCATACATAAGAGTTGTACAGACCAGAGATCTTGCTTATAAGTTTTTTTTTCTCTCTTTATAATAAAGATTCTTTAATTTTACTAGGGGGCTCTGCCTATTTCTTACTTTGCTCGCCCCGGGTTTGTTTTACCGGATATACAATTTAAAGAGATTGTTATTTTTATGGGAATTGTTACATATGCATTATTTTTATTTTTACTTTAAAACTTTTGGAATTACAATACTCATCCTTATTTCCGGCCCTGGGCGTGGTTAAATCTTGCTCACAGGACGTATAACGCTACGCTGTGAAAGGGGGGGGGGAGTGGCTGATCTGCTGTCTTTCTGCTGCTGCTTCTGGCGAGCTGCGTGTCCTTTTTGTTGCACTGCACGTCGATCATTCAAAAGCCTGTACAGCAGCTGTTCTTTTGATACTTCGTGTCTCTGCCGCTCGCGTTGCGTAGGGGGTGTTGAACGCACTCTAAGGAGAAGCGGTCAGATCATCTGCTGGCAAGCTGCGTGTTCTGCTTGTCGTTTTAAGAGCTGGGAGCACATGTCTGTCTGCCAAAAGCATTCCAACAACTGTTTGGTTAGATGTCCGTGAACTTGTTTTAAATGTTGTCTCAGTGCCTTGTCTTGCGGGACGTCAAATTGTCTTCTGAGAAGATCACGTCTCCTCTCCCTCCCAGGATTTTTTTTTTTAATAATAGAGAGATACTTTTGTCTTCCATGTCAGTACTGTTTTCAGCCCTTTGAGTCATAAAAACTGTTTTCTATTCTCCACCTTCTTAAACTTTTATATTTCCTTTTAAGCTCTTCACCTGTCAGGTTAAGCTCTGTGTTCATTTCTATATGACATATACAAGAATCCTTGTCGGACTGCTAATTTAAAAAAAAAAAAAATGTTCTGCTTATTCCTCACCCCTGTAACGATGTGTACCATTGATGTGCAAGGCCCTGAAGATCTTGAAACTAAATGATTACTATGTGCTTAATATTATTTTAGTGGAGCTTGCAGAATCAACCATGCAATAGTATGCTTGACAGTAGTGCTTTCCTTTTAAAATTTTTGAATATATTAATACATGATTATCTGTGCTTGCTGAACCACTGAATGTATGCTGTGCTTATGGCAGAATGACTTGCACGGTGGTCTTTTTGTGGCTTGGCATGCAGATCTAGATTTGGTGTCATAGGCTTTATAAAATTTCATATTAGATCTGTTTGCTATTCAGTAATGCAACTAAAAATGGGAGGGCGGGACAGAAATCTTCTAGGTCTGTGAAGAGATACTTTATGTAACTGCATAAGAGGTTAATTTTATTAGACAGTTTTGCCCAGGCCTACGTTTTGATGCTTCATTTCTCCTTAGCCTGTAGTTTCCTGCTGATAGTGCTGATAACAAGCCGGATGGTCCCTCTCCTCCTTAGTCCAGTCTGAGAATTTTAAATTTTGATTCGTCCAACCACAGAACAGTTTTCCACTTTGTCTCAGTCCATTTTAAACAAGCTTTGGCCCAGAGAAAACTGCAGCGTTTCTGGATGATGTTCACTCATGTTGTCATCTTTGCATGACAGAGCTTTAACTTCCATTTGGGGAAGGCACAGCGAACTGTGTTCACAGACCGTGATTTCTGGAAGTGTTCCTGAGAACATGCAGTGATTTCCATGACAGTATCATGCCTGTTTTTAATGAAGTGCTGTCTGAGGGCCTGAAGATAATGGGCTTCCAATATTGATTTTCGGCCTTGACCCTTGGCAACTGAGATTTCTCCAGATTCTCAGAATCTTTTGATATTATGTACTGAAATATTCAAAATCTTCACATATTTACATTGAGGAACAGTATTCTGAAATTGTTCTGCTAATCATATTCACAGTTTTTTGCAGATTGATGAACCTCTGCCTATTTTTACTTCTGAGAAACTCTGCCTCTCTATGATGCTCTTTTTATATGCAATTAGTACCACTGATTTTTCTAGCCTTTTGTTGCCCTTGTCCCAACTTTGTTGAGATGTATCATCAAATTCAAAAAAAGCTATTATTTTTCATGAAATAGTAAAATATCTGACTTTCAAAATATGTTTTCTATTTTCTGTTGTGAATAAAATATGGCAGACCTTAGATCAATGGTTAGAATCTTCATAAAATAAAATCCTCATAAAATACATTTTTAGTAAAACAAGAGTACAGTGTGCATTGTGAGACCATGCCAATCCACAGTGTGAAAGGTACCTTAACTTAGACTAGTTATCATATTTGCTCTCATAAAAATCTATTTGTCACTTCTTTTTCAAAACTATTTTTGGGAATTAGAAATGATTTCCAAATCTTCAAGCTGGATGATGGCTTGAAACTTGTCTTCAGTGCTAAACAAAAACTTAGTGACATTGTGAAAAAATGATCTTGCCATCAAAAAACATCCAAAGTCTATTTCATAAAGCATTGGTATTTATTTTCAGCTAACATTATTGGATATTTTCCACATGTGCCACCAGTTTCCATATTTTTTTAGAGAAAGCTACATGCTGTGGTATAGTGATAATATGTATGTACAGTATAAGTGAATACAGGTAAAAGCACAAATACACTGAAATGCCCCTTTTTAGATAGTTGGATTGAACTTTACCCGGGGAGAAATGTAGCCTTTTACAGAAGCCTATTAGGTAAATAAATATACTGAATCTACACACAATGGACTGAACACACATCAGAATGATTAACAAGAAAGAAAAAAATAATAAGTTTAACCTATATTGACCTTGAATGATGCAACTTTTCAATTAAGTTGTTCTTATAATGGCATGTTAGACTATGCATCCCTTTTGTAACTTACTGTACTTTGAAGCTTTTAATATTACAGGTAGTGTAATGTTGAAGACTTTGGACTTCAAACCCAGAGATTTTGGGTGCAAATCCTGCTACTGATCCCATGTGACCATGCTTGTGCTCCAGCAGGAAAAATGAAAGAAATGTAACCAGTTGTATCATATGTTGTAAGTCGCCTAGGATAAAGGTTTCGGCCAAATAAGTAAATGTTTCTGAGTGTGTGTGCTTACAGTACATTCTTCTGTTACCTTTATGTATTTGTCTTGTGTTAAATTGAAATGGAACACAATTCTAAAATGTGATCACAAATATGTGCATCTTTTTTTTTTCCAGCTTCAGCAGAATTTATTGCATTTTTTGATGTTTGTAGTCTTTTTGGGGAAACAAGTTAACAAAAAAACATTTAATTCCCTCCCAATTAAATTAAGGAGTAATAGAATGCCTCCCACAATTACATATTTATTAAATGGAATGCACCACATTAATGACCACTTATGAATAAATCTAAATCTTCTGGTATACATTGTTCATGTCAAAAGGGGAAGTTATAGCCTGCTTAGCTCTTCTACTTTTGTTTATGCAGATATACTGTTTGTCCCTGTGCAGGAGCATGTGATTGTTTTTGTTTTTTTGTTGGCCAGAAGTCACCCTTATTTGCATTCAGTTATGACATCTGCCGAATTAACTTTGAAGTGTTGAAAAATTATTTATTTATTTTTAAAAATATTTTAGGAATAACATTTTATGAAACTTTTTATACCGATTTAAGTTTTTCTAGCATTGGTCATTGGATGTGTTTATCAGATTTCTTTATTGTTTTTGTTCAATCTATAACTAATCGTTGTAAAAGAAATAATCTAAATGACCTGAATACCGTTTTTCTTTGCCTTTTCCTATATGACTGTGAAGGCTAGGATGAAAACAATTTTTAAAAGCAGTAAACAATAGATTAAACCTGTTTTTTTATCTTTATAGATTCATGGATATCTCAGTCTGCCTCCTTCCCAAGAAACCAGAAGCAACCAGGTGTTGATTCTATGTCTCCAGTGGCTTCATTGCCAAAATCTGTTTTTCCACCACCAGCATCTCAGCAGCCCACAAAACCAGTAAAGGTTACATGTGCAAACTGTACAAAACCTTTAAGAAAAGGGCAGACAGCATACCAGAGAAAAGGATCAGTCCATCTTTTCTGTTCTACAACATGCTTGTCAGCATTTTCTCATAAACCGGCTCCCAAGAAAAACTGTACCATGTGCAAAAAGTAAGAATTTATTCTATAGATTCTAAGTTGAGTGTTGGACTTGTTTAGCAAAAAATTGCCTTACAAAGATTTTTTTTTTTCTTCTGCAAACTAATCTCTTTGAATATTCCATTGTATATGTATTGCACAGATCATAACCTTAACTCACAGTGTACTGATCCTATATTTTAATTATACCCAGCCAGCGTCCTATACTTCACATGAAATATAAAGTTACAATACACACAGTAGGCTATGTGGAAACCTACATAGAGCCTATGTATATCGACGACTGTTGATTTGTGACCTCTCCTAGACCTAAAAGACCTAGTGTTGTCTTACTCAACTCACTTTTATGCTCTCCACCTTGTCTTTTGCCTGTGTTAGAGAAAGCTGTGACTCCTTCTGGCACAAGCATTTTAGTATTACAATATCCTTATTGAAGTATGGTTCCCTCTGTCTGATCATTATTTGCACAAAACTTGAGCTTAAAAGTGTGGCTCTTACAGAATTTTAGGGTGTCCAGTTTTAAGGCTACTGAGTGTAGCTTCCATGACCAAAATGCTTTCTTGCTCCAAGAGAATGTGTCAGTATTCATTTCTAAAGAGAATAATGAGACAGATTCAGCTAGCTAATGTTGCCTTTGGTTATTGGATCAAGGTCTCTTCCAGTTACAGAGCCAGTACCTGTTTATACTAGTGTTTATTTTGTCTGTCAGAATGAAAAGGTTTAAGTTTAAAACGAACTGTGCATTTAGGGTCATTTACTATTGATTAAACTTTCTGAGTAACCAGTAACTATGTATGAGTAGGTCATTATCTATCAGCCTGCCACACTGTCAGGAACAGTGTACCTCAGGCCGTGTGCTCTCTCTCCACTGCTGCAACATCAGTAACTGCACTACCAGCGACCCCCTGGTTAAATCATACATTTTGCAAACAATATTATCCTTGTAGGTCTTATCACAAATGGGGATGAGAATCAGTATAGAAAGCAAGTAGATTGACACACAATGTGTTGTATCTCAGCCTTATTTCAATACCAATAAAAATTTAGGATTTGCAATTGATGCCTTCATTATCGTCTGGTTTGACTCTGCTACTGCAGAGTTAAAAATGAAGGTACAGTGCATTATCAGACTTAATAAGAAAGTGATTGAGTGAAAGATATTTACACTAGAGAATATTGAAAATTTCAAAGAAAAATTAGCCATATTAATAGCGACAGTGGATTGTTAGTTATCCTAAAACACAAAACTACTGTATATTTTGTTTAAAACTTTGTTCATTTGTCATGTTAATTCTGCTGTATTAATGCAGACATATTTATAGTCTTAACCTGGAAAAAAGGCATTGTGTAATCTGTAATGCCAGCATAGTATAATTGCATTCCTGAGAGATTTCACTTTATGTAATTTTTTTTGGTATACAGTAAAATGTTAGAGGAAATGTATTGCAAATTATAGTATTGCTCTTTAAAACATCCAATACTTCTTTTCCATTCAGGTCCTTATGCATAACCCAAAAAAATATAATACTAGTGAAGTTGCAGGTATGTAAGTTTGCTAGAAACTTCATTGCTGTTTAGTATGATTTTCACATTGTTTTTAAAGTGATTGAGGAAAGTGCTGAGAAATGGCTGACTAGTACAGTGCACATGAAAGTATCTGACACCTGCAATAATATCAGAATTAATCTTACTCAGATTTAATTCTCCTTAACACAACTCTTACTCAGTTAAAACCATACATTTAAAACCTTAACAAATCAATTTGACTTAAGGCAGTGGTGAACACTTGGTGTAAAATATAAAGAAGTCTAAAATTGTTTTCCTTTAAACCATGACTGTGTTCTTAATGTCCAAAACATTTTTCAATTTTACTTTTTGAACTTTTTAGAAATGCCTCCGGCTCACTTATTTGGGCTTATACTGTACAGTGCATCCGGAAAGTATTCACAGCGCATCACTTTTTCCACATTTTGTTATGTTACAGCCTTATTCCAAAATGTATTAAATTCATTTTTTTCTTCAGAATTCTACACACGACACCCCATAATGACAAGGTGAAAAAAGTTTACTTGAGGTTTTTGCAAATTTATTAAAAATAAAAAAAACTGAGAAATCACATGTACATAAGTATTCACAGCCTTTGCTCAATACTTTGTCGATGCACCTTTGGCAGCAATTACAGCCTCATATCTTTTTGAATATGATGCCACAAGCTTGGCACACCTATCCTTGGCCAGTTTCACCCATTCCTCTTTGAAGCACCTCTCAAGCTCCATCAGGTTGGATGGGAAGCGTCGGTGCACAGCCATTTTAAGATCTCTCCAGAGATGTTCAATCAAGTCTGGGCTTTGGCTGGGCCACTCAAGGACATTCACAGAGTTGTCCTGAAGCCACTCCTTTGATATCTTGGCTGTGTGCTTAGGGTCGTTGTCCTGCTGAAAGATGAACCGTCGCCCTAGTCTGAGGTCAAGAGCGCTCTGGAGAAGGTTTTCATCCAGGATGTCTCTGTACATTGCTGCTTTTGTCTTTCCCTTTATCCTGAGTAGTCTCCGAGTTCCTGCCGCTGAAAAACATCCCCACAGCATGATGCTGCCACTACCGTGCTTCACTGTAGGGATGGTATTGGCCTGGTGATGAGCGGTGCCTGGTTTCCTCCAAACGTGACGCCTGGCATTCACACCAAAGAGTTCAATCTTTGTCTCATCAGACCAGAGAAATTTGTTTCTCATGGTCTGAGAGTCCTTCAGGTTCCTTTTGGCAAACTCCAGGCGGGCTGCCATGTGCCTTTTACTAAGGAGTGGCTTCTGTCTGGCCACTCTGCCATACAGGCCTGATTGGTGGATTGCTGCAGAGATGGTTGTCCTTCTGGAAGGTTCTCCTCTCTCCACAGAGGACCTCTGGAACTCTGACAGAGTGACCATCGGGTTCTTGGTCACCTCCCTGACTAAGGCCCTTCTCCCCCGATTGCTCAGTTTAGATGGCCTGCCAGCTCTAGGAAGAGTCCTGGTGGTTTTGAACTTCTTCCACTTACGGATGATGGAGGCCACTGTGCTCATTGGGACCTTCAAAGCAGCAGAAGTTTTTCTATAACCTTCCCCAGATTTGTGCCTCGAGACAATCCTGCCTCGGAGGTCTACAGACAATTCCTTTGATTTCATGCTTGGTTTGTGCTCTGACATGAACTGTCAACTGTGGGACCTTATATAGACATGTGTGTGCCTTTTCAAATCATGTCCAATCAACTGAATTTACCACAGGTGGACTCCAATTAAGCTGCAGAAACATCTCAAGGATGATCAGGGGAAACAGGATGCACCTGAGCTCAATTTTGAGCTTCATGGCAAAGGCTGTGAATACTTGTACATGTGCTTTCTCAATTTTTTTATTTTTAATAAATTTGCAAAATTCTCAAGTAAACTTTTTTCACGTTGTCATTATGGGGTGTTGTGTGTAGAATTTTGAGGAAAAAAATGAATTTAATCCATTTTGGAATAAGGCTGTAACATAACAAAATGTGGAAAAAGTGATGCGCTGCGAATACTTTCTGGATGCACTGTATATATCTAGAATATCATCCTGTCTCCTCAGTTAAGTCCAAAATCTGATTTTTCTTTAGGACCTCTTTATATTATACCCTGAATATTTAAAGCTTATGAAATTATGTCAAGTATAATATCAAATCACAGCAAAATATTTTGTATTTCTGACATGTAGACTAATTTTACCTTATTACTTTGAGTGTTTCCCTTAAATTAAACAGTCAGTTAACATTAATTAGTTGTAAAGCCATACAGTGACATACTCTGTTTGATTTTAATAATTGCAGTTCTCCTTGGGTGTTTCTGGGGAGCATGCTCTTCACATAAAAATGCAAAATATTTAATTATCTAGCATATTTTGTCAAATGATGAATATTTTAAATTAGTAAAGTCTGTGGTTTATACTGGGATGAGCACAGTCTGCCTTAGAGGACTGTAGTGAATGTTCACTTTTTCTTTAATCTGTGAGCATCTTAACTGAACCTGTAATGTATTCTTTATCTGATTCTGCTCCTTGTTGTTTATCTGGTAAATACCAGTAAAAATTCTTGCGATCTGAAATACAAAGTAAATCTTTTTCTATATTAATTACTTGGTAAAATACAAGTCTAAAGTGATAAGCAAATGCTGACTTAAATGGAAGTATTTCACTAGCAACAATACCTGTCTAAGAGGGGAAACATGCCTTGTGCACCTTTCCCTAAATCACTTTTGTCTGGTGCTCCATCTCTTGTTCATTCCCGTATAGCCTGTTTCTCAGACTTTGTCATTTCAGGCACCTCCTGTCTGCTTTTATAGTTATCATCTTTGAAGTCTATTCTTGGCGTGTCTCCAACATGTCTACCCCTGTTTGTGTCTCAAAGTCTGGCACTTCCTCTTTAAGTCTCACCATCAGCGCCAAACTGACCAATCAGATTACTTGGAGGGACTAGAGATGGAGAGACCAACAGACACACATACAGACAATAGTGTTTTATAATATAGTAAATCTTATTCAAGTCTGAATCTGCCTATCACTGGTTCACTTCAGCTTTATAGGGCATGTTTCACATTTACATGCCCAGTGTGGTTATAGTAATTTATACACAATACGGTAACAAGACAAAAACAAATTGGGAGGAGATAGCAAGGAGCTGTATATACATAAGTTTTACAAGTATGATAATGTATTCTGTGAGATGTGTTAGTTGTATCTCATCGCGTAAATTACCGTATTTCCCCAACAAAAGGCAGCGGCTTATACATTACTTTTCAAAATGCGTATTGGGTGCGGCTTGCTTAAATGGGGCAGCCTGTCTAAAAACATTCGATTAAAAGTATAATTCAGTGCACAAAAAGACGACGTACTCAAATTTGTTGAATTTAAATGTACTGTTTACTTAAAAAAAAAAAAAAATCGATAGCAACGATGTTCATAGATGCAGTTAAAATAAGTAAATCCACAGTTTGAAAAGCATATGAATTGTCCATTAGACAAAAAAATTGTCAATTAAGAATGACGCCATCATTGATTAGTGATCACGTGGCGCTGCTGCATCTAGCCTCTTCACATTCATCTCTTTCAGGTTCGTTGCTGCAATGTAAAAATTGAACTTTTTCAAGGCTTTGCTGCATTACATCCTAGTATATAATACAGGCTAGGAAAAAAGCAAAATTTAACAGAAATAAAAGGTACAAAAGTTTATTGTTGGCTGGGAAAAGACAAGTTTAATTTTCGTTTGAACGACTGGAGGGTGGGGGTACTGCAATACAGCAATGTCAATCATCTGTCTACACATACATTCTTCAGAATTAAATTAACAACACTAAAATTAGGCTTACCTTTCTTCAAATCCTTCAAAATCAGATCCGTAATCGTTGTTGTTGTTGTTGCCGCCAAACAACTTGATTGCGACCTATGCTGCTTTGCTGTCGCTGATGTCGAACACGCTTCCGTCACTGGTATCACTCTGAGATATTGCTGACGTTACTTGTGCTGCTGGTAGGCTTTTAGGTGGAAGAAGGATTCCAGCTTTGCGAAAACCATTCTGTATGCCTTCTGGTTTCACATTGTTCCACAGTGAAATAACCTATTTGCACGCTTGACTGTACATTGCTGCTGGCCAGACAGAGTGAATGTATGCTCTCCATCCGTCATTCATTTTTCCTACTCGATCCTCACAAGTCATTTAAATGCATGATTGACAGCAACATCAAGTGGCTGCAGTTTGCATGTAAGTCCACCAGGTATTACAGCGACGTGACCACCAACCTTGTTCACTGCCTTCTGAACACTGTCCATCAGATGAGCAGACATAGAGTGGAAAATTAGCAAGGACTACTTCTTGTAAAAAAAAAAAAAAAAAAAACAGCTCCAGGCCGCCTTCTGTAGCATTTGTCCACCCATTCCACCGTAGCGTCTTTATTCATCCAGCCCTTTTTGTTCACTGAGACCTTGATACCCTTGGGTAGTTTTTCCTGTGCCATTGTCACCCTCTTAAAAATCACGAATGGCTTCAGCTTTTTGCCACTTGCCATACAAGCTAGAACAACTGTAAAACTTGTCCGCTCATGACTTGTGGTAGTTACTGATATGGTCTTTTGACCAACCTTATCGACAGTGCGTGTTCATGGAATATCCAGTTTCAGTGTCTCAATTTCCTTGCTGACAAAGTCTCTAAAACTGTCAAGTTTCTTCTCCCAGTCGTCTGGCAGTCTCTGTCCCACAGTCGTTCTGGCTCGGATAGATAGACTGACCATTTTGTTTCATGAAGCAAGAAACCAAATTCTGACCCCCTTTGAAGTCTTCAATTGCCATTTCAGTCGCCATTCCTCCTACCTTCAAATTTATGACTATTATTGAAACTATCCAATTGTTCTTGCGCTGCCCGAGAATCCATTCTTTAATTCGCTTCTCCAAGTTTGGCCATTTTGCTTCCCTTGTTTGTCTTGCACACCTACGTGGCAGAAGCGCACGCAAATCTTTCCGCCAGTTTCTCACTTATTTTTTAGCTACTTCAAAGTGGTGTCCAGCTGCACGATTGCTGTTTTTTTTTTTTTTTGCGAAAGCAACGGCCTGGAGCTTAAATTCTGCAGCATAGGACTTGCGTTGCGGCAACAATATCGGTAAGTGCAAAATGTTATCAATTTAATTGTTCACGTTCAACTACAGCATAATGTCGCTATGGAGTTGCAAATGCCTACAGGGGCATGCCAAATTAGATGCTTTTACTTCAGATTGGTAAATTCAGTAATGCCTTAGCTAATAACATGGGGCGGCTTATCTTAGTGTTTTAAAATACAAATGAGCATTTTCTGCGGCTTACATAATGGGGCGGCTTTTTGTTGGGGATTTACGGTAGATGTCCAAATACAATCTACACAGTCTTTAATGAAATTATTTTGTTTACATATTGTATATTTAATAACAAACTGGAAAAGTTATAAGTATTTGGAAAAGTAAAAAATAATTTGTAAAAATGTGTATTTAGCATGTAGCATTGCTGTTTTTTTTTTTTTTTTTTTTTTTTCTTTATCTTGAGATAAAGCAGGTATCCCAAGGATAGACTTTTTTCAACCAATTTTGTATCCAAATATATATATACTAGCAGAATACCCGCGCTTCGCAGCGGAGAAGTACTGTGTTAAAGAAGTTATGAAAAAGAAAAGGAAAAATTTAAAAAATAACGTAACTTGATTGATAATGTAATTGTTTTGTCATTGATATGAGTGTTGTTGTCATATCTATCTATCTATCTATCTATCTATCTATCTATCTATCTATCTATCTATCTATCTATCTATCTATCTAT
>JANRMT010028174.1:83881724-83912276 GCA_026402145.1 Polypterus bichir lapradei
ATATACATACACACTGTGTGCACAATTATTAGGCAAGTTGTATTTTTGAGGATTAATTTTAATATGGAACAAACACAGTGCTATCAGTCAATCCAAAATGTTAATAAACCTGAAACCTGAATGTTTCACAACGGAAATGTGAGTGTGAACATCTTTAGGGGAATACATATGTGCGCACAATTATTAGGCAACTATTAGTGTGCAGATTTATTATGCAACTAAAGGAAAAATGAAAATTTTCCCATCTCACTTGTTTATTTTCATCTGTTATAGTGAGAATAATAAACAAACACCTCAAAATTTACAAATAAACATCTCTGACATTTCAAAAAAAATAAATCAATCAATCAATGACCAATATAGCCACCCTTCTTTCCAATAACAGTCATAAGCCTTTCCATTCATGTAGTCTGTCAGTTTCTTGATCTGTTGACGATCAGCTTTTTGTGGAGCAGTGACTACAGCCTCCCAGACACTCTTCAGAGAGGTGTATTGTTTTTCTCCCCCGTAAATCTAGCGTTTAAGAAGTGCCCACAAGTTCTCGATAGGGTTTAGGTCAGATGAGGAAGGGGGGCCATGTCATTATTCCTTCATCTTTAAGGCCTTTACTGGCTGGCCACGCAGTGGAGAACTTCGATGCAAGTGATGGAGCATTGGCCTGCATAAAAATCATGGTCTTTTTCCTGTATCACTGTTTGAAGAAAGTGTCTTCGAAAAACTGGCAGTAGGTTTGGGAGTTGATTTTGAGTTCATCTTCAATGCAAAAAGGTCCAACTAGCTCATCTTTAAAAATACCAGCTCATACCAGTACCCCACCTCCACATTGGAGTGGAGCTCTGTGCCCATTACTGATCCACAGGTCCGTCCATCAAGAGTCACTCTCATCTCATCGGTCCATAAAACCTTTGAAAAAAATCTGTCTTCAGATATTTCTTGGCCCAGTTTTGACGTTTCAACTTATGTTTCTTGTTCAGTGGTGGTTGGGTTTCAGCCGTCCTTACCTTGGCCATGTCTTTGAGCACTGAGCACCTTGTACTTCTGGGCACTCCAGGTAGGTTGCAGCTCTGGAATATGAAAGTACTGGAGGATAATGGGTTCCTGGTAGCTTCATGTTTGATTCTTCTCAAATCTTTGGCAGCTAATTTGCATCTTTTGTTCTCAACACGTTTCTTGCGACCCTGTTGACTATTTGCAACAAAATGTTTGATGGTTCTGTGATCACACACCAATATCTTAGCAATTCCAAAAGTGCTGCATCCCTCTGAAAGACTTTTTTACAATTTTTGACTTTTCAGAGTCAGTTAAATCTCTTTTTTGGCCCATTTTGCCTGAGGAAAACTAGCTGCCTAATAATTATGCACACCTTGATATAGGGTGTTGATCTCCTTAGGCCACACCCTCCCTCATTAGACAAATACACATCACCTGACGTGCTGTAAGCATTCAAGTTAATACAGCTTGGAGTTGGAATATACGCATTAAAAATGATGATATGGTCAAAATACTCACTTGCCTAATAATTGTGCACACAGTGTGTGTATATATATATGTATATATATATATATATATATAATATACACACACACACACACAACTATCGTATATGTTGAAGTTCTATTTAAATTTTAAATAGAAGGAATTTTTATTTAGTCGACAGAATATTATTCCGGAATAAATCAACTCAAGCCTTAAATAACTTATAATATTTTGCTCTCCATAAAAATATATCCTGACTAAATACACAAGCTAGAAATAAAGTAAATGTTAAAAGAGCAAACATTCAAATTTCTTTACTCTTATGTAATTTTATATAAAAAATAAACTTAAATTTTAAATATCCCAAAAGATTTTGCTCTCCATAAAAATATATCCTGTCAAAATTATACAAATTCAAATATGAACATGGTGCATAACAAAACCTGGAAACATAAATAAAATTTGTTATTTTCAGCAATAACAAATCAAATCATTCAGTTGTCTTTGCTCTTATGTCATTTTATCAGATTTGGAAGCCTGGCATCTTTTTTTGGCAACAAGTTCGTTTATGTTTGGTGTGAGGTTCTGTGTTGTGGAGATTCTTAGGATGGACTGCAGGTGCTCGTCAGTGAGGTGACTCCTGTTTGCTGTTTTGTTAGTCTTCATGACTGAGAAGAGCTTCTCACACAGATATGTGCTACCAAACATGCACAAGGTTCGAGCCGCATGTAGACGGAGCTGGAGCATTTGTGCGGGAATGGAGTGAATAAACTGTGCGGGCCGTGCAGTATCGTACTTTGCCTTCAGTGTGCCATTACACTGCAGCTCAATCACCTCCATCTGAATCTGCACCGGAGCAGTTTCCACATCGACAGCAAATGGGTTGCGAAACAACACAAAATTCTTTTTTTGTTCTTCAAAGTCACCAAAGCGCCGTGCGAACTCAGTGCGCTCAGTTTATGAACAAAGTGCGTATTTGGGAACACCGTAGTGTCGACTTGGTTCAACATTACTTGGCAACAGGGAAAGTGGGGCAAGTTGCACTGGTGCATTTGTGTCTCCCATAAAAGTAGCTTCACTTGAAATCACTTTGTGATTTTGTGATTAAAAACGTCTGCTGAAGTGTCAGATTCTTCTTTAACTCTTCTGCTTTCTGTATCTTGTGCATTGTATTCAGGTCTTTCAGGTTATCCTGATGTTTTGTCTCATAGTGCCGTTTTAGATTAAATTCTGTAATTACACCCACATTTGCTCCAGAAATGAGACACACGGGTTTACCGGCAATGTCAGTAAACATATACAAAGCCTCCCATCGGTTTTTAAAGGCTCTGTGTTCAGAATCACCTTTTCTCTTCGGCATCGTGTGGGCTAGCTTCACAATAACTTGCAGCATCATAAGCTAGACTTGATTAACGCGGTAAGTGTTTGGCAAGGCAGCTGAAGCGCTGCATTATGGGATCTGTAGTTTATTGTGTTACCAGTGCTTCATATCCCCGAGCCATTAATAACAATAATACAGTATATAAAATGATCTCGCGGGCCGGATATAATTACATGCCGGGCCGGATGTGGCCTGCGGGCCTTGAGTTTGACACATATGGACTAAATAGAACTTGAAAAGATATATTTTTTCGTACATCGAGCCCGCGTGCTATTGTGGTTTTGCCTGCGTGTCTCAATAAGTCATCCTCCCCTCGCTCTTACTTTTTTACCGTTCATGTAATGAATACACTGAGTATGGCTTTACCAAAACAATCATTGATGGCGAATAAAGTATCCATTATTCGAGTATGTAGATCGGGGTATATATATATACATATATATATATATACCCGCGTATCGCAGCGGAGACGTAGTGTGTTAAAGAAGCTATGAAAAAGAAAAGGGAACATTTTAAAAATAACGTAACATGACTGTCAATATACAGTAATTGTTTTGTGAGTTTTACTGAGTGTTGCTGTCATCAAGGATTTGATTATCATTATTTCTTTCAATCAGGTTCGTTTTTGTAGGATGTGTTGTGTTCAAGTTACATTCCGTGTTTGTCAATCGTTGTAAAGATGACAGGTTTCATTCATCGATTCGTTTCTTACTGCATTAATAAACATCTCGTCTTCTTCTTTATCTGAGACCTGACACACTGCATGCGCGGGTTTTTTTTTTTTTTACACTGTCTTCCTTTAGCGGGACATTGACTTTTTCCACCGTGTGCTTTGTTTCCAGAGTAGCTGCATTTATGAATATGCTTGTATGTATCAGACGCTTCATATTTTTTTGCTGCCTTTTCAATTGTATAATTCGGTTTTTGTTCAGCGCTCTTTGGAACTGTTGCTTTTTGTCTGTGCACTGCCTCAGTTCACGTGAGCCGCTCGGTGTACATGCATCGAAGTTTCCCAGCTGTGCTGGTGCCATGTCGTGCTATGTCCATGGCTGTCTCTAATGTTACCGAAGTCCCGGCACTTAAAACTTTCTCTCGCAGTTTCGCTGAGTTTGTGCCAAACACCACCCTGACCATCTCATCTTCCTCTGCATAAGCACAGTCCTTCACCCGTGAATATTTACCCGTGGCAGTTTGCTATTGGATTGCCGCTGACGGACGGCCTTATATGGGCAGGCACTAAATTACAAACGCTAGCAGCAGCCTGTCTATGAACTTATTTTAAAGTTTAGGTTTACATCGTGCTTTGTTTCCGAAGTAGCAGAACTCATGAATATGGTTGTATATGTCACTCGCTCGCTTCTTGTTTCGGTGCCTTCTCAATTATATAATGCATGTTTTCTTCAGTGCTTTTTGGGCCTCTTCCTGGTTTTCTACGTACTGTGTGATTACGTGGGAGGCGTGATGATGTCACACGAAACTCCGCCCCCACGGGTTTCAAGCTCATCTCCATTACAGTAAATGGAGAAAAACAGCTTCCAGTTATGACCATTACGCGTAGAATTTCGAAATGAAACCTGCCCAACTTTTGTAAGGAATAAGCCTGCCAAATTTCAGCCTTCTACCTACACGGGAAGTTGGAGAATTAGTAGTGAGTGAGTCAGTGAGGGTTTTGCCATTTATTAGTATAGATATATACCATTTAAAATTTAATGTTGTTCTTACTTTTTTAGTAATTGAAATTACTGAATTATTGCTGGCTGTTATTTCCTGTCCATGGCAGAGGTGGTGCATAAAACAGTGGAATTTTGGCACTAAGTAGTATTATCATAAGAGATTGGTTTAACATTACAAGACTGCCAGCTATATATATAATTCACTAAGGGCACACAAGACAGTGAGCGCAAGCAATACAGAGAGCCACGCCCGCCAACTCACAGCGCCCCGCCTGCCAACTCTAAGATCATGTGATATGCTCGACAGAGCCCCGCATGCCAACTCCAACCCTCCTACTGCGTCGTGGGATACGCACGACAGAGCCACGCACGCCAACCATCCTCCCGCGTCCAGCGGCGCTCTCAAGGCATGTACACTGCCTGCTCTTGTGCCCGCACGCAACAACTCACCAAACACAGCCTCAGTCGCTTTTGTCTGTGCAAAAGTCCACATGCACCTCTGTGCCACGTTGACTTTTCACCGCACGCAAGACAGAGCCACAACTGCCAACTCACAGAGCCCCGCCCATGGGTTACACACGAAAGCGCCACGAACGCCCACTCTAAGGCCGGAGTTATACTTCACGCGACGCATGCTGCAGAGGACGCTCCTGCTACGCAAGCGTTGTAGTGTTTATACTTGCGCGCGTATTTTACGTAAATCTGGAGGAATCCACCAGGTGGCAGTGCGAGATATTATCACGGTGAGAACATGTTCGGCTTCTCTGTGTTGTGAATTGCCTAAAACACCTATTAAATTCCGATAACACTTTACCGCAATATCTCTGAAAAGGATGTTTATTGATTAAATCCATAAATCCAGGGATGTGTCCATTCCAGCAAGCATTGGGCACGACTGAGAAACAATCCCTGGACAAGGTCTCCGCTCATCGCAAGGTGAATACAAGCACTCGCATACACTAGCGTCATTTTAGCGGCACCAAATCCCCAAATCTGCATATCTTTGGAAGGAAACCGGAGCACAGTGTGGAATACAAGCAGGATATACCAGCAACATAACTCCCTGCGAGACAGCAGTGCTATCAGTCTGCCGCCGTGTCACCCCCATGTGTATAATTATTAACAGTATTCATTATTTAAACAAAATTATATGTAAAATGTAACATACACACTTTAATGCATTTAATCATGAAAGTGATATCAAGTACAAATCTAAAGATTCTAAATGTGCAGAGAGTTGAAATATCATACATTTAATTTTTCTGTGTGGTGATATATTGCTGCTTGCCGCAGCTGTCAGGTCCAAGAAGCTTGCAGCGATTAAAAACTGGGATGACGTTTACAACCGTCTGCTTTAATGATAAAGTAAAGTACAAGGTTAAAGTGGGCAATTTGAGATTAAAGCCGAAATTTCCACTTTAATCACAAAATACACGTTTTCACCGTGTCCTTTTATTTTTTTCTCAGTGGCTCAAATACAGCGATATACATTATGTTGCTGTTAAGTTGCAAAAAAAAAAAAAAAAAAAAAGACGGCACAAAGATGTTATGTGAGACTTTTAAAATGCATCGTGTCATTACAATCGGGAATATGCGACGCTTGAATATAAAATCCCCACGAATGCATCTGTATGTCAGCATTTTGCTTCACCACATCAAACCATTCACCAAACAGCAAAGCACGCACTTCGATCCCCGTAGGATCTGCATAGAGGCTTTCTGTCACATGTAGATAGTAAACAGAGACTCTGACGTCACATTCCGACTTTTAGCACACTGCGCCCCCCCGACTTTTTGCTAGTACTGCAACTCGCGCACGCGTCGCGTTAATTTCTGAGGACCTGCTCAGAGGACGCATGAAATGAACGCTGGGGACACGTGGCAGCCATGATGCGGGCGCGTACGCGTTCTGAGCGTGAAGTATAAATGAGCCCTAACCCTCCTCCCATGTCATGGAGAATGCACGACAAGGCCCCGCCCGCCAACTCTCACCCTCCGCAGGCTTCCAACATCGCTCTCGAGGCAATTATATGGCGACATCGACTTCTCAACTGTCACTCTGGAACAACTCGGTACACGAGCTATATTAAGCGTTGATAACAAATACTCGCTACACCTTAATGAACAGGTGCTGAAACTTATCCCCAATGACGAAGTAACATTCACCATTGACTCTAGCGTTGACTCCATCCTCACAGACGATCCTGCAGATCAATTTGCATTCCCTGAAGAATTTCTTAATAGTCTTACTCCCATTGGCATGCCTCCGCATAAACTCAAAATTAAAATTGGTTCAGTCATCATGCTTCTCAGGAACCTCATGCCAGCAAAAAGTCTCTGTAATAGCACTAGACTTTCTGTTACCAGCATTCACCGCAATGTACTGAAGTGTAAGACTATCCCATCGGCTACCTCTCAAACTGTCCTTATTCCCCGGATTTCCCTGACCCCATCAGATCCTGATTTGCCTTTTACTTTTACATGCAGACAATTTACTGTTAGATTGGCGTTTGCAATGACTATCAGGCACAAGGACAAACTTTCAAAAAAATATGCCTGTATCTGCCAAAACCTGTTTTCAGTCATGGACAATTGTATGTTGCTCTCTCCAGAGTTCCATCTTTTCATTCACTGACAGTTGTATCCTCAAGCCCTCCCTATTTGGACAACTGTGTCTTTCAGGAAGTGTTCACTCATCAATAAATATACGCCGAGGGTTGGCTAGTATAGAAGAAAACTGTATTTTAAAACACACCTTTAAATAGCCTAGGGTTTTTTTGTTTGTTTAAATAAGGGAACTACTTTTGGTGTGCTGATTGTTTTAGTTTATTACATTCAGATGTGTTCTACCTTTTTGTTTGAATAGGTGAGATATGCTCCTCATTAGGAAAATGTAGTTTACTTGAAGATTCCAGTGTTCCCATGCATGCTTTGTGTTTGAGAATTACATATGGGAGCCTTTCCAAAAGATTACACAAATTTTATCATTCATGCTGTGTAGTCAAAGTACACAGTACCAAAATATGTAAAACTTTTTAGAATTTTCAACCATTATTAATTTTTATTTTTGTGTGTATCTGCTATTTAATAAATATATATAAGGTTAACCACTGTGCAATTTATATGTTCAATATCACTTACAGATACAAAACTTGAATTCTATCAAGATTTGCTGTCTCATAGTATAATATCCCTGATACAATTTCCATTTTGACACATTGCAGTATAGTTTGATAGTATGTTGCTATATGGTCCACTTATAATAATTTTCTTTCATTTCATAAAATAAACAAAAATACAATTTAGCTTGATGTTGTGATACTAATAAAGAGTTCTGAAAGTAACACAAACCATTTGCAAAGCAAATAGCTTTTTTGATTTCTTTCTTGGTAGTTTGTAGCTTCATAGGCATGCTACATGTATTCTCAAGTGTGGAACTTTAATGTACTAAATGAGTATAAAGTAATAACTTCTTATCTTTTGTACACTTCTGATCAGCATTTACTTTTATTTATAAAAATATCCCCTTGAAATTCAGGTTTTGTACACAGGGATGCTCATTCTATCAGAGCAACTCATTGAATAATAAAAGCCGGATACAAATCTGATTTAAGGATTACTTATCTAAATGTTGATAAATCCTATGGACTGGACAACTTGCAAGTGATGACATTAGACTTTTTTTTTTTTTTTTTTTTTTTTTTTTAAGCTGCCAAAAAATGGACAAGGATTCATTTTTTTGCAGAGTAGTACATTTTATTTTCAGCTCAATACAAAAGAATAAGACTCCTGTCATGAGTTCATAACAAATGGAATTGAGTGAAGTGACCCTCAAAATTCCTCAAATAAAATTACAAAAGCTGAAACATTAGTTATTAATATAAAGGATTGGATGTTTGGCTTTTTGAGTCTTACTCTTGGCATATATATATATACTGTTTGAAAGCAAATTTTTACTTTCATTTTTCTTTAATAATCATGCAATCAAGGTAAATTTATTACCCCTCTACATCTGTCCATTTCCTAAATTCATTTATTTTATTACAAACTTGTAAGGAGCAAATGACTATCAGGGCAGTGTGAGGATGCAATAAAACACTGCAGTTTGGATATTTGACAGTACATCTTAGGGCCCACATCTACAGAGATGCCATTCTTACGGTTTAGTGTCATCATTTATCAAATGTCCATGTGGAACAGTATGGTAACATCAGCAAGTGCCACTGTGCTTTAAGTTGATTTACTTAAATAAAAATGGACTTAAGCAAGTAAACTTTACATACTAAAATATCCTTAAGCAGTACCTGAAACAGTGCTTCTTTTTGTGTTTATGGTAGTGACGAAGCAAAGCTACAAATACTGTAATGAATCTATGCCTGCCTTGAGTGATTATTAGCAAAGATTAGATTTTTAAGACGAAGCCCACTCCCCTCATAGTACTACATGATTTGCTCCAAAACATGTTCTTGCAGCATGTTTTATGCAAGCCAGGACCTCAGTGTTTTAGAAGATATTTATGTAATGGTTTGCAGAATAAGAGCCACATTTTTGCTTGTTTGTATGTTCTTTACTTTTCTGGACTGCTCTTTGTGTCATCATTTGTTTCCTCAAGAAACCACTTTTTTGGAATACAGTTTATTGCAGTGCCAGTGATTGGGAGTAGCTCACTATTAACTTCTCATTGGTTTGTCTATTAGTGATGTGTTTCAGCCTGATTGAACTCTCAACTATAGAACGTCCAAAGAATATTATTTTAATCTGGTATATTTTTTATGGGTACTTGTTTATTTTCAGTGTGACTCTTGTGGTGCTAAGACTTAATTGATTTTTTAAAAATATATAAACAGCCCAATCTGTAATTATAAGGAAATGTGTACTTAGAATTGAGCTATTCAGAATGTTTTTCTTTTTATTATTGAGAGATGTTGTTGCAATTTCTCATTTTAGGGATATTACAAGCATGAAGGGAACAATTGTGGCTCAGGTAGATTCAAGTGAATCATTTCAGGAATTCTGCAGTACTGCTTGTTTGTCATCTTATGAAAATAAGCAGGTTCCTCCAAAAAGCACAGTCAAGACAAGGTGCACAGTTTGTGGGAAACTTACTGAGGTATTTTTTTTTTTTTTTTTTACTTTATTAAAAATGCACACCCATCAAGCTTTGATATACAAATACATATTTTTAAAATTCTGTTTAATTGAGTCATTAATACGTTCATATGTCTAGACTTTTTGTAAAATATGCATTCTTTTGAGGAAGTTGAGTGTAACTCATTAATAAGAAAAAGCCCGTAGTAGTTAAGCTGCTTTTTTAGCAGTAGCTTGTATATCCTCTCATTTTTATGAATTTAACTGAAAAACTTACTTTGACAAAGGTATTTTAACATCTTACTAGAAATCAGAAAAGTGGTATGTCTTGTTTAGTGTTGTTTACATTGTATTTTGAAATGTAGATAGAGATTTATTGTCTTTAACAATTTCCTAAATGTTTAGTTTTGAAAATCAGTTATTTTTGTGGATTCATTTTATAATATCAAAGAACTTTTTTCCTTTTATCTTCAAGATTCGGCATGAAGTTAGCTTCAAAAACGTTACACACAAAATTTGCAGTGATCACTGTTTTAATAGATACCGAATGGCCAATGGTCTCATTATGAACTGCTGTGAGCAATGTGGAGAATATCTGCCCACCAGATCCTCTGCAAACCACTTTCTCATAATTGATGGTCAGCATAAGAGGTTTTGTTGTGAAAACTGTGTCAAGGATTACAAGCAGGTAAGATCTTTATATCGTGTATATTTGAAATTTAACTTGCATTCACATTCATTTGATCTACACTTTGGTGCATCAAAAGCCCAATTTTAATGTGCTTATGTCTCTTTTCTGAGAAGTCTGTTTTGCCTTAAATTTACAGGTGTGTTTTTTTTTTTTTTTTCTTCTCTCCAGTGCACTTCCATACTATACGTTATACTAACCACATTTCCTATGATAGTAGGTTGATTACATTCTAGCAACTATTTTAGTAACCAACAACTTGCCCTGTGTCCTTGCCTCCTCAAAACACATATATGAAAGCTCGGTTTCCCCTCCAATCTAGATACTGCCAGTATTAATAATGTTTATAATGTTTTACTCATGACTACCTTTACAAGGGGTATTGTCACAAATAATCTTTGTAGTGCATTATTACTCTTTCCCATTATCCATATGTGCTTGATAGTTATTGGCTTATTCCAGGATTCCTGAGTATTTACACAGGAGTTTTTAGTTTGGTTTAAGGCTCCCTTTTGCTTTTTACAGATAAAAAAATGTGTTTAATGGTTCACTTGAAAAAGCCATGTCCACAACATTCCTAAGTTTGCTTCACCGTCAGTTCCCTGAAAATCAGGGTAATGTTCTCAGTATTTGCTACCCCTGGTGAACTGCCTTTAAATCAGTGGGGAAGGACTAACTTAACTAGATTTGATTAGATTATAATTGTGCAGATGTCTTAAAAGTGTCATGTCTGACAACTATACCGGACCAATTATTGTGCCCAAAAAGGTGACCAGAGCTGTGCGGCAGCAGTGCCAACCACTGCACCACCATGCCTCCCTGATATTAAAGAAGAAAGAACACAGTTGGAGATGCACAATCACAGATTTCTTCAAAACAAAGCAGAAATACTGAAATTGCAGTCAAAAGTCAGAAAAAAATATGTAGGTCTTTTAAAGGCAGAAAATTCAAAGTGGCATGTCATGGTTGAAGCCACTGACTCGTTCTATTTATTGAAGTTGCGCTGAAGGCTCTCCAAACACACTGTACTGATGCTTTGCACTTTTTTTCATCTGTCAAAAAGATTGTCTTGTAAATAGTTATAAACCTTTCATTATTATTATTTCATTGAATCTTCTCCTTTTAGGGATTAGGGACCTCTTTCAAGGTTTGTTTTTACTCTCTCCCTACCACATGGCTAAATATTATGCATGGATAGGGCATGTGCCTCCTTCTGTTATATTGACGTGGAACTCGAAGAGCGACTTGCACGTTTAGCTAGAAGCACAGAAAACTCTTCCCACAGAGTCTGTAAAGCAAATAATCAGCATTATATACTCAGGGGTGCAGTCCCATCAATGTTGGGTGTTACATCTCCCAAGGATATTGCACTGGGCTTGCAAAACATTATGGGGTGCTGGTATTAAAATTAAGAAAAAATAAATCTCCTAAACTCCCTGAATTATCAGTAAATAATTAGAAAAACAAGGACGACTGCAGCAAATTCTCAGTGAATAATGCTTTGGCGAAATTTGCTGATGAACATTAATCTGCAGTACAGTTTTTCAGTGAAGGAGCACTACAACAGGGCATATCCCTCCACATAAATCCTTATCACTGATTGAATTAATTTTTAATATGAAACTGATATGTTGGGGCTCTAATTTCTGATGTCATAAATTTTTTTAGCTTGATATACGTATAATAGAATAAATAGCATTGAATGAAAAGCTTAGTGTTCCATTTTTTAGTGAGCTAGGGGGCTTTGCTCCCTGCTCATTTCGCTTGTCAAATCCCCACCACCAACCCCCACCTGCGTGTCTGCCGCTGGCGTATGTGGATTTCACTTTCACCAAACAACAAAACTTTTAATTCTTGCGGATAGGCCTTTTCAATGGGAAGAAACACTAGTTTTCCCTGATGGCAACACTAATTAGAAAATCTATAAATCTCCAACTTAAAGTTTAAAGCCAAACAATATCTACATGCTTCTGTCATATCACCTATGTCCATATATTTGATTTCTTTCACCTTTCATCAATATTGCATTGAATTTTTATTCTGTGTTTGGAATTACATTGTGACAATGCAACATATAACTGCCCGTGAGTGAATATTGTTTCTTTCTCTCTACAAGAAATTTGTCTGACAATAGCATTCACACAAATGAGAAATGATTGAACCGTATGCGTGGTTATGTGGACAGGACTTTTACATATCTCTTTTGTATAAGCTCTTGTCTCACGGGGCTTGACATTTTCTCTCGTGGGATTTCACTTTCACCAAACGGCAAATATTTTAATTCTCGCGGATATCCCTGCACCAGCAAAGCAGATATACAAATTGAAAGTTTGTGAACCCTTTAGAATTTTCTATATTTCTTCATAAATATGACCTAAAACATCATCAGATTTTTTACTCAAGTCCTAAAAGTAGATAAAGAGAAACCAGTTAAACAAATGAGACAAAAATATTATACTTGGTCATTTATTTATTAAGGAAAATGATAGAATATTACATATTTGTGAGTGGCAAAAGTATGTGAACCTTTGCTTTCAGTATCTGATGTGACTCCCCCTTTGCAGCAATAACTGCAACTAAATGTTTCTGGTAACTTTTGATCATTCCTACACACCGGGTTGGAGGAATTTTAGCCAATTCCTCCGTACAGAACAGCTTCAACTCTGGAATGTTGGTGGGTTTCCTCACATTACCTGCTTGCTTCATGTCCTTCCACAACATTTCGATTGGATTAAGGTCAGGACTTTGACTTGGCCATTCCAAAACATTAACTTTATTCGTCTTTAACCATTATTTGGTAGACTGACTTGTGTACTTAGGGTCGTTGTCTTGCTGTATGACCCACCTTCTCTTGAGATTCAGTTCATGGACAGATGTCCTGATATTTTCCTTTAGAATTCTCTGATATAATTCAGAATTCATTGTTCCATCAATGAAGGCAAGCTATCCTGGCCCAGATGCAGCAAAACAGGCCCAAACCATGATACTACCACCACCATGTTTCACAGATGGGATAAGGTTCTTATGCTGGAATGCAGTGTTTTCCTTTCTCCAAACATAACGCTTTTCATTTAAACCAAAAAGTTCTATTTTGGTCTCATCTGTCCACAGAATATTCTTCCAATAACCTTCTGGTTTGTCCACGTAATCTTTAGCAAACTGCAGACGAGCAGTAATGTTTTTTTGAAGAGCAGTGGCTTTCTCCTTGCAACCCTGCCATGCACACCATTGTTGTTCAGTGTTCTCCTGATGGTGGACTCATGAACATGAACATTAGCCAATGTGAGAGAGGCTTTCAGTTGCTTAGAAGTTACCCTGGGGTCCTTTGTGACCTCGCTGACTATTACACGCCTTGCTCTTGGAGTGATCTTTGTTGCTCGACCACTCCTGGGGAGGGTAACAATGGTCTTGAATTTCCTGCATTTGTACACAATCTGTCTGACTGTGGATTGGTGGAGTCCAAACTCTTTAGAGATGGTTTTGTAACCATTTCCAGCCTGATGAGCATCAACAACTCTTTTTCTGAGTTTTTCAGAAATCTCCTTTGTTCGTGCCATGATACACTTCCACAAACTTGTTGTGAAGAGCAGACTTTAATAGATCCCTGTTCTTTAAATAACACAGGGTGCCCACTCACACCTGATTGTCATCCCATTGATTGAAAACACCTGACTCTAATTTCACCTTCAAACTAACTGCTAATCCTAGAGGTTCACATACTTTGCCACTCACAAATATGTAATATTCGATCATTTTCCTCAATAAATAAATGACCAAGTATAATTTTTCTCATTTGTTTAACTGGTTTCTCTTTATTTACTTTTAGGACTTGAGTGAAAATCTGATGATGTTTTATGCAGAAATATAGAAAATTCTAAAGGGTTCACAAACTTTCAAGCACAACTGTACGTGAGGCTGCCTCATTTCCACTGCTTGCTGCTTGTGCTGATGGACACATTTGCAAAATAAGACACTAATGGAGAAGTCTGAAGGAATTTAAGGTGGCCCGGGATTACGAGTTTTTTCGTAGAATTCAGGAGTTCTAGTGATAGAAGATGTGGAGTATGTCACTTTCCACTTTGAAGGAAGAAAAGCCTGCTCTGCATTTTTTTTTAAATAATTCCTCTGTTTTCTGAGACCAGTCCAACCAGTCAATAATTTGGACCGCCGAGTACTTATAGTACTGTACCACTTCTGCATCAACTCCCTAAATAGTGACTGGACATAGAAGCTCTTTGGTGTTACAAAAGTCTATAACCAGTTCCTTGGTTTTGCTGATGTTGAGGTGCAGATAGTTCTTTTTAAACCAAGAAACAAAGGCACTGGAGAAATCAAAAAATGTAATTCTCACAGTGGTGCCAGCTTTTCCATGTGAGAATAAGCCTTGTGGAGCAGACCAATAATTGCAACTTCCACTTCAGTCTTTGGCAAACTGAAGTGGGTCCATTTGGTCTGCCATAAGAGGACTCATATAATCCCATACTAGTCTCTCAGTGGTTTTCATGATGTGAGACACAAGTGCGTCTTATTTGTAGTTATTAGGTGAAGAGATACCTGCCTTCTTTGAAACAGAAACAATGCTGGGACAGAAACAGTGCAGTATTTTTTCCACAGCAGTCACACTTTTTGGAGCTTTAGAGACAGACTAAACAGATGACAGAGGACACCACATAGTTGGCCAGCACTGGCATTAAGAACTTGAGTATTGACTCCATCTGATCCTGCAGCTTTTCCTGGGTGTGGCTTCCTCAGTTGTCACCTTACTTGGTCTTTAATTATGGACAACCTATACTGATGGTCAGAGGTGGACTCATCACTGGCCATTCCAGTTGATGTAGTAGGGATGGTTTGGGAAGACTGGTCATTGGAAGAAGGTAACAGTGGGAGGGGAGATCTATTAAAAATTGGTTCAGGGCATTAGATTTGTCCCTACCCCCTTCTAGCACCTGAGCTCTGTAGTGCTTGAGTCTAGTAATTATGCCTAGTCCATACCACACATCTTTCATGTTATTCTGAATGAGTTTGTTTTTTTTTTTCATTTTAGCTTTATATGCTTCCTTTCCTTCACTCCGCACTTTAAACACTCACTGTGTATCATTCAGAGCCTCTTTGTAGTCAGATTTGAATACTCTTTTTCTTATTCAGGAGGCCTTTTAGTTCCTTGGTAATCCAAGGTTTGTTGTTTGGAAAGCAAAGTACTGTCTCTGAGAGTACTACAGTGTCTATATAAAAGTTAATATAGTCTGCGATGCAGTGACAGAGCCAATCAATATCATCTGCATATGATTTACACATCATTTCCCAGTCTGTCATTTGGAAGCAGTCATGCAGAGCCATTTCAACTTCCAGGATTCACTTCCTCACTATCCTGGTGGTAATGAGTTGGCATCTAAGATAAGAATAAGATGGGAGCTGGTCCATCTTATCTGACAGTGAATGAACATTGTCCATTACAGTGATAGTAGACCAGTTCTAAAACCGTTTCACTTTGCTTTTACTCTCGTGCCGTCAAATGACCCTCTCTGTCCGGACAAACTGCTCCTTCTGTAAAGTGAAACTCTGCTGCTTAGACCCTTGTAGTCACAGGGCAGGTAACATATTATAGAGTATTTGATGCACCCCACATTTATGTTCTCATTTGCAAATCTTGCATACAGGCATGCATGATATCTTGTTGTTTTCCATCTGTTTTTGCCACAAAGCCAAACTAATTCCAGACACCATACCGGCTATCGTCTTTGACAATTAAGCTTGTGAAGACTCCAAAACTGCTGAAGTTTTCATACTCACACTTGTGAATGGGTAGATATCGGGGCTGTAACTCTAGCCATGGAAAAGCAGAAATGCATTTGTAATGCAGGGTGCAGAAGGAATGTCATGAAAAATGAGTGCTGATATAATTTTAAAATGTTAAAATTGATACTTATCAAGATTTTAATACTTTTGACAACCCTAGTGTGGATGTAGACCTAGTTTGAAATGGCCTACAACAGTATTGTTTTGCCTTATGTGTTTTAGGATGAATTAATAGGAAAACTCCATACTTTTCCCACAGCAACATTCATACAAAATCATGCCAGCTGGATGAAAAATGAAATTATATGTGAATGGCTTTCTGAGTACTTTTTTATTTTTTTAAATATCAAAATATACTGACATTGATACAGTATATGACATAAATTGACAATATCTTGCTTAATTTTACATATACCATTGATAGTGAAAGGACAATGTTAAAACATTACTGTCCTTACTGAGACATTTGTATGTCTGATCTGCCTAAGCTATAAACTGACGGTGAAATAGTAGCCTACTTTTATTTTTCAAAATTTACTTTTTTTTTAATATATAAACCTTTTGTCATAATTGATGTGAATATTGTGCAAATTACTTTTTTTTTTTTTTTTTTTTTGAGATAGATGGCTGACCCTCTGACATTTTTACTATTCATGATTACATTGAATAAAGATTTAGTATGTAGTTGGTGATACACATGTTGTATGACAAAGTTAATTTATAATCTTACCACAAATATTTTAGGCCTAATCATTTTTTACTTTTTTAAAACATTTTACTGGCATTTGTTTTTAACTGTCGTTATTTTAATTTTGCTTTTAGTCTATTAGTGTCCAGTCTTCAACAAATGGACAGACAACCCGTACTCCCAGTGGTGTTCAGCTCAAATGTAATTACTGTAAGACATCATTCAGTTTGAAGCCAGAGACACTAGAGTGGGAGGTAAGATATAAATGTATTTGGAAACATTTGTTCTTCAAATGTGAGAATAACATGAGTATCAAATCACTGAGAGCTTGATAGTGTCTTAAGGTCATAAATGTTTCTTACCCTGTTGCCAGTTATTTTCCAATAAAATGTAATCTATTTGTACTTCTCCGTTTAAAAGGAACCTGACTGATCTTGTAGGATTACTCTCACAGGATTTGATGTTCACAACATTTGGACTTTTTTATTAGAAGATAAGCTATTCTAAATATAGATTTTGAGTGTAAAATATTTTAAACTCTCTCTCAAGGAATACCCTCTTTAAGGTATTATAAAACTAAAACAAAAAGTATTGGAAGTATTTTGCCATGGTTGTCCTCCTAAATTAAATATACTTTAATCTGTCATTTTTTGAGACGCCAGCACTGGATAATCAAGATTTTTGTTTCTTTAGAACAAAGTATACCAGTTTTGCAGTAAAACATGCTGTGAGGACTACAAAAAACTACATTGCATTGTTACATACTGTGAATATTGTCAGGAAGAAAAGACACTGCACGAAACAGCAAAATTCTCAGGGGTTAAAAAACCATTCTGTAGCGAAGGTAAGTTTGAAACCTTAAAAAGTTTTTCACTTTTGGATTTTGTTTGATGGTTTTTATATGAGCAAAGTATAACCGTAAGAATTTGAGAATTGGTTTAGAATAATGCTAAATTAAAAATTAATAAATTTAATCTAAAGAGCATGCCTGAGTAAAGGGGTTGGCTACATTAAAAAATAAATAAATAAACCAGTTGTATCATCAACATATTGCTTTAGCTTGCAAATAGAGAAATGCATAATAGTTCTTTTTGATAGTTTATTACTAAGTTTTGGTGTTAGATCATGGATCAGTACCTGTTTAGTTATTAATAGGTATTCAGTATGTTTTGAAGATGCAAGAGGATCTCACTTTCTGGATTTTCATGTGTATTTGTGTTTATTTATATTTTTTTTTTTCTTTTTTTTTTGGTTTAAATAACTTTAACTAGGATGCAAATTGTTGTTTAAGCAAGAATTTGCAAGACGTTTGGGTCTGAAATGTGTAAGCTGCAATTACTGCTCCCAGATGTGCAAAAGGGGAGCTACAAAGGAAATTGATGGAGTTGTTCGAGACTTTTGTAGTGAAGCCTGTTCTCGGAAGTTTACCGATTGGTATTACAAGGTTAGTATTCTTCTAATGATTATTTAGACATTAGCTACTTACCTAAACAGTACTAGTGTAACAGTAACATTTTCTTCAAAATTATGTCAGAATCATAGCATTATAAGGGATAAATTGGCAAAGGGGTTAATTTGAAAACTGGTGGGTGGTGTTGGGGGGCCTTCAGTCAATACAGTGTAGGATTGTGTGTTTTTTTTTTTTTTTTTTTCTTTTTTTTTCGCCTCATTCGTAATATCAGTATTGCAAAATCTTATACCAATGCAACTTTTTTTTTCTTTTTTTTCTTTTTTTTACACATTTGTTGACATGCACTTTAAGAATAGGTATCATTATCCACCTTTATTATTTTCATTGTTTTATTTATTTTTTTTATATTTAATTTTTTGCTGTTTGGCTTTGTCACATATTAAATATAAAAGCAGAGATGAGCAGCAATGCTGAGAACAAATGAGTTTGTTCATCTTTAAGTTCTTGAAGTTCATTATCAGCGTTTCCCTTTTTGAAAACCGACCTTCTAAGTAGAATGCTTCTTGAGTCAGCCTGATCATTGCTGAATGCAATTTATCTCAAGGTTAAAAAAGCAATTGTCAGGCCGCTAACTGAATATAAATGGGGTACAAATGGTACTCTCTTGTCTTGCACTATAGTCCCAGAAAGTTTTCCCAGAAAGTTTCCTATTTAGGTTTTCACGTGTAGAACTAGTGCTTCTATCAAATACCATCTGTGTATTATATAATAAGCCAACAACCATCTTATCAGTTTTTCTAGTGAAATGCTCACATACAAAAGACTTTTGGGTGATTTTTGGAGATACTTTCATCCACAGAATGTGATAGAGCTGCTGTCATTTGTGTACTCAAACTGTACATGTCATTGTTATATGATGATGCACAATGTTAGGGGAGGAGCAGGGATGATTTGTCGATTTAAGAAAATGTGGCAAGATAAATTATTATTGACTAACCAACGCAAAAAAATTAAGCTATCATAGGAGTTCTATTTCACTGTTGTAGGCCCTGGAATATTGGGTGCAAAGGAGTAACCAGATCTTCAAGGGACATCATCAGCCCATGAACAGTGCATACTTGGCACATACTGGACCATTTTAGATTTTCTAAATAACCGAACCAATCTTTAGATTTTCTGAGGAAAAACTTGGAGAGCAGGGTGAAAAATGTAGTCAGATGTGGGGAGAGTATAAGTTGAAGCCAGACAAGGGCCGAGTTTCTTTGAGCTGTGAAACGGCAACATTAACCATTGTACTACCAATAAATGTATCCATTAATTTCACAAGTGCTGCTAGCGTTTCTGAAGCTGATTTCTCCAATTTGCACATGAACTTGATGTTAGCACGTTGTTCGAACTGAGACATTACGGTGAATGGCTGTGCACATAACTCAAACAGTAATTAAAACAATACTACACGCCGAAACCAGTCCAGATCAGTTGTAACTAGTCTACAGACGTGCTGCGCTCCCCTCCACAACAAAGTGTGCGCAATCTGATCTCTCACTCTCCCACTATATCACAATTCCAGGAACATTTTGACTGTATATAATTTTGAGATACCCTGTATTTATTCATCCTTAGGGGATTTAATACTACTTAATGCATCTACAAGTAAGCATGAGTAGCAAACATTGGGCTCCTAAGGAAAAGGACAAGGCAGCAAAAGACCCATCAAAGTCGAAACCAGGCTCAAGTTCAAGGTATGGCCTCCCATAGACTGACCTGGAACAGATGGACGAAGATACAGACCTGCCAGGACCTAACATGGCAGCATCGGCTACAGCCAAGAGTATTAGTGGGAGCAAAACTGTGCGTGGGCAAGAAGTATTCATTGGCTCCAGGAAGATCATTGGAGCTGAGCATGTCCTTTTCATCCCCACTGTCAACTTAAGCCAGTTTGCCATGCGAGTCTGGCACATCATCTCCTACTGAACTCACTTACGGATATCTGGGAAGATCAAAACGCACGCGCTGAGCTGAAGGTGATGGTTGCCACTCTAAGGGCGAACATAAATGTTAAGGTGAGATGCAAAGAAGAACAATAGAGAAATAAAGAAGGAAATCAAGGTCCTAAATGACAAAAATGAGAAGCTTCATCAGGATATAAAAAGACCTGGAGTAATATTTCAGTACTAAGTTTACTACAGCCTTTACAGAAATTTTACGAAACATTGATGAAAAAGTACAGGAAAATACAAGTTAACAGAGTAAAATTAAAGTACTTGCTGTTCAGCTTGACGATGTTAAGCAAACGTTCAGCGATCGGTATTGAAATAGTTGAACAGTCGGCTTCTGCCGGAGACAAAAAAGCAACTGCTGCAAAATTGAAATTCAGAGTGCTTGTGGACAAACTGGCAGCACTGGAAAATAGATATAGAAGGAACAACATCAGAATTGAATGTCTTCCTGAAAAAATGGGAAAGTCTGAGCCCAGTGAAATTCATAGCTGAACTATTCTCTAAAATAACTTTAGAGGATTTTATATCGGACATAGAGATCTCTGTAGCCTCCTCCCGTATATGTGGATCAAATGCCTCCAAAACAAAAGGATTATTGTCAATTTCGAGAAACTACATGCCAAACAAAATCTCATGTCCCTTCTCAGGCAGAAAGACAAGATTGTTTAAGATTATATCATTAGTCTGTTGTATTTGTACTGTATCCAAACAAGATATCTCAGTATTTAACCATCTTCACACCACTGCTGGGGGGTTCATCTTGCTCTATACCGTGACTTCAGGAGGTGTGTCTAGGGGGTGGAGAGAAAAAGAGCAATGCTATTTCTGCTTTACCCCTTATACCCCAATAATCATTAGTGGCAACATAACAATATGCTCCATAGCTGTATCACTTGGCAGTAATATGAAACATATGTTAAAGCTGTCGTATGTACAATGTACTACCTTAACCTAAGACAATAAAATGTCAACAAAAGTTCAGTAGAAATATTTCCATAACCAAATAGTGAAGTTTGTGAGCTGGAATGTCACGTGTCTCAATCATGAAGTAAAGAGAAAGTAAGTACTCTTGAATTAACAACCCTAAATCCCAAGATAGTATTTCTACAGAAGACCCGCTTATTAAGCAAGGAACAGTTTAGTTTCCAAAGAGAGTGGTCTGGTCAAATTTTTCATTCTAGCTATACAAAGAAAACCAGTGGTGTGGGAACACACAGAACTATCTCATTTATATTGTCAGATACAATATGTGATTCGGAAAGGCAATATGTCATGGTGAAGGACAATTTCTGTAATACTAAAATGACTATTGTTAGTATCTATGCACCTAACACAGATGATTAGTTTTCTTTCAAAATGTATTTGCATATATCCCTAATGTGAACACTCACAAAATTATAATGGCCAGACATTTTAATTGTGTTTTTTAAATTCAGGCTGGGACGGATCCTCCGGTACAATGGTGATAACATGTAATACTGCCAAGATAATTACACAGTTTGTAATGGATCGTAACTTATCTTCTCCATGGAGGTTCTTAAATCTTATCCTAAGAGCATACTCCTTCTCACCCATACATTGTTACTCAAGAATTGATTATTTCCTTATAGACAATTTTTTCCCACATTCAGACCTTGAAAATACGATGCGATTGTTACCTCTGACCATGCCGCTCTGATCATTGAGCTTAAATTACTGCGTCCTACACAACCATCTTGTAGCTGCCATCTTAATCCCCTGTCATTAGCTGATGAGAACTATACAGACTTCATATCCATGCAAACTGATTATTTCCTTCAGACAAATGTATCCTTCGAGGTCTCAGCAGGTACACTCTGGGGAAACTCTGAAGGCATTTCTAAGAGAACAGATTATTTAATATCTTTCTCACAAAAATAAACTGGAAACCAGGAAGGCGTACCAGAATAGATCTAGAATACGGCAAGGCAGGGTGCCAAATGAGTCACTCTATGGGAAAAGATAGATATTGCAATCAATTTAACCTCTTGACTACTAAACAAACAAAGTAGCTTATCTTTAAATCATGACATCATTGTTAGGAACACAGAGGCCAATAAGATCTTAGCTCAACAAATCCAAAAGCAGGAAGTCCATAATGCAATAACAGCAATTAACAGGTGGGAATAAAAGTTTTGACCATAACAATTTAACTTGCACATTTAGAGAGTACTATAAGTCCTTATATTCTACTCAGTTTAAAAGAGATAAGACACAAACTAATGAGTTTCTTGATTCATTACTGATACCACAGTTAGATACTCTTAGTGCTGCGGAACTGGGTAAACCTCTGACACTTTCAGAATTACTAGATGCTAAAAACTTACTTCAAAGTGGGAAAGCAGCTGCCTCTGATGGGTTTCAGTGGAATTTTATAAAAAAATAAAAATAAAAAAATTATCAAATAAGTTGGCTCCACTGTTATTAGCAACACTAAAGACAAAAAAGCCACCACATATTTTTTTTTTGCCAAGCATTACTTACCATCTTTCCTAAGAACAACAAGGACCTACTACAATGTGCATCATACAGACCAATCTCTTTTTTGAACGACAATGTTAAGATACTCTCCAGAGTTCTAGCCCGAAGGACTGAGACAGTACTTACTTCTGTAATATCGGAAGACCAAACAGGGTTTATAAAATGGCAGACACTTTTGACCTTTGTTTGTTTAATATATTCACCCATAATCTCTAATACCCCAGAGATCCTACTATCTTTAGATGCAGAAAAAGCATTTGATATGGTTGAATGGGACTACCTATTCACCTCATTGCACAACTTTGGGTTCAGCCCAAACATGTGCATGGATCAGACCGTTTTTATACTAGTCCTGAAGCCTCAGTTTGTATTAACATTATTTCAGATAACTTCAGACTAGAACGTGGTACTTGACAAGGTTACCCCTTATCACCTTTGAACCGTTGGCTGTATACTTTTGAAACACATCAGAGATAAAGGGGATTCTCTGAGAAGCACTTGCACAGAAAATATCACTATATGCAGATGATATGTTACTGTAATTATTGGACCCATAAAAAAGCTGATTTATTTTAATGAAAACCCTTTAATGAGAACCCTACACAAGGTGAAGTAAGAAAGGTGCTAAAAGGGATTTTCTTTCTATACTTCAAAACCATGCGGAAAACAGAAGTGATTTTTTAATGATGACTTTATGCTACATGTAATTTATCAAGTCACTTCACTTTCCATCTGTATGTGGTGGAGGCACACTATATCCTATTCCATAGCAGTACTTTCTGTGGGCAATTTTCAGGCCAGCAGAGATGGAATCCCTCTAGTGACAACTTAGCTTCCTACCAGTGAGTTGTGCCTTTGCACCCATTCCATTGCTTGATGAGGAAATTTTTCTTTTTGAATCTCTGTTTGAAATTATTTATACAATGTTTTAAATATGTATGGCATTAAATGAATTTTAGATTTCTTAAAATACAGCTGACCTTCTCAGATAATTGAAAATCATCTGCAATATCTGTATTTGAGAATATCTCAAATTATATTTTCTGAAAATAGCTTCTTATGCCTTGCTGGCATTTTAAGATACATGAAATTTTGCAAGCGATTGATCACTTACTATAAACATTTCCTATTCAGTTCAATAATTTGAAACTTCTTGTAAGCAATTTTGTAGTCAACTTTGAAAGGCTGATACTTTATCTCATCCATCCATCCATCCATCCATCCTCTTCCGCTTATCCGAGGTCGGGTCGCGGGGGTAGCAGCTTAAGGAGAGAAGCCCAGACTTCCCTCTCCCCGGCCACTTCCAGCTCTTCCGGGAGAATCCCAAGGCGTTCCCAGGCCAGCCGGGAGACATAGTCCCTCCAGCGTGTCCTGGGTCTTCCCCGGGGTCTCCTCCCGGTTGGACGTGCCCGGAACACCTAACCAGGGAGGCATCCAGGAGGCATCCTGATCAGATGCCCGAGCCACCTCATCTGACTCCTCTCGATGCGGAGGAGCAGCGGCTCTACTCTGAGTCCCTCCCGGATGACTGAGCTCCTCACCCTATCTTTAAGGGAAAGCCCAGACACCCTGCGGAGGAAACTCATTTCAACCGCTTGTATTCGCGATCTCGTTCTTTCGGTCACTACCCATAGCTCATGACCATAGGTGAGGGTAGGAACGTAGATCGACTGGTAAATTGAGAGCTTTGCCTTACGGCTCAGCTCTTTTTTCACCACGACAGACCGATGCAGAGCCCGCATCACTGCGGATGCCGCACCGATCCACCTGTCGACCTCACGATCCATTCTTCCCTCACTCGTGAACAAGACCCCGAGATACTTAAACTCCTCCACTTGGGGCAGGATCTCTCCCCCAACCCTGAGAGGGCACTCCACCCTTTTCCGGCTGAGGACCATGGTCTCGGATTTGGAGGTGCTGATTCTCATCCCAGCCGCTTCACACTCAGCTGCGAACCGCTCCAGAGAGAGCTGAAGATCACGGCCTGATGAAGCAAACAGGACAACATCATCTGCAAAAAGCAGTGACCCAATCCTGAGTCCACCAAACCGGACCCCTTCAACACCCTGGCTCCGCCTAGAAATTCTGTCCATAAAAGTTATGAACAGAATCGGTGACAAAGGGCAGCCCTGGCGGAGTCCAACTCTCACTGGAAACGGGCTCGACTTACTGCCGGCAATGCGGACCAAGCTCTGACACCGGTTGTACAGGGACTGAACAGCTCTTATCAAGGGGTCCAGTACCCCATACTCCCGGAGCACCCCCCACAGGACTCCCCGAGGGACACGGTCGAATGCCTTTTCCAAGTCCACAAAGCACATGTAGACTGGTTGGGCAAACTCCCATGCACCCTCCAGGACCCTGCTAAGGGTGTAGAGGTGGTCCACTGTTCTGCGACCAGGACGAAAACCACACTGTTCCTCCTGAATCCGAGGTTTGACTATCCGACGGACCCTCCTCTCCAGAACCCCCGAATAGACTTTTCCAGGGAGGCTGAGGAGTGTGATCCCTCTATAGTTGGAACACACCCTCCGGTCCCCCTTTTTAAAAAGGGGGACCACCACCCCAGTCTGCCAATCCAGAGGCACTGTCCCCGATGTCCATGCGATGTTGCAGAGACGTGTCAACCAAGACAGTCCTACAACATCCAGAGCCTTAAGGAACTCCGGGCGTATCTCATCCACCCCCGGGGCCCTACCACCAAGGAGTTTTTTGACCACCTCGGTGACTTCAGTCCCAGAGATGGGAGAGCCCACCTCAGAGTCCCCAGGCTCTGCTTCCTCATTGGAAGGCATGTTAGTGGGATTGAGGAGGTCTTCGAAGTACTCCCCCCACCGACCCACAACGTCCCGAGTCGAGGTCAGCAGCGCACCATCCCCACCATATACGGTGTTGACACTGTACTGCTTCCCCTTCCTGAGACGCCGGACAGTGGACCAGAATCTCCTCGAAGCCGTCCGAAAGTCGTTCTCCATGGCCTCTCCAAACTCCTCCCATGCCCGAGTTTTTGCCTCAGCAACAACCGAAGCCGCTTTCCGCTTGGCCTGCCGGTACCTATCAGCTGCCTCCAGAGACCCACAGGACAAAAAGGTCCTATAGGACTCCTTCTTCAGCTTGACGGCATCCCTCACCGCCGGTGTCCACCAACGGGTTTGGGGATTGCCGCCGCGACAGGCACCGACCACCTTACGGCCACAGCTCCGGTCAGCCGCCTCAACAATAGAGGCACGGAACATGGCCCATTCAGACTCAATGTCCCCCACCTCCCTCGGGACGTGGTCGAAGTTCTGCCGAAGGTGGGAGTTGAAGCTACTTCTGACAGGGGACTCTGCCAGCCGTTCCCAGCAAACCCTCACAACACGTTTGGGCCTACCAGGTCTGACCGGCATCTTCCCCCACCATCGAAGCCAACTCACCACCAGGTGGTGATCAGTTGACAGCTCCGCCCCTCTCTTCACCCGAGTGTCCAAGACATATGGCCGCAAGTCCGACGACACAACCACAAAGTCGATCATCGAACTGAGGCCTAGGGTGTCCTGGTGCCAAGTGCACATATGAACACCCTTATGCTTGAACATGGTGTTCGTTATGGACAATCCGTGGCGAGCACAGAAGTCCAATAACAAAACACCACTCGGGTTCAGATCGGGGAGGCCATTCCTCCCAATCACGCCCTTCCAGGTCTCACTGTCATTGCCCACGTGGGCATTGAAGTCTCCCAGCAAAACGAGGGAATCCCCAGAAGGTATGCCCTCTAGCACCACCTCCAGAGACTCCAAAAAGGGTGGATACTCCAAACTGCTGTTCGGCGCATACGCACAAACAACAGTCAGGACCCTTCCCCCCCACCCGAAGGCGGAGGGAGGCCACCCTCTCGTCCACCGGGGTGAACCCCAACGCACAGGCTCCAAGTCGGGGGGCAGTAAGTATGACCACACCTGCTCGGCGCCTCTCACCGGGGGCAACTCCAGAGTGGTAGAGAGTCCAGCCCCTCTCAAGGAGATTGGTTCCAGAGTCCAAGCTGTGCGTCGAGGTGAGTCCGACTATATCTAGCCGGAACCTCTCAACCTCACGCACTAGCTCAGGCTCCTTCCCCTTCAGAGAGGTGACATTCCACGTCCCAAGAGCCAGTTTCTGTAGCCGAGGATCAGAACGCCAAGGTCCCCGCCTCCGGCCACCACCCAACTCACACTGCACCTGACCTCCTTGGCCCCTCCCATAGGTGGTGAGCCCATGGGAAGGAGGACCCACGTTACCTCTTCGGGCTGTGCCCGGCCGAGCCCCATGGGTGCAGGCCCGGCCACCAGGCGCTCGCCATCGAGCCCCACCCCCAGGCCTGGCTCCAGAGGGGGGCCCCGGTGACCCGCGTCCGGGCAAGGGAAAACGTTGTCCACAGTTTTTATTCTTCATTGGAGGTTTGTTGAACCGTTCTTTGTCTCATCCCTCACCTAGGACCAGTTTGCCTTGGGTGGCCCTACCAGGGGCATTAAGCCCCGGACAACATAGCTCCTAGGATCATTGGGACACGCAAACCCCTCCACCACAATAAGGTGACGGTTCAAGGAGGGGCTTTATCTCATGCCATAAATAAATTATTTAAAACCATTACACGTTTTATTTCAAATTATTGATAAATATGTTTGACATTTAATAGTGATTTAAGGCTAATGTTTGTTTTTGTAATGTGCCAGTCATTTAACTGAAAAATATATCAAGTTGTCAGTATTATCCAATCAGTATGACAGTGGGCTGGAAACTGAGACGAGTGACTGTCATAAAAATAGTCATATTTCAATGCATTATAATAACAAATATAAAATCACTAACCTTGTCATGTAATTTTTTTACCTGCTTAATCCAGGCCAGGGTGGTGGAGATTTGTGGCTGGAGCCTGTCCCAGCTAGCATAGGGTGCAAAGCATGAGCAAAACCTGGATGGGACGCCAGTCCATCTCAAGGTGAACACAAACACACACCAAATTCACACTACTGGGCCAAATTAGCATCACCAATATTCTAACTAAACTGTTTTTGGACATTGGGAAGAAACCAGAGCACCCAGGGGAAATCACACAAACATGAGAAGATGCAAATGCATCTTATGTCATAATATTGGAAACTTTTAATGAAAATTTAAAACCGGTACTTGTCACATAACTGGTTTGACATCTTTTTTCAGAAATTATGCATATAAAGTAGCGCCCCATCTTTGGACAAGTCTAATTAAATTCACATCCAGCAAAGGCAGTTTGGGAAAGCTGCTTATTGGTATCAAAAGTGATTAATTTGCCCCTGAGTAACATTTAAGAGGTCTTTCAAAAGAAAAGGAACAACAAACATGTCTGAAGCAATTGTTGCAACTTACAGAGAGGCAAGGCTATATATCTTAATAATAGATTTTACTTGTATAGTGCATATCTCATGCTCAAGGTGCTTCAGTCTCTCATAAAGAAACAGCAGTTATATATAACATTGGTTACAGATGTTTCCTGAATAGAGCAATAAAATAGGGTAGATACAGGATATACAGAGGCATTAAATAGAATAAAAGACAATAAACCAGAGTGAAATACTAAATCCAATACTAAAAGAAAGCCTAGTAAATAACATAATTTGTGATATAACACACACAAATTATACTGACCATCTGGACAGAGAGGAAGACTGAAAGAGAAGGTAGAATGTCAAGTTGAGTTAAAAGCTTCCCTGAATAGATGAGTTTTAACTTTTTTTTTTTTTTTTTTGTAAATGAATGGAGTCGGCTGATCTAATTAATTTAGGGAGGTCATTCCAAAGTCTGGGTGCTATACTGCTAAAGGTCCTCTCGCCAATATATTGCAGGTTAATATGGGGCACATCAAGATTGCCAGAAACTGAGGACCTTAGTGGGCGAACAGCAGCATAGTGATGGAGAGTCACTGATGTAGTCTGATGCAAGACCAGTTAAAAATTTGTAGGTCAATAATAGAATTTTAGAAGGTTGCCAGTTCAAACACCATAAACGCCAGAAGTGACTCTACTCCGTTGGGCCCTTGAGCAAGGCCCTTAACCTGCAATTGCTTTGTGCTGGGTATGATGTTAATCTGCATCCAGCCCTGTAAGCAGGTCCATCAACGTGCAGTGAAATCTTTGGGGCCAGTGGTAGGATTGGCACTCCAGCCACTGTAAGGAAAAAAAAAAAAAAGAAAAACTCACACTCTTCCAGTGTGGTATTGAGATATCACCTTTTACATAGCTACACTTGGGTCCCAATCCAGGTGGATCGTTGTGTGGTGGGTGCAGCAACTCTTATGCTGTTATCGGCACATGCTCCCAACCTCTGTAAAACACAGGGAGCCAGTGGAGGCGAAGCAGGATGGGTGTTATGTGCTCTCCATTGCTGGTCCATGTAATGACTCTTGTAGCAGAGTTTTGAATCAGCTGGATCTGTGATACAAGATTAGAAGAGGTACCTGCCAGTTGAGAGTTACAATAATTGATGTGGGATGTGATAAAAGCATGGACAAGTTTCTCAGTGTTAGAAAAGGAGAGGAAATAAATTGGAAACCAAGAAGGTATCAGAGCTATTCTATCAGTGAAATTTCTAGAATAGATCAAGAACTTGCCAGGTGTTCAAATGAAGCACTTCATAGGAAAAGGCAGACTCTGCTTTCAAAACTCAACCTCTTGACAACTAAAGAAACAGAACAACTCATTATTAATTCAAGACATTATTACTGTGAACACGGAGAGAAAGCTAATAATCACAATGTAATTCCAGCAATTACCAACACAAAGGGAGACAAAAATCATTGACCATAAAAAAAAAATAATGCACATATTTAGAGAGTTCTATAAGTCCTTATATTCTGCTGAGATAAAGATGACAAGACGCATCCTAATGCATTTCTGGATGCATTACAGATACCACAACTAGATACTCTCAGTGCAGAGGAATTGGATAAACCTCTGGCACTATCAGAATTACTAGATGCTATAAACTCACTTCAGAGTGGGAAAGCAGCTGGCCCTGATGGATTTCAGTGGAATTTTATAAAAATGATCAAATATGTTAGCTCCACTATTATTAGCAATGTTTATAAAAACTAAAGACAAAAAATTCTAACACACTTTTTCACTAAGCATTAATTAACCATCTTTCCTAAGAAGAACAAGGACCTACTACAATGTGCATCATACAGACCAGTCTCTCTTGAATAACGATGTTAAGATACTCTCCAGAGTTCTAGCTAGAAGGATTGGGAAAGTGCTTCCTTTGGTAATATCACAAGACCAAACTGGATTTATTAAAGACAGACACTTAGCTTCCAATCTTCAACGCCTGTTTAATGTGATATATTCACCCACAAAGTCAAACACCCTGGAGGTGATATTATCATTGGATGCAGAAAAAGCATTTGATATGGTTGAATGGACTACCTTTATCATATTAGAGAAATTTGGGTTTGGTCCGAACACCTGTGCATGGATCAAACTACTGTATACCTGTCCAGAAGCTCCAGTTTGTATTGGCAACATTAACTCAGACTATTTCAGACTAGAACCGGGGGTACTAGACAATGATGTCCCTTGTCACCTCTGCTGTTTGCAATCTCCATTGAGCCACTGGCTGCTCACTGTTGAAATGTTTGAGATAAAGGGGATTATCAGAGAAGGACTTGAACAGAAAATTTCTCTATATGCAGATGATATGGTATCTATACTAATAAACGGCAAAGCCCTCACTGACTGACTGACTGACTGACTCATCACTAATTCTCCAACTTCCCGTGTAGGTAGAAGGCTGAAATTTGGCAGGCTCATTCCTTACAGCTTCCTTACAAAAGTTGGGCAGGTTTCATTTCGAAATTCTA
>JANRMT010028174.1:83927157-84101509 GCA_026402145.1 Polypterus bichir lapradei
GCACTGCGTCAGTTCACGTGAGCCGCTCGGTGTACATGCATCGAAGTTTCCCAGCTGTGCTGGTGCCATGTCGTGCTATGTCCATGGCTGTATGTAATGTTACCTAAGTCCCGGCACTTAAAACTTTCTCTCGCAGTTTCGCTGAGTTTGTGCCAAACACCACCCTGACCATCTCATCTTCCCTGGCAGCTCCCCTGGATAAACCTCTGATCTTTGAAATAAAGACTCATTTAGGTAGGAAATGAAAACTTTTATGCATCCTGGAATTGGGCCTTCAACGGCCGTTTTAGCAGGATGTGCAAAAAAAAATGTAGAGCAAATGTATGAAAGTATGGAATATAACATTTTAACTAGAAAATAATTAACTTTAACAGTAAGTAAACAAATGACTTTATAAATCCTAAGTAAACAAATTGCCTTTTTGTCTGTCCCAGGATCGTGAATGCAGGTTAAGTTTAGCATTTGTTTTAAGCATTTTGAAGCTGCTGGAGTTGTACTATGTACATTATTAACACTCGGTTAATTTCCATCACTGTGTATATCAGTTAAGAGGAGGGCGTTTGAAACTGGGGCTATTTATACTGAAAACATAACCACTTTCTTCTTCTTTTGGCTGCTCCCGTTAGGGGTTGCCACAGTGGATCATCTTCTTCCGTATCTTTCTGTCCTCTGCATCTTGTTCTGTTACACCCATCACCTGCATGTCCTCTTTCACCACATCCGTAAAACTTCGCTTATGCCTTCCTCTTTTCCTCTTCCCTGGCAGCTCTATCCTTAGCATCCATCTCCCAATTTACCCAGCATCTCTCCTTTGCACATGTCCAAACCAACGCAATCTCGCCTCTCTGACTTTGTCTCCCAACCATCCAACTTGAGCTGACCCTCTAATATACTCATTTCTAATCCTATCCATCCATGTCACACCCAGTGAAAATCTTAGCATCTTTAACTCTGCTACCTCCAGCTCTGTCTCCTGCTTTCTGGTCAGTGCCACCGTCTCCAACCCATATAATATAGCTGGTCTCACTACTGTCCTGTAGACCTTCCCTTTCACTCTTGCTGATACCCATCTGTCACAAATTACTCCTGACACTCTTCTCCACCCATTCCACCCTGCCAGCCCTCTCTTCTTCACCTCTTTTCCACAATCCCCATTACTCTAATGTTGATCCCAAGTATTTAAACTCATCCACCTTCACCATCTGTACTCCCTGCATCCTCACCATTCCACTGACCTCCCTCTCATTTACACATATGTATTCTGTGTTGTTCCTACTGACCTTCATTCCTCTCCTCTCTAGAGCATATCTCCACCTCTTCAGGGTCTCCTCAACCTGCTCCCTAGTATCGCTACAGATCACAATGTCATCAGCAAACATCATAGTCCACGGGGACTCCTGTCTAATCTCGTCTGTCAACCTGTCCATCACCATTGCAAATAAGAAAGGGCTCAGAGCTGATCCCTGATGTAATCCCACCTCCACCTTGAATGCATCAGTCACTCCTACCACAGACCTCACCACTGTCACACTTCCCTCGTACATATCCTGTACAACTCTTACATACTTCTCTGCCACTCCCGACTGCCTCATACAATACCACAGCTCCTTTTGAGGCACCCTGTCATATGCTTTCTCCAGGTCCACAAAGACGCAATGCATCTCCTTCTGGCCTTCTCTAAACTTCGCCATCAACATCCTCAGATCAAACATTGCATCTGTGGTGCTCTTTTTTGGCATGAAACCATACTGCTGCTCACTAATCATCACCTCATTTCTTAACCTATCTTCCACTACTCTTTCCCATAACTTCATGCTGAGGCTTATCAATTTTATTACCCTGCAGTTCTGCACATCCCGGCACCAGTACACTTCTTCTCCACTCCTCAGGCATCATCTCACTTTCCAAGATTCCATTAAACAATCTGGTTAAAAACTCCACTGCCATCTCTGCTAAACACCTCCATGCTTCCATTGGTATGTCATCTTGACCAACAGCCTTTCCATTTTTCGTCCTCTTCATAGCTGTCCTTACTTCCTCCTTGCTAATTCGTTGCACTTCCTGATTTACTATCTCCACATTATCCAACCTCCTCTCTCTCATTTTCTTCATTCATCAGCCTCTCAGAGTACTCTTTTTCCATCTGCTCAACACACACTTCTTGCTTGTGAGTACGTTTCCATCTTTATCCTTTATCACCCTAACTTGCTGCACATCTTTCCCAGCTCGGTCCCTCTGTCTAGCCAATCGGTACAGGTCCTTTTCTCCCTCCTTAGTGTCCAACCTCTCATACAACTCATGATACGCCTTTTCTTTAGCCTTTGCCACCTCTCTCTTCACCTTGCGCCTTATCTCCTTGTACTCTTGTCTACTTTCTGCATCTCTCTGACTATGTCATTTCTTATTTGCCATCCTATACCTCTGTATACTCTCCTGTATTTCCTCATTCCACCACCAGGTTTCCTTTTCCTCCTTCCTCTTTCCAGATGTCACGCCAAGCACACTTCTTACTGTCACCCTTACTACATCTGCTGTAGTTTCCAAGCTGTCTGGTAACTCTTCACTTCCACCCAGTGCCTGTTTCACCTCCTGCCTAAACTCAACCTTGCAGTCTTCCTTTTTCAACTTCCACCATTTGATCCTTGGCTCTGCCCTCACTCTCTATCTCTACTTGATCTCCATCATCATCCTACAGACCACCATCCTATGCTGCTTAACTACACTTTCCCCTGCCACCACTTTGCAGTCTTCAGTCTCCTTCAGATCAACTTTCTGCATAGGATGTAATCTACCTGTGTGCATCTTCCTTCACTCTTGTACGTAACCCTATGTTCCTCCCTATTCTTAAAATACATATTCACCACAGCCATGTCCATCCTTTTGGCAAAATCCACTATCCTCTGACCTTCTTCATTCCTCTACTTGACACCATACCTACCCATCACCTCCTCGTCTCCACTGTTCCCTTCACCAACATGGCCAATGAAATCCGCTCCAATCACCACTTTCTGTCCCTTGGGTACACTGTTTATCACTTCATCCAACTCACTCCAAAAATCTTCTTTCTCACCCATTGCACACCCAACTTGCAGTGCATATGCACTAACAACATTCATCATCACACCTCCAATTTCCAGCTTCATAATCATTACTCTGCCTGACACTCTTTTCACCTCCAAAACACTCTTGACACACTGTTCCTTCAGAATAATTCCTAACCCATTTTTCCTCCCATCCACACCATGATAGAACAATTTGAATCCACCTCCAATCCACCTGGCCTTACTCCCCTTCCATTTAGTCTCTTGCACGCACAATATATCAACCTTCCTTCACTCCATCATATCTGCTAACTCTCCCCTTATCAGTCGTACTGCCAAAATTCAAAGTTCCTACCCTCAGTTCCACTCTCTTTACTTTCCTCCTGCTTCCGGACACGTCTCCCCCCTCTTCTTCTCCTTCTTCGGCCAACAGTAGCCCAATTTCTGCCAGCACCCTGTTGGCTAACAGTACTGGTGACGGTCGTTGTTAACCCGGGGCTCGACCAATCAGGTATGGAAATTTGTATTGTCTGCATATTGATTTGGCAAAATTTTACACCGGATGCCCTTCCTGATGTAACCCCCCCCATTTATCCGGGTTTGGGTCCGGCATGAAGAAACACACTGGTTTGTGCATGCCCTGTGGCTGGGTTACTGAAAACATAACATTATAAGCATATAAGTACGAAAAGGGTACAATTCATGACCTGGGGCCTCATGTGTAAGGCTGTGCATAGAATTCACACTAAAACATGGTGCACGGACAAAAATAGAAATGTGCGTATGCACAAAAAAAAATCCAGATGCATAAATTCGTGGGTATGTCTACTTCCACGTTCTTCCGCTACATAAATCCCGGTCAGCGTGAAATGTAAAGTATGTGCACGCGCCTGCCGCACCACCTGACTCCTTCCAGAGTTACGCCTCTTTCAATATGCAAATCAATATAAATAGCCTCTTAAGTTCAGCGTTCTGTGAAAAGAGTGTGGCAAAAGCACGTGGGGGGAACGAATTTCAGCTAATACAAAGTTGAGGCAAGGAAAAATAAAGTACTATTTGTTGGTTTAAGCAGTGGCATAAACAACAAAAGAAAGTTGATCAAGTTAACAGAGTGGCGGAGAAACTCAAAAGTTCAAGTTCAGAAAGTTGCGCAGTACCCAAAATAAAAAAAAAAAAAAAAAAGCAGTTAGATATCAGGGTTGCTGTAAAAATGCAAGTCATAGCCCACCATCTGTGTGTCATATGGAAGCGTACAGAGAAAAGTAAGAAAAAAACAGGGACACGGTGAGAAAAAAAAGGTTGTAATATCCACTTTAATAACGTAGTTTATTTTGTCATTAAAGTAGAATTTCATAAACTTCATCTTAAAATTGTTTAATTTGCTAGTTTCTCAAATCCCATCTTAACTAAAGTTAAGTTAAATACTTTGTAATTTATGTGTTCTATGCATACTGTGTGTGAATCAGTACGTGCTTCTTAAATGGGTTTTGTCTTACAGTGACAGGACACAGAATACATTACATTTATGATATTGCAGCTCTCTGAAGAATTTAAATACTAAGATATATACTTGATATCATTTTCATGATGATAGGAATTAAAGCATGTATAAAACATGGGGTGGGGGTTATACATGTCAAGCATTCTATAAGCTTAGAAGGCTGATTCTTTAAAACTTCTAAGAAACATTGAAATATCTTTGTAGTACATGTTTAGTTTTTTCATCCATTTGTCCATCCAGGGTCGCACCATTCCCAGCAAGCATACAGTGCGAGGCAGGAACAATCCCTAAACGGGGCATCAGTTCATTGCTACTGCTGTCCACCGTGTCCACACGTTTAATTATTAACAGTATATATTATTTAAATGAAGGTAAAAATGTATTTGTATAATGTTTTTTTTATATATATATATATATATATATATATATATATATATATATATACTATACTTTACTGCATTTTATCTTAAAAATGATATTAAGAGCTCCAAGAAGGTAGCACCTGGAAATCTAAATCAACTTAGAAGCCAGTCGTCATTATCTGTAAATACGCGCTGTCTTCTATTGCGTTGAATTGAATTCCTTTATTGTTTTTGCATGGTACAATGAGATTCAAAATGCAAATCCTCCATGAACTTATTTTCCTATAAAATGGTAAAATAGCAATAATAACAATAATATCCATCCATCCATTATCCAACCTGCTATATCCTAACTGCAGGGTCATGGGGGATCTGCTGGAGCCAATCCCAGCCAACACAGGGCGCAAGGCAGGAAACAAACCCTGGGCAGGGCACCAGCCCACCGCATGGCGCACACACACACCAAGCACACACTAGGGACAATTTAGAATCACCAATGCTCTTAACCTGCATGTCTTAAGACTGTTGGAGGAAACCCACGCAGACACAGGGAGACCAAAATGAAAAATATACAATATGAAAGTATAAGTGGCTCAGGTTGTGTAATATTACTGCTGTAGAGCTTTCCAGTCAGCTGCTGTATAGCTATGATTTCCACATTCTGATACAGTGGGTTAAAATACTCTGAGTGGTGCACTGAGAGTTAAAACGCTAAAGGAGCTATTGTATTTGGAGTAGTTAGGCCATTTCATGCACCATTATATGGTTACAGGTTGATTACAATCAGATGCCTTAAACTAATAAATAATATGTGGTTAATTTCTTTTTTATTTGATAAAGCCGCATCAGGGATGTGAATCTAAAAAAATAAAAGGAAACCGCACATGGATGGTAACACTGTTTTGACACAGGGTGGCGCCAGTTTGCAAAACCGAGCCAAAAACTTGCGTACATAATGGTTTGAGCTGGCATGAGAGTGTGCGTGGCTTTACGCCAACTTTAGTTTTATACATCGCAATGAGAGCATGGAAACAGGTGTACGCAACATTTTTTTCTGTCTATCTAAAAAAATATTTATCCAATTTATTGACCACCCAATATTATTGATTGGGTGCTCAGGTCTCAACAGAATGGTTGAATGTACCATATGTCACAAGCTTACAAACTTGTAATTGCCAAATCTTAGGAGTTAGTTGCTCATTCTGTGTACTGTTTTTTGTATGTGTTTCAGGTGGAAATGAGGAGGATTGATTAATTAAATACATAGTATATGTTCAGAGAAAAGGGGGCTGTGTGGGAAAGCATTTCAAAAATGTATATTTTCTACTAGTTATTTACGAGAATTAAGAGGAAGTTCACAACTGCCATTGACAGTTTTAATTTAAACCCTTATCTTCATTAATTAATTAATTTATTTATTTATAGAAGACTGAATTCAGTTGTTCCAACCAAGCTTCAATACTTATTAAACCTGCAGTAACCCTGCAAAGTCAGTTAATCCTGTATATTTTAAAATGCAATTTTTTTTTTCAATCTTAATCATTTAGTTCTGTGTATTTATTTCAGGCTGCTAGGTGTGATTGTTGCAAAATTCAAGGAAATCTCACTGAAACAGTACAGTGGCGTGCAGAAATTAAGCATTTCTGTGATCAGCAGTGTTTGTTGCGCTTTTATTGTCAGCAGAATGAACCCAATATGTCTACACAGAAAGGTCCAGAAAATCTTTGCTTTGGTATGTATGGTATTTTTTTGTTAAACTTGTATTCTCGTTTCTGTTTTGCATACAGGTAAAATTCCATTACAGCGAACTCCCAGGGAGCTAAAAAATATTTCGTTGTAACGAAAATTTAGTTGTAATGAGATTCTGTATTTGTTAGCTTGTGTCCAGGCGTTTGCAATCATTTCAATAGCTTCTTTAGCATTAATTTTAATCTCCTCCAGCCTACAAGTTATGCTGACAAGAATTGTTCTCAGCATTTCCTTGCCATAATACACTTTCAGGGTGCGAATGATGCCCAAATCCAATGGCTGAAGCACTGCTGTGCAATTGGGTGGGAGGAATTCAACGCAGACATTATCTAAATGTGGAAGCATGTTGTGTGCAGCACAGTTATCAATTAGGAGCCGAATCATCCTTTTCTTCATATTGTGAGGTTTCCGAACACTTTTGAGAAGTGGTACTTTTGAAAGTATCTGCTGAATGTACTTCATAGTAACAAGATTTCTATAAACTCGTGTCATATGGAAAAGCTGTCGGGACCATAAAAATACTTCGCTGTAATGAAAATTTTTTTGTAAAGATATTCGTTGTAACGGAATTTTACCTGTATTTTAAATTCAGCTGGTGGTTATGAACCTTTTAAATATCTTAAGCATATCTAAATGAGTATTCCAGCAATGTTCAAATGAAGGGATTTTACAGGGATTTCTGTGCTGTTTTTAATCATGCTGACAATTTCCCATGACATTATCTTCATCATAAACCATGCAGTTAATATCTAAATTTCTTTTGCGATTAAGTGCTGATTTTTTAGACTTATCTGCTGTTTGGTTAAATCATTCATCACACCAATCTGTGCAAAAAATGTATTTGTGTTGGCAATTGTGATTTTACATTGGGTAAGTGCATCTGCCTAATGTATGCTATTAATTCTCATTGCCTTTTTATAGTCCTTTGACGTTTTATGAATTGTCAAATGGCTATTATGGAATGTTTTCAAAAGTCCTGGACAATAACTTTCTGCATTCATGCATAACTTACAAATGGGCAGTTATTTGTGAAAAGCGGTGGTACTTGTGTAAATGTCTTCTGTATGAGTATAAAATTACCATTTCTTGCTCTGTTTAAATGGTTGTTCCAGGGCAATAAAGTTAAACTTTAAGTTTTGTTGCTATAGTGTATTGTTAATTATTTGAATTATTTAAATAGCAGTATGACAGGTATCCTGTTTACAGTTTACTTTTGTTTTACAGGTCAGGGAACTCAAACTGGGTCAAAGGTAATTAATTTTATCCCATATCTGATAATGGACACCTTATGTTGACCATTTTGTAGTTGACTGTACTATTGTGTAAAATAAAGTAAGATTTCATGATAGCAATATACTTGTATTGTTCTTGTGTGCAGTGCATTTTTTATATTGTGCTGATTTTGTTTTTAAACATTGGTATGCTTGTAACAATTCAAAGGCAGTCTCATCAAAGATTAACAGTTTGCCTGACTAGGACATATTTATAAATTATTCTAAGTTGCAATCCTTGTCTGCTCTTTGATGAATACATGTAGATACTTATATCCAATGCAGTAATGAGTGCACTTACTAAGGAGAGAATTATGCTTTGGCATTGATTTAATTTTGATCATACAATGGAAAACTGAAATGTGTAGCAGTGTGTTATTCTGCTGCCTAAAAAAAAAATAGGCAGCAGTTTTGGTGAGGTCCCATCAAATCTGTGTAGTTTTCAGGTTTTTCATCATCGCATGTTCAGCTAATATGCCACCTGCTCCTTAAATCTAAAGTTTTTTTTCTCTGGAGTGTGGTATGAGTACTCATTATGTTGGACTTGAACTACTTGAGTGTAGTAAGAACTTTACGTTCAAATCAGTGATTTGAATTAGGCTAGCTTCTGTTAATGTAGTTATTTTTGATTCAGTAAAATATTTGCATCACTGTTCAAGAAACTAGAGTAATCAAAGTTTCAGACACTGTTTAAATATCTGTTTTTGTCCTTCCATTTTAGTAAGAAAACAACCTCTTTAACCTTGAATAATTGTTTAAAAGATTAGCCATATGTACACTAAAAAGTATAACGCGTATTAAAGTGTTTTTTTTTTCTACTTATAAACTTTTTGTACGAGTTAACATTATTTTTCCTTATTTTGAAGTATTTAAACGCTTTGGCCAGTGAGTGCATAGACATGTTTCTATATTTCTTGAAGATAGGTGCTTCAGTCATTATTTTGAGACTTTTGAGATTATAGTGAGGTAATTCAAAGTAGTCATCTTGCATAACTAAGCCTTAACCCTGTTTATACCATAGATGTATTGTTGTGCTTTGGATGGTGCACATGTAGCTCCTTTATCTCTTCACATCAATCTGGGATTTTTTCCCAAACTTTGAATTGGTAATGTAAGTGGTGAATCCTTTGCACACATTTCTTGTGTTTTATTTTTATTGCCTAATGGTTGCACTGGTGGTGTTTTGGGAGGACAGAAGTTAACTTTTGTTGTTCCCTAGCAAGTAGCATTTGCTGTTGATTGAAGTCGGTTATCCTTTTTTTAGTTTGGTGTTGTTTTCCAACACTACTTAACAAAGCTTATAGAGATTGTCATTGTTAATCAGCAATAAAGCCTCTACAGAACTTTTTAACCTTAACTTGGTCCAGGTGTACTTAATTCTATTAAAATAAATAATAATCGTCATTAGTGGAAGACTATGTTTTGTGTTATGCAGTTAATTGAATTGTGACTGCACAATTCATATGGTAAATGAAAAGCTGCTTTATCAAATTTGTTACTTTATAGCTCTAACTAAACAAGTATGGAACAAATATCAATACATCAGAAAGATCCATATCCATACAACATCTCTGGGAGAATCAATCATTTGTTATAACTAAAGATGTGCATGTCTAGGTTTGTATGTGAGCATTGGGGCATAATGTATATGAAGGGTGCCTGCAGTGAACTGGTAACCTGTACAGGGCTAGCTCTTGTCTTGTGTCCAGTATTCCTATGCTTCAGGTCCCCCTTATCTTAAATTGGATTAGGTGGGTGTGAGAATCATGTTGGTAATATGTATTGGTTATGTATGAAATAAATTGATTAATTTAGAAATAAACTGAATGACAATGTTAAGCCATGATTTCTGAATTTTCATTTTTTTTCTTTAAGGCAGGCAATCAGAATTTATCTCATTCCACTTCACCAGTGAAAGATGTGAAGAATAAGGCTGTACTTTGCAAACCATTGTCCATGACAAAAGCCACGTACTGTAAACCGCATATGCAAACAAAAGCCTGTCAGACTGGTAAGCTTTTTGAAACCACAGTGTGCCTTTTACTATGAACTGTTAGTAAAATAGGTGACATTCCCTTTACTACATTGTTGCAGAGCCTGAAGTAAAAACGGAGTATGTTCCTATTCCAGTTCCTGTACCAGTGTATGTACCAGTTCCTGTACACTTGTATAGCCAAAGTACACCCGTCCCACTAACAGTTCCTGTACCAGTAAGTAGTTCAGTCTTTACAGAACTTCTGTGCAACATTTGTCATAACCTGTAAAGAATTTTTGGCATCGCCCTTTAATAATAATTAGTATTGTTTCCTTTGTAATATGAGTGAGCTAAAGTGAGAACACTTTTCATCATATTTCTCAAATTTTTTATCTTTTTTTTTAAATCAAATCTTAATTCTTTCAAAACAGGTTCCAGTACCAGTGTTTGTACCAACAACACTGGATAGTGCAGAAAAGATAGTTCAGACAATAGATGAATTAAAGAATAAAATTCCCTCTAACCCATTGGAAGCTGATATTCTCGCAATGGCAGAAGTTATAGCAGAAGCTGATGAGAAAATTGACTCTGGTATGTTCTTAATTTCTGTCTGTTAATTTAATGTCAGCAAAGAGTTCTATTTCTCTGAGAAATAAAAAATGCAAAATATTAAAACTGGATTTAGACATTACTAACTTTAACAATAACTCTTTACATTTATTTAGCGCTTTTCTCACTACTCAAATGCTTCTACACAGGGAGGACCCAGGACATAAACCCCTGATCTCTTTATTGCAATGCAGCAGTGCTACCACTGCACTACTTGCATATCTAAATTTTACTCTGTATTGTGTTGCCATATCCCTATTGAATGTTGAAAGTGAAGGCTGAACTATTAAGACATACTTTTTAAATGCTGCACTGACATGTGTTTCTGGTGCCTCTTTAGTATTTACTATCCCACTAGTTTTGTTATCTGCACTACTGTCATTGGTTTAAATTGAACAGTTAATGGTCCTGGCAAGGATGAATGAATAAACAGTATATTTGGGAATTATGTTTGTTTTTCTCTGTACTGTACTGTACTGTACTGTACTGTACTGTACTCTTTGTGTCTGTGACCTCTCGGCCAGTTTCACTTTCTTAATTACCACTTATGTCAATCACTTATAATTTTAAAGTTCTGGAATGCTTTTTGATACTCCAAGTACATTGTTGTGTGTTTCTTTTTTTCTGCTATTGTATGGGACTAAGTTAAGGCTTATTTTGTATTTATTTTACATATATACCAATCGGCCACAACATTTAAAACCACTGACTGGTGAAGTTTATAATAATGATTATCTCATTACAGTGGCACCTGTCAAGAAGTGGTAAATATTGGGCAGCAATTGAACAGTCAGTTGTTAAAGGTAATGTGTTAGAAGCAGAAAAAATGGGCAAGCTTAAGGATCTGACCAGCTTTTACAAGGGACAAATTGTGATGGCTGTGTCAGAGAATCTCTAAAAGGCAGGTCTTGTAGGGTATTCCTGGTATGCAGTGGTTAGTACCTACCAAAGGTGGTTCAGGTACTGCATTCCTTTAATGTGGTTAGTGACATGATTCACATCTTCAATAACTACGCTTTTCTATGCTGTTATGTGCTGGGCTGGTAACATCACTTTAAGAGAGACCACCAAATGAACAGGCAAATTAAATGGGCAAACTCATTTCTAGGACAAACTCTGGAACCCCTGGAGATGGTAGCACAATGCTGCACATTCTTTCTCTCTGACGTACTAACATTGAACACTTTCAGCCAGCAAATTATTCCGCAGATGTATTTCAAGAAACCCTACTGGGGCTTCTTTATACCAACAGCAATACAGTCTGTTTAATGCCTCACTGTGACTGCCAAGTCAGAACTTTTTTTCTTGCTTTATAATCATTCTGGTGTATGTTCAGACCATATTGTGTGTGTATATTTATTTACTTATTAATCTACCTATTTATTTATTTAAACAGCTTTTGTAAAAAGCCAAATTTCCCCCTGGAGACAAATAATGAAGTTCTATCAAAAAAGGTGTCAGAACACACAGTGCATCACAACTTGATGCATATGGGGCTGTTAAACCACAGACCTGTCAGAGTTCCCATGCTGACAACACCTACAATGATTATTTGAGCATCAGAATTGGACCATAGATGAGTGGAAGAATGGGACCTGGTCTAAAAAGCCAGGGTGAATGTGTGTCACTTACCTGGGGAAGAGAACGGCAAGATGCATTATGGGAAAAACGCAAGCCAGCTCTGGCCAATATTCTGTTGGGAAACCTTGGGTTCTAGCATTCTTGTGGTAACAATTGTTGCAGACCACATGCACCCCTTCTTGGCAACTGTATTCCCTGATGGCAGTGGTCTTTTTCAGCAGGATAATGCACACTGCAAAAATTGTCCGGGAATGGTTTGAGGATGAGTTCAAGGGACTGACTTGGTCTCCAAATTCTCAAGATCTCAATCTAATCAAACATCTTTTAGATGTGCTGAAAAAATAAGTCTGATCCATGGAGGCCTCACCTCACAACCTACAGGACTTAAAGAATCTGCTGCTAACTTCTTGGTGCCAGATACCACAGGACATCCTTGGTGGTCTTGTGGAGTCCATGCTTCAATAAGTCAAAGCTGTTTTGTCAGCATGAGGGGGTCCTACACAACCTTAGGCAGGTGGCTTTAATGTTGTGGTGGATCAGTGTATGTATAGGTTTATAGTGTCATATCATCAGAGTACAGTGTGTTTATATACTAGAGAATACAGGTTGGCTAGCTAGTGGATCTCCCATTTACACACCTGCAGGCCTGAATTGGATTTGTAATGCCAATAGGCTAGGTTTCTAGGAGAGGACTTCTCCAGTTTAAAAGAAGTCTACCTGACCTGGAAGTGCTTTCTGGGAGCAGTACTGTTGCACTGAAAGTACTCCTGGGTCTGGCAAAAAAGAAGCCTGTCTGCCTTATCCAGAGAAGTTGGAAGGAAATGGGCAATGATTGCCTGGGAGGACTGGAAAGAAGCAAATAAAAGAATTATCTTCTTCTAAAACAGACAGCAATGTATGCCTGTCAAATGTACATTCTTAAATAAAAAAAAAAATTAACAAAAATAAATTAAAAGTTTATTCGAACTGGGGACTGTTGTAGTGTATTGTCTGGTGTTTTTTTTTTGGGGGGGGGGGCAGCTCTGTTACACCCCGTACAGGTCGCAACAGGCACATAAGTGTCTCCTTTTGCATTCTTTGCATTCTATTTAATTTTCTCGGATATTCAATTAAATTCAGTTTAAAGTACCTGGAAAGAGAGAGCCTGTACTTCCACCTTTGGTCAGAATGCAGTAACTCATCTTCAGTGCCTGATGTCTCTTATACCTCTTTCACCACTTTAGAGGCACGAGTTAACCAAGTAAAAATTAGATGGTGCATTTTCATCAGTTCATGTACATATCTCATTGTCTAAACTGTATGTGTTTATGTATATTAGATGTGAGGAACCATAGTCCAAAAAGCCATGGAGAAGGTGGTGTTGAAGATATAAAATTAAGTCCACCAGATGATTCCTGTGAACCAGATTTGGATTTAGAAATGGATTTCCCTAAAGGTAATTTTACTTTTTTGTTTAAACTAAAATGTCTTGAATTGATATTCAAGACTGATGTAGAAAATATACTTCTCTAAATAAGCCCAGTTTGTAATTTATGAGCTGAGTGAATTAGTTCCAATTACATTTCCATTTATTTGCTCAGCGGACAATTTTATCCAAAGTGACTTATAAAAGCAGTCAACAATTGAGTATTAGGCTAGGTCCTGTTTGTTCAGCAAGTATAATAGGACAAGTTAACATAAGTTGATTGCCACAAGTGAAGATGCAATAACTCATTCATTTACGATCATAGATTAGAATCAATAAAGCAAATAAACTTAACCACGAAAATAAGTTATCGCAGCCCAAAGTGTTTCTTCTTTCTTCCTTCCCCAATTAGACAGATACAGGTAAAGTTCCATTACAACGAACTCCTAGGGACCTAAAAAATATTTTGTTGTAACGAAAATTTCATTGTAATGAGATTCTGTATTTGTTACTATATTTCTTTCTTTACTTGTGTCCAGGTGTTTGCATTTCAATTCAATACCTTCTTTCATGTTAATTTTAATCTCCTCCTGCCTACAAGTTATGCTGACAAGAATTTTTCTCAGCATTTCCTTGCCATAATACACTTTCAGGGTGCGAATGATGCCCAAATCCAATGGCTGAAGCACTGCTGTGCATTTGGGTGGGAGGAATTCAACGCGAACATTATCTAAATGTGGAAGCATGTTGTAGCAGCACAGTTATCAATCAGGAGCCGAATCATCCTTTTCTTCTTCTTCATATTGTGAGGTTTCTGAACACTTTTGGGATCCACCCAACGGGAACGACACACTGAAGTGCGTCCCTTAGCGAGATTGCCGCGTCTGTGGAAGATTGTTTGTCCGTTGCTGGGGTGCGCTTACAGCGGTGCAGTGAAGCGCCACAGAAGCAAATCATAAAAGATTGGGGTCATGCTATAAGTCCCTGTCTTGCACCCCAAAACAAGAGGCTTAGTCTCAGTACTTAAGCAAAACCGGCTTTATTCAGCTTGAAACGGGAACGGCACAGTTATTTATTGTAGCGTGATCTGCCACTCTGCTATACACAGACAGCAGTCAGGCAGGGTCGTGGCCAGGTCAGTGACCAAGTAATCCTGTTATCTGCATTTACAATGTCCGTGCTCCTAACCTTGCATCACCCATCGAGATCTTTTCTGTTTACTTTGGCGGAGAGATGCAGCATAGCTGTGAGCCTGCTATTGCCCCGTACAGACACTGTTGTCCAGCTGGGGGATGTCCCAGGAATGTTTACAAACCTCACATTTTCTTGAATGAGTGCCGTATTAATAGGGATGTTTCTTGAATGAGTATCACTGAACCACATAAAAACTGCTTTTTCGACGTCTTCAAATGCAGCAGTTCACATGTTTGCAACCCAAGATTTTTCTTCTTTTTTTGCTCTGTCTTTCAAGAAAGTTGACAGTGTCGAAGGCGGAATTCCAAATTCACCGGCAACATTTTTTCTTTTTGACGCAATCGAGAGCTGCAAAAAATTAGTTTTTTTTTTTCTCTAATATAAAACATCTTTTTTTCGTGTCTGCCGTTTCTGTAGGAGGGTGACAATGAGGTAAATTCCAATGGATGTTTTTCAAATGTTGATGAGCAATAAGCAAAAAGGAATCCGTGAAAACTGCAGGAAACAAAAAAGGCAAAAAATAAAAACAGTACGAGGAAAGTTCGAAGAAAGAAAAAAAAATTACGGTGTTTCTGTTTGGGGATCGTTGTGCACAACTGAGCTGCGGCCACAGAACTAACTGCTCTGTGGATGATTCATTCAGGCATTTCAAGGTCTTTTGTGCACTTCGTTGTAATAAAAGTATCTGCTGAATGTACTTCATAACAACAAGATTTCTATAGATTCGTGTCATATGGGTACGCTGTCCCTCTAAGGTTAAAGTAAAAAATGAGAGTGCAGTCATTGAAAAGAAATCCGGTCCAAAGTCGTTAATGCAGACAGCTTTCGGATATTCAGAAGTTGTCATAATGCTATTAAATGAGTGTATTAATCCACAGATTAACTTGCTGATGAGCTTTGTTAATTCTGAACCTCTGTATATTGAGACCTATACAAAAGGGCAATTCTATATAAAGAAAACTACTATGAGCCAGAAGTAACCAAAGCATGTTGAGAAAATAGACAAGTTTTGCTGAATGCTTAAGTATATAATTTACCCATTATCATATTTTTGAAATCTGTACTCTTCAGCTCCATTATAATGCTTAGTATGTCATAGAATTTTCTTTCAATTTAACTCCGCAGATGTAGCCTTTTATATTTAGTAATGATATGGGTTCTGAAGTGTTGTGGGTTAAGCCTATTTGTTAACTTTGAACCCATTTATGCTATTATTTTAGCTGTTCCTCCTTCAACTTCCGAAGAAATAAAAAATTCAGAAATCACTCTGCCTCCTGCTTTATGTGGGGAAATAGAAGAGAAGCCCCATCCTCAAGTAAAGAAGAAGGTATTTATATAGCAAAACCATTTGTGCTTGTATCAGATTAAGAGGTACATCTGTAGCAGTTACAGTATACTGTATATACAGTGCATCCAGAAAGTATTCACAGCACATCACTTTTTTCACATTTTGTTGTTACAGCCATATTCCAAAATGGATTAAATTCATTTTTCTCCTCAGAATTCTACACACAACACCCCATAATGACAACATGAAAAAAGTTTACTTGAGGTTTCTGCAAATTTATTAAAAATAAAAAAACTGAGAAATAACATGTACATAAGTATTCACAGCCTTTGCTCAATACTTTGTTGATGCACCTTTGGCAGCAATTACAGCCTCAAGTCTTTTTGAATATGATGCCACAAGCTTGGCACACCTATTCTTGGCCAGTTTCACCCATTCCTATTTGCAGCATCTCTCAAGCTCCATCAGGTTGGATGGGAAGCGTCGGTGCACAGCCATTTTAAGATCTCTCCAGATATATTCAATTGGATTCAAGTCTGGGCTCTGGCTGGGCCACTCAAGGACATTCACAGAGTTGTCCTGAAGCCACTCCTTTGATCTCTTGGCTGTGTGCTTAGGGTTGTTATCCTGCTGAAAGATGAACCGTCGCCCCAGTCTGAGGTCAAGAGCGCTCTGGAGCAGGTTTTCATCCAGGATGTCTCTGTACATTGCTGCAGTCGTCTTTCCCTTTATCCTGACTAGGCTCCCAGTTCCTGCCGCTGAAAAACATCCCCACAGCATGATGCTGCCCTCACCATGCTTCACTGTAGGGATGGTATTGGCCTGGTGATGAGCGGTGCCTGGTTTCCTCCAAACGTGACGCCTGGCATTCACACCAAAGAGTTCAATCTTAGTCTCATCAGACCAGAGAATTTTGTTTCTCATGGTCTGAGAGTCCTTCAGGTGCCTTTTGGCAAACTCCAGGTGGGCTGCCATGTGCCTTTTACTAAGGAGTGGCTTCTGTCTGGCCACTTTACCATACAGGCCTGATTGGTGGATTGCTGCAGAGATGGTTGTCCTTTTGGAAGGTTCTCCTCTCTCCACAGAGGACCTCTGGAGCTCTGACAGAGTGACCATCGGGTTCTTGGTCACCTCCCTGACTAAAGCCCCACTCCCCTGATCGCTCAGTTTAGATGGCTGGCCAGCTCTAGGAAGAGTCCTGGTGGTTTTGAACTTCTTCCACTACGGATGATGGAGGCCACCGTGCTCATTGGGACCTTCAAAGCAGCAGAAATTTTTTCTGTAACCGTCCTCAGATTTGTGCCTCGAGACAATCCTGTCTCGTAGGTCTACAGACAATTCTTTTGACTTCATGCTTGGTTTGTGCTCTGACATGAACTGTCAACTGTGGGACCTTGTATAGACAGGTGTGTGCCTTTCCAAATAATGTCCAATCAACTGCATTTACCACAGGTGGACTGCAATTAAGCTGCAGAAACATCTCAAGGATGATCAGAGGAAACGGGATGCACCTGAACTTAATTTTGAGCTTCATGGCAAAGGCTGTGAATACTTACGTACATGTGCTTTCTCAATTTTTTTATTTTTAATAAATTTGCAAAAACCGCAAATAAACTTTTTTTGTGTTGTCATTATGGGGTTTTGTGTGTAGAATTCTGAGGAAAAAAATTAATCCATTTTGGAATAAGGCTGTAACATAAAATGTGGAAAAAGTGATGCGCTGTGAATACTTTCTGGATGCTCTGTATTTAGAAAATCTGATGTGCCACTGTACTTGCATTATCAAACCATCAGAAAGGGAGCTGTTTTACTGCAGTTTTATTCTGTGTTACTTATTTATTGTTCTTTAGCACTTCCTGTTAGTATTCTATTAAGTATTATGACTTTTAACAGTTTTAATATAGTGGTGGAATTTAATTGAACTATTCATTCAGATTATAAGCATTAATAGTGATGTCATTTTATTGTACTTTAATGTACATTCCATCACAAGTGCAGAGTCCTGGGATTAAATCCTGACATGGATACTGTCTGTGTGTAGTTTATATACCGAACATTCTCTGTGTCTGCATGGATGTTTCTCTGGGTACTCCAGTTTTTCTTTCATGCAAAATACAGTGCATCCAGAAAGTATTCACAGCACATCACTTTTTCCACATTTTGTTGTGTTGCAGCCTTATTCCAAAATGGATTAAATTCATTTTTTTCCTCAGAATTTTACACACAACACCCCATAATGACAACGTGAAAAAAGTTTACTTGAGGTTTCTGCAAATTTATTAAAAATAAAAAAAACTGAGAAATCACATGTACATAAGTATTCACAGCCATTGCTCAATACTTTGTCGATGCACCTTTGGCAGCAATTACAGCCTCAAGTCTTTTTGAATATGATGCCACAAGCTTGGCACACCTATCCTTGGCCAATTTCGCCCATTCCTCTTTGCAGGACCTCTCAAGCTCCATCAGTTTGGATGGGAAGCATCAGTGCTGTTCAATCGGATTCAAGTCTGGGCTCTGGCTGGGCCACTCAAGGACATTCACAGAATTGTCCTGAAGCCACTCCTTTGATATCTTGGCTGTGTGCCAATGATGAACCGTCACCCCAGTCTGAGGTCAAGAGCGCTCTGGAGCAGGTTTTCATCCAGGATGTCTCTGTACATCGCTGCAGTCATCTTTCCCTTTATCCTGACTAGTCTCCCAGTTCCTGCCGCTGAAAAACATCCCCACAGCATGATGCTGCCCCCACCATGCTTCACTGTAGGAATGGTATTGGCCTGGCAATGAGCGGTGCCTGGTTTCTTCCAAACGTGACACCTGGCATTCACACCAAAGAGTTCAATCTTTGTCTCATCAGACCAGAGAATTTTGTTTCTCATGGTCTGAGAGTCCTTCAGGTGCCTTTTGGCAAACTCCAGGTGGGCTGCCATGTGCCTTTTACTAAGGTGGATTGCTGCAGAGATGGTTGTCCTTCTGGAAGCTTCTCCTCTCTCCACAGAGGACCTCTGGAGCTCTGACAGAGTGACCATCAGGTTCTTGGTCACCTCCCTGACTAAGGCCCTTCTCCCCCGATCGCTCAGTTTAGATGGCCGGCCAGCTCTACGAAGAGTCCTGGTGGTTTCGAACTTCTTCCACTTGTGGATGATGGAGGACACTGTGCGCATTGGGACCTTCAAAGCAGCAGAAATTTTTCTGTAACCTTCCTCAGATTTGTGCCTCGAGACAATCCTGTCTCAGAGGTCTACAGACAATTCCTTTGACTTCATGCTTGGTTTGTGCTCTGACATGAACTGTCAACTGTGGGACCTTATATAGACAGGTGTGTGCATTTCCAAATCATGTCCAATCAACTGAATTTACCACAGGTGGACTTCAATTAAGCTGCAGAAACATCTCAAGGATGATCAGGGGAAACAGGATGCACCTGAGCTCAATTTTGAGTTTCGTGGCAAAAGCTGTGAATACTTATGTACATGTGATTTCTCAGTTTTTTATTTTTAATAAATTTGCAAAAATCTCAAACTTTTTTCACTTTGTCATTATGGGGTGTTGTGTGTAGAATTCTGAGGAAAAAAATGAATTTAATTCATTTTGTAATAAGGCTGTAACATAACAATGTGGAAAAAGTGATGCGCTGTGAATAATTTCCGGATGCACTATATATGTGTTAGGAAAAAGTTGGAAAATCTGAATTTGGCTCCATATGAGTGTATGTATATGTACGCTCTGTGAAGGGCTGAGAACCTCATTCAGGACTGTTTCTTGCCTTGTGCCTGATGCTGCTGGCTTAGCAATATGTTGTTGTTTTTTCTGATTTTTGTTTTGTTTTCGACTTAGGGAAGTAAAAGGAGAGCCATTTTAAGTAATGGCCCCCAGGTTGATAACCCAGATACTTCTCAAAATTTGTTTACATTAAAGTCTTCATATGGAGTTAATGCTTGGAAAAGATGGGTTTTAATGACAGACAGCAAGGAAGAGCAGGAAAACAGTAAGTGGTGGTTACATAGATTTACTTACGTATAAATATATAATGGTGTTGGAAAACTGGTAGTTGAAACCAGTTGAAACTTGCTTCACTCCTAAATTTATTCACATTGATTTTATTGTTGCTTTAGTTAGAATGGAATTCCTTTTACTTTTTATACTCAGGTTGTGCCTGCAGCCATTCAAGATATTTGTATCTGTGTTTTTTTTTTCTGTCCTTCTCTTCTTCTTTTGGCTGCTCCTGTTAGGGTTTGCCACAGCGGATGATCTTTTCTCATATCTTCCTGTCCTCTTCATCTTGCTGTGTCACACCCATTACCTGCATGTCCTCTCTCACCACATCCTTAAACCTTCTCTAAGGCCTTCTTTTTTTTTCTCTTGCCTGGCATCTCTTCTCTGCACATGTCCAAACCAACATAATCTCGCCTCTTTGACTTTGCCTCCCAACCCTCCAACCTGAGCTGACTCTCTAATGTACTCATTTCTAATCCCGTCAATCCTCATTTTTTCTGACCTAATAATTTTAATATTTTTCCTTAGTTCTGTTTTAAGCTTTTGTTTATTCATTTATTGATGTTTATTACATATGTGTTTCACTTTCGTTTTTTGCAGCTAAATCAGTAAGGTTAAAAGGAGATCTGCTAAAGCATACTGCAGCAGAACTTAACTATGCACTGTCTCGTTTTGTATGTGATGTTCGCAGACCAAATGGAGAATCTTATGAACCTGATAGCATTTACTATCTTTGTCTCGCAATCCAACAGGTGAGTAACAAAAAAAATGAGATTTAATTTGTGTGCTTGCCGTACCACTGTCTTATTCAGTTATAAAGTATATAAATACCCTTCTTCTTTTTTTTTTTTTTTTGCTAAATGCATATTATCTTAAGATATGTTAAATTCAGTCTTGCAAAGAATTTAATTTTAAGCGTCTAGTATGCTTTTTCTGCGAATTATAGTCATTAAGTAATATAAATATAATTTTGTCCATTGAACAACTGGGGGAACCTCAAACTGAGGTTAACAGCAGTGGCAGCAACTTGACAGAAGAAAAGCACAGTTTTGTGTTACTTCAACATTTTAAGAATCACATTTTAGCTTATCATATTGCCAAATCCACTTGATACAATTAAATGTTACAGTTTTTGCAGAGTCTAGCAGCACTGAGAACAGCCTGTTTATGCACACCACTACATTCAGATTCACATGGGCCCAATTTGTAATTGCCATTTACTTAATGAGCAGTTATTTGGTGATGTGGAAGGAAAACTCAGATATATAGAAAACATATGAACTCCACACAACGACAGTCGAGCTTCGGATTCAAACATAGGATGTTGGATCTGTGAAGCCACATCAGCACAAACCATTATATTACCTCGCAAAATATAAAGAATTAAAAAATAAAAATAATTAGCAATCTCTCGCAACTGCTTTGAGCATCCTGTTCATCTGATACTATAGTGGTGAACTGGCCAGTTTATACTGGCAGTGATACTAACAAAACTTCATGTACTGTGGCGGATTGTTATCTGTTCCTTCCCATTTGTCATTGTTCTTTACAAAGAACACTCGCTTTGTTTTTTCATTGTTGTTTAATTGAGAGGTAGAAGTTCAACTGTAATGGGTCATGAATAATTATTATTTTATTATGTCTCGCTTAGTATTAAATACAGTGGGATGCAAAAGTTTGGGCAACCTTGTTAATAGTCATTATTTTCCTGCATAAATCAATGGTTGTTACGATAAAAAATGTCAGTTAAATATATTATATAGGAGACACACACAGTGATATTTGAGAAGTGAAATGAAGTTTATTGGATTTACAGAAAGTGTGCAATAATTGTTCAAACAAAATCAGGCAGGTGCATAAATTTGGGCACCAAAAAAAAGAAATGAAATCAATATTTAGTAGATCCGCCTTTTGCAGAAATTACAGCCTCTGAACGCTTTCTGTAGGTTCCAATGAGAGTCTGGATTGTGGTTGAAGGTATTTTGGACCATTCCTCTTTACAAAACATCTCTAGTTCATTCAGGTTTGATGGCTTCCGAGCATGGACAGCTCTCTTTAACTCACACCACAGATTTTCAATTATATTCAGGTCTGGGGACTGAGATGGCCATTCCAGAACGTTGTACTTGTTCATCTGCATGAATGCCTTAGTGGATTTTGAGCAGTGTTTTGGGTCGTTGTCTTGTTGAAAGATCCAGCCCCGGTGCAGCTTCAGCTTTGTCACTGATTCCTGGACATTGGTCTCCAGAATCTGCTGATACTGAGTGGAATCCATGCGTCCCTCAACTTTGACAAGATTCCCAGTCCCTGCACTGGCCACACAGCCCCACAGCATGATGGAACCACCACCATATTTTACTGTAGGTAGCAGGTGTTTTTCTCGGAATGCTGTGTTCTTTTTCCTCCATGCATAACGCCCCTTGTTATGCCCAAATAACTCAATTTTAGTTTCATCAGTCCACAGCACCTTATTCCAAAATGAAGCTGGCTTGTCCAAATGTGCTTGAGCATACCTCAAGCGGCTCTGTTTGTGCTGTGGGCGGAGAAAAGGATTCCTCTGCATCACTCTTGCATACAGCATCTCCTTGTGTAAAGTGCGCTGAATGGTTGAACGATGCACAGTGACTCCATCTGCTGCAAGATGATGTTGTAGGTCTTTGGTGCTGGTCTGTGGGTTGACTCTGACTGTTCTCACCATTCGTCGCTTCTGTCTATCCGAAATCTTTCTTGGTCTGCCATTTAGAGCCTTAACTTGAACTGAGCTTGTGGTCTTCCATTTCCTCAATATGTTCCTAACTGTGGAAACAGACAGCTTAAATCTCTGGGACAGCTTTCTGTATCCTTCCCCTAAACCATGATGGTGAACAATCTTTGTCTTCAGGTCATTTGAGAGTTGTTTTGTGACCCCCATGTTGCTACTCTTCAGAGAAAATTAGAGGAGGAGGGAAACTTACAATTGACCCCCTTAAATACTCTTTCTTATTATAGGATTCACCTGTGTATGTAGGTCAGGGGTCACTGAGCTTACCAAGCCAATTTGAATTCCAATAATTAGTTCTAAAAGTTTTGGAATCAATAAAATGACAACGGTGCCCAAATTTATGCACCTGCCTGATTTTGTTTGAACAATTATTGCACACTTTCTGTAAATCCAATAAACTTCATTTCACTTCTCAAATATCACTGTGTGTGTCTCCTATATGATATATTTAACTGACATTTTTTATCGCAACAACCAACGATTTTATACAGGAAAATAATGACTATTAACAAGGTTGCCCAAACTTTTGCATCCCATTGTAGGATTTCACAGAATCTTTGTGGAACTTTTTTTTTTTTTGTGTGTGTATTTGTTGGAAAATTGGTTAAAGGAAGTCACTTCTTTCAAACTTCCTTTTCATATTGTCTTCGACAGTCTTTTATCGTAGTTGTACAAACTTCCAAATCCAAGCAGCAGACACCTGAGCATAAAAAAGGCTCTCGTAAACCAAATTGCTAATCACAATTCAAAGGCAAAGACTTACTGATTATGTATGTTGGTTTATTAGTGATACTTCAGTAATTAATGTTGAACTTTATATATGTGTGACTATGTGGGCTATTCCATGCACCTAGTCCCTTCCAGGAGCCTCTTGACCCTGACACTGTTAATAACATAACGAGATTGGCCAGGCAAATGAGGATACACACAATGCAAGGGACAGTTGCACAAGTGCCAGAATGTGTTTGAAAAAGAACAGTGTCCCAATGAAAGTGCGGTACTTCCTCTAACAATAAATAATCAATTAAAACTTCAGTAATCCATGTGAGAAAATCGGGGATAAAATGAGAGCAAAATATACAGTTATCAGACCAACACTGCTTCTTCTGTTCAGGACAATCCCAGCATAACTCCTTCGTCTCCTCCCATCATGCTTCACACACTCATACGTCCGATCCCTTGGTATATCTTCCACCATGCTTGCCACCCTCTACCCAGATGATCAGTGGACCAAACCAGGCCCTAGATAGCCAAAACCTAAGCTCCTTCACAGGGCCTCTAATTTGGTTGGTATACTGCCCTCACAAATATTCTCTTGCTCTCAGTTCATCTTCCCTGCTTCTGTCTTGTACTCCCCTTTTAAACACTGAGAAGAGTTGCAGGTGTCTAATTGCTGCCCTGGGATGATAACGAAACAATCACTTCAGACCAGCTGCACATGCCCACAAGGGAACACCCAGTCGTCTTGACTTCCTCTCACCAACCCAGAGACGAGTTGTCTTTTCTACTGATCGCCCGCACCTGCTCCACTTCCCAGCGCGACACCTATTTAAAATGCACCAACGAGCCATGGACCTCTTACCACAATATGCATGTTGAGTATACCTAATCCAAAATTCTTGGGACCAGAAATCTTTCTGATATTTTTGGATTTTGGAATATTTTCCTATGCATGACGAGATATCTTGCACTGAAAAACCCAAATGTCTGTACACAGATTTACACAAAATTTTACATTTTATAAATCTCACCCAGGGTGTGGAATTTTCCACATTTGGAGTCCTTTGTGTTTTTTTTTGTTTTTTTTTTTTTTAAAACGAGTGCCATGCAGGTGTTATTGTTTTGCAACCACATGTAGCATTTTGAACCTGTGGCACCTGATAGTTGAATGGTGTTGCTTTGTGGCACTTGCTGCTTTTTGGAGTGCTCCATCCCCAGTCTTCGATTGTGTGTCATAGGCTTATGGTGTCAACCCCTGAGATCATGACTCCATTATGAAAGGACATTTGATGCTAAGATATTAAATGTAGTGCCTGAAGCTTCATTGTTTGAAGAATTAAAATCCGGTTCATCATGTTGTTTTTTTTTTTTCTGTTGTAAATGTTTTGTGTTTCTTAAAGTATACTATTTCTAATATTCATTTACTTGTTGTAATTTATTTAAATGATTTTTGATAGGTTTTTAAAATTATGTATTATCTAAAACAGAGGTAGGCCTGACACTAAACTTCCAATTTTGCTGTTGGATTGTGAATATATATCGATGGAAAAGTAGAATAAAATGCATTTTTCATCTGAGGAATTGTGTAAAGCTTCTTTAGAATTTGTAAAAAATTATTAATTTTGTTTTTAAGTGTTCACGTAAGGACTCTGTTAACCCTTTGTATTGGTTATCGGATTTCATAGCTCTCCAAATGGGTTGACCTTGGGACTGAAGTTGAAATGTGACACATTACCTATTGTATGTTTAATTGTTCTCTGTTTTAATAATTTAATAACAGATGAATAAATTCTGTATTATGTCAGGTTATCCTGAATACTCATAACTTGAACCACATCGTGTGATATAAATTGGCCTTTAAAATTTATAGCTGTTAACTTTTTGGTTTCTTGCTAGTGTTTGTTGTAAAATGTAGATATTTTAGCAATAAGTAAAGCTAAAAATCTGCTGAAAATATTTTGTAGATAAAGATAGACATCAAATTTTATAAACATTTTGACTAATACTTCCTTTAAGTAATAACTGATCACATGCAGTAAATGTTTCCAGTAAATTGCATGTTATACCTTTTATAATTTTTAATGAAGCCTGTGATGTAAAGAATATATTTTTGATGACTGAAGGATTAATGACTCAAAGATTATAGAAATTAGAAATACTGACATTTTTCTTTCTTTCTTAAATGTATAGGTGCATGGTTTATAGTCACAATGAGTGAAGGCCAAGAACAATTTCTTTGTGGACTATGCATATATAGACTGTACTATTAATAAAAAAAATATTAATCTTTGAAATATGTATTTACATGCAAATGGCGCAAAAGTGCTAATCACATAAAGTAGTTGCCTTTATATTTACAAAATAACTTGAAGCAGAATTGAGTATGTGGGTTGCCAGTATTACTAACTAATTTGATCAATTTTTTGTATAACTTCTGTTCATGCAGCACTTGTGTGAGAATGGAAGAAAGGACAACATATTTTGTGATACTTACTACCAGATGTTTATCCAAGAATTAAGTAAAATCTTGAAAGGCTGGAAACCAAGTATACTTCCAGATGGTGAGAATAAGTTTACACATATTTCATTACAGGAATGTTTTTCTCTGTTTTAATTTGTATTGGTATTAAAACATGAAAACATCTATATTCTGTAGTAAGGTTATTCCAGCTTGTTATATACTGCTGTCTTAATCCCTAAAATTTAATACGGTAATAAAGTGCTAAATATGTAATTCAGTGTTATCTTTCAGGCTTGTATTCATTTACGGTTAGTATACTGCATCTCCTTGTTGGCAAAGACAGCCCTTCAACAGGTACCTGTGTCCTCTAGAAACTGTGTTGTGTATTTGCTGCAATTGCACTACTCCTCTGCTTCATTCTCCTTTATTGGTGTACCAAATTTTATTCAGTCCTAAGCATTCCAAAAAGCAGTTAGTATAGTATATACATACTATTATAAGCAATCCTTTTATGAGTTCCCAAGTATGAATCAAGGGATTGAAATTGTCATACCTTCTCACTCTGTCAAGATATTGCATTGCATAATGTATTATGGTGATGGTGTACTTGTCTGACCCTTTCTGTCTAGTCTCTTTCTTACTGTTGCTTACAGCATGTTTAACTGCTTTGACCTGAAGCCTTCATTCTGGCATTTCATTTCTTTATAAGTTGTGTTTTTTTTGTGACTCCGGGTATGTTTTGTGCTTATTGCTCACCTCAACTCAAGTTGTCTTCCTGCCTGCATGTCCTCTTACTGTCTTTTGAATATGGTTTTCCTCTGTCCACAAAGCTGCTTGCATTGTGCCTCAATGCTTGTCACAGCCACAGCCCATTTTGCTGTAAAATATTGACAGAACTCCTTACACTTGCCATGCAGATTGTTTACATGAGGAGCTGAAGTACTGATTTATTGTCTTGAAGGTATTAATTACATCACTTAGGCATGAAAAAAGTTATCTGAGAATGAAAGGGAGTAGGTGGTGAATAGTTTGCAGCCTTAAATGTAAACCAGTTTTAAAATCCTTACTGTAATTGATGTGCCTACTCAATAGTTAGTTGCAAGTGTTGATAGTTGGGGAGATGTTTCTTCCCAGTGGTTCGATGTACTGTTGTCAGTTGATTTCACTAGAAGACATTTGTGTGGCAATGCTTGAAGCTGACCTGCAATATATTTTCTCTGTACCTACTGTTTGTTACTTTTTTTTGTGCTATGTCCTGCTGGAATAATGTCTGGCCCTCTATAACCCTAAATTGTATCAATAGATGATAAAAAATGAATAGTTTATTGGCATTACATTTCACACTCTCTAAATATGAAGTTTATTAGTTACAGCAAGTAATCAGTTAAATCAGCATTAAATATTTGTTATTAATATTTTGGTTTCCAAAATATCCTACTAGTTACCACTAATTTTGTTCAGGCTTATCCTCTATTCCAGTGGTTCCCAAACTCGGTCCTGGGGACCTCCTGTGGCTGCTAGTTAAGTGAGTCATTATTTCCCAGTTTCTGTATTTTTGGGTCAATGTAGAAATGACAAAGTTAAGATTAGTAAATTTTGTAGTAAAATGTACTATGTAGATTATTTTTTTTAACTTGTTAACAGTATCATGTTTTTCATTCTGCTTTTCCAGGTGTTCTGGTTATTTAACTGATTATTTACTAATTAGCAGATCTGACTCTGAAGTAGTTGCAGCCTTCATCATCCCGGGTGCCTGCTCTGCTCTTTAATTTTCACTGTTAGGGTTAAATGAAGGGAGCAAACTACACAAACGGGAGGCAATAGGAAAACAAAAAAGAGTTAAGCATTTATAGCTTTAGATAAAATGGAAATCCAAATGTCTTATAAATGTAAAAACCATAATGTTGTGCCTTTCTGAAAGCAGAATAAGAGAAGAGGAAAAAAAGACCAGCTAATTAAATGAGATCAGTTGTTATTGATTATTATTAACATTTGTGAATCTCATTGTTAATCATTAATGTTTTTCCATTTCTAGGTTCAGTGTTCAGCAGGATTCAGGAACATCACATGTGGAGCAGTAAAATGATTGGAGATCATTCACCTACTGTTTTACTAAATACTTTAGTATATTTTAATACTAAATACTTTGGCTTACGAACGGTGGAGCAGCATTTGCAACTTTCTTTTGCAAATGTCTTTAAACAATTGAAGAATGCTCGTACTAAGGAGAGAACTGTTTGCATTCAGTTTCCATCTATCACTGAAGATAAATCAGGTAATAATTATATGACTTATACTGTTAAACTCATAGCCAGTTTAATTCTGTCTGTCAGTATGTCTTCAATTTTCAAACTTGCACCTTGTGTGAGTGATTTTTATATGTGGCCCTACAATTTTTCTCTTTATAGAGCAAACTGGGAATAGAAAAAGAAAAGGCAGAGATGATGAAAATGACCCAGATTATGAACCTGAAGATACGTCATCTGGAAATGGATCAAGATGCCCCATTAAAGATCATGATCGACATATATATGAGCTTTACTTCTCTAAGTGGTAAGACTTGCAATGTTCAATTTGCTCTTCTCTCTATGTGTGTGTGTGTGTACATTGCTCAAAAACACTTTGAAAACACATCAGATCTCAATGGAGAAAAAAAATCATGCTGGATATCTATACTGATATGGACTGGGTAGTGTGTTAGGAACGAAAGGATTCCACATCGTTTGATGGAAATGAAAATTATCAACCTACAGAGGGCTGAATTAAAACACCCCGAAAATCAAAGTGAAAAAATGATGCGGCAGGCCAGTCCATTTTGCCAAAATTTCATTGCAGCATCTCAAAATCGTACTCGGTAGTTTGTATGGCCCCTACATGCTTGTATGCATGCATGACAACGTCGGAGCAGGCTCCTAATGAGACGACAGATGGTGTTCTGGGGGATCTCCTCACAAATCTGGACCAGGGCATCACTGAGCTCCTGGACAGTCTGAGGTGCAACCTGGTGGCGTGGGATGGACCGAAACATAATGCCCCAGAGGTGTTCTATTGGATTTAGGCCAGGCGAACGTGGGGGCCAGTCAATGGTATCAATTCCTTCATCCTTCTGGAATTGCCTGCATACTCTTGCCACATGAGGCCAGTCCTTGTTGTGCACCAGGAGGAACTCGGGATCTACTGCACCAGCTTAGGGTTTGACAATGGGTCCAAGGATTTCATCCCGATATCTAATGTCATTCAAGGTGCCGTTGTCTAGCCTGTATAGGTCTGTGCATCCCTCCTTGGATATGCCTCCCCAGACCATCATTGACCCACCACCAAACTGGTCATGCTGAACGATGTTACAGGCAGCATAATGTTCTCCATGGCTTCTCCAGACCCTTTCACGTCTGTCACATGTGCTCAGGGTGAACCTGTTCTCATCTGTGAAAAGCACAGGGCACCAGTGGTGGAGCTGCCAATTCTGGTATTCTATGGCAAATGGCAATCGAGCTCTTCGGTGCCAGGCAGTGGCAGTTGTTTGGTTAGAGACATTCACACCAGTGGCCTGCTGGAGGTCATTTTGTAGGGCTCTGGCAGTGCTCATCCTGTTTCTCCTTGCCCAAAGGAGCAGATATTGATGTGCCTTCCTGGAGAAGTTGGATTGCCTGTGCAACCTTTGTAGGGTCCAGGTAGCGCCTCATGCTACCAGTAGTGACACTGACTGTAAGCCAAATGCAAAACTAGTGAAAAACAGTCAGAGAAGATGAGGAGGGAAAAATGTCAGTGGCCTCTACCTGTTAAACCATTGCTGTTTTGGGAGTCATCTCATTGTTGCCACTCTAGTGCACCTGTTAATTTCATTAACACCAAAGCAGCTGAAACTGATTAACAGCTCCCTCTGCTACTTAACTGACCAGATCAGTAGCCCAGAAGTTTCATTGACTTGATGTTATACTCTAATTAAAAAGCATTCCTTTAATTTTTTTGAGCTGTGTGTGTATATACAGTATATGTGTATATATGTGTATGTTTTATATATATATATATATATATATATATAATCACACACACACACACACACACACACACACAGTGTATCCGGAAAGCATTCACAGCGCATCACTTTTTCCACATTTTGTTATGTTACAGCTTTATTCCAAAATTGAATCAAATTCATTTTTTCCTCAGAATTCTACACACAACACCCCATAATGACAACGTGAAAAAAGTTTATTTGTGATTTTTGCAAATTTATTAAAAATAAAAAAAATTGAGAAAGCACATGTACATAAGTACTCACAGCCTTTGCCATGAAGCTCAAAATTGAGCTCAGGTGCATCCTGTTTCCCCTGATCATCCTTGAGATCTTTCTGCAGCTTAATTGGAGTCCACCTGTAGTAAATGCAGTTGATTGGACATGATTTAGAAAGGCACACACCTGTCTATATAAGGACCCACAGTTGACAGTTCATGTCAGAGCACAAACCAAGCATGAAGTCAAAGGAATTGTCTGTAGACCTCAGAGACAGGATTGTCTGGAGGCACAAATCTGGGGAAGGTTACAGAAAAATTTCTGCTGCTTTGAAGGTCCCAATGAGCACGGTGGCCTCCATCATCCACAAGTGGAAGAAGTTCGAAACCACCAGGACTCTTACTAGAGCTGGCCGGCCATCTAAACTGAGCGATCAGGGGAGAAGGGCCTTAGTCAGGGAGGTGACCAAGAACCCGATGGTCACTCTGTCAGAGCTCCAGAGGTCCTCTGTGGAGAGAGAGAACCTTCCAGAAGGACAACCATCTCTGCAGCAATCCACCAATCAAGATGTATGGTAGAGTGGCCAGATGGAAGCCACTCCTTAGTGAAAGGCACATGGCAGCCCGCCTGGAGTTTGCCAAAAGGCACCTGAAGGACTCTCAGACCATGAGAAACAATTTTCTGGTCTGATGAGACAAAGATTGAACTCTTTGATGTGAATGTCAGGCATCACGTTTGGAGGAAACCAGGCACCGCTCATCACCAGGCCAATACCATCCTTACAGTGAAGCATGATGGTAGCAGCATCATGCTGTGGGGATGTTTTTCAGCTGCAGGAACTGGGAGACTACTCATGATAATGGGAAAGATGACTGCAGCAATGTACAGACACATCCTGGATGAAAACTTGCTCCAGAGCGCTCTTGACCTCAGACTGGGGCGACTTGTCAGCTTTCAGCAGGACAACGACCCTAAGCACACAGCCAAGATATCAAAGGAGTGGCTTCAGGACAACTCTGTGAATGTCCTTGAGTGGCCCAGCCAGAGCCCAGACTTGAATCCGATTGAACATCTCTGGAGAGATCTTAAAATGGCTGTGCACTGACGCTTCCCATCCAACCTGTTGGAGCTTGAGAGGTGTTGCAAAGAGGAATGGGTGAAACTGGCCAAGGATAGGTGTGCCAAGCTTGTGGCATCATAGTCAAAAAGACTTGAGGCTGTAATTGCTGCCAAAGGTGCATCGACAAAGTATTGAGCAAAGGCTGTGAATACTTATGTACATTTGATTTCTCAGTTTTTTTATTTTTAATAAATTTGCAAAAACCTCAAGTAAACTTTTTTCATATTGTCATTATGGGGTGTTGTGTGTAGAATTCTGAGGAAAAAAATGAATTTAATCAATTTTGGAATTAGGCTGTAACATAACAAAATGTGGAAAAAGTGATGCGCTGTGAATACTTTCCGGATGCACTGTATATACAGTATACTGTAACTGCTACAGATGTAACTCTTAACCTGATACAAGCACAAAGAGTTTTGCTATATACGAGGTATGGCAGAAAAGTAATGAGGCTGATTTTTTATTTACCAAAGTTTTTATTTTTTTCAAACATCAATGTTAACCCCTTCAAAGTAGTTCCCTTGGGCAGCTACACACCGATGGAGACGTTGTTCCCACTGTTGGTAGCAGCGCTGGAAGTCTTCAACCGGTATGGTCTTCAGCATGTCCGTTACACTCTTTTGGATGTTTTCTAAAGTCCCGAAATGACGTTCTTTGAGGACATTTTTCAGTTTAGGAAAAAGTCACACGGACTGAGGTCAGGTGAATAAAGGGGGCTGGGGAACCACAGGAATGCGTTTTTTCGATTGTCCTTCTGCTCAATTGTGAGGTTTTTCGGCACCATTTTGGCACAGGCCTTTCGCATGTGCAAATGTTCAGTCAAAATTTGATGAACGGTAAATCTGTTCAAATTTAATTGTTCACTCAACATTCTTAATGTTAAACGACGGTCTGATCTCACAAGAGTGTTCACACGTTCGATGTTTTTTTTTATTGGTTTTTGAAGTTGAAGGCCTCCCTGAAAAACTTGAGCTCGGGATAAAGAATGTTCCCCATAGGCCTGTTTTAACTTTTCAAACGTCACACTTGCCGATTCTCCAAGCTTAACACAAAATTTAATGGCACAACGTTGCTCCAAATTCCACTGTTCCATTTTGTGTGACGCACAACCAAAAACACAACTTCGCTAATAGCAGTCACAAAAATCACGTAGTTAACGGAAGGAGTTGAAACTTGCACTGAGCTATGGGAGGGTACTGATACACGTCCTCTATCAAGGACAACAGCGCAGCGTTGCCAGATCGCTTGCAGTGTTGCCAGTCTCATTACTTTTCTGCCACACCTCGTAAATACCTTCTTCTTTACTTGAGGATGGGGCTTCTCTTCTATTTCCACAAATAAAGCAGGAGGCAGAGTGATTTCTGAATTTTTTTATTTCTTCTGAAGTTGAAGGAGGAACAGGTAAAATAATAGCATAAATGGGTTCAAAGTTAACAAATAGGCTTAACCCACCACAAGCGGGACAAGGCTCCCGTGGAGAGAGGAAAGGCGGTCCAGGGACAGAGAGAAAGAAGCCCGGAGGAGTGGTGATTGGTGATAGGAGCACAGTGTGCTGTGCGGGACTGTGTCAGTTGATGGAGAAAATAAACGTGCTTTTGATAAAGATGCGGTGTCAGTCTGGTGGTGTTCGGCCATGTCTCACAGTATGTATATATGTGTATATATTTATTATATATTGTCAGAAACTCCACACAGAGCCATAGCAAGATTTGGGGCAGCCACCCGTATAAATGGTATCCTGGCTGCGAAGTCGTGAATAAGTTACACAGCACTGATGTGCACAAAACAGAGTCCAAAACAGAAATAAGGGTATAGGGAACAAATGGAGGCTTTTTTTTTTTTTTTTAAAGGTATAAGACAGGAAGTGAAGTCAAAGGGGTTGGGCTCATAAGGGTCTTCAGTCATAACCTCGAGCCCGGACGTGACATCATAGGGGCCAGAACCAGCAACGTAGTCTTCCAAAGGCTCGGACCCGGAAGTGACATCGAGGGCCAGGTGGAATCTCCTGTGAATGGTCTGCAGGAAAGGGAGAAAAAGAGTCGGTGCACTCTACCACATCCTGGTCTGATTTGGAACTGCCCTTACTCAAGCCTTTTAGCTGCCTCCCATGCGCACGTGTGTGACAATATATATATGAATTCATAGGTCTGATCACAATCGGATATTTGGGTGGTTACATACCAGGTAACGCATTGCTCGGCCCGCCAGCAGATACCTGCCACACCCTCTCAGTTGCAAGAAGCAGGTCACAGACATGTTAATATAATACCTGCCAAATAATACAATAATAAAACATCCTGTCGATAAGCCAACCAGCTGCTGTGGCACTACGTCTGAGGCTTTGCCTCAGGTGCTGTGTCCAAGTACACCTGATGAGCCCCAAATATATATTAAAAAAAATGTAATTTCCTTTTTAATGTAATATCTGTGTTACATTTATTGGTAATTGTATATCTTATGATTTACTTTTATATTTTTTTTTGCATTTTACTATGTCCACCCATTAATCTGCTACATCAAGATTTAGAATGCCCTTCATTTTTAATTCCTGATTGAATAATTTAAATGGGAAAAAATGAAGTTTTATTTAACATGTAAATAACCTCATATGTATGTTCTCTTTTTAAACTTTGTTCACAGTCTTTTATTTCTTTTTCATGTATTTTTTTTCTCCGCAGTCCTGAAAGTCTTAAGCAGAGAGTAGACATGTTTTACATGACGCCTGAAATCTCCACGTGTGCGGACAGCCCATTATGGTACACAACCTCTTCATTGGACAGAAGCACCCTGGAAAGCATGCTCACTCGTGTCCTTTTAATAAAGGATCTTTACAGTGAAAGAGACTATTCAGACATGGGAGAAAATGATTAATTTTCATGACTCTGGTCATATAGGAATATACAGCATCAGAGAGAGACTTGCTGCTATAATTTCTTAGGGATATCACACATAATTCAAATAATCCTCAATTTATACATGTGTAGCATATAATGCCCAGATTGGGTACTGTAAATATGTTTTTTTTTGTTTTTTTTTTTTTTTTTCCCCAAATGTGAGGGGGGCATTTTGTGTTATCTGTGTAGTGATTTTAGCATACTAAACACTCTCTCACAAAACATTTTTTAATTATTTATTGATTAGATTTATTTGTAAGTTTTTACATTGCAAATTCAGACTTAAATGTGCCATGTATATTTTTATTTTAGTTCAGGGTGTTTTTTTTTTTTCCTTTTTGTTTTGTTTTTTAGATAAGAATATGGACAAGTTGGAGTGAATACAGTATTTAAAAACTCATTTTCCCTACTCTCTCTCTCTCTCACTCTCCTTACCACTCCCCTAATTTACCCTGTCAGCAGGATAATGTAATATAGTCTTTAGCACTATTAAAGACCTTTAAAAAAATGCTGTTCTGCATAATCAATGGGGGTGGGTTATTGTGTTATCTTTTGGAGGTATTGATAGTATTTTGTGCCTTCTTTCTCTCCAGTATTTGTGAGCCATGTATGCTTTTATTGAAGAATGAGCGTCTTTTATTGAATTTCAATTTTTTTCAAGTTTGTTACCCTGTATATAACACTGGAGGCATTCTTGCAGTATGTCTGCTAATTATTTTATATTCTAGCCAGTCTTGCCTTTCAGGTTGTGATGGTTTGTTTTAAAATGTCTCTATAAACAAAATTCGTCTGCATTTGTGAATGTGGTATAAATTGTACCACAATACAAATTCCAAACTGTTCACTGAAAAAAAATTCCCCAAACAAATATCACAGTATATACATATTATTTTCTTATTTGCTAGAGTTTAATATATTTGAGCTATATTTTGTCATATGCCTTTTCAAATACTAAAAAGTTCACATTATGTGGCAGCATGGGCTCAGAAAATGAAATCACAGTGACATGCATAGTGTTTAACATAAATGGGACCGATGACGTGGCTGTCTGCTAGTAAATGAGGATTGCTAGGTTAAAATTCTTGTAATTCTTGAAAAGGGGCTATATATACTGACCTCTGAATGGTCCTTCAACTTAATGCTCATCAAGCACTATATAGTGATTTATGTTTCATTGGCTCTCATTCCAAGAATTCTCCTAGAAGTCCTGCATTAAATGTTCCACAAGGGATGTTTTTTATACTAATACAAATAATTCAATGTTTGCAAGTTACTAAGAAAACAAATTTCACATTTTCGGTTTACTGCTTGTGGAATCCTACAGAAATTTGCAAATGTTATATACTGTACACCACTTGCATTTTTGTGCGGGATAACATAATGTTAGAATTAAATGCAGGTTTACTGCTACCAGGCCATACAGTTGTTTTGTACAGTTTTACAGGACTTTGTTGATTTATATAACTTGTACAGTGTTTGTTTATACTTCTGTTCACACTGAGTTTATAATGTGGATGGCATCCTGCAGTTAATTTGTACATTTTCTTAAAGTATAAAATGACTTTCTAACTTGTATTTTCAGATGGAGGATGTTAATGTTAAAAGAAGCTACTTAGTCATTTTCCAAAACAATTTCCAGACCTCATTTCTGAACGTGTTCTTTTATCAAAGCATGTGCACAGTAATTATTTCCAGGTTGCACACACGTATAGCTTCTTTCTTTGTTATTGTGATTTGTTTATCAGTAGCTTCTTCAAATAAAGGTTGAAATAAAAAAAATACAGGTTAACAAAATCTAATGTGCAGTCTAAAGACATTAATGTTTATTTCTGTCCCTGTTTTTGTAGCAAGTGATGTCTGGCAGCGAGGTGCCTGCTAGTAAAGCTATGCTCTTGTTTATGTGTCTCCTCATGGGAGAAGATTCTGCAGGGACTGTCTCATGGTTTTAGTTGCTCATGATTCACGACTGTCTCTCCTTTGTGCAACAGCCATCCGTCCCAACTGTCCTTTGTTGTGTTGTTAAATGATTGTGAAATGCTACGGCAAATTAGCCACTCTCACATTGTGACTTGTGCAGCTCATGGCAAGAGAGAAATAAAGTACGAGATTCGAGTTCAGACTTGCAGAGAAACCAGTGTGCCAGTTTGCAATTGAGCTGAAACACAAACACAGCAGATTAATGACCTTAAGCTTTAAATAAAGTTTTACATTACAAGACAAATCCAGTATGAGCTCAAAAGTTTGCGATATGCTAAACTTTTGATAGCACAAGCCTGGTGTTGTCTGATGCATAGGCCATTCTTCACAGAAACGGGGAAATATAAGTTTTCAATAATTTAGGATTTTTTGTTAAATAAATTGAAGTACTAGGTACCTCATGCAAGTAAAATACAATATGTAGCTACCTACCTTATGGATATTGGCCCTAGGATAGCTATAACATTAGCCATGTCATGAGTCCAAAGTACAGAATGATAGTCTAGAATGAACACTTTTAGTTGTACTTGCCTAATGAGGAATCGATCCCATTTATATTTATGATCCTGAAATTGTTAGGGAAATGAACTGAAGTTTTCAAAAGTGCAACACAAGGATGCTGGCCTGTTTACACTTGAGTCCCATAGTTGTAGATTTGCTATAAATTGATTTCTTATTTCAGATCACTTACTCCATCACATTCCACAAATTGTTGATTTGAATTGAAGCCACAGATTGATGTTCATCTTTGGTTCAAATTCTTGGATTCATATACTTTACTAGCCTTACGATATGGACCATTATCCTTCTGTCACTACTGCAATGAAGAGATGTGCCTGTTTGACCTAAATGTTCATGTATGCTGTAGCCTTCAGACATAGCTTTACTTGTTGCAAGGTACATAGCATCTTCCAGACAAGCACACCTCACTGGCTTGTAAGGAATGAAGAAGCCATGGAGAATGGCAAGTAGAATTTCTGTGGTAGGTCAGTACCTAACCATTTGAGGCAGACAAAATTATGTAACATATTACTTGTGTTATTGAGCCTAATGCTTTTTTTTTTTTTTTTTTTAATGATGATGGCTGAAATCTTGAATCTTTTTCTTGTACTTGTACTTGAAGGCTCTTGCAAATTGCTGTGCCCTGCTGGGAATACACATAATTAGCAATATCAGCCTCTTTCTATACATTTGGTTATTTAAAAAAAAAAAAGGTGCTGAAAACATTAAAATGTGAATTTGTAAAATGAAAGTGTTAAATTACAGATCTTTATTCACTGTAAATTCCAACTTGGTTGCAGATGAGGCCCAAGATTGCAGTGCTAGACCCCTAAATGATGTTTGCTCTGCTGACTGCAGCGGTTCCTTACTACAAGAAGGACTTGACACGAGTTGTTGTTTTGGTAAACTGTTTGTTTCAGATGTAGTAACTGTTGGGAAAAGTCAATTTCCTGTGATTTGCCATTCCATGTGTAATGTTTGGTTGATTACAAGATCATATTGGGTGAAGTATCAAGTTTTTATGATATGTACTGAGAATACAATTAACTTTTTTTACCCCCAGTCTTCAGGTGATGGCACACAACAGACCCAAGAGCACAGAGATGTTGGGCCAGGGGGTTGCAGTTCCCAAGTTTGCTTCCGGGGCTGCCAGTTTTTTGTTCCAGCCCAGTTTATTTGTTAAGAAGTCAATTATTTCTGCTGAAGAAGTCATGGCTCAGACAGCATTTTTGTGTTTCATTTTTATTAAGTTGCTCATTTAAACTCCCAATCCTTCATGTTGTATTTGCAAATGGCAAAGCAACCACCATCTTAAACTGGGCCCTGTTATAGCTCAGTGTTAATCATGAAGTATCTGTTTAAGAAAATAGTGGGTGTTGAGAGAAAAAGTGTTTTTAGATGATTACCTTGTACCTCAAATATATTTAATCTCCTCTAAAAAGGAATTTTTATATTATGAAGAAACTACAGTGCCTGTACGTAGCCTTTTTAATAAAGACTCTTTTAATTAAAGTCAAAATGAAAAGAGACCTGTGCAAAGTGATGTAAACTGATCACAAATTAAATGCACACTATTTGAGCACATGTGTGTTCCCCTCTTCGGGTCAGTATTTAGCAGATGCTGCCATGACAGCCTGGGGTCTGTGTGTACAGGTCTGTCTGTCAGCTTTGACATCTGGATGCTGCGCTTTTTCCCCTTTCTTTTTTCCTATACTGCTCAAGCTGTGTCTGGTTGCTCAGAGATTTTGAGTAAACGGCTTTTGTTCAGTCCAGCAACAAATCCTCAGACTGAGGTCTAGACTCTGTCTCCACCATTCAGGACATGAACGTTGTTGGTAGGCCATTCCTATGTAGCTTTGGCTTTACAGTTGTTCTCCTGCCAGATAACAACATCTCTAAAATGTGCAGACTTCATGATGTTTTCCTCCAGGATGTTCCTGTCTACCGTCATAATCCTTCCAAGGCCAGCTGCAGAGAAGCATCCCCATGGCACAATGCCACCACCACCATGTTTTACAGTAGGGATGGTGTGTTTTTGATGATGTGCAGTGTTTAATTTACAGCAAACTTGGAGTTTAGTCTGGTGGCCAAAAAGCTCAATGCTGGTCTCGTCAGCCCATAGAACCTTCTTTCAGCTGACATCCGAGTGCCCTGTGTGCGTTCTGACAAAGTAGCTGAGATGTTGTGCTTTTTATTATTATTTTTTTTTAATGGCTTTGTCTTTGCCAGTCTCCCATAAATTTGTGACGGGTGAAGAATCTGGGTGACAGTTGTGAGTACAGACTCTCTAATCTCATCCACTGTAGCCTGTAACTCCTTCAAATGGCCTGCTCCAGACAGATTTAGGGCTTTTCCATACTCTGCCATTTCTTACATTTTGATTTAACTGGACTTCAAGGGATAACCAATGACTTGGATATTTTCTTGTATCCATCCCCACACTTGTGCTTTTCAAGGAGTTTCTTGGAGTGTTCGTTTGCCCTCACTGTTAGGTTTGATCACTAATTGACTCGCCACAAGACGGACCTTCCAGCAATCCAGCAAAACTCCAGACTGGTGATCTCCACTGAACTAATGATGCGACTCCTAAATGGGTTGTCCTATTTAAGGGAGTGAATACCGAAGTGATTGATTTTTAGGCATTTCATATTCATGATTAATTTAGACCACTTTGCAGAGCTGTCTTGTTGACTTTTAAGGATCTTTTCCTATCGATTAGTTTCAAAAGACCCAAATTAAATCTATTGTGATTCAATGTTGTATATCAATAAAATGTGAAAACCTTCACGAAAGGAAATACTTTTTAGAAGCACTCTGTGAGTGTACACACATCAGGCCTAGTCTAGTTTTTAAGTAGCAGGCCCCATGGCCGTCATCGGACTTGACAGCAGAAAGGAGTCACATACAGGGTGACATTATAAAGCATATAGCTGCATTGTGCACAGTGGAGAAAGATTGTAAAAATATCAAATCAGTCTTGAGTAGTAAATGAAAACTGCAAAACCGCCGCCTTCAGACATCCATCCCATTGCTCATCCCGTAAATAGACACGTCAGTGTGTACCTTCAGTCACGCGGTCAGTTGGCCAGCAGCCCTCAGTAGACTTGGTGGTTTGTGCTCGCTCCTGGTGTGGCTACAAGGGTGCCCCCCACAAAACCAACCGCATTTTTTTTTTTTTTTTTCTGTCTCATGAATATAAAATGCGCCCATAATTCATATCCTTGGAAGAAAAAAGCTTCTGCTTTTTGGTGTAATGTTTTAATGCACTACTACACTGTAGATACGAGACTGATGATTTCCTTTCACTCTTTAGCCAGCTTCAAAAAAGGTGCTGTTATGGTTGTTTTAAAAATCGGGAGGGGGGGAAATTGCGTCGAGTTCCCTTTGCTATTGTGTTGGGGGGTCGGAGACAGTCATGTGATCAGGTGTACAGTCAATACCTAACAAAGCACATACAGCGCCATTATTCACATCCCACACAATGAAAGCTTGATGTAACCACATTTTTGTTTATTGTGTGAAAAATCAAGAACACAAAGCTTTAGCGCTGGCCACTATAGTTTATAAGTAAACAAAGTTAGTTAAACGGGATACCCCGACACGAGCCAGAAGCCAACTGTTTAGGTCATATGAGGTGCTACCTCTATTCAGTGTGGGGAGGAAAGTGCCAAGGTTAATCAAAGAAATGAGGGTCTACAGCAGGTGACATTTCAGCTCTTATTTTGTGCAATCGGTGCATTAATTCTACTTTTTGTTTTTATTTAGTATACATTCATGTCTCAGTGACCACTTTCAGGTCCATCTGCATGTCAACACAACCAGCCCCTTGGCATATCCATCTGGGGTGCAGCCTCAGACCTCTCCTGGAAGTGCCACCCTAGTCTTGTGCCATTTCACTTCTGACTGGTCTCATTTAATTAGCTGGTGCATTTCCTCTTCTCTTATTCTTCATTCATAAAAGCACAGCAGTGGATATAAAAAGACTGCACTCCTATTAAAATGCACACTTCTGTCATGTTAAAAATGAATCCGAGATCAGTCACAGCACTTTTTCCACCTTGATTGTGAAATTGCAATCTATACAAAGAACGTTAAAACAAATCAGAAAAATAAAAACTTGAAAAAGCCTGGTTGCCCAAGTGTGCTCACCCTAAACGAATACTACTGCATGTTGAAGTGCCTTTTGATTTTATGACAGTGCTTGATCAGTTTGTGTAAGACTATCAGCTTCTTGTAAAAATGTGCAGATCTGTCAGATCTCCTGTACAAGGCCACTTTCAGGTCACCTTGCAGACTTTCAGTTGCCTTTGGGTCTACAATGTTGATCATCTTCTGGTGAAGCCACTCCTTTGTTGATTTAGATGTATGCTTTGGGTCGTTCTCGGTTGGAAGGTGAAAGTCCACTTCATCTTCAGCTTCCTACCAGACACCTAAAAACTTTGCACCAAACATTGACTGGTATTTGGAGCTGTTCATGATTCCCTCTAATTGGTCTTTAGCTCCACTTCCAGTGTAGTGGTTAAGGCTTTGGACCTCAAGCACTGAGGCCATGGGTTCAAATCCTGGTGCTGTCACATGACCTGCCTGTACTCCAATTGGACAACCAGAAGAACTGGAACCAATTGCACCATAAATGATGTAAGCCACTTTGAATAAAGGTGTCAGACAAAAACCTAAAATGTAATGCCACCACAGTGGGTAAGGTGCTTTACTATTGAAAGTTCCTAAAGTCGTGCTGTCTTTCACATTTATTCCAAGTGGCCGTAGTTCTCTGTGTGAAGAAGAACTTTCTAATGTTTGTGCAAAATTTACCCTTAACAAGTTTCCAAATTCTTGATGAACTCATTTTAAATTAACAGTCTTGATCCACTGCACTGATTCCCTTCATAATTTTAAACACTTTAATCATGTCACCTCTTAATCTTCTTTTGCTTAAACTGTATAGACTCAGCTCTTTTAATCTTTCCTCATAATTCAACCTCTTTAGCCCTGGAATCAGCCTAGTTGCTCTTCTCTGGACCTTTTCTAGTGCTGCTATGTCCTTTTTGTAGCCTGGAGACCAAAACTGCACACAGTACTCAAGATGAGGCCTCACCAGTGCATTATAAAGGTTGAGCATAACCTCCTTGGACTTGTACTCCACACATCATGCTATATGATAACCTAACATTCTGTTAGCCTTCTTAATGGCTTCTGAACACTGTCGGGAAGTTGATAGCATAGAGTCCACTACGACTCCTAAATCCTTCTCATAAGGTGTACTTTCAAGTTTCAGTTATCTCCTATTATGTATTCAAGGCCAACATTTTTACTTCCTCTGTGTAATACTTTACATTTACTGGCATTAAATTTCATCTACCCAAGCCTGTATTCTGTCCAAGTCCCTCTGTGATGATTCAACAGATTCGAGATTATCTGCCAATTCACCTACCTTGGTATCATCTGCAGACGTAACCAGCTTGTTACTTAAAATGAATTCCATTCAAGCCTGACCTTCACATCACTGTGAATATGCAGCACTTTCTATACGAGAATGCACCGAAATACACCACTCACCAGGTTGTCTCCACAGGAAATCTCACTGCAGGGAAAGCTGCCTTACCCCCCAAGCCCCACCCTCACCTCGTCACCTAGCAACTCCCGTTTGTTGACATGTGAGCGCCACGGCGCCTCGACTTTCACTTCTGCCTCCAACCCATCTTTACGATTGGCAAAGTGGCCATCAGAACAACCACAGTACCCATCGTGACAGCTCAACAAAATGTTGACACGTGACATGAAATGTGTGCTGATTTTTATCTTTCTCACTACAGTAATCCCTCGCTATATCGCGCTTCGACTTTCGCGGCTTCACTCTATCGCGGATTTTATATGAAAGCATAACTAAATATATAACGCGGATTTTTCGCTGTTTCGCGGGTTCTGCGGACAATGTGTCTTTTTACTTCCTGTACATGCTTCCTCAGTTGGTTTGCCCAGTTGATTTCATACAAGGGACGCTATTGGCGGATGGCTGAGAAGCTAACCAATCAGAGCACGCAGTTAAGTTCTCCTGACTGAGAAGCTAACCAATCAGAGCACGCAGTTGAGCTCCTGCGTGCTGAATGCAGTATTAACCAGGAAGTCTCGTCTCGCTCATTCAGCATCAACGTGTTTCGCTGTGTAAAGAGTTGTGCTCTTTAGTGTTTATCTTTGTGCATAGTCAAGCCCTTCATTATGGCTCCAAAACAATCTGCTACTGCTTCAGGGGTCGTGCCCAAGCGCAAGAAGAAGATGTTAACGATTGCCGAAAAGGTAAACGATTTGGATTTGTTGAAGGCTACGATTCTTTTTATTTAAAAAGTAGGAAAGGAATATAAGATCTACGGCTGCAGCGTCCTTTTAACCAGGGTGCAAAACGAGTTGTAAGTGGATGTAATAAGGCAGTAGTCTGGATGGAATCTGCTTTAGGGATTTGGATTGAAGACTGCCAGAAGAAGAACAACGGCAGTGCTACGCAATCGCCTGAAGTGGCTCCTTTACAAGGGCTGTAACGCTCTCCTTTGTTGTGCAGTAAAATTAAACTCATTGTTATCGGACAAGTCATCGTGTCATTGTTGGTGAGTAACCATAAATAATTAATACATTTACTGTATACTATTTTTCTTGCAATGTACGTATTTATTGCTGGTGACCTGTCTATCGTAATGGCTGTAACATATGTGATATCGGAGACACTCAATATCTTTAAAATAATATTTAGGTTTTACTGTATATAAACAGTGTGTTTATATACATAATTTCAATGAATCTTACCTAATATCTAAGAGAATACAAAGGGATTATGCTGTATAACTCTGCGGGGAATATTTATAAACAGTGTGGGAGAGTTTATAAGGGCTTAAAATATATAAAAATAACCATACAAACATATGGTTTCTACTTCACGGATTTTCACCTATCACGGGGGGGTCTGGAACGCAACCCCCGCGATCGAGGAGGGATTACTGTATTTAAACACTAAGGGAGATGTGGACATATGCAGAATGAATACATGAAAATGCATTCTGGATGAGAACTATTATAAATAGCTTTGTTATTGTGGCAATGGCACAAATTTTGCTGAAAGTGAAATGCTATTTTGTTCATTCATTTTTCTTTTTTTTGGTGAAGTGGTGAAGTTCCACTGCCAATTCAATTCCACGCAGATTGTTCTGCGCATTCGCCTGTGGTCCTGCATTGTCAGCCTTGTGGAGTTGCAAATTTTCTGAAATGTAAAGCCATTTGTATAACTGTGATTGTCTGCCTGATGTGCCTGGTGCTGTATTAGCGAGTAAAATGTAAGGCTGCTGTAAGAACTCAACAAACAAAAGAGAGTTGGAGCTTTTGCTAAAAACACATTATTTTAACATGGCTTTCTCATAGCTTCATTTTAGTTTAACCCTGATATTCTGTATCTGAATTTTATTATTATTATCATTCTTGGTGGCTCCGTAATCCATACTAACTCCTACTTTCTCTGCTGTTCTTTTTCCGGTTTTCTGTGGTGGCGATCTGCGCCAACACCACCCAATCAAAGCACCGTGATGTCGCTACATTGATGGATTAAAGGCCAGAAGTCCACGTGACCATCATCAGCAAGTTCTTCCATGTGAAGCCTAAATACCATGAGAACTGATTGAGGTCATTTATGTCAGGTAGAATGCCTAGAGGGGGCTGGGTGGTCTCGTGGCCTCGGAACCTCTTCAGATTTTATTTTTTTTCTCCTGCCGTCTGGAGTTTTGTTTTTTGTTTTTTTTGTCTTCCCTGGCCATCGTACCTTACTTTTATTTTATGTTAATTCATATTGCCTAATTCTATTTTTTATATTTTGTCTTTTTTCTCTTTCTTCATCCTGTAAAGCACTTTGAGCTACATCATTTGTATGAACATGTGCTATATCTCTCTATTATAATAAAAAAAATCTTGGGTCGAGATGTGATCATCTCGGAGAGACACTTTGGCCTCACGCGAGTCTAGACTTTACAACCTTTGGAAGCAAGACCCGTGAGACGGTGACTTTTGTATCTCACACCCTACTTACAAACAATTTAAAACAAGTTCACGGACATCTAACCTCGCAATGGAATGCTTTTGGCAGACACAATTCATGGGTTCCCAGCTCTTAAAAATGTTATACATTCTAGATGGCACGTCAACGATTAAGCAATGAAGAAAGAGCAGTGAGTTGAAAAGAAACACGAAAGCATTGGAGAGAAAAGAAGGCAGAAAAGAACAATAATAATCAATGTGCAAATTCTGAAAATAAGGAAAGTAACAATCAGCCCAGACCAAGTGGAATTGAAAACCTCGTAGGTCAAATCCAGGTCAGAAATAATGAGGTTTAAAAACGAAGGCGTGATACACACATGCAGAGCAAGTTAAAGAATATGAAATTAGAAAAATTCGAAAGTATCAAAAAAAAGATAATAAAGATTGCGTTAGCACAAACAAACAGAAATTATTACTTGGTGAAATAATGGAACAGTGAAAAGAGATCAAATATATGGACATATGTGATATGTCAGAAGTATGTAGATATTGTTCAGCTTTAGAGTTTAAGTCGGAGACTTGTAAATCGTCTAATTCGTGTTGCCATCAGGGAAAAGTAGCATTTCTTCCCAATGAAGAGGCGTATCCACAAGAATTAAAAGATTTGTTGTTTGGTGAAAGTGAAATCCACAAACACTACAGGCAAAATATCCAAATCTACAATAATCTATTCACGTTTGCAGCATTCAATGCTCTAAACGTAGATTTACACAATAATGGACCATCCACTATGAGAATCTGTGGCCCTGCAACAATTAAAGCTACGACAAGTTTAATTTCGAAGAAACCACAATTCGGTCAGGTGTATATTTGTGATCACGGAAAAAGAAATGCAACATAGAATCGAAAGAGTATGTAACAATTCCCATGAAAATAACAAACTCTTTAAATTGTATATCCGGTTAACCAAACCCAGGGGTGGGCAAGCATAGCGAGCATTGGGCGGAACCCCCTAGGAAATAAATATTGTTGTTGTTGTGATCTTGACGGCATTGGGCACTGTGCTGGTCGTTAAATTGACTTTCAGTTGTGTTTGTTGACAGGATGGCAATACACACTGGCCAGAAACGTTAAGTTGATTGGGCATAGGACTGTGCCAGTGTTTGGTGCCCGCACTGTCCACTGTGCCACTGAGACTCAGGTGAAAAGCACAAGTTTGGTAAAGAAACTGAAACATCGTGTCTCCCTTTTCTCCGACCCCACGGTAGGACTGCACTCTTCTTTAAAACGGGTGCCACTTTTTCAGGTTACGATGGTCCCCTGTTGGCTTCTTTTTGACAAAGGAACACGCGTCAGGCCATTTTGGTGACTTTTTCAAATTTGGTGTCTTTAGTCTGAGACGGCAACTGTTGATGTTTCTTCCCAGGTGATGAAGAGCAAAAGGTGACCTGCAGCCATATTGTATCATAGCTACCTCACAGGATCTGCTTTCTTTTCGCCTGAATTGTTGCGGCAACCTCTAAATAAGCAAATACTGCTGGACTTTTCCATCTCCAAACATAAATGTAAAAACAAAACTCAGAAGAATGGTGCTGTCCTTTGTTGTATTGACAATAAGGTGAATATAGCATACAGATGTGTTCAAGAGCCTTAGGCAAGAGGCGCCATCTTTCAGCATGGTATGAACCTCTGCATCTGCTCCTGGGACCTTCATGTACTGAAGTCTGTATTTTTTATACAAAAATGCGAAAATAAGGGGAAAAAAAACAGCCAGCAAGTCTTATGTATGAGAATTCCTTAGGAATGAAAACAATGTATGGAGAATTTCCAGACTTGCTCGATCTGATAGAGAAACCCTAAATGAATGTTGGTTGCAGTGCACCATCTCTTAGTATGTATTTTGTAATACATGTAATAATGAAACGCATTGCATTTACCATTCCAACAGATGGCATACCGCAAACATTTGTAGTCATATAATGCATCACAATGATCTTTGATGGACCACCTGTTGGAATGACAAATGCAATGCAAATGTTTTAGATATATATCATTTGGTATGGGATTCATAAAAGCAGTGTTAATGTTTGTGACGTGCCATCTATTGCAGTGATGGAGACATACCAACCAGATGGACACCAGACGCTTGACCTTTTATTAAGGTGGTCAACTACAAGAGGCGTAACCTCTAGACCTGCTTTTAGGGGATTACATAGGAATTGTGCAGACACAATTCGAAAGGCATAGAAAATGTTCCGTTTAATGTAAGTCAAGTGATTCTGCTTGGGAGGTGGCACAGTGGTAGTGCTGCTGCATTTGCAGTAAGGAGACCAAGGGTTCATGTCCCAGCATGGAGTTTGCACGTTCTCCAAAGACATGCAGGTTAGGTGAGCTGCCATTTTTCAATGGGCCCGAATGTTTGTGGGTGGGACTGGCGCCCTAAGCTAGCTGGGATAGGCTCCAGGAGGCCCCCATGACCTTGTTTGGGGCAAAGCAGGCTAGGAAACCACTGACTTAGGAAATGATTCTGCTCAGACTGCATAAGTGAGAGCACATCTGGAGTACTGTTTAGCATTCCTGGTCATAATGTTGCAAAAAAGTCATAGCAGCAGTTTGAAGTATGCAGAGTAGAGCAAGAAGGTCCTTTATATGTATAAAAGGCTTGTCCTGCTGTTTAGGTTTGAGTAGCAATGAGTGAAATGACACGTAATAAACTGAATTAACAGAGAAACGGAGAGCTTTGTGAAGCTAGTGGCGTATCAGTAAAGGTGAAATTCATACTATCAGCACACGTGTTTTCATCTCCTCTGCAGAGAGTTGAAAGAAGACGCAGCTAGAGAGCACTTGACCTCCAAGCTCTTCACAGCTGCTGATATCCATTAGCCTGGGTATGTGGCCACCGGCGAGCCTCTGGAAGGAGCCTGGCTGGGGAAATGGGCACAGACTGTGTTCTCACTGACCCCAAATGAACGGCATGAGGCAATGCCAGTGGGATGAATGTGCAGGTAGGCAGTGCATGAGGGCAGATGAGAGCACAAGGAGCCATGGAAGACTATGTTGGTCAGACCCTTTTCATGGTGGAGCTACAAGATGGTGGAACAAGCCGCCTACCTCCATGGGAACCGCTGACTCCCTCAATGCATTTAAGAAGTGGCTGTTGATGAACGTTTTTTTTGCTCTGTGGATGTCTGTCATATTGTTGACTGATGTTTTTTTATTTATTATGCTAGTTTTGTAGCTCTTCACTGGTAACACTTTAGTTTTGGTACTGCAATATTGGCTCTATTACCTATATACTGTCTCACGAGTGCACATCAGACGGTCACCCTCTGAGATGTTTCCAGATATGTGCTACCACCCCGAGCCAAGAGGAGACTCTGCCACTGTCTTGTTGTCTTCTTCCTCCACAGGGCAGAGAACTCGCCCAGTGATGGCAACTGACTTCACCCCTTCCAGTCCTTGGAGCATAAAGCGACACCGCCTTCTTCTTCTTCAAGTGACCTAACTAGAAGAAGAGCTCCACAGCTGGTTTCTAGTTGTTCTGACTAAGCCAGCCTGGATGTCATGTGCAGTGTTTTTGTTTCATTTTGAACAGCATTGTCTGTTGTTTTTTGTTAAATTCTTCATGTAAACGGGGGCGGCCGGGTTGGTACTATAAAACATGTCATTCCCTCATTGTTATGTAGCAAGACCTTAACATGGGCTTCTTTTGGTCCTAGTAACATTTACAAAGCACCTTTTGTACAGTGCTGCATATTGACATGCTGGGAAAATTAATTCTAAATATGAAAGGCTTTACAGGTCTTAAATTCAAATCTGCATTATCAAGAGAAACATGTATCAGTTGAGCTTCCTTTGACCATTCCAAGGTGAGGTTATTTTAGTAGGCCATATTGCAAAGAAAGTGTGCTTTGAAAGTGTCATGAAGACCCACAGAGGTGTTTGTTAAAGTCTTGTTCCATAACAGTAATTGAGTAATCGTACCTCAACTAAAGCGTTAACTGTTCACTTGTGATGACCCACTTTTGTCAACTGTCCTCCTACACTGTTCAAAACAGTCCCTGGAATGATGTTACTCCGTTATGTTGACATCCTTTGTAAGTCACTTTGGATAAAAGCATCAGCTAAACAAATAAATATAAATGTAAATTTAAAAACTACAATGCCCTATGTAAGTATGAAGATATACAGTATGACTGGAGGCAGTGTGGTGTAGTGATTAAGGCTTCAAACCCTGAGGTTGTGGGTACAAATCCCGCTACTAACCCCATGTGACCATCAGCAAGTCACGTGACCTGCTTGTGCTCCAATTGGAAAACCAAAAGATATGTCACCAATTGTATCAGAAATGTTGCAAGTCCCCTTGGATAAAGGTGTCGCCCAAATAAGTAAATGTAAGTATAGCAGGTTTCGCCTAGGGCAGGGGTGGGCAATGTCGGTCCTGAAGAGCCGCATTGGCTGCAAGTTTTTGTTCCAGATAAGTCAATTACTGCTGATGAAGCTCTTATTGCTTAAGTGACACTTAGTGGTCTCGCTTGTTAAGGATCCACACCCTTAATTGCTTATTTCAATCTTAAACGGCTGCATTCAGTGTTTTAATGGCTCCTTATTAGCAATAAGATGTAAATGACAAAGCAGCCAGCAGTTCTCCATCTTGCTTGTTTCCATTTACATCTGTGTTCATCATGCACTGTTTGATTTAATAAAAAACATAATAGAAAATGTGACAGACTGAAAATGATTCGTTTTAGGCTTCAACTCAATTGGATGACATACATGGAAAGGAAAAGATCTACGCTATAAGAACCTTACATTGCAGACTAACAAGACATAAAATTAAATAAGGTCTGAGATTGGAAAGGATTGGTTTATAAATAAACAATTGGGTTGGAATGAAAACCTGTAGCCACTGCGGCCCTCCAGGACCAACACTGCCCACCCCTGGCCTAGGGTGACAAAAATGATGGAGCCTGCCTTGTCATCATGGTCTTCTGTTCCACACACAGGCTGATGACTGAGTCCACCTCGACCACAGATGAGCTTACTGTGTGTTGTACTGGCATCTGTGTTTAGCCCAATGGGAACGTCTTCAAGTACGGGGTATCTCTAAAAAAAGGAGAGGTCTTTACTTCTGTCTTAATGAGGTTATTTTGCTTGTCTGGGAAAAAACAAAACAAATTGCAGTTTCTCAACTCTTGCATATTATTATCTTGTAAGTAAATGAATATCTTGCTCAGTTTAGGTCAACTTTACAAATTCCTGAATTCGTGACAATTTTATAACCAGAGTCCAGCCATTACTTTCTGCAAAAGTCATTCATGTTTTCATGTCAAAAATGTTGCAAAATCTATTGTGAGTGGCCTTGCTGTAACTTACCTGTAAGGCTAATTTTGGGGGGTGCCAACTGACGTGCGGCTCTAAACCGTGGTAGGACTCCTCCCATCGGAGAACATGTGCACCAACTTGAAGAGGGGGGGTCCATTCAGAATGACACTGCTGCACCTGACCCACATCCTTCATTATGTCTGGTTTGGTAATATAAAGCCCACCCTCTTGGGTGTTTGGAGTTCATGTTGCTCTGCTCAGGTTGTCCTCTTTGTTGTGCCAAGTGTTATGTGGCAGGGATGACAATCAACTCAACCAAATCTAAGGTGATGGACCTCTCCTGGGACAGAGTGGCTAAGCGGTGGGTGGCAGACCCAAGTGGGTCAGGCTCATATTAACAGATGATTGTAATCAATGGCCTGAAATCAGTTTTGCACAGGTAGTGGTGGACTATTGTGGTGAACGGAGAGCCTTTCAATGTATTGGTTACTACAGATCCCCATCCTTACTCATCCTTACTCCTTATCTCACTAGCTGTGGGGAACAACAATAACAACAAAATGAGAAAGTAACTGAGTAGACATTAGATTCCTGTGGTGCTGCAATCACTTACTGTGATGACACTAAATCCAGTAGAGGGAGCCAAAGCCTATACATGCAGCTTGGGGTGTAAGGCAGGAAACCAACCTGCACTGTTAAAAACGAAGGTGCCAGAGCAATGCCATAGGGGAAACAATTTTAGTCTGCAAAAGGAACCATCCACTTGAAGGTTCCAGAAAGAACCTTTGCTTATTTAGATCTGTAACAGGTAACATAAATATACATGTACTACCTGTGCTACTAAGATGGATTAAAATCTAATGTAATAAACATAGACTTCAGAGTTAGCAGGGTAAGCAGTTTGTAGTGTGCCAGCTATTGGAATGTATCTTGTAATGTACATAGTATTAAAACACATTGCATTTGTCATTCCAACAGATGGCTCATCACAAATATTTGCAGTAATAAATGCATTACAAATGTTTGTGATGCACCATCTGTTGGAATGACAAATGCAATTCATATGTCTATTTTATGCCCTTTGGTACAGGATTCACAAAAGCTTCAACACTACAACAGTTAATTTTCAGTTTAATTTTCTGTCTGGAGTTTGTATGCTCTTCCTGTGTTTGTATGGTTTTGGTTAGCTGGTGACTCTCTTGGCCCTGAGTATATGTGGGCTTTTCAATGGACTGGCACACTTGCCAGAGTTTTTCTTTTTCCTACCTTACATCCAACTGCTACCAGACCCACCATCATCTCTACCTGAATGTTTAAAATAAACATAATATTTATGAATTAAAAGAAGGAAATTACAATAATGAGGTCTTTCTAGCAAAAGACATAACAATAAAGTAAAAGTAGCTGCATCTACTAGAAATAAAGCTGGCAATAAGGGGCGTTTGGGAAACATCACTCAGGGAGTTGAGATATGACTGAAGCCGTAGTGCACATTGAGCTCTGAAATGGCCAGCCATCTCGACACTCCAGGGCTGAACTTGGTAAGCTGAGAAGCAGTGTATCGATCGCCATGTTTCCATGCACTCCCATGCTGTCTTCTTATATGACACTATGATAAATGACATTTGAATCCCTCTCCGTGCGACTTAAACAGTGCGCATTCTGCTCAAGTGTAATGACAGGCTGTGACCAGCAGAGGGCGCTGTCTACAGGCCAATCTCATACCTGACATCTCCAACGCTCCCATTTAGCGGTGGCAGGAGATTCAGATTCATTTAAATCTTCGCTGTTTTCACATAAACACTCTCATTTCTGCTTCTACTAAAGATCTGAATTTGCTTCATGTCTATGTTTGATAACCATGCAATGCTTATTCTTACAGTAATCAGTGTAAAAGGTGATATCTGAAACAAAAATGAGTTTAGGTTTAGTGTAGCATCTCATGGGCTGTTTTTTATTTTTCTTTTACAAAATACTTGCTTCACCATCCATACTTTACAAGATACATTTTATAGGTTTTAAGTAATCTTTTTTAAAGAAATAATTGCCTTCTACCCACTCAGGTGCCCACGTTGAGGGGCAGTAAAGTGCCAGGGCACCCGTCTCTCTTTGCTCTTCTTCATGTTCTCGGTGGTGTATGTATTGCAGTAAGTACTGTTGTGCTTCATTTGTTTAATTAATTTTTATTTCTAAGGACTATGTGTGTGTGTGTGTTTTTTTTTTAGTTTTTCTATCTGAAGGTTTTGGCCAGACTCCAAAATGTGTGCCATTCATCTAAAGCTATAACGGTACTGAACACATAACAGTGAGTGTGCAAACATTCCCCCCTGCATTTTTGTTTCTGTTGAATCCCTTGCCTTTTCAGGCTCCATAATAAAAATGCTGCAGTAAGCAGGGTCAAGTAGGATATGCCAGTGAGAAACGTGAAAGTGAGACTATAGGCTGTGATTAGGGCCTTTAATGTGTGATGAATCCTTTTTAATCACATGATATGAACTAATGTCGCCATTTAATTATAAAACAACAGAGTAGCCAGCTGCGGGGAGGAAGAGAATGGATGACAGCTGCACTTTTAGGGTGTTTTTTTTTTTTCAGTTAAACACTTTGACCTGAAAGCAAAGCTTTATGAATTTTCTTTATTTTCCTGTCTTTTTTATTGCCATCTTAACCCTAATTGTAAAAACAAATGACACACCTTCTTACCATTGTGCTCTTTAACCTTCAAAGCCCAAGGAAACTTAATGGGATCCCACCAGAAATCATGGAGGCCCACTCTGATCGGTTTTTGATGAGCAGGCTTCTAAAAGGAACCGATATGCATTTAATAAAAAAGAGGAAATTTTAATAAGGCGCCACTTTATCCTCTTTTTGTTAAAATGACTCAGGACCACAATTTTATCTTGTAAAATAAACGTGTGCCATTCCCATTTTCTTTCCAAGTCTGAATGTGCTCCGGCTTTTCTCCCAGATTCCAAAGACGCGTGTTAAGCTAAGTTGCAATTCCATGTTTGTTCTGTGTGGCGTATCCAGGAGTGGACCCAGTGGTGTCCGTGTTGGTTCCTGCCTTGCACCCACTGCTGCCAGGACGGACCAGGCTGCCCACAACCATGAATCAGATTGCAGATGTCTAATGAAGCTAAATATAATAAAGGCATGTACTGTATGTTGTAATGTGTGGTCTAGAGATCCACTAGCAGGGGTGTTAAAAATGACATCTTTTACCACAGCTTCGACTTCATGAAAACTGATGATTCTCCCCTCGGTGTAAGACACTGCATACATGAAAACACACTTTCAAAGATGGTAGTCTAAAGTCAAGTACAGACGGTGACCCATTCATGGAATCATTGACACAACCCTACAATTTAACGTAATCACTCTTTCTACACACACAAATCGGGCTAAGCAGATTTGAAAATGGATGTTTTCTCATTTTCAAGATCAAACTGAGCAACCCTAGACTAGATGCCAGCCTGCTGAATGCCAGTTTAGAGTTGCTAATAAAGTATAACATGAGCTACGCTGTGAGGTGAAAGTGGAGTCTGTGAGAACAGACCAGACCAGAGGACACTCATACTTCATTCACAAAGGTACCGTTTTACCTTCTTCCTCAGCCTGTGTCTATAATACATTCCTGTTATTAACACTAGACGTTTTAGCAGGAGAAGGAGAAATGCTAACAATCCCGTCTGCTTCGTCAAGCCACTTCTTTAGACGGGCTTTTTTCCTTTGGATTGGTGAGTTTCCAGTCTGCAGTCTGCAAAGCAGACTTTATTCAGGTTTTCGACATCCAAAGATGTCTACCAGTGGTGGCACTGATGGAGACATGGATCCACTGAGAAAATGCAGCAACACCGATAGCACTACTGCTACCTACCGTACCTGCTGTTTCACTGGTAGGGTTAGGGTACATGGTATCCTTGTATTAAAGAACTGGAGGTTCACCCTCCTGGGTACTGTATGTACTGCAGCTCTGCTACCTTTTTGAATACCATGCAGTTACTGTCATCCAATTAACATTAACATTGTTATTTATTGCCCTCCAGATCTGCTCAAGAACTTTGTCGATGAACTGCTCTCTTCCCTCCCACTTGACAGCAGCCCACTTTTAATACTTGGGAACCTGAACAGCCACTTGGACACTTTATTTATTTATTTATTTATAAAGCATTTTTAAAAACAACGTCAAGGCTGACCAAAGTGCTGTACAATAAAAACCCAGCATATCAGACACACAAAACCACAGGGTAAATGAAACACATAAACACATAAGAACTGAAGAGATTCTAAATAAAAAATATACAGTTAGCCAACATCTCATACTCAGTTAAAAGCCAGAGAGTAAAAATGTGTTTTTAAAAATGATTTAAATGCAGCTAGCGAAGGAACCTGCCTAACGTGCAACGGCAAATCACTCCTCCTGTTGCCAGCTCTTTTGCTTTTCTTTCCTCCTTCATCATAACTCCACTCCACAGCCCCCCAGCACACATGTCTGGCAATCTGTAGACCTTCTCCTTTCACATTACCACACAACCACAAATGGAACTGTCACTCACCAATACATATTTGACTCGATGTGTTTAAGAAGCAATTGAAAACCCTACTGTTCTGTGAATATCTGTCAAATTGTTAACGGTGCTGTTTTTCCCCTGTGACTATCTGTTTTATTGTTAATCGATCATTCTTCGTTCATCTAGATGTATAGCTCATGTCCCATGATATCACATAAGTTTACAACATGAGTTAGATGGCATCAAAGACTTTCTCTAAACCTTTTGCCTGTGATCTTGTTGAATTCTGGTTCTGAACTTTCTCATTCTGGCTTTTTACCGTAGGTTTTGTTTTGTGACTTTTGGCTAAGACTCCAGTGTTATTGACCTCAGTTTCGTTTAGACAGGTAGTCATCATCTGGCCCCTCTCTTCTGCCCCTCTTGGACTGCATTTTTTCACCTTCTGGTAGGAGAAGAATGACAATTGGACAAAGGGTGTAAAAGCTTTGGGGCATCGAAGCCTCTACGTGTGTCATAATGTTGTAAAATCACAAATTGGTAAACTATGTAAGACATTTGCTAGTGTAAACATACAATTTTGAATCACAAATATGTCTCTTAGCTACCCTCCCACACACATTTCCCAAGTTTCTAGGAGTTAATCATTATTATTGTTCCTTAAGTAGACAATCTTAGAAGAGCTAATGAACATGAACTTGAAATTAACCAAAGGCATAAGTAAAAGTTTTAAAACACACTAACAAAGACCACTAATGGCAGGCCAAAAACACCAAAGGTCACAGATGTGATCATCTGGAGAAGTTAAGAAAAATCTTGCATACAAAGCGATCGATGAACTTTATAGATTTAAGTGTGCTGAATCTATGAAGACTTACAACCACTTACTCTGTTTAGAACTGCTTTGACTTAAAGGAATCTTTTCGTTAATTTCTTTCCACATTACAAGTACACTGGTCTGCAATACAATCTCTTTTTTGTGTATTCTTATGTTTGCTGGAATTAGAATTCTCTTTCATAAATCCTTTCTATGAGATATCAGATTCAGTGAAAAACACCATTTTGAAAAAAAAGATTGTTTTATTTTTAAATTGTTTCATTTGCTGAGAATTTTATTTAACGGATATTTTTGATTTGAAAAATGGAAAGTTACCATATTCTTTCGGTTGTTGGGGCAGAAACAACCCAAATCAACTACTTGTTACATATTTTTTTTGCTCTCTTCTTATTCCTTCAAAATAGCCTGGGATTTATATTTAGTAATTTAGTAAGATGCCGTTTATTTGTCCAGAAGAGAGAATGTTGATGTTTAAATGTTTTTTTTACTGATATATGAGAAGGTGGATTCATCCATCCACTGTCTTGATCAGGTAACAGGTAAGCAAACAACATCAGAATACAAAACAAAAGATTGTATTGCAGACTTGTGTACTTATAATGTGGAAAGAAATGAACAAAAAGATTCCTTTAAGTCGCAGTAGTTCTAAACAGAGTAAGTTGTTGTAAGTCTTCATAGGTTCAGCACACTTAAGTCTGTAAAGTACACTGACTGATCTTTGTGTGGGAGGGTTTTTCTTAAATTCCCCTTTTTAGACTTTGATTTTCACTTTACGTTTCAGTTTTGAGATATTTTTGTACGTAAGCCGAGGTGGCAGTGCCAGTCGTCCCACGTGTGCAAGTATGATGATAAATAATGACTTGTTAGCACTGGCTGCATGCTTAGAATATTGGCTTTCTGTCTTGGAGACTGATAACTCTGTTGTCTTGATTCGCATTATTTTTGTTTCATTAATTATTTTTGTTCATTTGAATATTTTGTTTTTCTTGTTTTTTATTACTTTTAGTATTATTCATGCAATGTCATTTTGGGATCATTTTGCATGACAGCAGCCTTGTTTGTGGTTGCTATGGCCATTGCCATTTGTGTGACATAGGGAATTATCTTTCCTTGCCCGCATGAGATGGAAACACACAGGTACAGGCACAGGAGTGGTGCGATGCCACACATAAGGAAAAGGAAGCTCATAACATTCTCAAATCTGCTTACTCCATTTCAGAGTTTTACCTGGCAGCAGTAGGCACAAGGCAGGAAACTGCCCTGGATGAGGCCCTTGTTGCACCAGTCACAGGCCAATTTAGAGTCCACAATTATATAGAAGACACCATCAAGACAAGCACAAATGGCTTCAAAAAGGTGTTATTCAAAGTACTTAAGCAATGCTTCAAAGTGTTAGTTTAAATTATTTGAGTTTTCTGATTTAAGTACAGTAATATTGTGTCACATTATTAGGAAGTGTGAATTGTTTTTTCTGTAAAATAAGTAATAAAGCATTATGCATGTTTGGCAATACAGGTATCCCATTAAAAGACTCAGACAGCATTTCTGTAATATATAAAACTATTTTACAGTCCCTCCCTTTTAAAGATCCAAGAGGACATTGGGAAAAGGATCTCTTAATCAATATTTCAGAAAAGGAGTGGAAGGTAGCAGTGCAGAGAATTCACTTGAGCTCCATATTCACAAAGCATACAATTATTCAACTTAAAATTATATATCGAGCGCATCTCTCTCATTTAAAATTGTCCAAAATGTTTCCAGGGCAAAATCCAACCTGCGAATGCTGCAATCAAGTCCCTGCCTCACTGGGCCACACTGTTTTGGGCCTGCAGCAAATTAACATCATTCTGGACAAAATCTTTAGGTGCCTTTCAGACAGCCTTGGACTCACAATCCCTCCTAATCCACTAACAGCTGTGTTTGATGTTCTTCCAGATGGGCTTAAAGTGGAGAAGGACAAACAAACTGTGATTGCCTTCACTACGCTATTGACACGCAGACTTATTTTGCTAAACTGGAAGAATCCTAACTCTCCTTTCTTAAGTCAGTGGGTCACTGATGTTATATACTTTTTGAAATTGGAAAATATCTAATTCTCACTTAGAGGATCTGTGCAGAACTTTTTCAAAACCTGGCAGGTTCTAATCAATAACACTTTAGAATAAGCTTTTAAATCACTGAGGAAGCAGGACCTCTCCCCTCTTTTTACTCCATTTATCTTTATTCATTTATTATTTTTTTCTATTAATTTCTCTTTACTAGCTTAAAGTTTTACACTGCTGGCCTAGCTCTCTTTCTCAGGAGTGGGGGTTGATTTGTTTCGAACCTTTTTTTTTCTTTCTTCGTTTTATAAAATTCGAGTTATGTGTATGAAATGTTATTTGATTTTAATAAATTAAATAAAATAAAAAATGACACTTTTAATTGGAACGTCTGACTTGCATGCAAAATCGTTTTTTTCTTCGTCCAATATCTTCCAGAAAGATATCAACCTGAATTTTAAAAGCATAACACTATCGGTTTAAATGGTAAGCTAGCTCTTTGTATTCCTTTTATATAGAAATGTCATTTTTTTATTGTTTAAATCATGTACAGTATATGTTGGCTTGGAAGACTCCAACATTCAATTCCTGCGCACCCTTTTCGTGCAATTTTACTGGAAGACCACAATAAAGCAAACAGCAGGCTTTAGGCTCCTGTACCCCTAAACCTGTGGCTTGTTGAGACAACTCAAAACAAAGTGTTTTTATAGACCGATAATTGAATAACTCAAAAAGTAACACCAAAAAGATTTGCTTAAATGCAATCCAAGGTCTGAAAATGGCATACAAATAGAAAAATCTAGAACACAAGTAATAACGCACAAAATCAGAAATATTAAAAGTAAACAATACTCGCTGTTCCAAGCATCAGTCAATGGTCCTCTGCTGTTTCCGTCTCTCTGACCACAATATGAACGCAGATGGAGGACCCAACTGTAGTGATGTCAGGGTGGCCACTCACAAAACACAAGAAATGGCTGAGCCGTTAAAGACACAGTATATCAGTACTAAATAATAAACAAACCTAAAAGGAATTACACAGAGGCATGAAAAAATAATAATAAAAAAAACAAAACAACAAAAGGAACAAGCAGAAAATGCACAATCCAGGGAATAAACCCTGGCTGAAATATAATAATAGGTATGACACCCCAGTTTCTCAATTAGATGTTTTACAAACTTCAAACAGCATCTCTACTTCAGCATTCCAGTGACGCTGTTTATGAAGATGTCTTTCCATAGCTTTTAACGTAAATGTACTTCCCAGTACTTTCCACTAGCTTTCCTTGAGTACATGAACCACCGTTTTACCAAATGATCTGTTCTCAACAACTTGATTTTCCTGGAATAGTAAGTTCGGCGTAGTTCCAGGAACAATCAGAACCTCCATGGTATCTGATTTACTGCATTTCCACTGCTCATTTTCAGCCAGCTCCTCTTCACTAAAAGGTACTGATTTACATTTAACTAATCATAAGCTTTATACGAAAATTGATGTGAGAAGTCAAGCAAAATGACACCTTTTATTGGCTAACTAAAAAGATTACAATATGCAAGCTTATGAGTCTTGCCTGAGTTTCTTCACAAGCTTGCATATTGTAATCTTTTTAGTTAGCCAATAAAAGGTGTCATTTTGCTTGACTTCTCACTACATTCATAATGGCTAACACAGTACAACACCCTAGTACTTAAGAAAATTGATGCAATTCAGATTAGAGGCTTAATGCACATTAATTTTTTCAAAAGCACAGCAAACTGATGTTTAATATTATTTAGGACTAAAACACAAATGAAAAATAACACTGAACAAGAAACTGATTTATAGGTGTCACAGTGGTTTGTACCACTTGATTCATATCTGTGTGGGCTGCTTATGTTCTCCCTGTCTGTGTCAGTTTTTTTCCTTTAACTATTGTATTTTTCTCCCACATCTATGAGATATACAGTTAAGGTTAACTGGCACCTCTAAATTGACCTAGTTGTAATATGTGTGCCCTGAGACAGGCTGGCATCATACCCAGGGTTGGTTTATACTGTAATCCTGATGCAGTCAGGAAAGGCTTCAGCTCCCCACAGCCTTACATTGGATAAGTGCGCTCCAACAATGGATGGACAGGTTAAAATTGACAAAAAATCTTGTGGTCACTGCTGCCCTCCAGGACCTCTCCTGCTATAGTCTTTTTCATTTGTGTCAAATTTGATCTCTTGTCATGTCAGTTTTTCAAAGCTTGTTTACATTTTTGAATTTTTTAATATGCTACCTTAAAATGTTAAGGGCTGGTACCCTAAATTGAGACAGTATTGTCCTCAATGAGCTCATAATAAAGTAGCCTTGAAATCTTGTGACTTTTGCATTAAATATGTGGCCCGTTGCCAGTCTGAATTTTCATGCACGACGTTGTCTTGAATGCAGCTTGAAGAACCCTCGCAGAAGCGCATGTCCTGTGACCTTCGTCAAATAAAGCTTGTGTTCAGACTAAACTGTGTCTTTGCATTTGGGGCATGTAATGTCAGAATAAACACCATAGCAAAACTACTTGAGCCCCTCATGGTGTGACTTGGTTGGCTGATTAAAAACTTATAAATAGACTCTTGTCTTTTTTTAGGTGTAATTCTGTTCTCTCTCTATTGTGATGACAGCTGGCAGAGTTCATAGTCCATGCCAACTCCAAAAATGCCTGCTAGTTTTGTTATGTAGTTATCTCAGTCCAACTAAATCCAGTTAAAAGCCAGCTTGTTCTACTATATACACTTTAATACAGAGCTCAACAAATATTCAAGAAAAGTGTATTTTGCAACTTTTTCATCTTCCTTACATTTTGTATTGTATGGCTAGCACATCTTTAAACATTTGACAGGCGACCTCTTGCATGTCTACAGTTCGGCACTATGATTTCTTTCTTTGCCACTCAGTTCAAACTCTTTTATTAGATATCTTATTCTGATTGAAAACATGCATTAAAAATGTATCAGCCTACTGGGAGGAGAACCTGGGCAATGTGCAGAGATGATATTCATCACATGGCCTTGGGATGCCTGGGAATTCCCTTCAGTGAGCTAGAGAATGCTAATGAGCTTGGCTCTGATTGTTGAATACATGATTTTTGAGCCTATTATTTTCTTTTGTGTTTGTATTTTTGTAGATATTCCAATATTTTGCATTGGATTGATTCCATCAATAAGGTTTTGACTAGGTTTTACAGCTGGATGCCCTTCCTGACACTATTTCTATTTATCCAGGCTTGGAATCAGCACCAAGTTGGGCTGTTTGGGCTAGATTGTGTTGTGTAGCACCACAAAAGAGCAAGTGGAGAGGAAGATGGAAGAATAGAGAAGGGCTTTGGAAGACAAATAGGAAGAGGACAGAATATATACAGTTTAATGATGATCAGGATTCAGAGGTTAGCCTCCAGGTAGAGCAATTGAAAAGAGTTGATACATTTAAAAATCTAGGATCAGTGGTAGCCCAAGATGGAAAACTAGATGCAGAGATAACTCACAATATGAAGAAGGTATCAGAAGTAATGGGTGATCAAAGAATTAAGTTGAAGGTTAAAGGTAAGGTTTTTAAGACGGTTGCAAGACCAGCAATAATGTTTGGAGCTGAGACATGGGCAGTACAGGGAGCACAAGAAAAGAAGTTAGATGTGCCAGAAATGAGAATGTTGAGATGGATGTGTCGAGTTACAAAAAAGGGCAGAATGAGGAATGAGCCAATCAAATCTACAACAAGATTTGGAGCGATATCTATGAAAGTAGGATGAAGTGGTATGGACATGTAATGAGGAAAGACAATGAATATGTGGGCAATAGAGTGCTGGGAATGGAAGTATAGGGGAAGAAAAAGTGAGGGACGGATTAATAAAGTAAAAGAAGATCTGAATGAAAAGGTCTTGACTAGCAAGGAAGTGCAAGACTGAGCTATATGAAGAAGGTTGATCACATGATAGAACCCACATAGAAGTGGAAAATGATAAAGAGGAAGATGAATTCCATATTTTGCACTGTTGAATTATTTCATGCCTTTTTTGTGATGTCACATTGATGCTATTTTGTTAGTGAACAGTGGTGTTGAGACGTGTGATGCTATCGGCCATCTCCTATTTAAGATGGTGGGGTGTAACTCCAAGTATCCTAAGCTTTGAGATAAACAAAAATACAAATGAAACACTTATTGCTCTGTTTTTTTCTTCATGACATTTCTTTAGCAGCAGTTTTGACTTGGGAGGAATTTTCTGACTAAAGTTTGCCTAGCATTTTGATTGTTGGAGTTTTTGTATATTTTTTTGGCTTCTACCTTGCTCTTTGAACTTGTCTGTTGTTTTTCTTTTGCATCTTAAACCTATTAATTCATATACTGCTCCATAACCACTTTTACCTTTTGGAGCCCTGACAGTTTACATCTTGGCATAATACAAACCAAATTGGTCTGTTACCACAGTGACCCTCACCTAAAAAGTGGGTTGAAAATAGAAGTGGGTGATATGCCAGTTGATCCAGTATACCGAATTTAATACTTCTTGTGGTATGAATTCTGAAAAAAAGATTTTACCCACGTATTAAACATCAGTGGAAAACATGTTCTGTCACAAAATATGCAAATGTATGCATGCCAAAGGAAATAGGAAGTATGATTTCATGTTGGTGTATTAGCGTCTTAAAGGTAATGTCTTTTTGAATAAACTTATATGTGAACTATATGTGAGAAGTGAACCCACCCCTTTAAGAATGATGAGTGGTTCACCCTGATTGGTGAGTCATTGCTCTGGCCCCCTGCCCCTCTGCAATTTAACAATGTATATATGCATGTCTAAAGCTGATGTCACATTACGCGACTTCTAGTGCAGCAAGATCATTTCATAAATCATGTGACTTCCTGATCACACGACTTCCAAGGGTTGTTGTTGCTGCAAACAATATGACCATGGCCACCAGAAACAAACACATCATCTTATACTGTATGTCATTATGGTGACATCACTGTAATGATATAGTTAATAAACAATGGAAGAGCATGTATAAAAATGGAATAAGAACAAAAATAAGCCATAACACAGAATTATTACAAAATGGAAATCATTTAGTAATAACTTTCTGCAGCACTACACCATTTCTTCATGAGGTGTTTCACTGTTTTGAGCAAAAAGAAAAGAAATAGTTATAAAGTGACCGTCAGGGACCTTCCTGCTGTTCCTATGCTAGTCTTCCAAGATGCAGACAACAGAGTATGTATTTATACCGGTTATCGACAAGAACATTACCAAGATTTAAACACAGAAGAAGTGGACAGAAGCTTCTTATCCTTAATCATCATGGTGGACCAGTATGCAAGGGGCATAATCTGTTAACAGCATCACAAGGTAGTATTGACATGAAGACTTTATGATTTCTTAGGTTCTTATACATTTAGACTCTCTGGATATTCCCACTAATCAGAGCAGGACTCATATATACTGTTAGTGTAGCCTTAATGTTACTTGAAATGGGATGCCGTGAGAGGACCTGACAAATAGTTATACTTAAACAACAGTGCTGCAGTTTTGAAAATGAAGGAACTTTGTCCCACAAATCTAAATCTGATTGCACCAATTCACTTCCCATCTCAAGCCTCTCTGAGCCTATGGATTGAGGCAGTTGTGTGCTCCCACTGTAATCACCATACAGCCTTGCAGGCCTTGAGACTACTGCATATTAAAGACTTCAGCAGCTCTTAAAGAGACAGTTGATTTACTACAAATGGCCTCACAGCCACAGTCCTTAACCAATGAATCTCCCATATATTACATTTAAAACAACATCAAAGTCCCCCTGGTGTTTCTTGTTTCAACCTACTGCCAATACTTGTGTCATTTTAAGTGGAATCATCCATTACTAGGACCTACTGGGCCACCTGGTAGTACAGTTTTATCATCTGTATTTGTTATATAGCTACGCCTGCTTACTCTTTATTAAAATGTACATCTTACTGTAGCTTTTCAATTTCTTGCATTACTTTTTACCTATGACTCTGTTTTGAAGTAGTTCCAAATATTTTGCCTCTTTTCCAATGCCATCTTGTTTTTTCTTGGGCTCCACCATTTTGAGCAGAGGTTGCCACAACCTTTATAACTGCCATGCAGGACTGTCCAGAATCCTGTCCAGGAGGGAAGGCAGCCCCTGGAGTGAAAGGTCAAGAATGGAGTGGTGTCCGGACCAGGTTGGGAACTGATCCCTTGCCAGGAAGGTTGACCATAATAATGGCAGAGTCTTGTGGTTCACTGCTCCGATTTACCTTCCTGTGGGGCACGCTGAGAATCGTAGACCCATGGGTGCCACCAGGAGGAAATGCAGGAAATACCTCCTCTGGACCTTGCCCAAACACCAAAAATACTTTCAGGGTCTGGCTTAAAAGTATCCCTCTCATTAACCTCATGAAGTCAGAGTCAGGAGGCAGAGGACAACTCTTGTATGGAAGAAGAGGAGTAGAGTGGAAGAGGAGAAAAAGGAATAATTCACCATCTCTAGATGTACAGTGCTGTGTGGAACAATTCTATAGGACCTGTAAAGGTATTTGGACAAAATAAAACCATTGCATTTGAACCCGTAACTGTGCTTGTGTCAGTTGTGCCCAGGGTGACCCCCACTGTTGTCAACAGCTTGCTACATAAAGTGTGCAGTGATGACATCATCATTGTGACCAGATAAAAGTTTGGTATTTGGCACTTCCTGGGTTCCATGTTCTTGCAACTGTGCCAGGAGACACAGAAAACTTTCTTGAGACGGCACGTATGGTTGTGACATCCTGGAGAAGCTGGACTATCTATGTAGACTGAATTGGCAGGAGGTACCACCTCATGCTACCAGTAGTGACAAAGACAGTAGAAAAATGTAAAACTAGACAAGAATCAGTCAGGAAGGATAAGGAAAGAGCAATTGTCTGTGACCACCGCCTGCAAAACTATTACCCTACATGGGGCTTGCCTTGCTGTTGCCTCTCCAGTGCACCTGTTGTCACTTTCATCACTAAAGTAAGGTGACGTTGATTCACAATCACTTATGCTTCCTAAATGGACAGATTGATATCCCTGAAGCTTGACTGATTTGGTGCTAGACTGTGATGATTAAGTGTTCCCTTCATTTTTTTGAGCAGTGTAGTAACAAGTGGTCTGTATACAGTAAGGTCAGCTAACAGCTGAGTCCAGCGACTGAAAGAGGAATATCAGAATGCACAACTCACCTTGTGTTATAAAGGGTGTAGTATGTCAGCAAACACTCAACTGGTTATAGTATTCTCATTTTTAAAATATGTGTTTTTCTGGAAAACATTTTCTCAGATTTTTCTATGAAAAACAATTGCTTTGGGAAAAGGTAGTTCTATTGGTTAAAGAAGGCAAGTTTAAAGGTACAGTAGTTATACTCACCAATCAAGGCATACATTAATGAACACGAGCAAGTCAGAATCTTAGCGTACTCTGTACATATCACAGTAGTGACCTGATAAACCATACAAGACACAGAGAACATGGATATGCTCTCAGTTCTTCTACACATGCTGTTGCAGCTTGCAGATGTATACGGGGTGCAAGGTCAAGGTAGACTGTAATTTAAAAGTCCAAGTGTTGAACAGATCAGCAGTGGTGGTGTCCTGCTGTGTCCAGAATTCAGTGGTTGTAGGGGTCCAAATGCCAGTGTATGGTAGCACTTTTTCTTTCTTTATGATAATACCGTGTCACACACACACACACACACGTGTGCCTTGGGGACAGCTTAAAGGCTCTGGTGGTGGTAATTCAACACCAATGCACAAGGTGGTGGTGTATAGTAACGCCTCTTCTCTTCCTTCCTCTACAGTCTGGATAACTGACAAACTGCCTCTTCCTGCCTGCCTGCCTGCCCGGCATTTAACCGAAAGTGCAGCTATCTTGTACAGTCTTGTCTTAAACTTGTGTCTTGAGGGGCATTCATTTTTGTTAAAAAGTCTAATCATTTTTTACTTATAATATACAGGGTCACAGTGTCACCCCAACCTTTTTGATTTGTTCTGTCTCTTTTTACAACTGCTTTGGTTCAATAAAACAATGAGCATTTTACTATGAACTGTAGGCATCCAATGTGACAATTTTTTTTAGAAACCAAGGACCTTATCAGCATTTCTGATGACAGAGCCTATAAAATATTTACTCACTCTGCGATAATGAAAACAAAAGCAAGAATATACTATATAATAAAAAGGGCAAGCAAACAATGTATCATAATATTTATAAGCAGAAACGGTATGTGAAATCATAATCTTCAATAAGTGGGGTATATTGAAACATAGCTTATTGAATACACAGTGACACCTTGAATATCATTTGAACTTTATGGGCGCCTATGCTCACATTGACATCATTTTCAGCCTTCAAGTAATGACAAAAACAGGCAAAACACTGAACTTTGTATCATCAGGGTGTGAAGTGCATGAGTTAATTATTTATAATATTTGGAGAAGAGTAAATTGGATATTTACATTTACATTTATTTGCTTAGCAAATGCTTTCACTCAAAGAAACCTGGACGAGAGGGAAACATAATCGAGTAAGCATCTGTCCGGGTGACTGGGAGCAAGTGTTACAGTACAAGGATGCAAAATTGGTTATCACAAGTTAAGAGCAGAAAAAAATGCAAGTTAGTTACACTTCCATTAGGCAGGAATTCACAAAACAACAGAGTCTCTAAGCGCTTCTTAAACACATTGAGGGAGTCAACAGTTTAAATGGAGGTGGGTGTTAGGAATATTCATAATTCTGGTCAATTTTCAGATATTGTATGCCAATATTTGGAATTGTTTATTATTTTGGGGACATTTTGATCATTATTTATGATGATGTATATTCTCCATCATTCTGAGCACCCATTGTTTGGGCACATGTATTTATCATGGGCATGACCATGAGGGTCATGATCTTGATTTCACCATAATGGCATAAAAGGTCTTTCGGGGTGATTCTTCTCTATCTGAGCTGCAGATAAAACCTTTTTCAAATTATTCTACAGAAAATTCTATGTGTATGCTAAATCTGTATACCAACCTTAATAATAATACGTTTTATTTACTGTATATAGCACCTTTCCCATGCTCAAGGCGCCTAAAGCAAAATAATACAAATAGTTTTTGCATAGAACAATAAACAAATAAACACAGGATATACAAAAGTATTAAATAGAATAAAAGAAAGAATAAACTAGAGTACTGCGGTGGGCTGGCACCCTGCCCGGGGTTTGTTTCCTGCCTTGCGCCCTGTGTTGGCTGGGATTGGCTCCAGCAGACCCCCGTGACCCTGTAGTTAGGTTATAGCGGGTTGGATAATGGATGGATGGATAAACTAGAGTATAATACTAAATTCAATACTAAAAGAAATGCCTGAAGAAATCACATAATCTATACATACAAAGGAGAGTTGGGATCCGAGAGACTGTGTTTGTGTGTTTGTGGAGAGATTGAGAGTTAATGCGGGTGGGGGAGTCACGTCATCATCTCCCCTCCCATTCATGTCATTTCATTCACTTCATTTCGCTCCGAGCTGAGCTCCGCAGCTGACGTGGTCTTGCCGTTCTTTTTCCTTAGTGTTTAGTCCTCTCTTCTTTACCGATTTCCTGTTTACTAGACGCAGTACTTACTGAATAGTATTTTTTCCTTTAGTGTTTCTACTTAGTGTTTCTTAGTGTTTAGTAGATGCAGTGTGCCGGTGTTCCCGGCGGTGTTGCCGTTATTCCCATTTCTATTTTTTATGTACCATGTTCACGAATTAGTCATAGAGAAAATTTATATATTTTGGCTCCAGGAGGAAAAACCAAAAATGTTGTATATAAAGAAGCTCTATAAGTCACATGTAGATACATAATTATTCCAACTACAGCGACTGCAGCAAAGCGCACGCGGTCTGCTAGTTTATGATATAACAGACACACTAATTATCCTGGACATCTGGACAGAGAGGTGAATTGAAAGAAAGGGCAGAATGTCAGGTTAAGTTGAAAGCCTTCCTGAACAGATGAGTTTGAAGTTGTTTTTTAAAAGTATGAATGGAATCAGCTGATCTCATTAATTTAGGGAGGTCATTCTAAAGTCTGGGCGCTATACACCTGAAGACGCAGTCACCCATAGAGTGCAAGTGAGCGTGGGACACAAACAGATTACCAGAATCAGAGGACCATAGTGGGCAAACAGGAGCATAGAGATGGAGAAGGTCAATGATGTTATCCAGTGGGAGGCCATTTAAAGCTTTGTAGGTTATTGTTAAGAATTTTCTACTCAAACCTGTAGGACACAGGGAGCCAGTGAAGCTGAAGCAGGATGGGACTTATGTGCTTGCTGTTTTCGGTTCATGTAAAGACTCTTGCAGTAAAGTTTTGTATTAGCTGGAGATTTGATGTAAAATTTGGAGCACCTACCAGTAGGGAGTTACAATAATCAACGCGGGATGTGAGAAAAGCATGGACAAGTTTCTCAGCATTAGAAAAGTAGAGAAAAGAGCAAACACGGGGTATGTCATGGAGGTGGAAGTAAGAATGTTTCTTAATGTGGTTTATGTGGGTGGAGTAAGAAACGAAGGAATCAAGAATGACACCAAGATTCCTTGTATTAGAAGAAGGTCTAATGAGATTACTGTCAAAAGTGACTGCAAAGTTTTGTTGCAATATAATTTTAAAGAGTTCTGCTCCATCCAGGTTTTAATTTCACTGAGGCAAGCTGAGAAAGCTCTGATGCAGTTTCACTTTTAACACTGAAATAGTTGAGTATTATCTGCATAAAAATGATAACCCAGTCCATAGCTACGAATAATATGGCCAAGGGGAAGCATATAGATACAGAAGAGCAGAGGGCCGAGGACAGAGCCCTGGGGAACTCCTTGTGTGACTGGCGCCGAGCTGGACTTGCTGTTGCCAAGACTAATAAACCTTTGCCTATGAGTCAGATAGGATTTTTTTTTTTGATTTTACGAAAATCAAATAACATTCCATACAAATAACTCAAGTTTTACAAAAAAGGTTCGAAACAAGCTAGTAAAAATCAGTAAATAGATAAATTAATAAATGAATAAAGATAAATGGAGTAAAAGAGGGGAGAGAACCTGCTTCCTCAATTTAAATGCTAATTTGAAAATGTTATTGATTAGATCTTGCCAGGTTTTGTAAAAGTTTTGTACAGATCCTATGGGTCAGATAGGATTTAAACCACTAGAGGGCAGTACCAGAGATACCCAGCATGTTCTCCATTCTGGACAGTAGAAGGACATGTCTGACAGTGTCAAATGCTGCACTGAGGTCTAGCAGAATTAATATGCTGGTTTGTCCAGAGTCTTCTGCCATAAGAGAATCATTGGTTATTCGAAACGGTGCAGTTTCGCTATTTTTGCCATTTATTTTTGACTCTGAGTTAGTCAGTCGTTTTGGCTTGTCTTCATATTCAGTATATGGGTGCCGACCCAATCACTAATCTGTAAGCTAGCATCAAGGATTTAAACTTAATATGTGCTTCTACAGGGAGCGAACATAGTGATCTGAAAAGACGAGTGACATGTACCCACCTCAGCTGGGTAAATACCATATGCTGCATTTGAATCATCCGCAGTGACTTGGTACATGCCAGTACTCCTTCATGCAGAGAGATGCAATAGTCCAGACATGACAAGACCAAAACCTGGACCAGAACTTCTGCTGCATATACTGTCAGATATAATCTGATCTTGCAGATGTTCTATAGAGTGAATCTGCAAGTCTAACAGACAGTTACAACACAGTTACATCATCACCCCAAGGTCGAGTACTGACTTGGCGGGTGTTAGCGATAATTGGCCAATTTGAAAAGAGATGCTGAACAAATTTAGTGTAGTTCTCTGTTCGAACACAAAAGGAAGTTCAGTGAAGAACTGTTTTATGCCATGAAGCAAATTTATCAGGAAACACAAAAAGATGAATGACAATATGACCTATCTTTTTGTGGGACTGGCTCTGTCAGCTCCTCTGTTATCTGACCCACTGACATGCAATTCCAAATCCACCTCATAATCCAAGTCCACCCAACCATTAGACCTCCTTACCTCAGATACACTGAATAAAGCTGATAAAAACATCTCCGACTTGTGTAGACATTGTCACCTTATTAACATTAATTCATGAGTTGTTCTTGTCCATTTGTGAGGCGTAGGTAGTGTTTTAATTTCTCTATCCTTCATTTTTTAAGATATTGTGCACTCACAAGTCACTTTTTTGCCATGCAATACATAGTGTAATGAAATTTGTACTTGCATATCTCCTCAGGCAGTTGCCAAAATGCAGAACTGCAAAAAAAAACATACTCCTGGTAAAATTGTCTAGTGTAGAATACGTAGAATATGTTTCCTAAATAGCCACTGAAATTGAAAGGCGTGACACAATATGGCTTACTATGAGGTTTTTAGCTTTACAGATGTGACAAGGGCAGATTTAGGCCTTCAAGTGGGTGTTGATGCTCAACATCTGGCAGAAGCAAAACCACTAGGCCAGTTGGAAGGTGAAGTGGACAGTGATGACTCCTCATCTGGTCTAACAAAACCACAGACTCACTTGCCATATTTTCTTCTGCCAAGTGGCTATGAGACACCACCAAAGAAGAGCAAAATTGATGATACATACACACCCGCAGAAGCAGAAGCACAACACAGCCCCACAGTGACAGTTTTTTAGGTAATGTGTGCTGCTATTCTGCTCTGTAAAGCATAGCTGGCCATGTATACCTGTGTTTAAATGCAGATAAAGACCAGCCCTTTGAGACCCATACTCGATAAGGTGATAAATAAAGCAATTTTGTGAAACATATTAGGGAGTGGGCGCACACACACAAAAACAGTAGTAATATGGCACATGCCTTTAAAGGCCAAATTGAAATACAACAGGAAGAAGGTCAAAAAGGTAAAAAAGAACCATAACCGTGCCATGTCATTGATGCTTGTTAAGACTTATACTCGTCTCCCCAGTTCCATGGGCTCAGTTGTACTCTTTTTTACTAAAGAACAAAACAAAATACACTTGTTCTTGTCCTTTCTAGTTTTCTCTCTGCTATACAAGTGCATATTGTTTGTGCCAAATTGATCTCATCTAATGCATTGTCAACATTATGACTCGTCAGCTCATGTTTTATTTCTGGGATCGAGCCTTTTTTAAATAATGCAATTAAAATGGCATCTTCTTACCTCATTCTGGTTGCAAACATTCTGAATGTCACTAGTTTGGAACCCTGCTAAAACTCTAAAAGATGATTTACTGCTGTCTATGAGTGCACTGATACATCAGAATAACATCAGCGATGGTTAATGTTGTACATGGTGAACGCCCATTCTATGGGTTTATCTTCCAGTAGGAATATTAAATATGCAATGTGAGCTCTATCAGTTGGATTCATTTTAAGCTGCATATTAAACATCATATTGCATTGATTTAAAAAACATTTTTTACATGTACTGGTGTACTGCACGGGATGCGGTATGGCTGGCTTCACTGGCTGAGGACTGCATTTGAGTCACATTGTTCAGTCTTTGGAAAATAGCATTTAATACCCTCACAATTTGTTGCAGTGAGTTCATAACATTCCCCAAATGTTTTTTTTTTTATTTCTTTTACTACACCCTATTAATACTTAATGTCTTTGTTGCAGCATCTCAATTCAGGGCTACTCATTTTCAATGATACAAGATGCTATTCATCAAAAGGTGATGGTGGCATATGTAAGGAAAATGGAGCTAGAAGAACTCTACTAATGCAACAGCCCACAATTCAATACCAAGAAATCAAAACTGCAAGTTGTCTAAGCCAAAACAGTAATCAAATTAGAAGTTAAAATTCAAAGTGAAAAAATTCAGAACCTACAACTCAAGCCATGAACAATGTATGTTATAGTTTGTTTCATATCCATAATCTTGGACAACCAGGAACTGAAACCATTACAGCATCATCACATGCTGCACATCTCTGGTCATCCTCATGTAGCAAAGCCTTAGCAACTGTTAACAAACCAACCACAAAATGGTGGCATCCATTGAAAAACAAATGGGTGTAATTACACAATTACTTTGAAATGAACCAAAATTAAAGTAAGCTAAAAAGTGGATTTTGTGGCCTAAAAAACCACTAAAGGATTGCCAAGAGGCTTAAGACTGAAAATGTGAAAACATTCTAAACAAAAAAAAAAACAAATCATAACACAAATAAACAAAAAATATTAACAAAAGCATTTGCATCTCAGAACCTAACTGAGACATCTTATATCCTATTCTGTATCATAAGGTGGTGCTTACAGGTTTATCTCCAATGGCCAGAAAATACTGAAATTCTCGCCTCCCATTTTACTCTGCATTTATCTCTGTTTACCTGACCTCTCTTATTTACTCAAAGTCTTAGCCCTGACTCACATCTTGAGTCCAAACTCAGTACGTCTTTTGCTTCAAGGAAGCTTTAAACCATTCTCCAGGATCACTTTTGGCCAAGACACAGAATTACTTCCAAGGTCAAGGGCAGCCTTTCTTTTACAACAGGAACACCAGACTAGAGTTCCCTCTAGTGGTATATGGTGTTCTTTCACCCTTGAGGAGAACATCCTCTACCATAGCTTTCTTGTCTTGCTGCCTTACCATTTAAAAGAGCAATTAAATCCATGTTGTCCCAGTCACGAAGTCCTGGAACTTTCTTTTTCTCTGCCTTCTATTATCATCTTTTTAGTGGGAGGGTGCCTGTCTTTAACTTTTCAACTACTGAGTTTCCTGTTTTCTATCATCCAGGGGGGTTGGTATCCAGACCATTCAAACGTTCCCTGATGTCTGTCCCTGTCTTTTAACTCGTTCAGAACATCCTGTACTCGTAACGTGACACACTGTCCACAAGCTTCCTTGTCTTTCTTAGAGCCTTTCTGGGTCCTACCCTCTGACAGCCAGTCCTATTGTTTTTATCAGGCCATCAATCACAACCTATTTAAATGTTTATGGATTAAGCAGTTTGGAAAATTGAAAAGTGGATATATATATGATATCTAAAACTTGCCTGTCAGTTTTGCGAAGAGCCATTTAAATAACTGGACTGGATAAAAGCCAAGCATTCCAGTGTTATATACTGTATTCTAATAAAAACCTTTCAAAAAGAAGAAGAATAGATTGTGTGGTAATACTATACACTTTGGAAAATGTGCATTGGAGAACTAAATAACTGATTTTTTATAGCTGAATACGTTTCTGGGCAAGCAGAAGATTTATGTCTACATTATTTTACTCCTTACCAGGACTGCTTGGAGTCAAAGATTATTATGGGATAAACATGCACAAGGATAGATCCAGTCCAGGATAGAGCCCCATGCTTACATACACTGCCACCCAGTTAAGTGCTGTCATTCAAGCTAACAGCATATCTAAGGACGTTTAGAGGAAACACTAAAGGGCAACAGGAGAATATGCAGACTCCACACAGGAAGCTCCTCAACTATCACTCATGCTACACTATAAAGTAGTTACTGACTGTGCCAATGGACCATTTCTTAATAATTATAACACAGAAAATAGTAAAGTTGTAGCTGTACATTTGTAAAATAGATGACAGTGGGCAATACGTTTTTGTATCTAGCAGTAGTGGTCTGTTAACTGGATCATAGCAGGAATAATATTCCATTTAAATGTACCATATTTTTGTTAGAATATTATTTTATTTTATAGTAATACTTTTATTTATATTGCCTTTTAAAATTTCTGATGCCATTTTACATTGGCTATTATATCATCCCTAACGCGTTCGTCCCATCACCCTTGCTTTTATTGCCTGTCCCCACCACGCGTCATGTGAGTGTGAATCACATCTCTCATACTTAACACCCCACCACTGCTGTCAGATGGCACCCTTCTAGTCTGAAAGGTCTCAAAGGGCAGAAGAACTCGATGAAACACACAAGGATGCAGCGTCTTCCAGAGCACCTCACATCTGTTTGACAATCTGTATGAAAACTGATTTTTTAACGCTTTTATTTCCTTTTCAACTAACTTTCTAATAGTTAACTTATTGCCTTAAGTAAAAAAAGCCCCATTAACTTGACTACTAGGTATTTTACTTCTTATCAGATGAAGAGGTGTGCTTGAAGTTCATGATGGTTTTTAAAATATGTGGAACAAAGAGTCACGTCCATTGAGAGCTTATGGAGGAGGGAGTGGAGTGGAGTGGAGTGGAGTGGGGGGGCACAGACAACACTGAAGACAGATTCTCACATGCATTATCTACAGATATAAGAAAAAAGCTTCAATGACTGTAACACCAATTAGAAATAGTTCACCAAAAAATGGCAAGGAAGCATAAGACATCCAGTGACAGCAATGGAAAAGTGTGAAAACCAAGCAATGTAATCTTGTCTGACTAACTGATGCCTAAAACCGTAAAGCAATGTGGCCTGCTGGTTAAGGTAGAAGTTTACCCATTCATTTGGAGCAGCTTCACCATGTGACGTAGTGCAGCTGTCTTAAAGTGACACTGCTGCACATGCATTCTCATGACATACATTCATGTTCAAAGGCTAGATAGATAGCTCAAAGTACAATTTACCGTTCACTTTGGGTGGCTAGGAGCTGCAGCAATGTCTTATAACAGTGTTAACAAGGAAGAATGAATGGGATGCCAGTGTGTCACATTGTACACTTATGCCAGGGTTACTTAGGGTCACCAATCATAGCAAGTCTTTTGACTAACATAAGGATATAAATAGGCAGATTAGATTTTTCTGGAAACAACACAGAACAGGATGAAGGGATGGGGTTGGCTGATTTATGATTTTATATCCTGCGACTCTGCTCTGGAAAAGCGGGTTAGGAAGAACAGTGGATTGATGGAAGATTTCATATTTTTAAATTCTTTGCTATAACATCAATATTGAAATATACAGTATATTTCTTTCATGAACATTAAACTGTCCTCACTCACACAACTCCAGAAATAGAAGTAGAGCACATGTTAAACTGACAATGACAACACAAAAGTAAAAAAGGCACAAGCCACTGACGACAAACTGAAAATCCAAAGTAGTCAGTAATGAAACAGATGGAATTTCATAACATTCTGTCTTAGCTGGTGATGCAGGGCAGCTGGTTCACTGTCTGATGGTCATATTGTGCATGTGAAACAGTAGTGATAATGTTATGGTCATGTGTACCGAATATTGTGGAATGTGGTCATTCTGAGCCTGAAGGTCTGTATTTTTGAATACCAGGGTGTATACACGACTATAGAAAACTATCTTGCCAGCACACATAGCATAGGTATGAGTCTTCCAATCAACGGACATTTACGTACCTGGATCGATTTTATGCTTGTCTTGAATAAAACTAATAAAATTGGTTATACTGTTCAATACAGAGTAACCATGTAAAGCTAGCAATGCATTATATACACAAACATGTAGAGTGCAATGATTGTCTAAGTGGCTTGAATGAGAATTAGTCATAATATGGAACAAAAATGATATTTTAGAATAAACTGGGACACCTAAATTAGAGATGACATATAGGACTGTCCCAGGAAATACAAGGATGTGTAATTGCTTTACACATAATATAAAGTTTAACAGGACATCATTTAGTCACAAATTAAAGGAGCCACCTCCAGTCACACTACCTTGGCATCTTGTTCCAGGTGTCGTCACTTCTTTTTGGGAAGACATATTTTTTAACTTTTTTGCTAAATATATTGTTAACAAGCTGCCATCTGTGTCCCCAGCTTCTTGTTGATGAACTCTTCTTAAATAAAAGCTGACATCCACTGTACTAATTCCCTTCATAATTGTAAGCACATTATTCACGTTTCTACTTAACTTCTGTTTGCTTAAATTGAAAAAGCTCCTTTAATCTGTCTTTATTGCCCACATACATTCTGAGATCAGCCTAGTTGCTCTACTATGTGCTTTCATTGGGTGGTGTTACATGTTTTGTCATAGTAGAAGTCCAAACTACACTCAGTATTCCAAATTTGTTATATTTGTATCTTGATTTTCTTCTAGATTCTTATATATCTTTGCAGTAACATTAAGTACTTTTTACTCCCAACTCATCCTGAGCATTGATCTTCTGTATGGTACTAGGCCTGCTATAGGATGAAAGAGAGCATGTATTGAAGCTAGAGAGAAATAATAATTATTATTAAAGTATTACAGTCATCTATAGCAATGGAAATGTAGTCTGCTCCTTGCGTAATAACAGGTGCACTGAAGAAGTATTAATCAGTCGTATTTATAAATATAGCTTAGTGCCATCAGCATTTGAGTGAAACCTAATGTCTCCTAAGATTGTGTTGTAATCTGTGTTCTCGTATATAAGGCTCTGAATAATCTTGTTCATTCCTATATTTTGATGTGTCTGCTCCCCTTTCTTGCTAATAGTAGTATAAGATACTCATATGCTGGTTTGCTTATTATAAAAGTCAAGCATGAAATAAATGATAAAGTAGCCTTTTGCTGTTATGCACCACACAATAATGACTTATATTACCACATTTATTTTTTCACAAGGCCCAGTTGGGACTCGGAGGTCTTTTGCCCTTAAAACTCCTGGAGGTTCATTTTTTCCAGTATCCTGTTGACTGGAGTTTATGTTTTTGTCTCCTTCCCAGTCAAATGACTACAAAAAAAGAGACCTAAAACATTAATGTAGGTAATATTTAGTTCCAGTACAGAGTCATCTGCTTTTGTTTTATTTATTTATTTTCTATTTCTTTGCTTATTTGTATTGTTTATTTTTTGTTATTTATGTATCTTTTTTTTATAATTTCAAATCTTCTACTTCTTGTAAAGCACTTAAAGCTACTATTTTCCATGAAAGTGTGCTATATAAATAAATGTTATTAAAAATTGGTCTAACAATAAATGATTTCAAATAGTTTATATTTTTTTAATTTACAATTTATCATTTTTTAGACTATGTATCTTTACTAGAAATCCATCATGTCACAAAAAGAACGCCAGATTTTCTAATTTTGCCATAATCTGTGGCCTAAAGTGCTCTTCTTAAAGATTTTACATCAGTGACTATGATAATTGTTTACTTCTTGACTAAATATTTTTCAGAAACAAAATTCTAAATCTAAAAATATCTAGAAACTGCTCTTGAATTTAAGTTGCCTAAAAATGCCACAAAATATTGCTATAAAATGGAAAAGCACCTACTCTCATCCTCACATGTATTATACGTCTTATCTGTCAACATGAAATAACTTGGCTCCCAGTGGACTGATTATGTTGAAATATATTACATTTATCTTCAGGGAACTTTGTTGGAAATATTCTGTTTTTGAGGAGATATTACAGGTAAAGTGTACTCTACACATCTTTTAAGATTGGAAAAGTTCTATTTAAAAAACTGGTGATTTTTTTTAGATTGCCTACCTTAAAACACAGAAACATTCACCACTTGTGGCAGATGGCCGGGGCCTCTTCTTTATATGGTCCGGGAGGACAAGCAGGGACTGAACAGTACCTCCCCCGGGACGCTAGATGGCAGCCCCCCTGGGTGGCACTGGTGCCTCAGATTCCCACAGGGCTCTATGGGAGATGGAGTTCTCTACAACCCTGATGGGATCTGGGGATGCCGCCAGGGGGCGCTGCAGTGGTTCCTGAGCCTGTGTGGGCGGCTCTTCTGCCACACCCGGACGTGCTACCAGAAATAGGTCGTCCAACACCTGAAGCCAGCAGCCATCACTCCGGGAGCCAGAGTTGGGTGGTAGTGGATGAAGCTTGCCGGAGAGGAGTGGTGGAGAAAAGAGGAAGAAAAGAAATATTGTGGGGATTGTGCTTGTGCTTATTGGAACTGTGTTGTGCCTGTGGGAACGGGGAAGGCATTGCCCACAGGTGAAGAAAAGAAAAATAAAACATTAATTTGTTTTATCAGTGTGCCTCCTGCGTCTGTCTGTGTTGGGTTGAGCGTTGATATAGCACCTTTTGTCACACACTTCAGAATTACCATGACAGAGCTTATTTCAGGTTGTATATTTTGTATATTTCTCCTTTTTACACATTCAATAGCCACTCCTTAAGGCAAAACAGATTCCCAATACAAGTTAGCCTAAGTTATACTGTACATGCAGCCAGAAACTTGAAACGTTTGACATCAACATTGATTTAACTATCCACCAGGTAGACCTAGACCATCCATAACCAATAATTACAAAATGAAACATCAATGTAATTTTTGCATTGTTTCATTTGGAATCTGCTGTCAATGAAAAATGTTTCAGTCACTACAAGTCTATTTGGGTTTGGTTTTCAACTAAATAAATAGGTATCTAATAATACATCTATCCATCCATCCATTATCCAACCCGCTATATCCTAACTACAAGGTCACGGGGGTCTGCTGGAGCCAATCCCAGCCAACACAGGGCACAAGGTAGGAAACAAACCCCGGGCAGGGTGCCAGCCCACTGCAGGGCACACACTCACACACCCACACACACTAGGGACAGTTTAGAATCGCCAATGCACCAAACCTGCATGTCTTTGGACTGTGGGAGGAAACCCACGCAGACACGGGAAGAACATGCAAAACTCCACGCAGGGAGGACCCGGGAAGCGAATCTAGGTCTCCTAACTGCGAGGCGGCAGTGCTACCCACTGCGCCACCGTGCCGCCCTATAATACATCTACTTTTATACATAATACATTTTCTGAATATGAATCATTGTTACAAAAATATTAACAAAAGAAATGTGATATCTCTGTATTTGATGCAGTACAGTGCCAATTTTCTCAGCCATTCACAAAAGCTCCAAACACATCTTAGTATTACTCCATACTTACGTTTTATGTTTTTGCTTGGATGATTTCAGTGTTACAGACTGAAGGATAATGAACATTATTATGCTGTGTTTGTCATATATGGACCTATGTCCATTGCAGTACTATCCGATGGGAGCTTGTTATCAAACAGCGAAAAGTACAACTTTAAAAATACATAAAGAATACTTACTGTTGATAAAGACTGAACAATCTGCTAGTTTCTAAGTCTGGCATGAATAACAGCCTTCCAGCCTTCAAGGTCTTCTGAAAAGTCAAAGATTGAACTTGCTTAAAAGAAGAATTTTAGTAAGGATGTTGTGACACTCATTCTAGAGTACGAGCTTGGTGCAACTTCAACTTTCCAGGGTCATTTTTGAAACTTTAATTGAACATCTTTGAGTGAATGGACATGATCAGAGATAGGGATGTAGAAAACATAATGCTAAAGATGGGAGGTTTACAAGTTACATGGTGTCAAGCGCATGTGAGTAGGAGACATTTTCAGGGCTCTGGTCCCACCTCGTGACAGGAAGGGGTACTTTGGCTAACACAACATTTCTTTCCATCTGCAGTTCAGAGGGATGTCAGCAAAAAGACGAGAGATGGTACGTCTGGGTCTTCACTGTTAACACCTGCCCCTTCTCAGCACTTTAATACCACCTGGCACCAGTCGAAGGCAGTCAGTACTGACACTCACCATGACTGAGATCGACTGCTCACAAAACTTCATTTATTTTCTCGTTTTTAGTAACCTCACATGCTGTTTATTTTCCATTTTTCACTATATCCTGCTTTAAAAGCGGGCGCACTGTTTCCCCAACCCTTTCCATGTTTCTTCAAATTCTCTTTTCAAACACAGTGGAAGCATGAAGAATCCATAAGAAAACTATATACTATAAAAAAAGATGAATGAGAGTGGAAGTAGAAAGGAAGGGAAACACACTTTGTATTATTTAATAATTCTGTAATTAAAATAACGGTCCAGGAATAGATTATAGATTCTCAATAGATGGAGCCTGAAGGCTTTACTTTACTGTTTACAATGAATATTTGTTTTCAAGTGTTGTTTTTTTGTGAGGAAGAATGATTTATCAGCTGAAGAGACAAGTAAAGTGTTCTTTTAATGCTTGTCTTTGTCTCTAGAAGTCCTGCAATTGAAGATCATATGATCTTTCCTTTTCCTAGTTCAGCACATTAGGGTGCCTCATGACTTGTTTGCTCACAGCAGACATGTGTTTTATATTACAATTTACTGTGTTAAGATCCTAGTAATCTTCTTTTATATTTTTAAATAGTCGTCTTTAATGCCTATGGACATGTACTGTGAATATCAAAACTATGCACACTTTCAAATTTTGTTAATTTAAAAGTTAAATATTGATCCAGTGCTTGTTTAATCTTTTAACACTCAACAATATTTGAAAAACAAAGATAGATTTTTTTAGAAAAATAATTTCTATGTCTGAAATTCTATACAAATACATTGAGCTCAATGCTGACAGATCAGGGGTTGTCACCACTGACACCATCTCAGTATTAACAGAGTTCAGTAAATCCTGAGTCTTTATTGGAGTTTTCTTAGTATATGGGAGGCTTTGACTATATTAAATATCAGATGCTATTTGCGTCCATACTTTTTAAACTGTACATTTCTGCTCCATATTATTTACAACACCAACATGTACAAAAACAAATCTTCTGCATTCTGAAGATGCTGGCCAGCCACTTTTGATCAACTTTGTCTAATTATTCATCTTCTAATTTGGCTATCAGATCATGCATTTCTGAGAAAAGAGTGGCAATGGAAGAAAGAGTCGCTTGATCATCTCATGCATGATAATTCTAGGAATGTGCCCAAGGTTAGCTGTGTCTGCCAAGTTTGAACGTGTGAGGAGACTCTCTGAGAGATGGTTTACCACTTCGTTAGGTAAAAATGATAATTTAAAAATGATAAATTAAAATAAATAAATTAAACTCCAGTAGCCACTGTAGAAACAACTTAGTGACAGCAGACAGAGTGACTCACAGAGTCTGTATCCAATGAATGTTGATGCTGTTTGTTTAGGAGCAAACGTGTTCTGGACAAGTATGAGGAAACGTACTACTACATGTTCAGAAAAGATACATTACTTAGTCGTACTTTATGACTTATTCACATCAGTGCAATAAATGAGGTCTGACTGCCCTAAGTGTAATTCTGTCTCCCAGTGGTTTTCTTGTTCTTTTGAAATTGTAGTAGAACACAATCAGATGCTTCAGTATCTCAGTGTTTTTTGTTAAGGACTTGATCACTGTCGGCATCATAAAATATTGGTTTGAGTTGTAAACGTGACTGCCATTTTCACATGTGCTGAACAACAGAATGAAGCTGCTGGCAATGGTGAGACATTTCAAAACTATCAACAATAAGCTTCAGGCAGAACAGAGCATAAGAAATACTTAATTAAAATATGCTAGAGAAAGAAGCAGATGACTGCGCCAATCTGTCTCTCCTCTCTGCTTGATACTGCTTTTCACTGCCTTACTGACTTTTTTCACATGAGCCTACCAAGTAGTAGACTCACAGGAAATAATTTCTGGAGAGACAGGAAGATTTATGCATCTGTCTGGTGCCTATGCACCCCTGAAATAAGTGACTCACAATTAGTTCAATACCCCTGTCAATCTCTACGTATTTCTCTGTCTACATCCACTTCTACCTGAGGACCCTTTAAAAAATCCTTGTGCATGATGAAAATGTAGTCAATAGTAAGCATGAGTACTCACAGCCTGTGCAATAGACAATGTCAGCACAGCTTAAATGACACTTCTAAGGCTAACCAAGAGAAGAATGGCTGAGAGAAAGGAAAGTTAAATAACTTTAATAGTCAAAACTGGGAAAACTAAAGATCATAGCATTTGAGCCAATACAAATTCCAAAAATGTGATATGCTGATACTTGTGTTCTGGAGAAGACCTGCAAGTGGCAAGGAGGATACCATTGCCCTTTTGAATGTGTGGTTGGACAATAAGGCTTCAGTATGTTCTGGAATATTGGTGGAGAACAGGAGGACTGGCATTTTGAGAGAAACCAGAGAAACCCCTGGAGTCTCTGCACTGCCTGGCCAGTGTCTTTTCCATTTTTTTGGACCTGGTTGTTATTTTGACAGCATTTTATCAAGATCAGCAGGATAAGCCAAAGAAAGGTCAGAACATGCGTCTTTGCAGAGTCTATTACTGACTGCTTTTTGTATTGTTCTGTGTTCACATATCTTATTACTGTGTGCTAACACTGTAAAAATACAATATACACTATCTGTTGAACAATATAATTATTTATATTTCTTGTAAAGAATCAGGATTTAGAGAAAATTAAACAACTGGCGCTAGGATGCCTCATTTTTCAGTATACCCTTAGAAACCACATAACAGAAAATACTGGCTAGCGCAGGGCAAAGTAGCCTGCAGATCATGGAGTACCCACTGAGATGACCTTCAGGACATGCAAGTCTGTTGTAATTATTGCTCCTTTTTAAATTTTAATTGAAGTTAAACAAGACAAAAAGCAGCATTTACAACCCGCACACCTTTATGACAGTTGAGGTGGAAAATATAAAGTCAAATGACACCTGGACAGTGGACAAACCAAAGAGGAGAATGTGCCCTATACAGGATCTCCAGGAAGAAAGTATTAAAAAGAAAATTTGACTATAAGAATCGCAGGACAGCCATCCTTGGATTAGCTACCCCATACACTGGAAATGGATCATCCATTAATCTCCACTGCTGACAATTTTGAAAAGAATGTGACCGAATAGAAGAAAATACAGAGGAGGATCACCCTCTTTTCAGCAAGAGGCTAGAACTGATTTGTCCGCTATTCTGCTCTAAGGAAACACCTTCCACTGAGTTGGCTACAGAAGAGCGGTCCAACAGAAGGCAAATTTGACGTTGATGTTGATAGAAATGGCAGCTGAAAGACAGTCGAAACATAAGGATAAAATGCAGAAATTGGTGATATTGGTGATATTATCAGAACAAATGTACAAATTTGCCAAGAATTTTTGCCTGACAGTTGGCAGTTTGAATCTGGAGCCACAACCATGGCTAAGCACTTGGCAATGGATGAACTTAAATTGAATGTTTTGAAGGCTGGAGTTTCTGGAGGAGGCACAAATATACTTGATAATCGATCTGAAGAAAAGAGAGGCAGTCAAGATGCCAAACAAACTGAATGGGCAAGGGGCTGTAAGTTGCAGTGTGGAAAACTGTATACGATTGCTACCACTGGCTTCAAGAAGGTATAGTGAGCTGGCAAAGTTACAGAAAGGATGGGAAGGAAGTGGAGAGGATAAAGGAACATTACAAGCCTTAAGAACAAATCTAATATGAATATAGAAGAAAAAATGAATGCAAGAATATAAAATCTTAGAGACTGGAATGTGCAAAGCCGCAAGTCTTCAAAAATATTTTTTGCAATTGCAAAGCCTCAAGAGACCCAAGGACAGAAAAAGAAATAGGGTTTCCAATCATGTGTAAGGCAGGATTTTTGAACATCACGGTAAGAAAGTGCCATGACAGCCATAGATTCAAACGTTTTTCCTCTTTGAGGAACATATTCAGGGTATACAAGATTAAAGGAACTAGGTCGGAGGTACAGGATTTTAACTTCAACATGGTGAGATGGAAGAAGCTGAGCGACCACAGTAGTAAACCACAAGATGGGGATTCACAGAAGGAATAAATCTGCTTCATACTGGGCACAAGATATAAGGCCAATGATATAACTCCAAGTGTAGCATGGACCTCTCTCAACAATCTTAGAGGTCATTTATTGCTCCAAAGAGGCCTTGAAATTAGGTATTTAACATTAGCCCAATATTTAATGGGGGCATAAATTAAATTTGGTTCTTGTAAATTCAAGGTGAAGGACTACAGTTGTTTTAATAATAGTTCATCTTGTGCCATGAACCTCAGAAAGCCTTTGCAGTAGTGGAGCAGGGGCCCCTTTGAGGTATTGTCAAATCTGTATTATTAGACAGCAACGGTATTCAATAAGGGGCAGCATGGTGGTGCAGTGGTAGCGCTGCTGACTCGCAGTTAGGAGACCCGGGTTCGCTTCCCAGGTCCTCCCTGCATGGAGTTTGCATGTTCTCTCCGTGTCTGCGTGGGATTCCTCCGGGTGCTCTGGTTTCCTCCCACAGTCCAAAGACGTGCAGGTTAGGTGCATTGGCGATCCTAAATTGTCCCGGGTGTGTATGTGCCCTGCGGTGGGCTGGCACCCTGCCCGGGGTTTGTTTCCTGCCTTGCGCCTTGTGTTGGCTGGAATTGGCTCCGGCGGTCCCCCGTGACCCTGTAGTTAGGATATAGCAGGTTGGATAATGGATGAATGGATAGTATTCAATAATGTTAGAAAGATGATTCAAAGTTGATTTAAAATTGCTACAAATCACAATGCTGTAAATCAAAGCCTAAAAGTATTATTAATTATCATAAAATGGATTTGAAAAAATATCCACCAAATCTACCAATAAGAAACAGTAAAAATAAGTCGTTCCCATTCTACCATATCCTGAACGATAGCATGCATTAAAAAAAAAAAAACACGTGTCTCATTCTGTTTCAATGTGGTTTAGCACTATCATGCATGGTAACAATATGCAGGTATACAATAGCGTTGCCTTTTCAAAATTGGAAGGCTTTGCTCTAATAAAAAATATAGCATTATCAGTTTATTTCAGATTTATTTTAACATGTATACAGATCAAAGACATTACTATTGCCACACTTAATCAAGATGCACCACACTGCTACTGTCCTTCTTTGATGTTCTAAACCTCACAACATAGGTTATGTAAAATATAACATCACAAAATTCAATTCAAATATGATGTTTTTGTCCTAACATTACTGCCAATTACTCTTATCCTTCACTTGTAAATAGGGTTCACATGGCAAAAAATGACAGCCTCCTGTTCCATAAGTGGCTGAGACAAAAACAAACAAGTGATGTGATCGGTTTATGACAATCAATGAGCAAAACAAAAAGATAAGAATGATAAAAATGAACTTTTAATTTGTAATTAAGAGGAAATGAAATGCAAAATGAATGCCAATTATGAGGAAAACCTTATCAAGCATGGAAGTTGGTGACATTTTGCAGAAAATAAGGGTGAGCACACTTCAGATCATTATGGTGATATTGCACAGAATTAAATGTTATTAAGAGTTGAATAGTAAAAATGTAATCATCCCAATGCAGTTTCTTAAATATCAAACATATATTTGATGAGGCAAGCACAATTAAATAAAACTGCATTTCCGTGATTGGCAAGTGTTAAAATGCTCACATTCTCTTCCTTTGCTTATTTTAGATGGTCTGCTGAATATGATCTAATGGTAATTGAGAACTGTGAAGTCATGTGATGGTGAAGTCTTTAGAAAAAATGACACATTCTCTGTTGAAATGTGGTAGAATTTAAAAATTGGTGAGAAGTTAAAATGACCATTGAAAAAGGGTATGGATTTCCCATAAATACTATGTTTCCTTACACATAGGCTGGCATTTTTGCCAGGGTTATGTTGCTTCAGATGCTCATAAGGTATAGGCCAACACATAGGAAAAAGACTTTATTTTAAAAATAGATATATGTGGCACCCTTGTATTTATTAGCACATAAAGGTTTAAATGGTAATTGAAAGAGCACATTGTACAACATCATGAAATGCGTGTATTTTCTGAGCCACACTTCTTAGACAGGGGCAGGCAACCTTATCTAGCTATCTGGCAGTAAGCCATGTTTCCCTTTTGCCCATTCGCTTCACTCATTCTTTCTATTCTATCATGCCTGCTCTAATCTCTTCTAGTCTAGTTTGGGTCATTCCAATAATAAATTGAGTTACTGTATATGTAAAGATCAGCCTTTTATATGTAGAGATACCTCATAGATAAACCATAAAGCCCTGAGGTGTCTTTTTTGAAATCTTACACTGACCATGCCATCAAGTACTATACAGTATGTAAATTGAGCTTCAGTAAACATGAAAGACAATGTTAAAATAGGATCAAGTTTACACCAGCCTTCTTTTTTGTACCTACATTTTGTCACTATGTTTCAGAGCTCTGAAGGTGATCCTGGCTGCTTCAAGTACAAAATAGTAAATAATCCTAGTCAGAATTCTAGCCCATCGTATAACTTACACTTGCCATAATTGGCCAGTTTAGATTCACCAGTTAGCCTAACTGCATGTCCTTTGATTCTCTGGATGAAAGTTCTAAGTTCAAACTTACTGCCCACTGGAGGCACAGTACACCAGCATGCTAGCACTTGGTAAAATTATAAAATACATAGATTGGACACTTTGTTAGATATACTTTACTTCACACTTTACTTGACTGCCTGAAGCGTAAAAGGTGGACAGGTACCCAAAAACACTGTGCATGTTCGCAGTTCACAGGGAGAAACAATGGGCTGCCATAAAAAAAAAATCAGCAAATGGTGAATCCTAGTAAATGTTCTGAGGAATGGATGGCATTCAGATAGTTGGTTATGATCGGCATAAACCCATGGCAGTTGGATGCAGGATGACAATCTGTTACTGTTTACTCCTGCCAATGGGGGCACAAGAAGGTGTGTTGTATGGAAAAGAAGCACTGCGCAATGGAGAATGAGAAGAACATCATCCACCTGGTGATGCATACTGTCAGCACCTGCTAAAACCCCTTGTATCCAGCCTGTCAGGATTCCATAATGCAGACTAATTGTTGCAGTGTAATTGTGTGGTCTATACTTTCATGAAACACTATGAGTCCTATGATATAAGATGTCAAAGGTTTCAATGTAAGTCATTGCCAGTCAAGTGAATCCCTTCAAAGCAGTGGTATGACCATGAGCTGCATTAGTAGGATGATGTTATATGGCACAAAACTGCAAAAATCCTGGAATTGCTAAAGGAACGTGAATAATGTGAGGTGGCATAGTGGTTAGTGCTTCTGCTTTACAATCCCAGCATCCTTGGTTTCAATCCCATATCCGATCATTGTTGCACAGGTTTTATCTCACATCCCTAAAAATGTCCAGTTTATGATAACCTCAGACTCTAAACTGGCCCAAGTTGTGTGCGTGAAAGGGTCCTTTAATGGACTAGGACCCATCTATTTCTTCCTTTGTGCCCAGTACTGCTGGGATGGGCTACTGATGCCATGTCCTTCGTTTAGTTTAAGTGGGTTTGAAAAGGGATGATCTGTTCACTCTGTTTGTACATTCCACAGCATATAAAATAACAGACCACTGAAGACCATTTGTTTTTGCCCTTAATCTGATTCAACAGACTGAAAAGTTCCATTTGATAGACATAGGTATTTTAGGATTTCTAATGTATAAATGTTGTAAATAAGACAAAAGTGGGATAAAGAGGAAGACCAGATGATGTCTTATGTCCATTTATATGTGGAACTCTTTATCTCTGTGTGCACATCTGTCAATTACAACTTTAAACTTACAGTAGTTCAAAGGTTTTTCCCATTAATTCAAGTGATGAATAGAAAAATGTATGTTAATATTTAATTGTTTTTTTATAAAACAGGAGGCACAATGGTTAGTGTTACTAACTCACAGCTTCAGAGTTGCTGTGTTTGAATCCTGGCACTGCCGATGTCTGTGTGGAGTTTACATGTTCTCTCCATGTCTGTTTGGGGTTTCCAAACACATCCTAAAGATCTATGCATGTAATGTTGGTTAGTGACATTAAAGTGACACCAATCAGGGTTGTGCCTTCCAGATGATTAGCTCCCTGTCCATAGACTGGGATTTAGCAGGTTAGATAATAGAAATTTGTATTTTCATAAAGAATACCTCACACCAGGTCTTTTAATCAGCTATTTACTTATTTTTATTAACAAATGAATATGGCTTTTAAACATGAGAACCTTATAGCCCAAATGTTGATGTTTTGATTTTCTGAATCAGTTCCTTAAGTACATGAAGACAGGAAGCTAGATCCTACTCGTGAGATCAGTATGTGCAATATACAGATAGATAGATAGATAGATAGATAGATAGATAGATATTTTATTAATCCCAAGGGGAAATTCACATACTCCAGCAGCAGCATACTGTTAAAAAACAATAATAAATTAAAGAGTGATAAAAATGCAGGTATAACAGACAATAACTTTGTATAATGTTAACATTTACCCCCCAAGTGGAATTGAAGAGTCGCATAGTGTCGGGGAGGAACGATCTCCTCAGTCTGTCAGTGGAGCAGGACAGTATCAGCAGTCTGTCGCTGAAGTTGCTCCTCTGTCTGGAGATGATACTGTTCAGTGGATGCAGTGGATTCTCCATTATTGACAGGAGCCTGCTCAGCGCCCGTTGCTCTGCCACGGATGTCAAACTGTCCAGCTCCATGCCTACAATAGAGCCTGCCTTCCTCACCAGTTTGTCCAGGCGTGAGGTGTCCCTCTTCTTTATGCTGCCTCCCCAGCACACCACCGTGTAGAAGAGGGCGCTCGCCACAACCGTCTGATAGAATATCTGCAGCATCTTATTGCAGATGTTGAAAGACGCCAGCCTTCTAAGGAAGTATAGTCGGCTCTGACCTTTCTTACACAGAGCATCAGTATTGGCAGTCCAGTCCAATTTATCATCCAGCTGCACTCCCAGGTATTTATAGGTCTGTACCCTCTGCACACAGTCACCTCTGATAATCATGGGGTCCAGGAGGGGGCTAGGTCTCCTAAAATCCACCACCAGCTCCTTGGTTTTGCTGGTCTTCAGTTGTAGGTGGCTTGAGTCACACCATTTAACAAAGTCTTTGATTAGCTTCCTATACTCCTCCTCCTGCTCACTCCTGATGTAGCCTACAATAGCAGTGTCATCAGCAAACTTTTGCACGTGGCAGGACTCCGAGTTGTATTGAAAGTCCGATGTATATAGGCTGAACAGGACCGGAGAAAGTACAGTCCCCTGCAGCGCTCCTGTGTTGCAGATCACAATGTCAGACCTGCAGTTCCCGAGACGCACATACTGAGGTCTGTCTGTGAGATTGTCCACAATCCATGCCACCAGGTTTGAATCTACTCCCATCTCTGTCAGCTTGTCCATAAGGAGCAGAGGTTGGATGGTGTTGAAGGTGCTAGAGAAGTCCAGAAACATAATTCTTACAGCACCACTGCCTCTGTCCAAGTGGGAGAGGGATCGGTGTAGCATGATGATGGCATCATCTGCTCCCATTATGAGCTAATTTGGGATTAACACAAATCCTTTTGATGAGACCATTTTGCAAATGACTATAGTTGCTCTACTATGGCCAATTAAAAACTTAGGAAGAAATGCACAGGAACACTCTTGAGGGTTTGCAGCCTTCACCCAGAAAGTATCTCAACAAGGAATTGAACTGAAGTCTAAACTCCAAGAGACAGCAACGTAATCTCTATGCCTTAATCCATAATGACAGATGGCTTTCCTATTTTATTGTGAGTGCCAAGAAAGGAATTCAGGCTTGAAAACAGAGGTCATTTCTAAAAAAAAAAAAAAGTACATATGTAGATTTCTGGTGTTGAAGCATTGAGCACATGACTGATGCCAGTATTGCAGTAAGTGTTAATTCATCACAGGGCACACTCACATACATACCCATATTCACTCATACCAGTCCAGTTCAGAATAAGCAATTAGAACAGTTTGAGACAGCTTCCACAACATGAGGATGAACATCTGCACTCTCTGCAAACAGGACCTGAGAAATCCAAACTTTGTGAAAGACTTTTTAAAAAGTATTCCTAGGTATTTTTTCAGTAGAGTAATTGTCACTATCCAAAAGAATTTGACATTCGTGGAAAAGAATATACAGTAATCCCTCCTCGATTGCGGGGGTTGCGTTCTAGAACACCCCCCCTGCGATAGGTGAAAATCCGCGAAGTAGAAACCATATGTTTGTATGGTTATTTTTATATATTTTAAGCCCTTAGAAACTCTCCCACACTGTTTATAAATATTCTCCGCACAGTTATACAGTAAACCCTCGTTTATCGCGGTTAATCCACTCCAGACAGATAAATGAATTATCCACGAAGTAGGATTCTTTATTTATAAATCTAATATTTTCACAGTTAGAATGTAGAAAACCTGTTTATGACCTTCTAAATACGTTTTTTTAACATTATTAGAGCCCAATAGACATGAAATAACACCCTTTAGTCAAAAGTTTAAACTGTGCTCCATGACAAGACAGATGACAGTTCTTTCTCACAATTAAAAGAATGCAAACATATCTTCCTCTTCAAAGGAGTGCCGTCAGGAGCAGAGAATGTCAGAGAGACTGAGAAAAGCTAACAATCAAAAATCAATAGGGCTGTTGGGCTTTTAAGTATGGGAACCACCGCGATAAAGCGGCGGCAATGAAGGGATCAATGTGAAGGTAGTCTTTCAGTATTTTTTAGAGGAGCGTCCGTATCTTCTAAGCAAACAGCCACTGTGCAAACAGCCCCTCTGCTCACACCCCCTCCGTCAGGAGCAGAGAATGTCAGAGAGAGTGAGAGAGACAGAGAAAAGCAAACAATCAAAAATCAATACATGCTGTTAGAGCTTTGAAGTGTGCGAAACACCGCGCAGGAAGCATACCGTATATCATTGAGGAGTTTTATTTAATAAGTAATACGTGCTCTGATTGGGTAGCTTCTCAACCATCCGCCAATAGCGTCCCTTGTATGAAATCAATTGGGCAAATAAACTGAGGAAGCATGTACCATAAATTAAAAGACCATTGTCCACAGAAATCTGCGAACCAGCGTAAAATCCGTGATATACATTTAGATATGCTTAATTTAAAATCCGCAATAGAGTGAAGCCGCGAAAGTCGAAGCGCGATATAGCGAGGGATCACTGTAAAGGAATGCCTCACAATTCAAAATGTCTTTATGACACATGTATCGTCATAAATATAAAGATCCAATTTCTGACAAACATCTCAACATTAACTACTAATGTTTGTTTACTTATTACAAACCAATTCACACATGTATCTTCTCTGCAAGTGTTTCTGTTCCATGTGCGTTAAAAATACTCCTTCTTTTTCACTGCTCTGAGTTAATCACCACTGCTTCCACAATAAAGGACCCAGGATGCAAAGCTTTTTAATGGACAGAGGACATCTGTTGATGTCACTGACAGAACAATCAAACAAAAAAGAACCAGACTGCACTATATTTAACCCACTAGGTGTAGCCTTCCCTTCCACCTAACAGGTAGAACAACACCTTAGTTTTGGTTTCTATAAATAATGTGCACTTATGGATAGATTACTTAATTATTAATGTGTAACTACAACTTAACAAGAGTAGAAACATAATGTTTTAGTGCACTACATTGTGAGCAGAGAACAAGGAGGGATCAAAACATTATAACATGTCTGTTACGGGATGTGTAGTGATAGCAGAACTAAGACGGTATGAAAACTGTGACAGATGTCAATGTTTTACCTGAAACAAAACTCTGGTTATGCCCCTGGAAGTCATCAGTATCAACATATCCAAATATAAAAAGAAAATGTTGGTAACAAATGAAAATAAAACTGATGGTGATTTCACATTAACTGTCTCAGTATGAAGTGTTTATCTGTAAACCTGGCTTTTATAAAGATATTGTAATTCAACTAAGCGAAAGAACTGAAGATTCTGACACACCTTAAAAATGATTCAATTTGCAGGCAGTGTGGTGCAGCAGGTTACACACTGGACTTTAAACTAGAAGGCTGCCTTTTTAGTTCACACATCTGACTGACTGAGTCACTTAACTTGCCTATACTTCAAATGTAAAAAAATTATGTGAACAAATCTACTTTATCCTGATCTATAAACCACCTTTGACAAAAATGTCAGTTAAAATTAAAATAATAATAACAGACAGTGGTGAGCCACTTCCACCACCCCTACTGTGCAGCATTCACATGTATGATATGATAGCAGACACTTTTGCCCCAGTACACTTACCACACATTAGCTATTAGGAGATGAGGAGGTGAGAGAGATAGTTAGCCAGTTAATGACAGGGGATGATTAGTAGACCAGCATGACCAGGCTGTGGTGCACATTTAGACTAAACACCAGGAAACACTGTCTTTTTTTACAATGGATGTGCAGGGATCTTTTATGACCACAGAGAGTTTCCTAACCTGGTGTGAAACTTGAATTTACTATGTTAAAAATATCAAGTACTGCTTCAAAAAGTTGCAAAATCAATGGGTCATATCATTAGAGATCCACTTCCCAAAATATAATACATACTCTGTTCTTCAAAATATTGGCTCAGTCTTAACAATGTTTTGATTGCACCTTGTATATACTTTTCACTGTTATTCCATACTTAGGGCTGTACTTAGCTGATGGAAACAATTAATCAAGATGCAGAGTATATTTAATGTACTATGTACACATGACAATAAACTTAATCATGAGGCAAATATATACTAATACTGTAATTAGAAAGTAATAATACTCAAAACATAGTTCAGGGTGACGTCATATAAGTTTAGAGTCAATGGTTTCCACATATAAAACAGGAAATGGCAGACCAGAAGAATTTTAAAATCCGATTACCTGAATGCTTTCACTGGTCACTCTTGGCTCAAGTGTTTGTTGGCTGTTCTGTTTTTCTTATTTATTTAAGAAAGAAAGAAAAAGAAAGAAAGAAAGAAAGAAAGAAAGAAAGAAAGAAAGAAAGAAAGAAAGAAAGAAAGAAAGAAAGAAAGACAAAATGTTATGGTACAAAAAAGTTTATTTAGTATCAGTTTTGTAAACATTTGAGGTAAATTAACATTTACATCAACTTGTTCTTACAAAATGTAATACACAAGGCACTTTGGTTAAGACAATGCTATTTGCTAATCTTAACCTCTTAACCTCCAGATGTTTCAATGTCCCTGACTTGCCCAATGAATTGTTCACTTAGATCTTTGAGGTTTGAAAGTATACAAGAAACATACTTTGTGGGCAACAGTAAAACTCCAAGGGAGCTCAGAATTCCAACAAAACATTCTGCCCTCGGTAACTAGCTTCATTTATTTAATTTCCTCATTATGTTTCTTTAAATTGGGGGAAGCTATACAATGATCAAGACAATCCTTTTCCAAAACATCTGTCTTGATCATTTCCAATGTCACCTTTCCATACTATGACAAATGTAAGAGTTCTAAAAAACATTCACATTTTTGATGCTTGAAAGCAACTGTTCAGTATACCACCATAATAAACCGGACTGACCTTTTCTACTAAAGCTAATGCATTCTTATTAAGACACTGTCAAAATTAACCTAAAATTACCATAGTTCGCACTTTTGCCTTTTTCTTTCAGTTCTTAAAACCAGCATTGTAAACTTCAGTAACAAAATTGACTTTTCCAAATGTTTCATTCTTAATCTAAATACTAAAATGTAAACTTTAGGAACCAAAATAACAAAATACAACATTTTTTCTTTTATTTTCTTATTTTGTACAATAAAACTGGTGCAAATAAAACAATACAAACATGTAGAGAAATTACTTTGAAAGTAGTCAGCAGAGGCTGTAGGATTTTTAGAGTAAACGCTTCCTTATAGGATTGTGAATTACTGCCCAAATTTTTTGTTTTGCCTTGGATCAATACTGACTACCTCAAAAGGATTTTAATATCTAGATGGGATCAGTGCAGAGGAGCTTATAATTGAGTGTGTGAGGTTCGTGTCTGCAGTATTTGATTGCTGATCCTGAGACGTCAGTCTCTCTCCACGGCCGCGGTGCTGAGCTACTCTGCTTGGATCCGTGAACAAGAGATAAAAACGGGAAATCGTATTTATGGAAAGCACATAAACCAAAACTATCTCAATGATTTTATTAGTTAATAAAAGGCTTTCACAATCTAAGCGACAGATGCCGTCTTCGCCAGCTAGGTCATTTCTGGTGGCAGCATCTTGCTATGATTCAAATCGCAATGGAAGCGCTGACCCGGCGAGGTTTAATGGTTTTCTTTTTCTCTCTTTTGAAACGCACAGATTTCACGTTTTAGCTTTTAAAGTGAACAAGATGTTTGGTATCCCTTCATTTCATTTGTGTTATACAGCGCGAGCTTTTTTACCTGCTTGTGCCAATCGTGATTTTATTATCCTTCTTTTTCGTGTTAATACTGGAGCAAAAGGTGTAGTACAAGTACGCTTGGGAGAATCTTGCGTTGGTGAACAGTGTTTTTTGCTGTTTCCTTTCAGTTTGACTCCGTATATGTATTCCTAGTCTCGCACGTCTGTGTTGTTACCTAAATGTTGAGAGCACTAAATGCAGCGCGAATTTTCTATAGACGTCTTTTTATTTTCCCTGGTAGAATATTTACGTCAAGCTCCATCCATCTTCTTTTCACCTGCATTTCCCGTCCCAATGTAGCAGGAACCGCATCCTGTTCTGGCAGGATCGGGCATAGCCCTGACCACGATGCCCGATGCCAAAGCATGTGCCATTCACATTAACACAAGGCCAGTCTGGAAGTTTCCAGAAAACCCAGCAGAAGTGTATTTAATCCAAACTCAAATTAATGATGTTCCTTTAAACGCCGATTAACTAAGGTTTTAAATTGTCAAACAATATTTTTAAAAGCCGGAAATGTCAACTAAGACAGGTGACGTTCCATTAGGAAACTTTAAATATTTGCAAAGCTAACTTTTTGAAATTGCAGGCATCGCCACGTTCATTCCTCACCCCATTCTCATTAATTAAAGGCATTTTTCCGTTGTATTGTCGTCGGGGATCCGTAGCTTGACCCAAGAGGCCTGGACTCAAGGTAGCGGCCAGCGCTGTACGGGACGCCAGTTTTTCGCACGCCCCGTTGCTGTTAAATTGGGTTATATTACAAAGTTAGGAATACCAAAAAATGAAGTTAAACCCAACAAAGGAATCCGTGAGTTGTAGCTCCAGTGTGAAACAAGAAGTGCTTACCGTAACCCGAAGAATAAAATCTTGGAGCAAATCTACCATAAAATAAAAAGCAAACGTCTTAATAATTTATGTGCTTATGCTGTGTGTGTCACCTTGCTGGCAGGAATTTAAAATGTAACAAAATGCGAGCTTACCGTAACTACTTCGATATCGGCTGTACTGTGTTAGTCTAGTTTTATCGCTACCGTATTGCATCTTCTCTACCCAAATTACAATTCCATGTTATATTGAGACGCATACCCATTGCAGACTATGGACTGGTTTAACATAGCTAAATGATTTAAAATTGGAACGATATTTTCCTTTTAACGACATTGATCTCCTGAGTACTTAGATAAAACGGAACATAATGGGGATACAGTTTAGAACTGATCAACCTCAAGAGTATAAACTATGCTAAATGGAGAAGCATGGGGGGGGGGGATTCGTTTAATTTATATTATGTATTAAATGCTAAGCATTTTTGTTGTTTTATGCTTGACTGCAATTATTTTTATGTATTTTGGCGCCCTGCTCAGGGTCTGTTTCCTGCCTTGCGCACTGTGTTGGCTGGGATTGGCTCTAGCAGAACCCCGTGACCCTGTAGTTAGGATATAGCGGGTTGGATAATGGATGGATGGATGGTGTAAACCTTGGATTTTAAATCCAATGTTGTCGGTTCAATCCTCTCCTTTCACTTGCCTGTGCTCTGATTGAAAAAAAATGTTGTGTCGTTTTTTTAAAGTGCCTTGGGAAGTTTCTTTAGAAAAGCGCTATACAAAATAATTTTTGTTTGTAATAAAATATGTTTTTACTTCTTAAACTCGAACTGTCGCTTAAAAGACGCGGGCTCGACAAAGTATCCTTTTTCATAAACGTTCCTGAATTCAGCAGGCCCAAATTTCCGTGAATTCACCTGTAGCATTTGTCTTATGAAAATGATAACATACAGTCATTGATCATTCCATTGTAAAGATATGACCACGAGCAGCCTTTTCACATACGCTACAACTCACAGATTGCCTAACCTTTTAAATTTGGTGATGTGCATCCCTGTTCCAGTAACCTGCCTTAAGGTTCCATCATATAATGTTTTGCTCCAATACTTGACTCCTTGAAAGCGGGATTTCATTAGATAAATTAAACAGCGAGGTCATCGGACCTGGCCTTGCTGCCGCTGCCTTTACTCGCCCTGCTGAATCTCCGGACGTCACTGAGCGCGGGAGGTTCGTGCATCTCCACCATAGTGGTGGTCACGTGGCACTCGTCCTCCTCGCCTTTCCGGCCACTCGCACTTCCGCTGCTGGCGTCTGCAGTCGTGTTCTGGTGTTGCTCGTTGTGGATACTGCTGGTGGTGGAGGCAGAAAGGGACGCAGGCTTTCTCTCACGAGTCTGCTGCTCGGTAGCGAGATTTGCCCAGTTCTGCTCCGTGGCCAGCCTGTGGTTGTTGTTGTTAATATAGAAGGGAGGTGCTTGGTGCTGGTCCACGGAGAGCGGTGCCATCTTGAACTCTGCAGTGGGGGCCTCAAGGTAATCTTGTGGACCCCCCGCAACGACCTCTGTGTAATACGATGGATAGCTAAGACTGGCAGGGACAGTTCTGGGACTTGTGGTATTGGGTTCCAGGTCAACCTTCTGGCAAGGGGGTTCCTGGTCCGGGGATAACCTGTTTGTCATTCCCAGTTTTATCTTCTTCCAACCAAGGTGATAAATCTCTAACAAATTCAGCAAAAGTGATATGCAAGCCACCACAAGCATAAATATGATGAAGATGGTCTTTTCTGTGGGACGAGAAATAAAGCAGTCCACAGTGTTGGGGCACGGCCACCGGTCACACCGGTACAGGGGTTTCAATTCAAAGCCATAAAGAAAATACTGACCTACAATAAATCCAATTTCAAATATGGTCTTAAAGATGATATTGAAGACATAGGTACGCAGAAGCGCTCCCCTAATCCGGATTTTACCATGCTCATCTCTGATGGGAAGCCGCTCTTTTTTACCTGCCGCTGCGCCGTCATTTTTAAAGAGGAGCTCCTTTTCCTCCAGATGTCTTTGTGACTTGCGCAGCTCCGCTTCTTTTTCCTTCTTCTTCTCCTCCATTCGCACAATATGCAGAACATGACCAAGGTAAATGAGGGTCGGTGTTGACACAAAGATGATCTGAAGCACCCAGAAGCGAATGTGGGAGATAGGGAAGGCCTTGTCGTAGCAGACGTTCTCACAACCAGGCTGCTGGATGTTGCATGTGAAGTCGGATTGCTCATCTCCCCAGACTTCCTCAGCAGCAGCCCCCAGAACCAGGATCCTGAAGATAAAGAGCACGGTCAGCCAGACTTTGCCTATCACCGTCGAGTGTTCTTGTGCATTTTCCAAAAGTCTGCCCAAAAAGCTCCAGTCACCCATTGTTTAAAATTTGTAGCCTATGGAAAAAGAACAATCTGTAATAAATATTATGGAGAAAAAACACGCAAAACTCAAACATTAATAGTAAAGACAGAGAACGACTATCAAAAATGTCATCTAAAGAAAAAGCTTCTAAAGCAGGCTTGAAATGAAAATGTGAAGGATGGAAAAACAGGAGATGCACTTCATATATTCAAGCCAAAATACTTCCTAAACAGATCCCTTCAACAGAATTGCTGTTTTTGATTGATTCAGTTTCTATTCAGTTTCATAATTAATAGCTAGTATAAAGTATTTTTGTGTTTCAGTTCAACCTTAGTAATATTAATGACTAATAATGAAACAAAATGCATCAATTATTTTAGATTGTTACCAGTGTTTATTATTTACCTTCTTTGTCATGGAATGAATTGAACATTCAAAGATCCAGATAATGAAGTCACTAAGGAACTAAAATATGTTACTGTTAAATATGGCTTATGATTGTTACATTTTTCTAACCAATTTTAAAACAAACAACAAAGAGTTCTTATATAATGTTGTGTTCCTCATAAATTCATTTTTTCTAAGGCTTTTCAAATATGCACAAACCAGTTTTGGGGGCTTATATCAGTTTGGTAAACTGTGATGCTCATTCACACTTATTTGCACTCAGGTTCACATTTGTAATTTAACTTGAAATGTTCATTTGGACTTGGTACAAAAAAACAAAATCAGCTCTAGGGAGGGGAAATTGCACAGACTCAGTGACAAAATGGAAACTTAACACTCAGTTTTATGGTGCTGGGAGACAGTATTGGTAACCATTGTGCCATCATGCAGTGTTTTGATTACAAAGGCCTAGTTTTGATTACATTTTAGCCAACCCCCCATACAAGTATAACTACGGTGTTTATTTCTAAGTCTCCTTATGCATGCAAATACAGTATGCCTAACAGAGCATAAAATATCAAGGCTACTTAATCTAATAGTTGTAGAACAGTATGTACAGAAAAGGTCAAACAAACGAGTAAAACAAGTAGTACTAGGGTGTTGGTAACTGTGGCAGCCATTATGGATGTAATGAGAAGTCAAGCAAAATGACAACATTTATTGGGTAACTAAAAAGATTACAATATGCAAGCTTTCAAGGCATCTCAGGCCCCTTCTTCATGATTACATCTTGCCTGAAGAAGGGGCCTGAGTTGCCCTGAAAGCTTGCATATTGTGATCGTTAGCCAATAAAAGGTGTCATTTTGCTTGATTTCTCATAATCGAACAAGTAAATTAGTTAAACTCATGGTGAACACAGCTAAACAGACAATCAAACAAACAACAAAATAGTGAGAATTGTAATGTGAAGTAAACATCAATTTGTGGTTAATGTAAATTGTGCAGAATATATTATGTAATCACAATTAAAATAAACTGTTATACCAACTTTTATATGAGTGGAAAGCAGATATTATGAAGGGAAAATGTAGGAGCTAAAACAGTAATACACTTTACAAAAAATCAAGATATTGTTAAAACAGACAACTAAGTGAATAAACAAATACATATACAAATAAACAAGTAACAGACTATTGAGAATTGTAATGTGAAATAATCAGTTTTTGGTTAGTCTGATTTAAAGAGTCCAGAATACATTATGTAAATATCACAATTAATTAGCATCTTTTATATAATCATATAATTGGAAGCTAAAAGACTATTAAAGAAAGTCAGGTTAAAAAAAGATGTGATATACTGTATGTATAATCCATGATTTATGTGATATCTGTCATTATTCGCACTTCACCTATCTATCTATCTATCTATGAAGAACTGTTAGAGAAATTATGCATCAATTAAAAAAAGCTAAGCAAAGATAATCTGTGATTAAATCTTCCTTGTGCATAAAGTTAGACATAACTCTACAAATGTTTATCACTTAATATAAATCACATTATAAATACTTAATTGGTGTTAAAGTCACCAGCTTTTATTGTTCTCTTCTAATTACTATCAAGCTCTTATAAAAAAATAGTTGTGAGGGACATCTTGAAAGGGCTAAAAACTTAAAATATATTTAAATGAATGCGAAGAACTATAGTTAGTCTGCAATATATGGTTTCTCTCTGTACAGCTGTGTTGTAATTAGGTCGAATTTTGTATTAGAAAAAGTATTTGGATCCAGCTCCTAAGTAATTGCACACATACGTACATTATGGTGATTTGTAAATCTGGCATTGGATGTGCTAAAGAATGTAGTCATCGAAATCTCCGTATCCTTATTAATAGCCTTATGTAGTAATTCGCTTGTACCATTTGTGATTGGCAGGGTTTTGACATCAAGACTAACTGCAATCGGAAGGAAGAAGTTTACTTAAAAGTCGTATATAACAGCATGCTACGTCACCTGAAATCGTCTTTTTGCTTTCCTAACTTCGTTTAATTGTCCTACTGTTTATTTTGATACGAAAATTGTATAACTTCTGAATTTACTTGTGGATACTGGCGTAGGAGTCTGTACACATATGAAAATCCCTAAAAATCAGTTGGGACCATCTAAGCAGGTAAATACAAGGTTCTTAAAATGCTTATAACAAAAAATGACCTACTGCAATCAATCACTCGTTTATTTTATATGGCAACATTAGCAACATGCGGTATCAAAAGGCGCTTTAATAGTAAGCAAGATTTTAACGCAGCTACTTTTAATCACACAATAATGGGAGAATAAAAAGAAAAATATAGTATTGAACTGCGCATGTACCAACAATGAGGGAAATGATTAATCTAGCATTCCACGTGTCTTTCCTATGAGAATGCTTTTACCGTACAATCAGCTTAAGACACGAATCACTGCCCGGACGGGACCATACTCAACATGAGCACATCCAAACTGTTGACCAATTCGAGTTACCAATCCATGGTTCTGTACCACCTGAGAATTGATCACTAGTGCATGAAATATCTTTCAACAGAATTAAATGTATTCTAAACTCATTTGCATTCGTTTCAACAGACATGCTATCTTGAAAGCTAAGTTAAAGCGTCGATGTTATATTAAATCTTATAGTGTTAATGTAAGCCTTACAATTTTAATTGTGGAAAGAATGTTTCTATATATATCATTTAATTGCTAATATAACACATGAAATTTTCCTGTCTGGAATTAAAGTAGTTAACTTCGTTTAAAGCGCTCCATGTCTAACTGCACATAACTGCAAATAACCGTTAACAAAAAGCTCAGATTCTTTATGAAGACATTTTATCGTGTCTCTGTACATTGAAAGTATTTATAAACTTGTGGTCAAACGGGAAGTGTAAACAGCAAACATATTGTAAAACAACTTTTCTGTTTTTTTTTAGTTTGACGTTTTAAATTCATGAAAGAACACATGTTGCATTGCTTTTCCATGTTTACGCATTGGATTGGTCCTTTTATTTGTCACTAAAGTTTAATATACTGTACACCCCAGCCCCCCAAAAAAGGTATTTAAATATTTAAACGGTCCCAGTGGTTCCACCCATAACGAATGCTTGTCTCATCGGAATCAAAACTGCTGAATAAGGAAAATATTTTGCTAGATCAACTCAACTATTGCATAGTAACCTGAAACACTTGTGAATTAGATTTTCAGTAAATAATATCATTTGAAATGCTTTGCAAACCCTTCAGGATTTATTTCACAGTTAAGAATTTTAAAGTACTGTAAGTTTTTAACGAAACAGTATAAATGTGCAGAACGTCATGATTATCACGTTTTCTTGTATTATTATTATTATTATTAATTTCTATGCTGTTTTTACTATTTATTCGAAAATTATAAAATGAAGTTGAACAAGCCCGGAATCCTGAAATAGATTAGGCGGGGCCAGATAAATTATACAGAAACAGATTAGCTGTACTGTATTTATATCACATACTTATATGTGTATGTACTGTGCATGCATATTTATATACATCAATATACATCTATTTATATACGTATATGTGCTTACACATATCGTCACCCTTTTCGTATTTGAAGTTGTATATTTATGTATTATATTTATTTGTGTGTAAATATATATATATATATATATATATATATATATATATATATATATATAGTGGGGACAGGAACCCATCCTGGTCAAAACACAGAAGCCATTCCAGGACACAGTTTTCTCGCTAGGCGCAGACCCCTCCTTAACAAGCCAAGATAACATCGGGCGGTTTTAAAGTAACCTTTTAATCTTACATGTTCTCACCGTGTACGTACATACACACACACACACAAGTAATCAAGTTTACATCTTGCCTGAAGAAGAGGCCCGAGTTGCCTCGAAAGCTTGCATATTGTAATCTTTTTAGTTAGCCAATAAAAGGTGTCATTTTGCTTGACTATATTTATATATAAAATCTAAAATAACCCTATTAGTATAACTTAGTATTCAGTATACATAGATACTACTGGATCTTTGCTATCTATCTATCTATCTATCTATCTATCTATCTATCTATCTATCTGTCTATCTGTCGGATAACGCAGTAATTAGCTTTCGTGCATCATGGATGCAGCATCTAGAGTTCGAATCTCACACCCAGTTGCTCTGTGTGTGGATTTTGCCGTATTCATCCTGGTACTCCAGTTTCCCTCCCAGAACCGCACTTCTGAATTCAGTTAACTGGTGGCTACAATCCGTGTCCTGCGATAAACTGGCGTTCCGTTCATGGCCGTTTCCGGGCCTGCATCCAGCGCTGTCGGGGTAGGCTCCGGTCCCCATGACCCAGGTTTGGATGAACTAACCGATCTTGAAAATGATTGCATATATGCACTTATATCTGCCCCATATCTTAATTGTTTGTGTGAAAAATAATATATAATGTATTTGTATATACTGTATAGCTCTAATACAGTCCCGTAGCATCCCCGCCATTCATTGTAGGTGTAAAGCTTTTAGAGTAAATCTCCGTTTAATTCGTCTGTGTTTGGGTGTGAGTGACAGGCTGGGCACAATTAGGAAGTTGCCAGCACTCTTTATGCTTGCTGGCACAATCTATTGAAACCTGTTTATTCTTGTGCAAAAGCAATTGTTTAAACAGATGAGCTTAAAGAAGTGTTACTAATACCCAACACCATGAATACAGAATTCATTTTTAAACTTATACAAGCAACACAGGATATTATGAAAACACAAACAAGTGAAAAATAAAGACAGAACAAAACAAATTAACAGAACTTAATGGGCAGCGGCTGCCAATAAAACGCAATGCACCAGCTTTTAATCATACCTCGATCTGGGGATGCCAAACAGTTAGCTATACAGTAGCACATAATATCCGGCTGCTTTTGATGCCATATTTTGAGTGCGTTGGATAGCAGACAGACTTTCTTTCCTAGGATGTCGCCCTCCCCCTTCCCTACTCCCAATCACAGCAGCTTTGCCAGCTTACCAAACTCCTCTGGAAGCAGCCCAGGCCAACTTATTCAAGAACAACCTTCTTCGCATATGAGAGTGGGGAGCAGTCTTTCCCAAAAAAAAAAAAAAAAAAAAAGAAAAACCTAGATCTTAGGGACGAATTGAACTTGGAGCCAGGATTCCGCAAAGCTTTGCTTCTCATTCCCAGCCATCGCTGCTATCACATTGTGTGAGTATGCATGGTTGAACCCATCAAGTCATCAGGCAGCCCGAGATCGCCACGCCCCTGGCACTATCACTGACTGCGAGTTGCGCACACTTGACCGCCGCTCTTTCACACGTTGCGGGATGGTGGCACTTTTTTATTCTTCCATTTACTTTCCTGTATCTCACACACACGCGTTCATGCATTGCCGGCTCTTTTCAAAAATTATAATTCATCGTTATCTTGTAGTTCTACAAATCCGGTCATCAGTTCCCAACTAACATTTGCGTCATATGATACCATTTCAACTTGGCGATGCAATGTCTGCCGAATTCCAATGGTCTTTTTTAAGTGCGCCTTTCACGCTCTTGTCAAGTGCGTTTATCTGTCACGCACACAAGTGTGCAGCGTCAACTTCATAGGAATATTCGCTCCAGTAGGAGACGCTATTGTCATTTGGAGGAAGGCAAGCATAATACTGCATTAAATATCGGTTAGGTATGACTCCAATTTTGCAAAAAAAAAAAAAAAAAAAAATATATATATATATATCGTATGTACACACACACATATAAATAAATAAAAAATTAAAACCCCCATCCAGTAAGAACACACTCGTCTGTATTAATAAACATATATTTTTATTTAACTGGCAGCAACATTTATTTTGAAAACAAAATCTAGGAATCATATACTAATTAAATATATTACTTATAAGAAAAACTACCTTGAAATATTTCAATAAAAGATTGTATTTTAAACATACACTAAACACAATTAATCTAAAAATGTCTTACACAGCTACTCTTTTTTTGCGTAATCTCAATCCACTGTATATTTCGCGTCACAATCGCCAACAAAGTAACAATCGAAAAAAATATTACATGTAACGTATTGCAGTATTTTCCTTCTTCATACACACAGCTTCCACCAAGTATGAATTAACGTTGTGAAAGTTGGGGAATGACTGCATTTTTGTTAGCGGACTCTTAGAAATACAAGTTGACATAAGAAATATCTGACAGATACAAAGTGCAAATAAGCATTATTGGTTATTTGGCTGAGGACAGCGGTCAGTCTCACAATTTAATACAGATCGTTCTATTTAACATTTTAAATATAAATCCCGCAGTGGTTTAAATATGAGAAGTCAAATCGCATCATCAAACGTTATTAAATGGAAAATAAACCAGTAACAAAACATACCCGTTTTATATTATATCTTCATTTGTAGTGTAAAACATTTAAGTGTTTGGGCCTCTGATTATTTCTTTCAACATATTATCAGTCAGATATGTTGCAGACAGATTCAAATAAGTCCTTCATAGTTTGTAGTGAAGGTACCAAAAAAGTTTCCACGTTTACTATTTTTAAAGGAAAAACGGCGCCCCCTGCTGGAGAAATAAAAATGTCAACTTTGTTCACGATTAGAGGAACTTCGCCTAACTTTCACAATAGGCAGTTAGTTAAAAAAAAATACTGCATGAAACAAAGTATTTTTTTAACTTAATGTCTCATTTTCATGAAATGTTCAACCACAAAAAAGCAAAAGTCAGACAGGAACAGTTAGTGGACACTAAAAAGTAGCTAAGCATTTAAAAATGTTTCTTAAAATTACGCTTTTTACACACTAAGGTTTAGAATCTTGTTTCTGATTTGCACTGGATAGTTAAAATAATTTAAAAAGTCTAAATTCATCAAAAAATGTCGATCAATATAGACCTAGGGCTTCCCAAGTCTTCATCATGGAAGCCTTTGAACTTGTGCATAATATTCACAAATATCATTCAAGGAAGTGAGGATTCTATCCAAAGTTATTATTTGCCTCCAAAGTGATTAAATAACATAAAACATATCTTAAATGAAACATAAATTATCAACTTAAATATTATCTGCTGTAGGTGCAGCTTTGTAACATTAGGAACACTTCTTGTCAGTAACTAATTATCGTTACATCTTTTTCTATTTTTTGGAGTGTCAGTGCTCTGCCTTCAGTAAACCTGCTACTCCCATTAACGTAATCCTTCAAGCCAGGGAATCCCATGCTTCCTTTTAATGACTCTCCGTTAGCTTATCATTTTTGACTGAAACCAACATCTTTAACAAAGAACAATACCTGCCAGGGACAGGCCTTCAGTTTAAATTTATCAAAATGTGTATTGTGTTAGGTGCTCAAATGAATTTGATCTATTTCTGAAAGGAATATATGTGTTGAAATATTGTATGTTGAAACGTGTATATAAACAGTGATAATATATTTAAATATATTATAGTGCCGAGGAGTGCCCAAAAACTAAATAAGCAGCTTCTATTATGAGATTGTAGTTATTGTTGTTACTAAATACTAAAAATTACAATAATATGCTATAAATAAGCATGTATTATTAAAGTAAACAAGTTTTTACCATTTTGTGCCTTATGGCTACAATAACAATCCCCTTTTACTAAAGTTCTATATAAAGTGGGTATTACTGTACAAGTTGAGATCAGAAAGAAAATGAATGAACCAAACACTTTGATTTGTGGCAGGGATCCCCCTGGAGTGAATATAGACTTCCTATCTTAAGGTTAATAAGGATTGTGCAAAAAGAATCCTCTTAATTATTCTTTAAACTCATCTAGGCATTAAGACAGGGCACTGACAGACATAGATGTATAATACAATCCTCCTTCACTACATTGCACTAATATTGCACTAACTATACACCTTCAGTTTTGTTTTAAACTTGTAAACAGTGTCTTTAATGACTTTCATTATGGAAATATCACTTTTTCCTAAAAAAAGTAAGGTGGAATAAATAACAGTATATGAGCTTGTAGATTTTGTTTCTAATACAAAACTTTGACTATTGATTTTTCATAGAACTGTCCACTTACAAGAATACTTTTAACAATATGAAAGCCATTAAATTCTACAATTTTTTAAAAACACATTCAGGCAGTGATGCATAGTAAAATATAATTTCCAAATTGTTCTAGAAAGTACAATTTCTCTTGTGACCTAATAGCAATGCTATGCAAGCTTGTCCATGGAGCTGTCTTTGCTAGAAGAGGCCTCAGAAAGTAGCTGCTCGTTCTTCTTGTTCTGCAGGTGTTCCTTTCCTTTGGGCAGGTGGCTGGGGTGATAAGACCTTTGCTGTGAACGCCTGCAGCAGCGTACTAGGGCTTTGACCACCAAGTAGCACATTTCTGCCACATTGAGGACCATGCAGAGTGCAGAGGCAGTAATCATGAAAATGGTAAACACGGTTTTCTCTGTGGGTCGTGAAATGAAGCAATCCACCACATTAGGACATGGCCATGCATCACACTTTACCAGGCGGGGCATCTGGAATCCACTGTACAACAAGTAAAAAACATAAATGAACGCCCCTTCAAATGCCAGCCTGAAAAAGAGGCTTACAGTGTAAGTCCACCATAATGAGCCTGTAATTGGAAGCCTTTTTTTCTTGAGCATCTCTAGGTCCTCATCAGCCTTATCTCCCATAGTCTTAATGATGTCCTTCTTCTGTTCCTTTTTGCTGTGGGCCACATGCATAGCTACTAGGAGAGCCGGAGTAGACACAAAGATGAGCTGGAGGCACCACAGACGAATATGAGAGATGGGAAAGTAATGATCATAGCAGACATTCTTGCACCCTGGTTGTAAAGTGTTGCACGTGAAGTCCGACTGCTCATCCCCCCAGACGCTTTCAGCTGCTACCACCAGGATCATGATGCGAAAAATAAAGAGGACTGACAGCCATATCTTCCCCAAGCTGGTTGAGTGTTTGTTTACACCCCCAAGCAAAGAGTACAGTTGTCCCCAACTCATCTTTTCTGATCAGTGGATCTGTATGAACAAAAAATGATAAGCCATTAGTCATTCTATATCTACACGTTGCAAAAACATGTTGCATCTGTTTATCATGTTCCTCATTGTATGTAAAAAAAAAACGCTTTGAACTGTACCTATCCACTCTTCGACAAACAAACATCGTGCGACTCATTACACATTTACTACTTTCATTAGAGACACAAATGTCTAGCAGTTTGAATTTTGTTTTTGGATAATGTCCCAAAAATTTCTCTACCAGGTAAATTAACATTCTTTAGCAAATATGCATTGTTAACAAATACACAGCAGCTAAACAGAACCAAAAAAGACTGGATGTAATTTTCCAGAAAGATGTGGAGGTTCTCAATGGTTTTGCCATCATTTGGAGGTCTGTTGCACTGAAGCAAATGCAAAATGAAAAAGTAAGTCAATGTGCTTTTCTATTATGGGGTCACAGTTCCCTTTACTGTATATCCAAGGCACACAATGGGGAGCATTAATAGTTATTGCCCACTACCTCTACCATAACCAAATGGCTCCCTTGCTTCCTAATTAATATTTAACGCTGATGGCAAACACAATTAAGATCATTGTTACATTTTTGCTGTTAACCAGTTTCAGCCCTAATAGTAAGACAAGAAGTCCGCATTCGAACCATGGATGCTTTATGTACCATATTTAAATAGTCACTCAGTGGCACAGTGACAGGAAAGGGAAAACAGGGAGATATTTATTACAATGAGAACTCTGTGGGAGCCCCCTTTGAAGCACAGCATAGACACATTAAAGTGACAAAAACACCCCCTAAGAGGAACCTCGATCTCTGTTGTAAGACTGTTTGTGCTGAATGTTACATTTGTAGTAGCACTAAATATAATCAGTGCCATTTTCATACATCAAAAAAAGAGTGTACATATCTTAAAGCAAAAATTGGGTTAACCTGGTTTGCTTAGGCCATTTGGCAATTTCTGATTAAGCTTCAGGCAATCTCTTCAGGCTCCCCAGTAATCAGTGAACAGCCACAATCAGCAACACCAGTTCAGCCACAGGGTGAGTGGGTAACAGCGAAATGGGAGTCTAAGAAGTCTCAGCAGTGCTGACTCTTTCAATCTCTGTTGCCTCTGGTGAGAGTTTGTCATCTTTAAAGCAGATTACATTTTACTTGAGATCTACCACGTGCCAGGAGATCCTTTCAGCCCTAGCTCTAATTTCAATAGAGCCCAATGTCTAAAGTCCTTTAGATTCAGAAGACATAGCAGCCTCATTTGCTGCACCCAAAATAAACCCACAAACAGCAATTTTGAAAGTTAACAGTTAATACCTTTGTGAGCATTTTTAAAAAATTACAGTATGTGCACTTTTTCAATTTCTAGTTATCATTTTTTATCATGTGTACCTTACATTTATTTGTATTTTGTGTTTACTTTTTCACTAATTTAAATTTACTTTATTTTATTATTGTTCAGGACGGCATGGTGGCGCTGCTGCCAGGGTTTGCCTGCATGGAGCTTGTATGTTCTCCCCATTTCTGTATGACCTCCTCTGGGTGCTCCAGTTTCCTCCAGTTGTCATAAGGCATGCAGGTTAGGTGAATTGCCGGTGCTAAATTGCTTCTAGTTGGTTTTTGTTGTGTTTGTAGTCGCCCTGCAATGGACTGATACTCTGTCCAGGGTTTGTTTGTGCAAGCTGAGATAGGCTCCAGCGACCCTGGTCTGGATTAAGCAGTTTAGAAAATGACATATTATTATTGGTTTTCTATATTCTATATAAATGAATTTATTGTAGTGTTTTAGATAGATACATAGATAGATAGATAGTGTTAGGCACTATATAAAGTGAAGACTGGCGTTAGATAGATAGATAGATAGATAGATAGATAGATAGATAGATAGATAGATAGATAGATAGATAGATTAGAAATGTATTTGTCCACGGGGAAATGGGGGTTTTCTTTATATGAACTGTTTTACAAAATTAAAATACTATATTTTAGTTGTGTTTATTAAATTATCCGTGTTGATCTTACTCATTTAGACTTTGTGCTAAAATAATGTAATAAATTTTACCATGTGGAGACCGCAATTGAGGGCCTCATGGAGTTTTTTTTTTTTTTTGCCCTCGGAGTGCCTAGAATTCCCTCTGCCTTCACTATACTTTTTCGGGTTGGTTTAGTTCTCTGCAATATATACTTATTATGCAAAATGATGTTACAAGAAACATGGACCACAGGCAAAGTCTGGGTTGATGACAGCACTAAATACAATATGAAAACATCAATCAGTAGCAAGAAAGTGGATTGTCGAACAGCAGCAGTGTGAGAGAGAATTAGAAAACTGCAATTAGAAAATAAATAGCAAAAAAAGCAATCTGGAGTTTTGGCAGACTGGCACCCAAAGCTGCTAGGATATGTTTTAGCAGCGTGATAATCCTAAATTGAAATAAACACATCTGCAAAATAATAAATATCCATCTTGATATTCACTCATGGCAAAAATCAAAGGCAGCGGATAGTGACAAAGTGAAAATTTATCTGAATCCGAAAAGCAGTATTTGAGGTGCAATTTCTGAAGGGCATGGAGCTGGAAATTCATTACATTCTATATCACAGTGTTTTTAATATGAAAAAATAAAATTATGTTTTTGAGTGGTGCTTTCAGGAAACTGAACACACAATAAAGTGGGGCTACCTCATTGAAGTCATCTATGTGAATTTCCCCTTGGGATTAATAAAGTATCTATCTATCTATCTATCTATCTATGTGCCTTGTTTGTGTTATTTTCAGCAGAAACGCGAGTACTGAAATATATAATTTGTCCCGCTTCAGGCAAAAATGTCCTTAAAATTAATAATGTGTAAAATGACTCTTGCTACAGTACATTTGAATGAGCGTACAACATACTTACCAATGGCAAATTCCAAAGGTTGGCGCTAAAGTCTACTTTACTGTCACTGTATACATACTATTGAAGTCTGCCTTGCTCTTTCATCTCTTTTTAAATGCAGTATTCCAAGGCCTTTACGAATCTACACGTTCCAGATTTACTGCCACCCTGAGTATTACTTTACTGTCTGATTTTGGACTTAACAGATGGCGCCTTACATACGTAGTTTTTCCCAACTGTAGCTTCTTGTCGACTGTCTTTGCCAGCTCAGGTCATTCTACAACAAAACACTCTGCACTACCGGGATGCCTGCGGTTCAGGGGCTGCGTGCCCACGGGTCAATTCGAATTTGATTACGGGTATGAACGAGTTTTTTTTAGCACTGGACGATCTTCTCGCTCACTGCTTGATGCTGTTTTGCACCAGGCGATGACTGGACAGGTTTCGATCATTTTGCAATATTGGATTATGCAGATTCGTTAACATACCCGACAAAGATTAGCATTTTTAATTTTGGCATCTTTAAAAATGCGTGTATGGACGCTAGATGGCGCCACATGACGCAGATGAATTGATTTGCTTATTCCTTGTCGCAGACAGTGTAATGCTTTCTGCGTTAACGCCTATCCTGTCTGCTTTGTCCTGAACAGGGTCGTGGGGGTGTTAAACCAGTCCTACATATCATAGGACGCAAGGCAAGAACAAGCCCTGGACAGGGTTGTCCTGTGCATAGCTTTTTTATTCATAGTTCAATAACTGGAAGGCAATGCACATTCGTATAAGCCCTACTTTCTTAATCCTGAAGGCTAGAATACATTAAAATTAAAAAAAGTCAATTGTACATAAAATATCGGCCCCGGAAGCTGAGTGCGTTTTCGACCCTCGGTTTTAGACATAACATTCCCAAATTCGATTTATCCAATTCAGGGTTAGATTAATTGATGTGTGGTTGTGTGACTCCACGTGTCCCTTTAATGGACTGGCTGCTCATCCTCGATAGAATGCTGTCTTGCACTCGATGGTGCCAGGATGAACCCCGACTCTGTGACTCCAAAATGAACGGGGCGCGTTCACATAGTGCAGGTATGATGTATACTAGTTAGTAAGAGATGCAACGATCGTACAAAAGGCCTGCGAGTTTTTATGTATAGATATGAACTTTATCTTAAAGGACTGCAGTTTAAATGTGGGCACCACACTCAAATCCACGGTTTAGAGTTTAATAAATCCCGAAATTGAAATACACATCCACATAAACGCGTTTTAAAGACACGAATCCGCAAATTTAAAAAATCAGTTTACAGGCCAAATGTGATTACAAGACGAATCACGTGAGGAAGAAACGAAGTGGGCAATAAAGTGACTTTACGTTAAATAGACTATATTATTCCAGAAGGAAACCGACTTTCAGCAGGCAACATTGTTCACTTAAAAAGACAAAAACTCAAAAAATGAATACACATTAGTATAATTACAACACACTGCCGGGATTTCAGAATTCTAACAGTGATCTGTAAAAAGACAGCATCAAGGCTCCATGTATTCACAGTACTGATAGCACTAAGGTTAAAGATGTCATCTATTCCATTTAAGTGTTGGGACTCTAAATAAGAAACTTCATGACAAGAACTGAAACTTGGAAAAATGAGGGTGCCCGCCGTTTGATAAAATCGGTCTTTCTACCTGCTTGTGAGATGCTGCAGAGCATTTTATTTTATAATGATTCAGAAACCAGCATATAAAATATGCCATAACAAATGTTTCAACAAAAGATGTACAGAAGAGTAATCCCCTACAAAAATAAAGTCAAATATAAAAACAGTTTCGATAAAAGACTTGCAAAAGAATGACATTATAGTATTCTCTACTTACAAACAATTCAATTTCCTAAGAAAATACAGCCCTTTCTGAACTTTTTTCGTTTACTTCGCGTAAAAATTATTTGTTCAATTTGTATTTAAAGTTCGAACACTTAGTTAAATGACTTAATGGACCATTAAATAATAAAGACATGTATGAACTGGTTCCGATCAATTTTAAAATACAGACAACGCTTAGGAACGTCAAGTATGAAATATCAATTTGTATCTGACAAAAATTGTATTGCATAAGAGATTTTAAAGCCGTTATTTAAATTCCGAAAATCTGTAGGATTTTTATTGGACAAAGCGTATTCTTGTAAAATTGTTGAGATTACCATGTAAATTACGTGACGGTCGGTATTGTCCAATCTATGATCGTTGATATATACAAGTTGCTATTATTCGAGGCTTTGAATCGACTATATATGAAACCAAGTTTACCGGATTGTAAACTACACAAGCCGCGCTGATACCCGTACAGTATACTGTACTCATTGCCTTTTGACACCCTTTTATTAATAACAGCTATGGCCTTCATAAACTAATGACAGCTCTCCCAAAATAACGGGCTACTGGTAAAGACCGCGCCTTATCTTCTAGACGGGTATGCTTACATTTTACACGGTTAATTTGTTTAAAATTCAGAAAATCACGTGGCAGAACCCACGCAATCTGCCCCAATCCGACTGTAGTCGGAAGTATTTAAATTGCGGCGCCTCCTGCCCATTTATCTTGTGGAAACCTCCCAAAATGCCTCAGCGAGCAATCCTCACGGAAGAGACGGTGCAAATTTAAAAATAAATGAACCTACTAGGTGTAATGGAGAAAATGATATTAGACATAAACGAGAATGTAATGCAAATTCTTTTAATTCTAGCAACATTACACTTTCAAACTCCCCTTTATCCAATTAATGATCGCAAGGTCTGAAGCCTGTCTCAGCAGCGCTGGGCACAAAGTTAGAAATAAGTTGACATTGCACCAGCCCATTGTAAGTCCCGCACAAACATACTGGCAATTTTTGGATTTGCTGGGTCACCTAAGCATTCTATGCAGACACGGAGATAACATGCGACCTCCACAAGACTGAGCGCGGGATCCAGAAGACGCACCACTGGCTTAAACACGTTTTAAACTAGGTAGGCAAAGAACCATATCGAGTCACAAGGAAAAAAAAATCTAGTAGTAAATGAGAGACTTGCCTTCCATTTCACTGGGGAGCCTAAATCTGTTAGCTGGCAGTGTGTTTTTGTTATGGGCCCTTGCCCAGTCCATTGTTGTGACCTGCTTCATACAGAGACGTATGTTTTATTATTTTGTTTACAAGAAGGTGTCATTTTTTATAATGCTATAACGTTGTACATGCAATGTGAAGTGAAAAATACTAATACGCTTTGTGACCCTTCTGTGGTTAAACAATGACATCCATTATGAGAGCCCGCTTAGTATACTTTATAGTTTTAGGACTGTGCCTATCGAACGCATGACAACGATTTTCTGATTGCCACAAAAAAGAAGAGAAATCAAAAGCGCATTCCTTATTGCAGGACAATGTAAACATATGAACGACCCTTTCAGTTACTGAATCTGATTCAGAAGCAGTGTACTCCGAATAGTTTGGAGATACGGCCTTTGAAACGAATACCCGGTTTCTTTTTGAGCCTGTGGTCCCCAACCCCCCCTTACCTTAAATTTAACTCTGTCTTTTAGGAGGCGTTCAGTAAAGTGATCTTCCCATTCCTCGATCACACGCTCGGCTCTCAGAGTCCGTCCATATTATCCAAGACGTATTCTACAAGGAAGTCGGACTTTATACTTTACGAGTACGAAGTTTCCAACTTCAAGAAAGTTTGCGACTCTTTGATTCGGACTTGCACCTGCCCTTTAGTCCCTGTACCTGCTGTGACGCATTTGAAGGGCGGAGCCAAGATCCTGACGAAATGATGAATCAACAAAATCGGCGGGGCGGGAGGTTGGTGTAGCTCTGATGGGATTACTAGGTCTTCAGCTGCTTTTCGCGTTAATCTGTTGATGAAGACAGACTTTACTGACTAGAATACGCATCAATGCAGTGCTGACTACAGAAAGCTTCGCCACGTGCACGACAACTTAACATTCTATTCAGTAAAGTTAGTCAATTAAACTGCAACTGAAAATGACAAGAAAAACTGAACGCTTCAGTGCAGTTTGTTCAGATTCAGCTTGACTGGTACATGTTACTAACGAAAGGGTAGAGAGCGCTTGACAGCCTGGCTATAAAGGGACGTTAATTTATATATACTGTATGGCAATTATTATATAAATATTTGAATTGTTTATGAAATATTTTACGCAGTTCATATGGAATATTTATGCAGAGATCAGAAGACGTTATGGTTTTAAAGAAAGTACTAGTTTATGATTTTTTTATACTTCTGTTTCCTTTTTCATTTTTCAAGGGGAAATAATTTCTTTCTACTCATCCATTATTATTATTATTATTATTATTATTATTATTATAGTAGTTATCAAAAGATCAATATCCATCCATTATCCAACCCGCTATATCCTAACTACAAGGTCACGGGGGTCTGCCGGAGCCAATCCCAGCCAACACAGGGCTCAAGGCAGGAAAAAAACCCCGAGCAGAGCGCCAGCCCACTGCAGAAAGATCAATATAGCATACGTATATTTGAATATGTTCAGGGAAACGCAAAGTAATTAGGCAACAGAGATCAAAATTCGAGGTTATAGGGCACAAAAAAGTTGTATCGCAGTAAGATAAATTAGTAAAATGTTAAAACAACAGTTAGGTGTTATTTAAAAGCTTACGGCATACTTTAGTTGTTCAGAGAACAAAATATAATTGAAAAGCACAAATGCAACATTAAAATGAATTCTAGTAAACTATAGTTAATATTACAGAATATCTGTATTTTATTAGAAAATATCTTTTAATCAGTGATAATTAAAATAAGGTTAATGTTGACAGAGTAATAGTTAAAAAGACAAGAAAAGTGTAATTATTCAGTATTTATTAGACTAAGCAAGACTAATCTGGATGTAATTCAGATTGCAAAATAGCGTATTTGTTCTTTAACTTACTCATGTATGAACTTGTCCCTATTTTTATAATTCCTGAAGTTAAAACTCTTACATAATATTTCGGTGAACGTTTAAATGGGCGGTTTATTAGGAATATCAGTGAAGGTACTCGGCCCGGCACCTAACGTTTAATATTTTACTAAGCACGTTGTCGTCAGGACCACAATAAAAATAAGAATTATTTCATGCTCAAAAATGAAACTTGTCTTATCGACAGTTTTGCGAATCTGACTGTATTAGAATCACCGAAAATCTTGTGCAATGTTTAGATTGCATGCTATTTTACATTTGGCATTGCAAAACTTCTTTTGATGGGGCATTTTGTTTCAAAACATTATATTTGTACCAGAAACAAACAAACAAACAAACAAACAAATAAATAAATAAATTGGTTATACAAAGGATGTCGGGCCGCTGTTTCTCTGCATTGAAACACCTACCGCGGTTTGAGGTCCATATTGGAAGTGTTCGAACATATCGATCAAGTTAAAAGAGAATATCAACGAGTCACTTATAATTTATTTATAATATTTTATTCTCCATATTTACATTTTAGTATCATTAACATGTATTTATTTACAGCCTTTTGGCGGGTTTCGAATTGCTGCTGCAGTTTGTCTCCGTTTTGCGGTTACTAAACTGCTTCCGTACTTAACAGATCGAACTAAGGGAAGTGCCATTTGTCTAACGAATTGCCGCTAATGTTTATGACAATGTGGCAACAGCGCAGTGTATCGTTAATACTAATCCACATTTTCTGTGCCTGCAATTTCTGAACCCTGCGATGGACTGATGTCCAGTCCAGGGTAGCTTCATGTCTTGCTCGGATTTGGCAATTATAGTAGTTCAACCAAAGCCCTTAGCTACTTTTTCTTGCATATCTGACTCAGCTTTTGTAATGGCTGTAAAGGGTATGAAGATTTTATATTTAATTAGTTTTAGTTCATAATGTTGAGTCAATGATTTTGTGAAGGCTTGTTTGTGCTTTCATCATATGCATGCAGAACCCAAATTGGATTAAACGGATTTGGGCGTGTTAGATTACGTGATGGACAGGTTGACAGACGAGATTAGACAGGAGTCCCCGTGGACTATGATGTTTGCTGGTGACATTGTGATCTGTAGCGATAGTAGGGAGCAGATTGAGGAGAGGAATGAAGGTCAGTAGGAACAAAACAGAATACATGTGTGTAAATGAGAGGGAGGTCAGTGGAATGGTGAGGATGCAGGGAGTAGAGTTGACGAAGGTGGATGAGTTTAAATACTTGGGATCAACAGTACAGAGTAATGGGGACTGTGGAAGAGAGGTGAAGAAGAGAGTGCAGGCAGGGTGAGGAAGAGTGTCAGGAGTAATTTGTGACAGACGGGTATCAGGAAGAGTGAAAGGGAAGTTCTACGGTAGTGAGACCAGTTATGGTATATGGGCTGGAGACGGTGGCACTGACCAGAAAGCAGGAGACAGAGCTGGAGGTAGCAGAGTTAAAGATGCTAAGATTTGCATTGGGTGTGACGAGGATGGACAGGATTAGAAATTAGTACATTAGAGGGTCAGCTCAAGTTGGACAGTTGGGAGACAAAGTCAGAGAGGCGAGATTGCGTTGGTTTGGACATGTGCAAAGGAGCGATGCTGGGTATATTGGGAGAAGGATGCTAAGGACAGAGCTGCCAGGGAAGAGGAAAAGAGGAAGGCCTAAGCGAAGGTTTATGGATGTGGTGAGAGAGGACATGCAGGTGATGGGTGTAACAGAACAAGATGCAGAGGACAGAAAGATATGGAAGAAGATGATCCACTGCGGCAACCCCTAACGGAAACAGCCAAAAGAAGAAGAAGAAAATTATGTTTTTGCAGTTCCTTGGGTTCTGCCATATTTTAGGTGTAAACAACTTCTGGGAATCAAGCCCTATGCCCTATCAGGAGAACTGACTGGTTAACCTCAAAAAAATTCCAGAATTGAGTACTATGACATGATTTTTTTAAATGTTGTCATCCATTTTGATGGACATTTTAATGAAGAAGGACTATAAAGTAAGCTAGCCATTTAAAATGCCAAGTGGGGGCATTCCGTTTATTCCTTGTGGATTTAGTTTGCAAGAGTGAAAATGTCTATAAGAAGACACTGAACCTTCAGTAAGAACAAGAACACTGGGAAGCCCTGGTAAAAACTGAAGTGACCTTGTCTCAGAATGACCAGTTAGTTAAGGTCCTGTACGCTATCGCTGTTTATTGTGTAATCACTCTGACCCTGCACTAAGTTGAATTGATGTTGTGTGCATTGAAGAAACACACGTGTTGCTAGGTTGAATAGATTTTAAATTGATGGTGTTATTTAAAAAAGGGTATGTGTAACCAACACAATACCAAATACATTCCTTAAATAAAACTGATATCATTTGAAATCATAACTAATATGCAGTAGTTATTCCTTGAATGTGAATATCCTTCGTATACCATACCATACTATACAATTATCCATGCCTATTTAATCCTGAACAGGGTCATGGGGGGCTGAAGCCAATCCCAGCAAGCATTAGATGCAAGGCAGGAACAGGCCCTTGGACAGCACAGCAGTCCAATGAAGGTTATTATTCATATATTATTGTTAAAAAGCAGCATTTTGTCATCTTTTATTAAAATGACTTTGTACAGTACATTATTATTTTTAAAACAGTGAGACTGTTGTCTTTGTTAAAATGTACTTATACTGTATTTACTCAGTATCTTCAGACTAACTAATTCTCCTTTATCCTCCTGTAATTAGTGCTTGACTCAAGTAACAGAAGAGTAAAAATAATTCAAAAAATTTGTGTTTCATACTTACTCATAAGTTAAAATAAAACATTGTCTAAGGACACTGTAGTAAGGCAGTTAATTACTGAGTATTTACAATGTAAGTGCAATATACTGTTAAAAAGAACACCGGTAGAAACAACACTGGTAGAAAAAATGTTCATTTTTATTTTGTTTGTCCATGGTTTTTATGTATAAAGTGCGATGGCAGCGTATGATAAGGCATACATATAATGGAATAATACGCATATTTACAATTGCTACAAAATGCCTGACAATATTGTAATGTACTTCAATGTAGTTCTGTATATCATTTAACATTCAAATAAAAAGTGACATCACCTTCCTCAGTCACTTGATAATAGTTCACTGAAAGAAAATGGTTAAAAAGAATGAGTTGTCTCTTTAATGTGGAGCGACTGAATTTCTTGTGAAGGAGGAAATCCCTGCAGCTGACATTTACATGTGATTTCGACATGCATATGAAAGTGTTTGTGCTGATGTTAGATGATGAGTTAAGTACTTTTAGGAACAGACATTGCTGAGCAGCCTCTCAGTAACCACTTGTAAATTGCCTCTACCAAGAGCAAAAAAAAAAAAAAAAGTAATCAATGCACTCATTTGATGCTTGGCAGTCAGAGACATGTGGCTATCTGGGCAGCAGTGCGTTGCTGTTTATGGCTGAAAGGGAATTGTTCACCTTCCAGATTGGTGGCAAAAATGCACTGATCGTATATTAATTGAAGTTCATAATTAATATGCTTAACATTTTGGTAATGCCCATATATATATATATATATATATATATACAATATATATATATATTGTGGAAATCATACCCCCAAACACAGACAGACCGACACCAGGATGTCCAAAACACACTTCCTTTATTTTTATTTTGAGCACCACAATGCCTTCTCTCTCACCAACTCTCTTCCTTTCTTCCTCTTTTCTTCTTCTTTTTTCTCTTTCTTTCTCTCTTTCTCTTGCTCTTTGACCTCCTTCCTCCTCCTCACAAGGTTCGTCTCCTTTCTCCCAACTCTGGCTCGTCCACTGAAAGGAGGCGGCCCCTTTTATTATGACCCAGATGAGCCCCAGGTGCTCCCCTTGACGTCACTTCCTGGTGTGGCGGAAGTGTCAGGAAAGCACCTGGAAGCCCTCTGGGTGTCCCCGGAATTACTTCCTGGTGTGGTGGAAGTGCTGCCATCCAGGCTTCTCTGACTGTCCGGGCGCCCCCTGGCGGTGGCCACGTCCTCTCATAAAGGGCGTCCAAACTCCGTCCCTGTGGCCCCCAAATAGCCCCGGGCGGCTGCCCTCTCGTGGCCGAGGAGTAACAATGTCCAAGTCGGGGACTATCCAGGCGTCCTGGCCAGGCTGTGTCCCTGGACCTCTGTGACAATATATATATATATATATATATATATATATAAAAAAAAAAAAACAATTGATTACCCTCCCAGGTCTTCTTGTTGCATGGTTCATATTGAGGGGTAGATAAATGCATCTGATGTAGGCAACAACTGGATTTTTGTATCAAATTATTAAAAAGTAACCCATATGTTTGTTTCATTAAAAATACATCCTATCCCTTGTATTTTATATGTTGAGAATACAGTATTCTTTCCTTGTATCATGAGAAAAGAAAACATAAGAAACATAAGAAAATATTGAATGGCATCAATGTTTTTAAAAAGAAGTCCCACACCTTGGGTTGGTTCACCTTTGAGTTCTTCGTGTTTTTACCATTGCTATACAGTTTGTTTTTAACCACCCCATTCATGAATCTATTCTCAGAGTTTTCTTTTCCCATGAATGTAGAGAAGAGCCAAGCAAAATGACACCTTTTATTGGCTAACTAAAAAGATTACAATATGCAAGCTTTCGAGGCAACTCAGGCCCCTTCTTCAGGCAAGCCTCGAAAGCCTGCATATTGTAATCTTTTTAGTTAGCCAATAAAAGGTGTCATTTTGCTTGGCTCTTCTCTACATTCATAATGGCTAACACGGTACAACACCCTAGTACTACTTTTCCCATGAGAAAGAGTAGCAAGTTAACTCTGTCAGCAACAGGTGCAGCACACCAACAAGCCCTGGTTGGGATGCCAGTAACTTGCAACGGACCCACACACTTACATGCACGTTTGGCCAATTTAGAATCACCAGTAAACCAGCTTTATCAGCACGTGTCAACAGAAAATTGATATAATAAATATGGAGGGACATAGTTATTAGAATTCTGCAGAGAAGATACTCAGATGTCAAATCCAGTGGCTATGGGGTGGCAATGTCCCATCTCTACAACCATGCACTCTATTCATTTACTCCTTAGTCTTAGTGAAAAAGATTCTAATAGCTATTCCATGAGCTGTGTCTTTCACTTTAGTTGTACATTTATAAGAGTACATGCTTTATAAAAGTGATAGGCAGGTGTTACGCTACCAGAGACTAACCAGCCAACAGTAGATAAAAAGCAGGACCCAGCCTAGATGAGACACCTGTTATCACAGGGCACAGTCACTCACACAGGGCCAATTTAGAGTCACCAGTTAACGAAAAATGAAAGACTTTGGGAAGAAACTGAAGTATCACCAGGCAGACAATGAGAGAACATGCTAATTGCGTTAAGCTAGTGAGATTCAAAGACAGTGTCCTGTGTTTGTGACTCTGTGATCTTTAACACTGTGCCACCATATCACCCTGTTGGTGGACTACAAGTACAAACACTGCAGAAGAATTTGTTGGCTGTCTCAATGACCTGCGCTCTTTACATTAGCATACAAAGAAACTTTCAAGTGAACTCTTGATTTCAGAAGTGCTATGTAAACATGTTCACTTTGCACGCCGGGTTAACAGGTATTAAAGCACCACTTATATTTTTCATCAATCCTCTGTCAACAATGTCACACATTTATCTTTATCTTTATAGCTACCCATCAGCAAATAATTAAAAGGGTCCCACTCTTTTATGTACAAAAGGCTTGACAATCATTGTCTCCGCAAGAATTCACTCAGGTTTAATGTATGTCTTGAGTACACAATTTGCATACAGAGAGGATTCTTTATTCCACAAGCATCTATCCTGGAAAAAAAAACACTTGAATGAAGAGCAAATTGCGTTGCCTGGAGCCAGCCTGGCAGTGATAGCAAGGCCCTTCAATGACTCCCCTTTCTAGTTATGTTTTAGCTTTTATTCACTTAAGTGAGAATTTACTTTGCGATTAAGTTTGGTTTAATTTTCAACTAGTGAATACAAAGTAATTCGTGGTCTCAGGGAAGCCGAACCCGTGCTGGCATATGCACAGTACTGACATACTGTACGTACCCTGGGCACAGGGCAGTAGAGTGGCAACTTTAAATGCATAAATAAAAAAAAATAGACTCTTTGACAAATTATTTCTTGATATCTGTGTTATTCAAATAATTCACTGCCCCTGTTATTTCTTTCCTTTTTATAGCTAGTTGTAAAAGTGTAGCTGTAAAGCCTACCACCAACATTGTTACGTATTGTAACCCTGAACAATGATGGGTGAACAAATTAGGATGCATGACATGGGCATTGTGTGGACTCCTTCCGCTCTGGTTTTGTCAGTGACACAGGCACCCAAAAGGAGCAGCAGATCGCCACTGTGGTCCTTCAAAGGACAGCTTAGGAGGAAAGTCTGCAATGTCTTGACACAAGAAGGGTGTCTAACTGTCATCTCCAGGACCACCTTTGACTGACCTTAGTTATGTTACGCTCAAACTAGAAACTCTACCAGATTTAGCTGACTTTACCTTCATTTATTTGACATGTTACTACTGGACTGGCATCCCATCCAGGGTTACTTGCAGCCATTTGTTTGATACAGTAGGATAGGCACCAGTTCCCTCAACCCTGAACTAGATTAAGGAAATGGATGGATATATAATATTCATTATTAGGAGTCTAAAAGCCTCAAATTCTATAATATGTTTAACATTAATATAAGTGTGTATTTATAAATGTTTCATTTTATGAACATGGGTCCCATGTCCCCAAAGTGTTAAAAGTAAGGTTAATTGGTGTTCAATAATTGGCTCTGTTAGGTGTTATTATGGGCAAGAATGGGGCCTGCCTTGCGGCTCACTCTGCCCGGGGTAGACTCTAGGCCGCGAAACCCTGAATTACATTAAGCATGGTTGAGAGTGTAAGCTTGTAAGTTGCACAATGTTTTGTGTTTTATTTTAAAAGTCTGTTTTGTAAATGTATACAGCACTCTGAGCTTGACAAGTCAGAAGTGTGTTAAATAAAAATGAACTCAATATTTACTAGGCATGCACAATCTTACCTAAAATAATTCTATATTTTTTAAAAAGAATTTTATAATATAGTACACTTTTAGTCGTCTTCTTGGTACATGCAGCTAATTCTATTTTGTTAACTTGACTGAGGACATGTATTCTGCCCTTAGGATTTTTATCATTTTGGTTTTAAAAATATAACACATTTTATAAATGAAGTGACCATTGACGCTCATTCGGGTAGCCAATAGCTATCTTTCTCATCCAGGTGTCGAGGTCGCCACTTCAAATGGTAACACAGGAGTTTTCTTCAGGTTCCATCAACCCTGGGTGCAGAAGTACTTCCTGACTTCAGTCTAAACTGTGTGTCCCCTCCATTTTCAAAGGTGTGGTTGATATGTGATGTACTATTTAGGCAAAAGAATTCCGATGAACTTTGCCAATGTCTTTGTGAATTTTGAAGACCTGTCCACACACAGCCTTCTCAGCTCATAATTACAGAAGGTTAATTCTTGTAGCTTTAGTTAGACATACAGTAACCTTTGGTCCTGGGACGCACCTGGTTGCTCTTCTCTGCATGGCTTCTGGAGTTGCTGTTTTTTTTTGTTGGAAGCGGACAGATATTGTCTTATTAGTGTATTAGTGAATCTGGATGTAAACGTTTTCAACAAATTCTCTTGACAGGTTTGCCATGAGTGTGAATCCTTACCTGCGTAGTGGCGTGCATGTTACTGTGTCTGTGTGGATAATTTTTCACTACCTCTTATTTTCCTTATCCATCCCAAAGACATAGGATCTAAGTGAGCTTGTGACTGTAAATTGGCCCGTTATGAGTTAGTATGCCCTGACTACTACTAGTTTACTTCTTTGACCCACTGACTCAGGACTACATAGTGAGCGCTGATACCTTGTTACAGCGTAATGTCTTAGTCAACAAATCTGTCTACCAACCATATTGTTGCCATAATTTAATAGATAAATAACTGGCCACTAAGCTGACAGTTGTATAACTGTCAAAGCACAGTCAGAAGCATAAACCTCTGGATTGTTTAGATCATTAAAATTAATACAATTAATGGCATTTATTCCACAAAATGTTCATATGCAAACACTACTTTTACAAACATTCAGCTTTATATTGTTGCGTTATTGCGAGTCTATGCCAGTACAGCAATTACAAATAGAAAACTTGGAATCTTCCACATTGAAACAATTGATATTGGTAGCTAAACGCTGCTTAAATGTAAATGTACGGACCATGCACAGTATTCATCTCTTTAAAAACATATGTTAACTGTTAATTGTATTACAGTTTTTTACTGTGAAAAAAACAGAATTAGGTCAATTCAGTGTATTTATTTTGGATTTTTATAGTGTATGTTCAGATGGCAATATTTCTAATTTGCCTCATTATTCTATGCTGAGTTGTATTGTATTCTTGTTCACTTTGTAAAGCACTTTGTGATGGAAGCCATCCAGGGTTAAATCAGAGAATATCATGAATTTGTTGGTCTTCATCTATATATTAAAATGTATTCACAGAGGCAAAGAAATTATAAGATGACATGACGGTTATCTACGTACGTTGACTATCACAGGTCAAGTGACTCATTTTTGGCTCATCTTGGCAGTTAGTGATGGAGACTTAGCAGAAGACCATTAAGTTTATAGTCATTAAGCCAGGCTGCCTGATATTTTATGTGTATATATGATCACAAATAGGCAGCAAGGATTTTTGCCTTGCAAGTACTAGATGAAGTGATCTTTGCAAGGAGTAGATGAAGTGATCCAGAAAACACAAACAATTACTACTGAGGACATGACATAGCCTGAATAAAAAGAACATTTCCTACACTGCTGCTTCTTGTTAGCTTTGCAAGGAGAACAAGGTCCTACTCTTATATTTACTACCCGTTTCACATTTCCACAGTCCTCAATGTTTATAAATATTCTTACTATTCATGTATCAGTTTCTAATCCATTGTTATTGAATTAATTTTGTTTGGTGAGCCCAAAAGGGGATGCTTACCCTTTGGTTTGTATGTGGCTCTCAATGGCCTAGTGCAGTGACAGGGACACTGTGCTGTAAGTATGGCACTGTCTCTTGGATGAGACATAAAACCGAGGTCATTAAAGATCTATGGGCATCTTTTGAAAAAAGTAGGGTTAATCCCGATGTCCTGGCTAAATTTGCCCTTCAAGGCCTAGTCATTCTGGTCCCCTAATCATCTCATGTCTCCAATTGGCTATCTCTCTCTCTCTCTCGTCACTTCACCACCTAATAGCTAATGTGTGCTGAGGGTGCTGGTGCAATAATGGCTGCAGTCGCATCATCCAGGTGGGTGCTACACATTGTTGGTGTTTGAAGTGGTCTACCTCTGTCTAAGCGCTTTCAGTAAAAAGAAAAACGCTATTTCAATGTAATTAAGTAGTATTTGTTAATCCCAAGAGCACTGGTAACAAAGGCAGGAACAAACCCTGGACAGGAAGACAGTCCATCACAAGGCTCAATAACATATACACACCTACATTGGGCCACTTTAGAGTTACCACTTAGCTGGAGTAATTGAAGGAAAATCCACACTGACACTCACCAGCAAGGTGAGACAATGCATATTCCACCCAGACAGTGGCAGATCAGGATTAAACTGGTATTTCTGAATGAATGGATAGAAGTCTGAGACCATTCACCATAACACAGCTCCTCCAATGTCCTTCACCTCTGGGGACACTGAAAGTTTAACTGGTTTTATTTAGCTAATGATTGCATCTTCCAGTGATAGCTGAAGCTTTGTTTCATTGTAGCCTCCTGATTGCTCTTGTACAAATTAACCAGCATGGATAATTCAGTCTGTGACTGACAAAACGATTAATCATTTCAGGGGCTGAGCTGCTCTTTTTTATTAGTTACCTTCATTGTGTATCTGTCTGAATGGCAGATTTAAAACAAATTTTGGATTCAGATAGACTCTCAGATCAGCAGGATATTTACAGCTTTGGCCTGATCTTGTGGTCAACAGTGGAAGATGCTTATTAATCTCTACTCCCCATTTCCTGATTAGTTTAGTCACACATGCTTACACACATAAAAAAGTGCAGCACTTGCAGATAATGGTGAACAACCCGTTTCAGTTTCACTGTTGTCACGCGTTCTCTAAAATCAGAAGTAGACTTTGCTTTCTTAAAAAAGAAATGAAATCATGAAGAGAAAACACCATAAGTCACCCATTACACTGCATTTATAAAGGCAACCACACTTATGCCTCCAGTTTGATGCAAGCCAACCTTTTCCTTGATGGCCTTATTAGCACAGACATTTTAGGTGAAATGTGAATGGGGTGCACATGTTAAGGGGCTGCACTTTAGACCCCAAGAATTCTGGTTCAATCCTCCCCTGTGGCCCACTGCGTGCTCCAGATGTAAACAGATGAGCATTATGTCTGTATTCATAAAGCACCTTGGTCTGGTCTTCCACTTTAGAAAGACACTACATAGTCGAATTATTAGCCTTGATTTGTGAAAGGTTTTCTTTAATTTATGTATTTCTTGGAAGATTTTGGTGACTTTCCTGCAGTGTTTGAAGCAGTTGATTTGATTCCCAACTGTAGTTCTTTTATTGTGAGCATTACATGTTCTCTCCATGTTCATGTGTGTTTATTTCTGGACTCCTCTTACAGTCTAAAAACCAGATGTCAGATTATTAAATTGCTTCACTTTCTGCTCATGAGGCAACAGCAGGAATGCACTTTATAATTTTTTTTTAATCAGGCCAGGATGGCAGACGTTCAAAGTGTCCCTTACAGCAGAAGATGTTGTTTAAAATGAGAAACTCCATGTTATTACAAAATAACATAACAATATACATCCATCCTGCTATATCCTAACAACAGGGTCACGGGGGGTCTGCTGGAGCCAATCACAGGGCGCAAGGCAGGAAACAAACCCCGGGCAGGGTGCCAGCCCACTGCAGGGCACACACACGGGACAATTTAGAATCGCCAATGCACCTAACCTGAATGTCTTTGGACTGTGGGAGGAAACCCACGCAGACACAGGGAGAACATGCAAACTCCACGCAGGGAGGACCCAGGGCTCCTAACTGCAAGGCAACAGCGCTACCCACTGCGCCACCGTGTCGCCCAACATAACAATATCATTCTCAAAACTGCTAAATCCAGTGCAGAGTTACAGGAGGCTGGAGTTTATCCTGGCTACATCACAACAGGGTGCCAGTCCAACATACACATGCCCATACCGAGCCAATGTTAGAATCACATGGTAACCTAAATAGCACATCTTTGGGATGTGGGAGGAAAATCCAAAACATAGGAAGAATGTGCAAAATCTCCATAGACAACGAATGGGTGTGGAATTCAAGTCCAGCATGCTGGATCCATGAGGGAGTGGTGCTTTTCTAAACACAACCAGGTCACCCAGGATTACAAAATATTAATTTCAACTTTTATGAGTCTGACACAGTCTTTATTTTAGTTTCACACTGAGTAGTCTTTAATTTCTGTTCATTTCATTTCATTTCTTGAGAACTAATCAATCTATGAAGGTCTTATGCTTCAGTGAATATTCCAGCAGTGTAGTGGCACTGCACTTAACACAGCTGCTCTACAGCTCTAAAGTCCTAGTTTGAATCTTAGGCCCGGGACTGTCAGTGAGTGACTTAGCAATAGAGTGTTGAACCGTGTTATCCATAGATTGATACAGAAGAAAGTACGGTGAAATGACATCTTTTATTGGCTAACTTAATATATTACAAATGCAAGCTTTACACCTTGCCTGATGAAGGGGCCTTAGCTGCCTCAAAAGCTTGCATTTGTAATATATTTAGTTAGCCAATAAAAGGTGTCATTTCACCCTACTTTCTCCTGTGAGTGACTTATAAAATCATGGTTGGGTCTTTGTGGTTTTTTTTGTTCCAAAAACGAACCCAAACACAACTCGACACTAGCCCTGATGTTCCTTCCAAGTTCTTGTTTCTGCTTTTCACCTAATGCTTCTGAGATAGGTTCCTGCCCAAGCAAACCTTGAACTGGATTAATGTTGGCATGGTGAGAGAACATTCTTAAAATATGCTTGAATGGGTTCCACTAGAAATCCATCCACCAATTTGTTTTCTAAACTGAGTATATTAATTACGGTGATGTGAGGAGCTGAAGCCTATCCTAACAGCACTGGGATAAACCAAAAAGGGATAAACCAAAATTGGACAAGATGCCAGTCCATCACAGAGCACATTGACTCGCATATCTGTATAAATATAACGTCAATTTACAGTCACCAGCTATCATGACAGGATGTAGAAATAACAGACACTGGAAGAGTAGGCTGACTCCATTCTGACAAAGTCTCAGACATTGAACCCAAGACCTGAGAATTGAGACAATATGTACTAACCATTATGCCTTTGTACCACCTTTCACTATTCATGACTTTGGTGAATGTTAATGAGTATAATAAATGATATTAATTTGTCACAGTATTTGAAGAATGTTTAGTGGTGACATGTAAGGTGTACTTTAATGCTCATTTAAGTAAAGCAAAGTTCAAGAAAGAAGTACAGCTGCTTGTATGGACCCATTTCTCTCTCCATTTCACCATATTAAATTTCCTTACCCTTTCTGCATCAATTGATGCCACTTGAAGTGTTTGTGCTGTGTACAGGTCCTTCTCAAAAAATTAGCATATTGTGATAAAGTTCATTATTTTCTGTAATGTACTGATAAACATTAGACTTTCATATATTTTAGATTCATTACACACAACTGAAGTAGTTCAAGCCTTTTATTGTTTTAATATTGATAATTTTGGCATACAGCTCATGAAAACCCAAAATTCCTATCTCAAAAAATTAGCATATCATGAAAAGGTTCTCTAAACGAGCTATTAACCTAATCATCTGAATCAACTAATTAACTCTAAACACCTGCAAAAGATTCCTGAGGCTTTTAAAAACTCCCAGCCTGGTTCATTACTCAAAACCGCAATCATGGGTAAGACTGCCGACCTGACTGCTGTCCAGAAGGCCATCATTGACACCCTCAAGCAAGAGGGTAAGACACAGAAAGAAATTTCTCAACGAATAGGCTGTATTAATATGTGTGCATTGATTTATTCATCTGTACTAATAAAAGGCAAAGCCCTCACTGACTGACTGACTAACTGACTGACTCATCACTAATTCTCCAACTTCCCGTGTAGTTAGAAGGCTGAAATTTGGCAGGCTCATTCCTTACAGGTTACTTACAAAAATTAAGCAGGTTTCATTTCGAAATCCTACGCGTAACGGTCATAATTGAATCCTACTTACGTACACATATACGTCCATAGCCTGCAGCTCGGTCACCGTGTGAGGTGGCGTTGGGTCCCCCATCCCCACATCTCCCATGTAATTGACTGCCTGCCTATATAAGGCCGTCCGTTGCTCCGGTCTCTTCATTCCCTTCCTTGCTTCGCCACAGTATTCACGTCTCCCTGCTGATAACTGCAGCCTTTTTATTTAATCCATGGCTTCTCCTCTGATTTATTGTTCATTTATTACGATGCCAAGTTATCGATGAAGCCGGTTGTATGCTTACAACGCTTGACAGATGCCGAATGTCACTTCAACACAAGTCGTGCAAATACTAACGTAATTGAAACAAACCATGAAACTCAAACCGATTTTGACAGCAGCAATCCAAGCTGTGAGAAAACAGTAAAAATGAGGCGTGTCAGACGTCGTGGTACATTTTCTGATGCAGCTAGACGAAAACAACTTCGTGACGCTGCCGCCAAATACTCGCAGGCAATTCCACAACTTAATACCGGGAATGCCTGTTAAACATCTTAGATCCACGAGTAGCGATTTGCGTAGTGAACACTTCGCTGAATGAAACCTGTTATCTTTACAACGGTTGACAAACACGGAATATAACTTGAACACAACACGTCCTCCAAATACGAACCTGATTGAAAGAAATAATGATAATCAAATCCTTGATGACAGCAACACTCATATCAATGACAAAACAATTACATTGACAATCATGTTACGTTATTTTTAAAATGTTCCCTTTTCTTTTTCTTAACTTCTTTAACACACTACTTCTCCGCTGTGAAGTGCGGGTATTTTGCTAGTATACTGTATACTATATGTATGCTGATGATGAAATTCTTTTTATAACACTTTAGCAACATTAATCTGCATCCAGCTCTGCAAGCAGGACCTCCAATTTACAGGGGAAATCTTGGGGGTTGGTGGCAGGATTGGCATTCCCACCACCGTAAAAATCCACACACTGTTCCAGTGTGGTGCCGAGGTGTCACCGGTTGCACTTGGGTCCCAATCCAGATGGTTTGTCATGTGGTGGATGCGGCAACGTGCTGTTAGCATGTGCTCCCAACCAACCTTAGCATCTTGGACTCTTGGGCTCACAAGGTTTTTCTAATGGTGTTAAATAAGAAAATATTGTTTACAGAGGTGCAGCTGTGTTGAGCTTATCTGAAGGGATGCCATTAGATTACCAATATTAATAAAGATGCATTATACTGACTTTTGTCTATCCAGTTCAAGTATGCAGAAACTTCTCTAGGAAGCAGCCTCTGAAATGAGTCTAAGCACCATGAATATATCCCATTACTAAGTTTAGATCTTCCTACTTTACCTTTTAAGTCAATATGCTCATCTAAAGCTTTGCCTGCTATCAGCTATATGCTAAAGATACTCTTGTATATTCATAGCTACAGTATAAAAGCTTTATCTGAACAAAGAAATGTCAGTATATCCATTTTTTACACTGCAGGACTAACATCATACATGGAATGCTCCTTAGACGTCTTTGTTAAATACATTTCTTTTATAACTGTTGGGGTCCAGGGAGCCTTTGTGTAACTAGTGTCAAAGTGAACTGGGGATCAAGAAGAACAATCTTGAATCAAGATTTTTTCCCTCACAATTCACATGCTCTTCAGAGTGTTGTGTGTCTTATTATCAGTGAAAAATATTGCTGATGATATTTTAAGGTAAGCAAATCTAAATAGTTAAGGTGTGAGTGTGCATTTGGTGTGTGAAAGCAAAGTGTGACATACTGATGCCTGTTTTTTTTTTGCTTGGTCCTGCCTTGTGAAATGTCCAGATTAATGTTCGGATCCCTGTGACCATACAATGGATAATTGGAATCTGAAATTAAATAGATGGAGGAACAATGGACAAAAGCTATCTGGAAATAAAACTTAATAATGTGTGTCTGTGCTTCATGGTCTTAGATTGAGTGTTAGTTGTTAATTTTGGCCATTAGCCCTGATATTCCACTGAATTTCATGTATTTAAAAATAGAATCATTTCATATGACTATGCAATGTATACTTTGAAATTAATTGAGCCCAAAGCTGGCATTCAGAGTAGAAGAGAATCAAATGGACGACTGGATAACTGAGTTGCTGGATGTTGTGGGGTCCATACAGTAGTTAGAATTTATGATACACATATGATTAGCTAAGACCTAGGAAGGTCTGCCAGTGAAGCAGTTAGTGACCTGGGGCCTCATGTATAAATGGTGCATACGCACGAAAATGTTGTGTACGGCCATTTCCATGCTCACATTGTGATGTATAAAAACTAAACTTGGAGTAAAGCCACGCACATGCTCATGGCAGCCCCCCACCTTAGTTACGTACTTTTCTGGTTGGTTTTGCAAACTCCTGGCACCCAGCGTCAAAGCTGCGCTACTGTTTCTGTGTGGTCTCCCTTTTTCCAGATTTGCATCAGTGACACAGGATTTATCAAATACACCAAAATTAATTGCATATCGTTTATAAATTTCATTCACTTGATTGTAATCATTCTGTAACAATATAATGGTGCTCACAATGAACAAACTTTTCCAAATACCATAGCTGCTTTAGTGTTGTTACTCTCAGTGCACCACTTAGAGTATTTTAACCCATTGTATGTGTGTGTGGTATCATAGCTGCACAGTATCTGATAGGAAAGCTCAATGGTGGGTTGTGTCAAGAGTGCAGGAATACAGTTTTCAGCCCTGGAGGACATTTATAGGATTCCACTCAGCCATGCCTTAGTCTATTTGAACTGTAAATGCACTCAATCAGTCCATCAAGTGCTCCTGGTAGAAATACTTGTACTCAGAATTACAATAACCTCGCTGTAAACTTGCACTACAACTGTAACATTGCATAACCTGAGCCACTTTATGAATCATTTGCACTATCTGCATTTTATGTACATGTTTATTTTTCCTTTGGCTGTTATATTGTATATTTTATTTATTATTTGTTATTGTATTATTATTATTATCATTTTTTAAGAAAATAAGTTTATGGAGGATTTGCATATTGAATCTCGTTGTACCATACAATAATAATTAAAGAATTAAGTTTAATTCAATAGAAGATAGCGCATTTTTACAGATAATGATGACTAGCTTCTAAGCAGATTTAGAATTCCAAGATCTGTCCTCTTGGAGCTGTGTGCTGTTAGAATACTATGTATACTTGATATAATTTTTATGGTGAAATCCATTAAAGTATTCATATTAAATTTTACAGCTAAATAATGAACTTTATTTAAATAATGTATAAACTTAATAATTAAACATGTGGGGGTGCGGTGGCGCAGCAGTAATGATTAGCTAGCGCCTCATGCAGGGATTGTTCCTGCTTCAAACTTGATGCTTGCTGGGACTGGCACGACCCTTGATGGATGGAATAATTAAACATGTATAATTATAGATTTTTCAATGTCCCATAAGAGTTTTGAAAAATCTGCGTTCTAAGCTTATAGCTGGTTTTACATTTATTACAGACCTCATTATGTGGAGAAAGAAAACGAAAGGACAGGAATTGGGGATTGGTACGTTTAACATAGACAGTATTTCTGCATTAAATTATTACATTCAGTGTCGTGAGTGTCCCAGCAAGCATCTTGTGGGAGGCAAGAACAATCCCTGGATGGGGCATCAGCTCATCGTTACTGCTGCACCACCGTGCCCTCACATCTTTAATACATACATTAATGCATTTCATCATGAAAATGATATCAAATGTACATCTTACTATTTTAAAATGTTCAGAGTTGTAATATCATGAATGTAATGTATTCTGTGTGGCGATCACTGCCTACCCACTCTTGTCTACGAAACAGAAAGCCCCTTTAAAAAGCACGTAGTGATTAATGACTGGGCCGGGGAACACATAGAATACCAAGCATTTACCGTGCTACTTTAGTTATGATGGGATTTGAGAAACTCTAGTAAATTAAACATCGATTTTAAGATGAAGTGATGAAGTTTACAATGTTCTACTTTATTGACAAAGTAGACTACAAGAATAAAGTGGAAATTTCAAGATTAAAGTCTATATTTTGACCATTTTTTCCTTCACTGTGTCCCTGATTTTTTTTTCTGTTCTCTGTGCACTAATACGTTTCCGTATGACACTCTGACGGTGGGCTACAACTCGCCTTATCACCTCAACTTTGACATCTGACCACTTCTTTTTTTTATTTCAGGCACTGTGTGACTTTCTGAACTTTAACTTTTGAGTGCCACTCTGTCAATTTCTTTTTGTTGTTCATACCACTGCCTAACCCACCAAAAAGTATGTTTGTCTTGCCTGCACTTCACTGAGTAGGACCTCCACTTCACATTCACTGAAGTTTTTTTTTTCTCCATGCTTTTGCCATTGTCTTTTTGCAAAAAGTTGAACGTAAGGAGCTATTTATATTGATTTGCACATTTAAAGGGGAGTAATTCTGAGAGGAATGAGGGTGGGGCAGCAGGCACGTTCATCGGTGTTACATTTCACACTGACTGGGATTTGTGGAGCAGAAATGCATGAAAGTTGGCTTAGGCACTGTTTTGTGCATCTGAATTTTTTTATGCGTATGCATATTTCCACTTTTGTCTGTACACCATGTTTTAGTGTGAATTGTACACATGGTGTTATACATGAGGCCCTGGGTCTGCAGTAACAGATGTTTGAGCCAGCCAATTTAGGACATAACCAATTCAGTGACTAGCACCCACTTTTCATCATGCTGAATGAGTACACTTCAATGTGGTTTAGCACATTCTCCCAGAAAGGGGCTGAGGGTCTGGTTTGATTAGTTGTTTATGTTTTTAATAGAGATGAATAGCCAGTGTCTAGAAAAAAAGATAAAGGGCAGGGTAAGGAGAGCCAAGAAAGCAAGAGGTTCTAGAAATGGGGGTACCATCAGCAGGGCTGGATTAAGACGAAATTGGGCATGATGCTGCAGCCCCAAAAAAGGCCTATTTTTTCTCAGAATTGGTGCATGTGCATTCGACACTCACCATACATGCGCACTCAGACCGACCAAGGAGCCTTAATTGCTTGCAACGCAACCAGCCAGCCTTTATTGAACATGAATAATAATAACGACGTAGTATTGTAACAACTCGAGATTAACATCAAACTATGTAACATCAACATTCAATAGCAATTGTCTGAAAAGTGCACTTAATGCAGAAAAACTAACAATGAAATACACAAAATTTTGCAATTCTCTTACGAAAGAGAGTAAGAAAAAATGAATTTGCAGAGACATTGGGTCAAAGTGACTCAGTTCAGGCTCTTGAGGGTAAAAATTTGTCCATGATTTAAATTTCATAATAGACCAGAATCCTGTTGAGGATTTTAAAAATTCTAAACATCCATACCGGGCCCACGGGCCGGCTTTTAGTTTTACCTTTACAGATAACCATTTAAATAGCCATCGATTTTTACTGTACAACTAACTTTCAAGTTGAAAAATTTACTACGTGGCACTTACCGAACAATAATAAAGTGGCAAGAATCCCCACGATATTGCAAAAAACACAGCTAAATTACTAAGTAAACTGTTTAACGTAAAATTGATAGCATTAACTTGAAATCTTCGGTTAACAATAAACACAACAACGTTATAGCTACGTTACAGCACAAAGAACAACAGTAACTGTATAATAAGTAACGCTGTGTCTAGGCATCCGACAGTCGGACTCCAAATTTCAATCTAAGAATTATTTTGAGGTTAATATAGTAAAGGGAAAACTGTTCAGCCTCTGGAAAATTCTCGTCTGTTTTCATCTGGGCCTATTTCAGGAATCGGCCTAATGCTAGCCAGACGGCTGGGCTTCAAATGCTGTTTTGTTTCCATTTTGTTCATTTTTTATTCTTTTGTTTAGGTTAATTTTGGTGATTATTTAGTTTCTATGTATATATGTATTTACTGTTATGGTCCATGTGTCTTCTGGGTGGTCTCACAAGAGTGTGGGCCATCTTCCCATCACCACAAGGGACTGCCTTCAACCCTATAAAGGCTGCGGAAAACCCACATATCCTCGCAGCCTAATGAATACACTTTGTGTGTTAGTGGAGATTTATTATACTTTTGTGTATATTCTAGATTTTTGTGACCTTTTTCTCTGTTTTTTGACTTTGCCTCTTGGATTTTGTATTGGAATGGTGATTGCTTTTGAATTACCTGTTTTGAAGACATTATGTTCAGTGCTTTTGGGCTTCTCTGAGCATCTTATTTCAGAGTTTTTGTACAGTATTAATTTTTTTATTTATAAAGATTTCACGTTTTCTCTTTTTCCTGAATAGCTGAGGTTTGGTGGTCCCAAAGTGGGCATTTTTTGCGGTTGTTTCGAACTCTTTTTTTTTTTTTTTTTTTTTTTTTACGGAGCAAGCCCTTATTTCATCTCCCTGTTCCAAAAATCAATTTAATATATGGTCCCCAGATAAGGGACGTATCAGATATTAAACTGGTAAGAACAGATACTACACTTGATCTTAGCCAAAAGGCCAAGAAGGTTGTTTGGAACTCTGTTGCTAGGCTCTTTCCAAGTTCATGACAGCTACAGGATAGGCAACCCATAGTTGGTAGTAGTATTTAATGAAAGAGTGAGGAAAGAGAAGAAATAGTATGTAATGTGGTAACACCTCCTGTCTACCAGAGGTCTACAGCTTACAACCCCTGGTAAAATTATGGAATCACTGCTCTTACATCCATAGCCGTCTGCTACACAATATCAAAGACCACATCAGTTTCTGAAAAGATTTGTTCATGTGAGTTCAACATGAAAACAAACATATAATCCTCCAGGGTCCTTAAGAAGCCTTTGGCAGCATCGAGTCTGTTATCATCTACTGTGGTCTCGTTCTTGGTAATCTTTTTTTCTACAGGAGCCCATCATAGTTGTTCACCACAGTACTCACTATTCATGATGTAAAGTTTCACCAAACAGGAGCATTTCTGGGCAACGTTGAACACCCAAGAAAAGACACCCTCTTGATAGATTTAGAAAAAAATGTGACAAACCCAGACAGATATGCAAAAAACGTCCTAGATGCACTCAAACATTTTGCACTCATAGACAACGCCATGTTCAGTGTGTGTGCATAGCAGTGTACAAACATGGCATTGGGTGCTGTTGCTTTAACTTCAGCCTGAAGTCCATTCAGAGAGGAAGCCATAACAGCAAGCCCCATCACAGATTTGTGACACAAGACTTTCTTTGTAATTGTAGCCCTGCATTTTTTCATTTAAACATCAAAGACAGATTGGGCATCTCACCCCAGAGAAACATAAAAAAATCCAGCAAATTACTCATGAATTTGACCTGCATTATCAACACATCGAACTATAACACAGTGCCTGACATGAAATGCCACTTGTCTCATTTAGTTACCATGTGAAAAAGGGAACAGTTTGAACTTGACCTTTGATTTCATCAACAACAGTGGCTGCAATAGTAGAAATCAAATCATTTTAAATGGAATGGGACATGCCAGAAAACACAGAAGAGGACTGGAAGTGTGTGGCCAAGACAGAATCATATTTGGATAATGTTTCAGTGAATTCTCTATAATTCCCCTTGTTAGCTAATTCACTACCCTTATCATGCCAGATCTTGTGAATGTACATCAGTTAGGCAGTTAAGAAAGGCCCGTTTTTTTTCACCGTTTCATTGTGTTTTGCCACCTGAATGAGAACACCATCATGAATTGCATGTTCTACTTTGACCACCTAACTCACATGTTCATTGTGTTTCTCATGTCTTTTGTATGCCCTGTCAAAGTTAGCCAGATCCCCAAAACCCAGTTTTGACCAAACAACCTGAGATGGTTTCAGTAAGAGGCATGGCCAACAATACATTCTCTTTGTCACGGCACTTCCAGTCAACCAGCTTACCTTGTCATATCAGGAGAATTGAAAAGACTTTGTTTCCCTTACTTTTGAACCAAATCAATCTTGAGCGTTGATCTGCCCTGCTGTTTAATTCTTAGTCTTTCCTCATAAGGAAGGCAATCAAATGGCTTCACCAAAATCAGGTCAACAATATTAACACTGCCATTGTGTACAGCTAGCTAGCTGGCTGGCTGGCTAATCCATCCCCCAACCCTAGAACTATATAAATGCACTTTACTAAACTGAAACACGGAGCTAACTCAAGAACACTATATACAGTATATGTTTTTATTAGCAGTAGAATAGGTACAAATGGAAATAGTGCACTATTTTGTCAGGAAATAACAGACTATGAGCAGCAGCTTGTTTCACGACTTCACTTACCAAAAAATTGCATGGGACTGAACTTGAAATGTTCCAATGCCAAAACGCTGTTAATCTAAAAGAAGCCTAGCCACTTTGACTGTTCCTCCAATCATCATGCTGAAATATATACTGAACATATAATGTAAAAATGACAAAACTTCAAATTTAAAATGCCCCAAAAAGTCTAATATAAAGTTTAGGCTTTTAGGCAACCAAAGAGTTGAGTTTAGGAGAATCACACCACTAAACAATTACACAGCAGATTTGATATGACCAAATTGTCCACAATCAAGCTGACTGAAGAGGTTGGCTGGCTTTCTTTTAATTGTACTTGTCTTACCCAACAGCTGTTTATAGTATTTCTCACACCATATTTAATTTGTGAAGTGCATTTCCTACTGCTGTGTTATACTGTCTTCTGTGCCCATAAGTGAAACTCGCATTTTCCTTTGGCTACTTTTTGGTTTCAACCCACTTCTTATATTTGTCTAAACTCAGTCCTCATGTAACAATTGAACTTGTTTTAACCATAAACATAGAATTACTAAGTGCCGCATGACCAGCAGCATCGTACATCAACGTCGCCACCATATTGCGAGTGGCACTGCTGTGGAGTGAAGTAATGGATAAAGATGCCTCACGCATGTGCTGTTTGGGATTGTACAAACCGCTGTACGCTCCAAACCAGATCCTGGGGGATTACATTTCATAGGTAAGGCTGAACAATTGTTTTCGTTATATTTGGATATTTTATACTCTTAGCACACTTAGGTCACTTTACAATAAAACTAAACAACATTAGTAAAATTAAAACAAGAGAATGATAAATCAAAAAGCAATAATTAGCAAACAAACAAAGATAACTGGCAGTAACAGTGCAAAATTTACAATTGGTAAGCCAGTTTGAAAAGATAAGTTTTGAGGGCAGTTTATAAATGTGTTATTGAATCGAGCTGACGTATATGTGAAGGAAGAGAATTCCCGAGTTGAGGAGCCCTATGAGAGACGCTCGAGCTCCCATGGAACAGAGTCTGATGTGTGGTACAGAAAGTCGAGCTGCAGATGAGGATCTGAGTGAGTGAGAGGAGTGTAAGTCTGTAGGAGATCAGTGAGGTTGTGGAGAGCTTTAAATGTTAATAGCAGTATTTTGTATTGTATTCTGTAATTAACAGGGAGCCAGTGAAGTTGAGAGAGAATAGGTGTAATATGTTCTGTGGATTTAGAACAGCAGGTTATTATCCTGGCAGCAGAATTTTGAACAAGTTGTAAAAGATGGATCCGTTTTTGTGGGATGCCAGATAGAATAGCATTACAGTAATCTATATGTGAGGTGACTCGGGCATTAACCAATACTTCAGTACTGTGTTGCGTAAGAACAGGACGAAGTCTAGAAATGCTTCGGAGATGGAAGAAGGCAGTCCAAGAAATGTTACTTATATGGGAGGAATTATTTAATAATAATTATTATTATTATTTAATAATTGCCATTATTAGTGTATAAATGGATATAAATAATTGCATATAAACGATTCGCCAAAATCCGTTGTATGCAAACGATACAGTTTAAAACGTTATTGTTTTTTCATCAGAAAACCCGGTTTCCACGTCTACCTGTATTAGTTTAAATGGCACTGTTAACCACTCGCAATAGGGCGGACGCGCTGACGTATCGCGTCGACTGGCAACACAGTGAATGCGCCGTCTATCTATATATGTCTATGGTTTTAACAGCTACACTTCCAACATCTTCCCTCATCATAGGAATACCACTGACTGTAGTTTTTATTTTCCTCTCCTCCTTTGCTAATTGGCCGTCATTCAACAATTAATTAATTAATTAATGGAAATACATTGTTGGCTTCCATTTATTATAATGAGGTTCAGATTACTTAATTTTTCTGTCTCTTTAAACAAGCCTGTGTCCTTATATGTACTCATTATGTAATTAATAATAGTGTAGTTTGTATTTGCATCTACCGGAGAACTTTTCATGTTACTCTGGGCCTGCATTCTGTGGAGATAAGCTTAAACTGAAGCCTTTATTTAACTTTAAATTCTACTTCACTGCGGTGGGCTGGCGCCCTGCTCAGGGTTTGTTTCCTGCCTTGTGCCCTGTGTTGGCTGGGATTGGCTCCAGCAGACCCCCGTGACCCTGTAGTTAGGATGTAGCGGGTTGGATAATGGATGGGTGGATGTTTCTGTTTTATTTTATCTTCATTATAGTGACACTGTGTGTATCCTGGACTTGAACACCACGTTATCCCCAGTTTGAGTGGCTGCTCTGTTTTGACTCCCACATCCCAATGACAGTTATTAGCTTGTTGAGTTTAAATCAGCCTCAGTGTGGGTGTTGTGGTGTTTGTGAGAGTGTCCTGCAATGGCATGGCACTCTGTGCAGAGCAGTTTATATTGCTTTGATGCACTGTGACCTTGAATTGGTTTGAACAAGTGATTATCTACATATACATTTATACCTTTGAGCAGTGATCTGACCCTGACTAATGTGAAGGGCACGTTATATGAGTAACTTGCTTGCCCAGTCTTAATCTACTTGTGCTAGTGAGGGCAGAGTTGGACAGACAAGACCACCATAGCTCTGGCCACAGTCTCAAACAAAGCTGAATTCTCAGAAACAGGAAATAAGGAAAGGAGCCATGGGCCACAAACCTCTTAACACCCTGTTTATTCCTTTTTTTGGCAGTTAGATTTAGGTTGAGCATACAAATTATTATTCATCTAGAGGCTATCTAATAAAAATGCTTCAGATGGAATTAACTCTGTGTTGTAAGGTAGCATTTTGTTTTTGCAAAGCTTCCTTTAAAACTCTCCCTGAGCAAAACACTTTTGTTACTTTTCATATCTTACTTTCTTGCCATTACGTGGCCTGCTGATAAGTGTTTTTTTTTTTTTTTTTGGGAAATCTCTTGTATCATTGTTTGCTGAAAGGAAACTTTGATTTGGTGACATAATGCTGTGTGGCACCTACTCTCTGACTTTCTCTCTCATGAGCCTACTTTGGTCACAACATTCAAATCCAGAATGCTGCATTTCACAACAGGTTGAGCATTGTAAGCCTTCATTTTTGTACATATGAATGCAACGTAATTAGTGAGAAGGAGGTCGCCGGGTCTGTGGCCACCCCTGTGTGATCTTTCTTAACTCACATTAAGGATATCAGTTACCTTGTACTATACAGTGGGGCAGAGTTGAATTAAGGAGATAAAATTGTTTAGTCAGATTTAGTGTACTGCCTAAGAAGTATTAAATTTCAGTTGGCCAATCATTCAATCTTTATTTTATATGGCCTACTCTAATGCTTTTTAAAAGCATCTTCCATTATAAAATGGTTTAATGATATTAAAATGCAATTTCTAAACTATAAACTGGATAGCACAGTGAAAACAACTCAATAATGGGAACATAGCAGGAGGAGGTGACATTTTTAAATTTTACATTTACATTTATTTGCTTGGCAGATGCTTTTATTCAAAACAACTTACAAAAGAGGAAAACACAATTGAGTAACATTAGGCTAGGGTCTGTTTGTTCAGCAAGTGTAGTAGGACAGTTAACAAAAGTGAAAAGATGTAGTAACTAATGAATTTACAATCATAGATACATAGATAGATACTTTATTAATCCCAAGGGGAAATTCAGATACTCCAGCAGCAGCACACTGATAAAAAACAATCATAAATTAAAGAGTGATAAAAATGCAGGTATAACAGACAATAACTTTGTATAATGTTAACATTTACCCCCCGAGTGGAATTAAAGAGTCGCATAGTGTGTGGGAGTCTCCTCAGTCTGTCGCTGAAGCTGCTCCTCTGTCTGGAGATGACACTGTTCAGTGGATGCAGTGGATTCGCCATGACTGACAGGAGGCTGCTCAGCGCCCGTCGCTCTGCCACGGATGTCAAACTGTCCAGCTCCGTGCCTACAATAGAGCCTGCCTTCCTCACCAGTTTGCCCAGGCGTGAGGCGTCCCTCTTCTTTATGCTGCCTCCCCAACACACCACCGCGTAGAAGAGGGCAATCGCCACAACCGTCTGGTAGAACATCTGCAGCATTGCAGATGTTGAAGGACGCCAGCCTTCTAAGGAAGTATAGTCGGTTCTGTCCTTTCTTACACAGAGCATCAGTGTTGGCAGTCCAGTCCAATTTATCATCCAGCTGCACTTCCAGATATTTATAGGTCTGTACCCTCTGCACACAGTCACCTCTGATGATTACGTGGTCCATGAGGGGCCTGGTCCTCCTAAAATCCACCACCAGCTCCTTGGTCTTGCTGGTCTTCAGTTGTAGGTGGTTTGAGTCACACCATTTAACTAAGTCTTTGATTAGCTTCCTATACTCCTCCTCCTGCCCACTCCTGATGCAACCCACGATAGCAGCGTTGTCAGCGAACTTTTGCATGTGGCAGGACTCCAAGTTGTATTGGAAGTCCGATGTATATAGGCTGAACAGGACCGGAGAAAGTACAGTCCCCTGCGGCACTCCTGTGTCGCTGACCACAATGTCAGACCTGCAGTTCCCGAAATACACATACTGAGGTCTTATCTGTAAGATAGTCCATGATCCATGCCACCAGGTGTGAATCTACTCCATCTCTGTCAGCTTGTCCCAAAGGAGCAGAGCTTGGATGGTGTTGATAACAATTGTTGTTAACAATCAATAAAGCAATTAAACTTATTGCAACAACAAATCAACCAACAATATGAATGATCACAGAGCAAAGTTTGTTTTTTTCAAATCAATTAGACAGATATTCACAGAACAGATGGGTATTCAATTGTTTCTTGAATACATTGAGGGAGTCAGCAGTTCAGATAGAGGTGTCCAGCTCTCTCCACCAACTAGGAACTACACAGGAAAAGAGTCTGGATTGACACTTGATACCACGCAGAGGCAGCATCACCAGACGCTACTCACTGGTAGACCTGAGTTGGCAAATCATCAGGGTCTCCATATACACAGGGGCTGACCCACTGACTACTCTGTAGGCAAGCATCATGGGCTGGAACTTAATATGTGCTGAAGCCAATGTAGTGACCTGAAGAGAGGGGTGATATGAGCCCATCTTGGCTGGTTAAATAGCAAGCATCAAGCAGAGTTAAAGATATAAAGGGTATTAAACAAAATAAACGTAGAGGAAACATCGATAACTCTCACACCACTCCGTCTCAGATAGGGATTGGCAGGTCAGCCGACTGTGTGCCTGATTGTGCTTTGAGATGGACTGGAAGCCCTGCCAGTGTTGTATCCTACTGGTGCAGTTGAGACAGGTGCTGACCCCAGTGACCCTGACAGGATGTATGGATGGCCTTCAAAGCTTGAAGTCTTAGTTAATATACAGTGTGGTAGTGACAGCAGAGATGTCTCATCAATTTGTCAGAGTTAAATGCAGGTAGAATTGCAAACTGTGATAAACTGGGATTTTGTGTAATATGCGCACAAAATGTACAAGCACAGAATTAATAAACAGGAAGACTCCAACCATCAGGACTTGGGTCTAGTACTCCTGTTTACACAAATAGAAATGTATTTTAATTTTGTTCATAAATACAAATTCTTTTTCAGAGAAGTTATGTATGGTATGAAGACATATCAGTACAAATTATTGTGAAATGTGTTCTTTGATTTGTGAAATGCGTTCCTTGATTTTTAAGAAAGGAAGTAAGACGTTTTGAGAAAATGTAGTTAGAAGAAGGTAAGAAGAAGGAAGTTTCGAGGTAAGATGGTTTTACTTACTAATCAAGGCGCAAGAGAGCGATGATGTGTTACATGTTGATTAGCACATGTGAGTAAGAATTTCATTGTACACTGCACACATGACAGTAACGACGCTCTAAAAACGATAAACAGAGATCATTCAATTTGATCAGAGATAACAGGTGGCTCACTGCTGACCTCTAGGCGAAGTCAATGAAGAGGCTCGAATTGTTATGATTCATGACAATTTAAACAGTGTGTTCTCCATAGCTACATTTTTTGATTTGAAGCTTTTGACTGTGAAGATTTAAGTTTTTCTTAGCTGTGCATTTATTTTATGTTTTGTTGAATATTTAAAACATCACCATTTTGTTTTTTGTGTGGCCCCACCATTTTGTGGTGCTCTCATCTAGACATGATGGCCCCATAGGGGGATGACTCCAGAGGTTATACAATGTTATTTCACAAACATAATGGTATAAAAGCTGTCATCAAACAATATCTAAGATTGTGGATAAACTCTAAATAACATGCGATCAAAGTCTCAGTTACATTAGCATTCTGATCTTCTGCTATGGTTTTTGACTTTGATTCTTGCTTTGCGCTTTCGTTTAGTAACCAGTGCTCACTGATTTCCCAGTATTGATCTTTGCTAGCCCTTGTTGTGTATGCTATTTTCCAAATCCTTTTTAATACTGTTTTAGCCTGCAGTTTTGTGTATTCATTGCTGAAAAGTAATGACGGGTCTGGAGACTTAAAAAAGTCAAGCGTTCATTGCAGTTTCGAACTCGGCGTACTGAAGAATGTTCTACGTAAGTTAAAACGCCACCAAGAGAGAAAAGAAAACTGATCCTTGTTTACTCGAGAGACAGCACCATGTCTTGATCTTGAAAGTCAGCTCATCACACTCCAAACATTACATTTCCAAATGAGCAGACTGGAAGAGGTGTTATTTTAACAGCTCTAGATTTTTTCACACGGAGGTGTGTGCAAAATGTTAACAGGATAGCATCCTGTTTAGCACTGCTGCACCACAACCTAACAGATCCTGGTTCAAATCTTATCTCATTTGCTGAATTCCTTTGTGTAGACTCTGGCAACCCTCAACTCGACAGTGGGAAAAAATGGGTTCAGATGATTAATAATAATAATAATAATAATAATAATATATTTTATTTATATAGCGCCTTTCCCATGCTCAAGGCACTCCACAGAGTTTAAGAAAGATTGGCAGGGTATACAGCAGTGGTTCCCAAACTTTTGGACGTCAAGTACCACCTGAGGTTAAGTGAGTTGCGTTGCGTACCACCCAGAGAGCTGTAAGGGGGGGGAGTTCGGGTCTAACCCGCCCCGAAATCTGAATAAAAGTTAAAGAATTGGAAGAAATTATGCATAAAATTTATGAAAAAATTTGTGCATGTACATAAATTGATAAATTCCGCCCCGAAACTAAATCCTGCCTTCAGCCTGTATGTGACACAGTTACCGAAGACGAAATGGTATCGGCTTTGTGCTTAGATCTAGTGACTACGATGCGATACAGCGGCTGTGCACGTATAACAACAAACGCGAGCAGTTTCTAAATCTAAAGACTAAATAGTGTCGCCGTTGTGCTTTCATCTAGTGACCAAAAGCTCAAACAGTGAAGAAGTAGAAGTTGACTTCCGCGAAACGGAATTATGGTAGCGTTAAATGAACTAAATACTGATTCGAATAATAGGTTTTATTTATTCAGATGACGAAATTTCACACCACACTAAATTTGGAAATCCACGTATTATTGTATATAAACATTTTCATTGGTTTTTGCTCACAACAGGCTTATCATAAAGGGTTTTGCACAGATAAATTAAATTTCAGGGACCGCGATGCGTACCACCTGAAAAGGCTCCGCGTACCACCACAGTTTGGGAACCGCTGGTATACAGTATATAGCATTGTAGAAACCAAATAAATAAATAACGTTGATTAAGACAGTAAACTCAGAGAAAATCCTAACAGACAACATAATTGATGGACTAGCACACACACACATAGGTTACATGAGCATCTTGACAGAGAGGTAAACTGAGAGAAGGGTAATAAAGTCAAGTAGAGCTAAAAGCCTTCCTGAACAGATGAGTTTTAAGTTGTTTTTTAGAATGGCTGGAATATAAAAAGCATAGATACTGAAATAATATGATGAATCGGACTATGTGTTTTACTGCCACAAGGTGACCAAGCAATGTGAAGGACATATAAATTGTAGAGCTTATTCGAAGTGTGTTAGCAATGAGACTTTGGTAAAAACCTGAAAGGCTGACATTTTAAGATGTGCAATTCACATTTCTTCTTCTGGCCTCTAAACAAATACGGTGAATTAAAAAGTATTCAGTCCCCGACCATTTTTTCACATAAGTAATTGTCACCACTTGGACTTTGATCAATTTCACTCTAAATTTTTATTTTATTATTAAACACTCTTTCATAGTACTGCTCGTCTTGCAGCTCTTACAACAAGGAGTCTTTTTTGGACAAGTCTCCATTAATTTTCCACAGAGCCGGATTTTTTCAGTCTTTCTTAGTTGTACGGTGTTAGATGTTATGGAGGCAATGAGAAGTGAAGCAAAAAGACACCTTTTATTTGAGAGTTAGCCGATAAAAGGTGTCATCTTGCTTCACTTCACATTTCATTCCTTCTTGCAAAATTGTTCAAGCCCTGCCAGGTTAGTTGGAGAATGGCAGCAATTTTTTTTGTCTCGTCAGAGATGTTCAATGAGGTGAAAGTCAGGACTGTGATTAGGTCACTCAACGACATTTTTATTATTTTAAGCCACTTAACTGTTGTTCTGCCAGTGTCTTTTGTCCTGTTGAAAGACAAACTTCCACCCCAGTTTAAGGCTTAGATGTAGATGTATGCAGGCTTTCCTGCAGGATCTCTCTGTGTTGTGCAGCATTAATCTTCAATCCTGACCAGATGGCCAGTCCCTTTTGCTGAAAAACATCATCACAACTGGACCCTGCCACCCCCATTTTACAGTAGGGTTGGAGTTATTTGGCTGATGTGCTCTGTTAGATTTATGCCACACACAATACTTAGTGTTGAAGCTAAAAAGTTCTACTTTAGTCTCACCAGAACACAAAACCTTCTGCACACATCTTTACAGTACCTTTCATCTGACATTTTGTACATTCTTTTTGGACAAGGACCTCTCTTCCATAAAGACCCTTTTTGTGCAATGCCTTGATAACATCCTGTCTAATCGCAGTCAATCAGAGTGACACTTGCATGACAGTCAAGTGCCATTCCTGTTTGGTGATTAGGTCCTGAGGTGTGACCTGACCTAGGCAGTGTATCTGGAGTGTCAGATTTTTTCCACTTCTGTATAATTGACTGCACTGAGCACCAAGGTTTGGTCTGTCCATTTGAGATGATCTCCTACTCTTCCAGACGTCTGTGCTTCTCTATTAATATATTCAGTTTGATTTGGTTTGTTCCATATTGTTTGACCTCAGAGTTTTGGGGTATTTATCTTCATAAAGTAATTGAAAACAGGCTAGTGGCACCAAGTTTTTCTGAACCCCCTGAAGAATACTATGTTTTCAGGGCAGCTCTCTTGCTGCCTCACCCTTTAAAAGGAAGACTTTGTTCCTGTGGACATGCAATGGTCTCTTGATCTTCTCCAAGCTCTCCACGGCCTTGCTCTCTTTTGATCAGGGGCACTCAACAATCTTGGTCAGTGCTGTGTCATCTGGCTTCTAGTATTACATGTTTCCATGAGGCCACACCTGCCTCTTTCTGGGGCATTTGATTCACATCCAGTCCTGGCAGTCCCCATTGTCCTGAACTGATATGATGCTATACACAAGGGGTGTTGAACTCCAGTCCTGGAGGGCCACAGTGGCTGCAGGTTTTCATTCTAACCATCTTCTTAAATAGTGACCAGTTTTTGATGCTAATTAACTTCTTTAGCCTTAGCTTTAATTAGTTTGACTCAGGCCCCTTAGTTGTTTTTACCTTAATTAGCAGCCGGACAGTAATGAGACATAAAACAAGCAGGACATGACCAGCTCACCTGTACCCATCAAACAAAATCTGAAAATAAAGATGAAGGTCTCAGTAAGGTTGATCCCTCAGGTTACCAAAACATTTTAGGAGTTCTTAGAATAAAACAGTTTTGGAAATGTCTGCTGTGGCAAAAAGAGAGCAGCAACAAGCCATGGAATTGAATAACGGGTTTAATTAACAGCAAGAATCAGCTTCTCATTAAGGAACTGGTTGGAGTTTGAAATCCCAGTTTAGCTGGTCATCTGTTGGCTCGTTTCATGTCTCATTTCTGTTTGGCTGTCATTTAATGAAGTAAAGAATCAATTCAGAAGACGTAATCCTTAAAAACAAGGCTCTAAAGCACGGGGGTCAAACTCCAGGCCTGGAGGGCCGCAACAGCCACAGGTTTTCATTCTAACCCTTTTCCTAATCAGTGTCCAGTTTTCACTGCTAATTAACTTTTTTTCCCTTCATTTTAATAGCCCTGTTAGAAGGATTCAGTCTTCTAAATTGATTCGTTTCCTCATTAAATGGCAGACAAACAGAAATAACACATGAAACGAGCCAACAGATGACCATCTAAACTGGGGCTTCAGACTACAACCAGTTTCTTAATGAGAAGCCGATGCTTGCTGTTAATTAAACTCGTTATTTAATTCCATGGCTTGTTGCTGCTCTCGTTCTGCCACAGCAGACATTTCCAAAACTGTTGATTTTCTGTTTTTCATAAAAAACATTGTCAAAGTGTTTTGGTGACCTGAGAGATCAGCCTTACTAAGACCTTCACTTTTCTTTATTTTCAGATATTGTGTGATGGGCACAGGTGAGCTGGTCATGTAGCGGCTTGTTTTGTGTCTCATTATTGTTTGGCTGCTAATTAAGGGAAAAGAAATAACTAAGGGGCCTCCAGGACTGGAGTTCGACACCCCTGCTATACACGATCCCTGCCAATAAGTGCTTCCCTGTCTTTTCATAGAACCTTGCTGTTCTCACTCATTCCTGTCTGCAACCCCCCTTTTACTTGGCCATCCATCACAACTAGTAATGGAGACAATATACATATAAACATTTACACTGCAGCTATGTATCTTGGGTGGTGGGCACCACAGAAGGGTGTCATATCAAATTAAATCTGCATGCTAAGAGAAACAAATATGAGCTACAGGTTGAAAACAGGAAATCAATCCTTATACATCATTCACAAGAGAAGATTTACAAAGCCGCGAGAGCATTTGAAAGCTTTTGGATGTTCCAACAGCTTTCACAGAAAGTGCAAATAGACTGCCAGAAATTAGGTGCCTGTGTTGCCCAGTGAATGTTGTTCATGTCACCAGTTAGTGCTGAGGAAACACTAGTATTATTTAAGTTAGCCTCCATTGACACCAACCTGGCAAATGGATAAGGTGTCGCTGAAAGGAAAGCCAAATAAACATTCACAGGCTGCAAGTCCCCTGAAAATGGATTATCATTTGAATGGGGCTTCCTGCCTATTTGAAGCCATGTTGAAATGGCTGGGGGTTACAGTGAAATATCTTCAAATGTATTTATAATACTTCAAAATGTACTTTCATCCATTCTTTTTTATTATGCTAAATATGATTGGATGGTCATTGGGGGCCAAGATTCTTTCTCAAAATACAGAGATATATCACCATTGTTATTCAAGGCTGGAAGCAAAATGTTAGAAGGAGACCTGATGGTCATACAAAAAATAACTGGTGTAAAACAACTATCACTAGTCTTTACATCTTTTGTACAACCATTTTATATAAAACATTAACATATCTTATATCTATTATGAGCATCTTGATATCTGCCTTTCTGTTAATAACCAATGTCACGTCCACTGTATACTGTTTTGTCATTGCATGTTGATGTGTGTGTTCTAAGAGGCCATCACCAAATACAGTACATCATACTGTACCATGTAAAGGGTGGCAAGGTAGAGCAGTGTTAATCACACTGATTCACAGATCCACAGTCTTGGGTTTGGATCTCTTACCTGGTCATTCTGCATGTTCCTCCTGTGTCCATGTCAGTTTTTGTTATGTCTGCAGGGCAGACAAGACTTGGAGTAATCAGGAAAACAATGTGGAATCACAAACAGGTCAAAACTGTGAGATCAAAGAAAAATGTGTGCCACAGCCAAAACTAAGAGCAAGAAACAAAGTCAAGGATGTAAGCACAAGAGTGATACACAAAAAAAAGTGCTACAATTGTTTTTTTTTATCTGCAGCTCAGATAGGAAAAGATTTCCTCAGAGGACCTTTTATATCTGTTGAGTCACTGTATCCAGGTCACAACCTCCATGGACATGCTACTCACAACCATTGCGCTGCCAACATCCATCCATCCTCTTCCGCTTATACGAGGTCGGTTAGCGGGGCAGCAGCTTGAGCAGAGATGCCCAGACTTCCTTCTCCCCGGCCACTTCTTCTAGCTCTTCCGGGGAAATCCTGGGGGAATTCCAAGGCCAGCCGGGAGACATAGTCCCTCCAGTGCGTCCTGGGTCTTCCCCGGGGCCTCCTCCCAGTTGCTCATGCCCGGAACACCTCGCCAGGGATGCATCCGGGAGGCATCCTGATCAGATGCCCGAGCCATCTCATCTGACTCCTCTCGATGCGGAGGAGCAGCGGCTCTACTCTGCGTCCCTCCCGGATGACTGAGCTTCTCACCCTCTCTTTAAGGGAGAGCCCAGACACCCTGCGGAGGAAACTCATTTCAGCCGCTTGTATTCGCGATCTCGTTCTTTCGGTCACTACCCATAGCTCATGACCATAGGTGAGGGTAGGAACATAGATCGACTGGTAAATTGAGAGCTTTGCCTTACGGCTCAGCTCTTTTTTCACCACGACAGACCGATGCAGAGCCCGCATCACTGTGGATGCCACACCAATCCGCCTGTCGATCTCACGCTTCATTCTTCCCTCACTCATGAACAAGACCCAGAGATACTTGAACTCCTCCACTTGGGGCAGGATCTCGCTCCCAACCCTGAGAGGGCACTCCACCCTTTTCCTCAGGACCATAGTCTCGGATTTGGAGGTGTTGATTCCCATCCCAGCCGCTTCACACTCGGCTGCGAACCGATTCAGAGAGAGCTGAAGATCACGGCCTGATGAAGCAAACAGGATAACATCATCTGCAAAAAGCAGTGACCCAATCCTGAGTCCACCAAACCGGACTCCCTCAACGCCCTGGCTGCGCCTAGAAATTCTGTCCATAAAAGTTATGAACAGAATCGGTGACAAAGGGTAGCCCTGGTGGAGTCCAAGTCTCACTGGAAATGGGTTCGACTTACTGCCGACAATGTGGATCAAGCTCTGACACCAGTTGTACAGGAACCGAACAGCCCTTATCGGGGGTCCGGTACCCCATACTCTTGGAGCACCCCCCACAGGATTCGGTTGAACGCCTTTTCCAAGTCCACAAAACACATGTAGACTGGTTGGACAAACTCCCATGCACCCTCCATGACTCTGCTAAGGGTGTAGAGCTGGTTCACTGTTCCGCAACCAGGACGATTGTTCCTCCTGAATCCGAGGTTCGACTATCCGATGGACCCTCCCCTCCAGAACCCCTGAATAGACTTTTCCAGGGAGGCTGAGGAGTATGATCCCTCTGTAGTTGGAACACACCCTCTGGTCCCCCTTTTTAAAGAGGGGGACCACCACCCCGGTCTGCCAATCCAGAGGCACTGTCCCCAATGTCCATGCGATGTTGCAGAGACGCGTCAACCAAGACAGTCCTACAACATCCAGAGCCTTGAGGCTCTGCGTATCTCATCCACAGGAGTTTTTTGACCAGCTCAGAGTCCCCAGGCTCTGCTTCCTCATTGGAAGGCATGTTAGTGGGATTGAGGAGGTCTTCGAAGTACTTCCCCCACCGACCCACAATGTCCCAAGTTGAGGTCAGCAGCGCACCATCCCTACCATATACAGTGTTGACACTGCACTGCTTCCCCCTCCTGAGACGTCGGACCAGAATCTCCTCGAAGCCATCCGAAAGTCGTTCTCCATGGCCTCCCCAAACTCCTCCCATGCCCGAGTTTTTGCCTCGGCAACCACCGAAGCCGCATCCCCCTTCCAGCACCTATTAGCTGCCTCCAGAGTCCCACAGGACAAAAGGGTCCAGTAGGACTCCTTCTTCAGCTTGACGGCATCCCTCACCGCTGGTGTCCACCAACGGGTTCGGGGATTGCCATCATGCCAGGCACCGATCACCTTACGGCCACAACTCTGGTCAGCCGCCTCAACAATAGAGGCACGGAACATGGCCAATTCGGACTCAATGTCCTCCACCTCCTTCGGGACGAGGTCGAAGTTCTGCCGGAGGTGGAAGTTGAAGCTACTTCTGACAGGGGACCCTGCCAGACGTTCCCAGCAGACCCTCACAACACGTTTGGGCCTACCAGGGCTGACCGGCATCCTCCACCACCATTGAAACCTACTCACCATCAGGTGGTGATCAGTTGACAGCTCCGCCCCTCTCTTCACCCGAGTGTCCAAGACATGTGGCCGCAACTCCGACGATACGACCACAAAGTCGATCATCGAACTGAGGCCTAGGGTGTCCTGGTGCCAAATGCTTGAACATGGTGTTCGTTATGGACAATCTGTAACAAGCACAGAAGTCCAATAACAAAAAACATCGCTCGGGTTCAGATCGAGGGGGCCATTCCTCTCAATCACGCCCTTCCAGGTCTCACTGTCATTGCCCACGTGAGCATTGAAGTCTCCTAGCAGTACGAGGGATTCCCCAGAAGGTATGCCCTCTAGCACCCCCTCCAGGGACTCCAAAAAGCATGGGTACTCCAAACTGCTATTCGGCGCATATGCACAAACAACAGTTAGGAACCGTCCCCCCCACCTGAAGGCAGAGGGAGGCCACCCTCTCGTCCACCTGGGTAAACCCCAATGTACAAGCTCCAAGTCGGGGGGCAATAAGTATGCCCACACCCGCTCGGCGCCTCTCACCGGGGGCAACTCCAGAGTGGTACAGAGTCCAGCCCCTCTCAAGGAGATTGGTTCCAGAGTCCAAGCTATGCGTCGAGGTGAGCCCGACTATATCTAGCCAGAACCTCTCGACCTCGCGCACTAGCTCAGGCTCCTTCCCCTTCAGAGAGGTGACATTCCACGTCCCAAGAGCCAGCTTCTGTAGCCGAGAATCGGACGGCCAAGGTCCCTGTAACTTGCACTGCATCCGACCTCTTTGGCCCCTCCCATAGGTGGTGAGCCCATGGGAAGGGGGACCTACGTTGCCTCTTCGGGTTGTTCCTGGTCGAGCCCCATGGGTGCAGGCCCGGCCACCAGGCGCTCGCCATCAAGCCCCAACTCCAGGCCTGGCTCCAGAGGGGGGCCCCGGTGACCCGCGTCCGGGCGAGGGAAAATGCCGTCCAAAGTTTTTGTTCTTCATAGGACATTGGATAGCGGATGCCAACAGTGCTGTGAATATGCACAATTGCCTCTAAAAGGATAATTCCTATCAGTTTTTCACCCACATCCTCCAAGATGAGCAGGTTAGGTTAACTGGTAACTCCTCGGTGTGACTGAGTGAGTCAGTGATAGATGGGCATTCTGCCTTATTTCCAGTGCTGCCAGGATGGGCTCAAGCCCCCCTGTAAAATGTAAGACTTCTGTGGAGAGGGGCACTAGGGCTGAATGACAGAGAGTCCTAGAAATTGCAATGTTGAAGTCAGAGGCTCACTTGCTCAGCTGGGCTTGGGGGTTTCCAGTTAGCTCAATTGAATAAGCTACTGCTTACTGATTCTGAGGCCTTAAGTTCATGGCCAACCTCTCCATGCTAGGATGTGCAATGGAGATGAGCAGGGGCCTGAGCAATGGCAGTTTGGTGACAATAAATGACTTTGGGTTGTTGAAGAAAGACAACGCAGACAAACAAGGATGTGCAAATTCCTCAAAGACATTGACTGGAACAGGACTCAAACCTATTCTCCTGAAGCTGTGAAGCTAACCCTTGTGCCAAAGTGCAGCTATGGATATTAGAGGCAATTTAGATGGTTTGCATTGAACTTAAGGTAACCTCTTGGTATCCTTCCGTGCATAGCTTTTCTCTCTTCATAAGCCTAAACTCTGAGTTTAAGCCAAGGGATACAGAATTTGTAATTTAACGGAAATTGAACTTGTTCAGTTAGTGGTTCAGTACACAATCTACTATAGAAAGAAAGACAATCCAAAATCAGGGTCAACAAACAATGAAAAGTTAGAAATCCTATTGAAATTAAATGAGAAAGAAACATGATAAAGTGAGTGCATTAAGCAGGCTCATGTCAAAGTGACATCCATGTGAAAAGCTGATGCCAAATCAGTTAGGGCATAAAATTTGAACCCAGTATACTAAATCTGTCAGGCAGCCGCACTGATCACTGTGCCTCCATTCCATCCTTTTCATGAATAATGTGAGCAAAACAGAAAGGGGAATGTAATCGAATCACATATAATCTTACAATATAACTTTGAGGAGTTTCACTTTGAATTTTGGATCTAAGCAACCATTATCTTTAGTTTTGTCTTCTGCATTCAGCATTAGATGATCATTAACCGTGGCCTGAATTTTAAATGACACACCTCATCTACTGTTGAGAATGCTTTGCATCATATCTTTCTGTTTATACTAAATATTACATTTCAGTAGGTTTTTTTATAGTCAGGACTGTTATATTTTTCTACTCTAATCCTGCATGTTTTTTGTTCCTTTTACCTTTTTATTAGGGTTTTGAAACATGCAGAACTCATTTCTGCTCTTTAAATCATTTTTGGATCCATTCTTTAAGATGTAATTAATTTTTTACATCCTTCCCAACTTTATTTGTTTTCCTAAGGGGATATACTGTCTTTTGGTTGCTGTGGAAACTAGCTTGGTAGCAGGATACAGTATTATATCATTGACGGGACTGAGGATTTCTGAGTTATCCATAATTAGGTGTGCTTCATAGTGAATTCTGATTAACAGAAACTTTGCAATAGTTTCAACAGAACAATTTTTGGTTTAACAAAAGATTTTTAGTTAATGAATTTGCTCGAGGGTGGCACGGTGGCGCAGTGGGTAGCGCTGCTGCCTCGCAGTTAGGAGACCTGGTTTTGCTTACCAGGTCCTCCCTATGTGGAGTTTGCATGTTCTCCCCGTGTCTGTGTGGGTTTCCTCCGGGTACTCCGGTTTCCTCCAACAGGCGATTCTAAATTGTCCCTAGTGTGTACTTGGTATGTGTGTGTGTGCCTTTTATCACCACCTTTCATTGTCTCAACTGTAACATCTACTTTGCATCAACTCCGAAAACCCTTTATTTCCCTGCAATGCTCTGAATCTGACCAGTCGTTTTTAATTACTTCATGTTGTCTAGACCTGTGCCGGCATCCTCTGATACATTCTGAACATTTACCATAATTCTCTCATGAGCTTGTTCGGCTCTCAGGCACCAGAGGTGGGACTCCATCTTTATTCTTGTATCAGACACAAAAATGCTTTTCACTAAACAGCAATATTGTCTTTTGTGTGGTTATTTAGGAGTTTAGTTTTTCATCTTAAATGTTTGCCTGTCGATACCTAATGGGCCCTTATGGACTAACCTGTCTGTGATGGATTGGCGCTCCAATAAGATTGGTTCATTACAGTATTTTTTTTAATATATCCTCTATTTAATCCTATTTGCTTGAACCCCTCAATTAAGAAAGTTTGAGAATAGAGTGATGGAATTCAAACATATTCCTTTGATTCAATCACCTTGAGACAAACTACAGTAAACTGAATATATAATTATTATAGATATTCAGAGTCTGGTAGAGCCAACTCATTCGTAAAGTAAGCTGTTCATCTAAACATAATAGCTTACTATGAAAGAGAATGCACAGCATTAACTGAACAGTAGTTTGTGTTCAGACTGAGTTTAAAGACTGCGTTACAATTGTTATGTTTTGTTTTTTTCTGAATTTTGTCACTTTCTCACACCTTCTTGTTTGTTCTATGGTTAGGTATTTTGTATGGTTGATCATTTTGCCCCAGTCTCTTTTCTTAGTCAGGTTTTCAGGTGTAAACTCTATATATGTCACCTGATTGCTGAGGCTCCTTGCTGAAGCATTAGTTTGCAACTCATTTCTCGTGCTTTTTGACTCTCTTTTACGTGTGTCCCTCCTTTTCCTGTTTGTTCCTTGAGTATTGTTAGTCTCCGAACATTTTTGTTTGGATTTCCTGCTTCATACAATTTGACTCTTGTTCATGGATGTTTTTCTTGATAAGCATTTTGGTAATCATTTACATTCCCTTTTGTTTTGCTTATTTAGTATTTTGGTATTCTTTGATTGTCATTTTTTTTTTGTTTTGAAGTGTTATTTGTACTTTATTTATTGAGTTTTACTTACTTTACTAGCCGAAGCATATGGTGGTGTAAGAATAGGAATGGAAAACGGTGAGAAAGGAATTCAGTATAACAAAGGCTTAGGAAACCACCGTCGCAGTATAACGAAAATAGCAAGGAGCGAAACCAATGCCAATGGTCGAGAGAGTACCTTCCTGTAGCAGGCTAAGGAAAACATAGACATATATACTGTAGATAGACACCGCATTCACTGTGTTGCCCAGTCGACACGATAAGTCAGCGCGTCCGCCCTATTGCGAGTGGTAAAAGTGCCATTTAAACTAATGCAGGTAGACGTGGAAACCGGGTTTTCTGATGAAAAAACAATAACGTTTTAAACAGTATCATTTACATACAACAGATTTTGGTGAATCGTTTACATGCAATTATTTATATCCTTTTATACACTAAATACGTGCGTATCCCATGGTCTTAGAGTTGGTGGGTGGGGCTCTCTGAGTTGGTGATCGTGGCTCTCTGTCTTGCGTGCGGTGTAAAGTCAATGTGGCTCAGAGGTGCATGTAGACTTTTGCACAGACGAAAGCGACTGAGGCTGTGTTTGGTGAGATGTTATGTGCCTCGAGAGCGACACTGGACTCGGGAGGACGTTTACAGTTGGCGTGCGTGGCTCTGTCGTGCGTATCCCATGATGCGGTAGGAGGGCTAGAGTTGGTGGGCGGGGCTCTGTCAAGCATATCCCATGGTCTTAGAGTTGGTGGACGGGGCTCTGTCTTGCTTGCGCTCACTGTCTTGCGTGCCCAGAGTGAATTATATATATAGATTTTATATGATAAATTAGGTATTCAGGTTTTGTTTATTTGGTCAAGGGCTTTGGTGGCTCCCCTCTTTTTGGGTGTTGCCTTTTTGGATTTTTTTTGTGATTTTTACACCTTAGGAGTGTGGAAGCATCAATCATTTTTGAATTATTCGGGCCTTGAAATTTAAAGGCCTATATTACAACAAAATCCATCATCCATCCATTGTCCAACCCGCTATATGCTAACTACAGGGTCACGGATGTCTGCTGGAGCCAATCCCAGCCAACACAGGTCGGAAGGCAGGAAACAAACCCTGGGCAGGGTGCCAGCCCACCGCAGTACAACAAACTAAAGGTAAATAATAATATGCTATATAATGTAAGACACAGATTAATACCAAAGCTCAATGACCTTCATAAGGACTTGGTGTAACACAGGAGTGTTTGTCAGAATGGCCATACAGGACACTTAAATGTTAAAGAAATCTGAATCAATTAACCTATATCTAACCTGAATATAACGAGAAACAAATCTTCAAACATGTTCACCCTTTTTAAGGGAATTAGCGCATAGCTTTAGATAAAAGATGTGTCTGTTAATTGCATATAAACAAAAATGACATTTTTTAAAGTCAGTGCCAGAAAGATGGTCCTCCTCATACCCTGGGAATAAAAAGCCATTTGTCATATACTTTAATAATAATAAAACTAAATACATTGTACATGAAAAGGATTGTTGCTATCCTAATAAAGGTTTCATCATCTGATTTTGAGGTAACGTGTTGCTTCATTTATTCTCAATCACAGCATTGAGTCTGCATAGATGTGTACGTAACAAAGTAAAGGCCAGTTTTTTCTTGCTGCATATTAATCTTCTTGTATTTCATCTGGTGGTTTCTATGTTGCAAGCATTGGTAATAAAGCCTGCTAAGAAGAATGCTTTGTGTTAATGTCTCAGGAAAAGCCAAAAGGAGAAAACAATTCCACGTCTAAAGGTGGGGCTGAACTTTCAAAATGTGCTGAAAAAACTGAAACAACAAGAGCATATCAATTTACAGGATCGAAATCTGCAAAGAAATCCCATTCAGCATGTGTTACTATAGGCCTTTGGGGCTGCAGACACTCAATCAGTGCTGTCAGCATTTGGATACAATTAAGGGAGCCAACTCCATAGAGAAGGGCAAAGGAAATGTATTTGAAATTAAAACAAAATATGCATACAGGGTCTTCAGAAAATATTCAGACTTTTTGCATATTTTGTTATGTTACAGCCTTGTGCTAAAATCATTTAAATGAATATTTTCCATTATTAGACAATACTCAAGAATCCAGACTGGCTTAGCAAAAACAGATTTTGGATTTTTTTGCAAATGCAATAAACATCAAAAACTGAATCATTACACAAGTATTCAGAGCCTTGAAATTTGGCCCAGGTGTATCCCATGCTATTGATTATTTTTTAGAGGATTCTACACCTTATTTGGAGTCCACCTGTGATCATTTCAACTGATTGGACATAATTAGGAAAGGCAAACACCTGTCTATAGAATGTGTCACAGCTGACATTGTTTAGTAGAACAAAAACCAAGCCATGAGGTCGAAGGAATTGCTTGCGGAGCATAGAGACAGGATTGTGTCGAAGGCACTAATATGGGAAAAAACAAATTTCCGCAGTGGCCTCCACAATTCTTGAATGAAATAAGTTTGGAACAACTACGACTCTTTCTAGAGCTGGCTGTCTGCCCAAACTAATCAACTTCCGGTGAAGGGCCATGGTAAGAAATATGACCAAGAACCCAACGGTTATTTTGCTAAGCTCCAGAGAACCTGTATGGAGATGGAGAAAACCTCCAGAAGGATAACCATCATCGCAGCACTTCACTAATGTGGGCTTTATGGCAGAGTTGCCAGATGATATATGAAAGTCCACATGGAGTTTGCAAAAAGGCACCTGAAGGACTCTTACACTATGAAAACCAAGATTCTGTGGTATGATCAAACCAAGATTTAACTTTTTGGTGGAAACCAGGCACCACTCATCTATACAATACCATTCCAATTGTGAAGTGTGCTGGTGGCAGCATCCTGCTGTGGAGCTGTTTTACAACAACATGGACTGGGAGACTCCTAGTCAAGACTGAGGGAAAGCTGAACAGAACAAAGTACAGAGATATTCTTAATGAAAACCCACTTCAGTGTTTTTGGAACCTCAGACTAAGCTGAAGGTTTACCTTCCAACAGGACAACACACGAGTTGTTTAGGCACAGCTCTGGCAATGTCTTTGAGTTGCCCAGCCAGAGCTCTGTCTTGAACCCAAATCAAACGTATCTGGAGTAAACTGAAAACAGCTGTCCACCAACAGTCTCCATCCCACCTGACAAAGCTTGAGCGGATCTGTAGAGAAGAATTGCAGAATATCCTCAAATCCAGGTGTGCTAAGCTTGTCATGTCAGACCGAAGAAGTCTTCTGGCTGTAATTGCTGCCAATGGGTAAAGGGTCTGAATACTTGTGTTATATTTATAGTGTTATAGTGTGATATTTCAGTTTTTAATTCTTAGTAATTTTTCAAAAATTCTTAAAATTCTGTTTTTGTGTTGTCGTTCTGGGGTATTGGTGCTTCTGGAAGAGGGAAACATGAATTTAAGTAATTTTAGCACAAGGCTGCAACATAGCAAAATGAGTAAACAGTGAAGGGGTTTGAATAGTTTCTGAAGGCATTCACTTAGAATGAGAGAAAAAAAGAGGGCAGGTCACTAAACATTGAGATCAGTTAAAAGTATTAATGATGCACTAATTGTGAAATTCATTGGAGTAAATATCTGCAGGAGTGAACGTGGGAACTACTAGCTCAACATAAAGGTTTGTCAATAAATACATTTTTAAAACATGTTATATGTGCAGTTCAACTATATCCCAAGTCAAAGTTGTTTTTTTCACTCACATCCTGCTTTAATACTGCAAATATAATATGCCATCAGAAGCAGAAATTTGAGAAGAAAGAGTAGCTCAAGGTAAAAACTTTCTGCATTAAATATTAAACGCACATCATCATTATTGTGCCAGACACAATGCTGTATGAACAGATCAACAAGTGCCTAATTGAAATTCAAAATTTAAATATTACTCCATTAAATTAAGTTATTTCCGATCACTACTTAATTACATTTGATTTAGTTCTGCCCTTGCCAACGCACTCACAGATTAAAACAAAGACAGTGAGACATCTAGATTGTAATTCTGGTTGAAAATGTATAGATACTTTGAGTAAGTCAAGTGTAATTGTGGAAAACCATTTAGATCCGTTAACATCAAATGTAAACATGGAAAACAATTTAGATCAGCTAACATCACATTATAATGTGACCTTGAGAGATGCTCTGGACGCAGTGGCTCCCCTTAAAACAAAAGTGATCAAAGCACATAGAAACTCTCCCTGGTTTAATGAAAATACTCGAGCTCTTAAATTAGAGTGTTGAAAACTGGAGCACAGATGGAGAACAACAAAGCTACATGTCTTTCAAATTGCATGGACAGAGAGTGTTAAAAAATATAAAAAAGCTCTCTTTAAAGCTCACTCAGAATACTATTCTACAATAATAGATAGCAATAATAAAAATCCTCGGGTACTGTTTAGAACAGTGGCTAAATTAACAAATGGAAATTCAGATCTACAGTGTTAAATACCAACAGATATTAGCAGTACAGACTTTATGAACTTCTTCAATGAGAAAATTAAAAATATAAGATCCCAGATCTCAGCATCACAGTACAAACCACATACTAGCTTAGCAGACCCTGCCTCACTTTGCATTCAGCACTTTAGTAATTTTAATCATGCAACTGAGCAGGAAGTCTTAACTTTAATTTCTAAAATGAAGCCCACTACTTGTTCCTTAGATCCAGTGCCAACAAAAGTAGTAAAAAGTTCAATGGATGTTCTTGCAGCGCCTATTTTTAACATTATCAATACTTCATTATTGCATAGCACAGTACCTGATGCACTAAAAGTGTCAGTCATTAAACCATTACTTAAAAAGTCAGACCTAGACCCACACATACTAAATAATATATAGGCCTATTTAAAATTTACCCTTTCTCTCTAAAATACTAGAAAAAGTAATTGCCAATCAGCTTCAGTCACACCTTACGCATTATAATTTAATTGAGAAATTCCAGTCTGGTTTCCGCACTGGTCATAGTACAGAAACGGCACTAACGCGGGTTGTAAACGACATTCTGATACCCTCTGATGAAGGAAACTCCACTGTAATTATGTTGTTAGACTTAAGTGCAGCATTTGACACCACTGACCATTCTATTTTACTGCACAGGCTAGAAAATAATGTTGGGCTTACAGGCACTGTGCTCGCTTGGTTTAGTTCTTATTTATCAAATTGATTCCAATATGTACAGAAATGTGCTGACAGTACTCTATCATTATACATAGAAGTGAGATATGGTGTCCTGCAGGGATCAGTACTGGGACCTTTACTGTTTTCACTTTACATGCTTCCACTGGGATCTCTCATTAGGAAACATAATGTTAATTTTTACTCTTATGCAGATGACACCCCGTTATACCTTTCATTTAGATCAAATGAAGTTTATCTGATGTTGTCTTTAATTAGTTGTGTTAGTGAATTAAAGGAATCGATGGATGAGAACTATTTGTCTTTAAACACAGATAAAACAGAGATGTTAATTGTTGGGGGGAATGACGCTGATCACAACAATATTCTGTCATCATTTAACTCAGTTAGAATCACCATTAATTTTACTGAATCAGCCCACAATCTTGGAGTTATCTTTGACACTAGCATGTCATTTAAAGCACATATTACAAAGTTGTCCAAATCATGTTTCTTCCATCTTAAAAATGTTGGGAAATTAAGGCGCTTTCTAAATAAACAGGATTCTGAGAAATTAATTCATGCACTTACTTCCAGTAGGATTGACTACTGCAATGTGGTGTTCACTGGATGTTAAAACTGTTCTTTATACAGCCTCCAGTTAATCCAAAATGCTGCTGCAAGAATTATTACAAGAACAAGAAAATATGAACACATAACTCCAGTCCTTAAATCCTTACACTGGCTCCCGGTTAAGTTTAGAGCAGATTTCAAAATCCTCCTTTTAACATATAAAGAATTAAATGGCCAAGGTCTGGCTTACTTGTTTGAACTTATCCTGACTTACAAATATAAGTAAAATGATTGTTATAATTTGTTACTAACCCTCACCTATTCTGTTTCTCGTCGCTGTACTCAAATGTGGCACTTGGTGCCACGGCCCACCTGCCAAGTTGTTTTACCTGCCTAAGGTAAAGTCATCCCTGATGGAAGATCGCAGGAATCGTAGGGTAAAGAGGCTAGAGATAATACACCCTGGCCAACGAAGCAACCAGGCCCCTTCTGCTTGTTAAAAATATGCAATATGTACAAATTTACATTTATTAATTTATTATTGTTTATAGTGTCACACATGTGCAAATGGAAGGGATCCATCCACGTTAACAATACCACTGCCGGGACGAGAATTTAGAGTGATGTCGATCAAATGCCAAGTGACCTCATTTCTATCTCTCCCATGAGTATGTCTCTGCCCCTTCTGGGTATCAGCAATGTAAAACCATCCAGCTCCAGAAGGAGTCAGGCATTCCTGGACTCGAACATGTCTGAATTGGAACACTCAGGAGGTCTTCGTTCTTTTTGCTTTATTAACATCCACGAATGCTTTTTAGTTTGAATTTTTGGCTGTTACCAACTTCTGGCATTAAATGGGGGCCTACTGGTTCTCCAAGGCTTATTTGGTGGCAATAGGCATTTTATTTCCTACTACTGTTATACATTTTGCTCTAAGCCCTTAAAGCATGCTTCGAGCCCAACAACACAGAGTCAATGGGCGGGTTGGATGGGGGGGGGCTTAGCAAGGGTTCATTACTCCTGTTCACAATATCATCCACAGATGTGGAAAAGTCTCTGAAGAGGATAAACCCCTGGAAGGCAGATGGCCCAGATAACATTGGTGGACGTGCACTGAAAGCTTGTGCTTCAACCCTTGCTGATGTTCTGGCTGACATATTTAACCTCTCCCTTACACAAGCCACAATCCCGACCTGCTACAAAACAACCACCATTATTCCAGTGTCAAAAAAGGGCAAAGCTAACTGTCTGAATGACTACCAGCCCATTGCATTGACTCCTGTGGAGATGAAATGCTTTGAGAGAATCATTATAAACCCTATTCAAACATTCATACCAGACACAATGGACCCCCTGATTTATATATACAGTTTACATATAGACCAAACAGGTTGACAGAGGATGCAGTTAGCACAACATTGCATACAGTTTTTATACACCTGGAGAATTAGGACTGCTACGCTCAATTGCTGTTAATTGGTTATACAGTAGCTTTGCTTTTAATACTGTGATACCAGCTAAGCTCACCAACAAGCTCTCCGCTCTACTCTAGGTGTACCACCTACTCGCTGCACCTGAGTTCAGGACTTTTTAACAGGCAGCCCGGGGAATAACATTTACAAAATAACCATAAATACAGGAACCCCACAAGGGTGGGTGTTGAGTCCCATGCTGTTCACATTCTTTACCCATGACTGTGTCACTTCCTAGCATAACACCAGCATTATTAAATCTGTGGACGATACCACCATCATTGAACTGATTTCTGAGGGTGACAAGTCAGCGTACAGGATGGAGGCAGCTGGCCTTGGGAAGTGGTGTCAGGACAGTAATTTATTTGTTAACACCAGCAAAATGAAGGAGATAATTATTGACAAATAGTCAGAAGACAGGACAGCACCCACCACTGTACACTGGAGAGATTGAGGTGGAAAGAGTGGCCACATTTAAATTTCTTGGCATTAACATCTCTGAAGATCTCACTTGGACCTACAACACCCCAGACCTGGTAGGGAAAGCCTGGCACCGTTTGTATTTTCTGAGAAGGGTGAGGATGTTTTGGCATGCCAAGCACTTTCCTCACTAACTTCTAAAGGTGCACAATTGAGAGTATTCTGATGTACTCCATCACAGTCTGGTCTGGGAACAATACGGCATGGGACCGCAAGGCTCTACAGCGGGTGGTAAAATCGGCACAGAATATCACTGCAACAGCACTCCCTGCACTAGAGGACCTCTATAACACCAGAGTTCTCAGGAGGGCCCAAAACATTATTAAGGACACAACCCACCCACAACATGAACTGTACATGCTGCGACCATCGGGGAGACGTTGTAAGAGTATGACAGCTAGAAGGGTGAAGGAAAGTTTTCTTCCTTATGCCATCAGGCTTGTAAATAAATGTAATTGCACATGCACTCTTTCTTCTGTTTTTTGCATTTTTTTTTGTTTTTGTTTATTGATTTGTATTCTACTCTGTTGCTGTGTATTGTTTTTTATTGCTGTGTATTGTTGTTTATTGCCGGAGGAATCACAGAATTAAGAGTTTTGTTGTACCGAGTACATATAACAATAAAGCTGAAGTTGAAGAGCGGAATACTACAGAAGAATAAATGACTTGAACTAAAATACCTCCATCATAATTTTGGAATGACGTTAATTCTCCTAAAACATCCATGATTATGACATACTTAAAGTGTGAATCGATTTAAGTACTGGTGTGCAAGTAGTTTTAAGTGCCTGAACCTTTTATTTAATATGATTATTTAAATCCAACCCAATTTGTTAATTTTTAACACAGAAGAAGACATTTTGCCTACTATTTTAATACATCATATCATTCTCAGACCCATTCAATCCAATTTAGAGCTGCTGAGGTGCTAAAGTGTACCCTGTATTAGACTGGGCACAAACCGGGAAACAGCGCTAGGCAAAGTGCCATCACAGTGGCCTACTATTGAATCACTCAGTTACTTTTTGAATTACATTTTACTTTCATTTGGAACCAGGCAGTGAGAAGAATGAATGGTGACATCAGTGGAGTCTGGCCAAAGTGAGTACAGAGAATTCTGTGTGGCTTTATTTTACTAAATATGGCACTTAATTAGCAGAGGTGGCAGCTGAACACATTGCTCTGGTGCAATCTGTATTTTCAGTAAAAAGATATTGTCTATGTCATGGATTTCTTTTAAATAAATGTTCCAAAGTTACTCCGCAAAGGCTTTTTTTGTACATTTAGAATTATTTAATAAATCTATTGGAGCGCGGTAAGTAATCTCTCCATTTTACTTTAGCCACTCTGACTAGACAAACTGATTCTTAAGCTTACATAGACAAAGATAAGAAAGACAGCTAACAAGTAGGAAATCATCATGTAGACTGCGGAAAGTTACTTTGAAAGTTAGAAACTTGAAGTACATCCATCCATCCGTTATCCAACCCGCTATATCCTAATTACAGGGTCACAGGGGTTTGCTGGAGCCAATCCCAGCCAACACAGGGTGCAAGGCAGGAAACAAATCCCGAGCAGGGTGCCAGCCCAATGCAGACTTGAAGTGCACAACTTATCAAATGATGTAAGGTATGCCATGTTTGTACTGAGGCTTAAGGAAATCCTTTGTTCAATAATAGTAATATATCCAAGTTTGCATATGTATTAAACTACTTGTGTGTACATATATAAAAAATAGATTAAAATTAATTTCTTTCACATCTACTTTTCCTCTCTCATGAGGCAGTGCGCTTTGTGATTGTGCAAGTAATGGCTCCATACTTGATGCCAAGAGATCAATCATGGTATCACTACATTCATGCATGCATGTTGTGAATTTCTGGAGGGACTCATCCGAGTCCCGACTAGCCAAACAACCCTGCAAATGATGTTTCACAATGCTGCACAAGCTCAGTTCCTCCCTTCAGGTCTATTTTTCACCCCAGTGCGATAGCCTGCTCAACTGAAGAAATATGCCCTTTGATTCTGAATGTGGTGACTTACTTTTTAGATGCACATTCCTTTCTTTACACTTGGGTAACCAGACTGAAGGGTTTATGATGGACTTCCTAATGGGAGAGTCTCCCCATATTGCCTGCCAGTACAACTGAACACCAAACATTCATGTAGTCCATAAACTTCATAAAGAACAAGCAGATCATGGAGAGGTGAACAGCAGAGATGATGCTCCCCTACCCAGAAAGTACTTAATAGATTTGGCCTACAGAACACTTGCGCCAATACTCTCATCCCTACTCACAACCCCAGCATTAAAATGGAGGCAGTAAGACCTGAATGTACTGGACTTTACATTCTTACTTTTAGTAACATGTTTAGTTATCTTGCCTTCAAATACGTCTGTGTATACTTTCCTATAGCTTTAAAAGTTTGCATTTCTTTTTAATTTATCTTTTTCTATAGAGTTTGCTCCATTAATTGTATTAAGATGCTGATGATTAGCAATGAGCTGAGCAGACACAGGTACAAACAGCATTAAATCATAAAGGTTTTACTTGTCTACTCATTGACAACTGTTTCTTACAAAAGTGCAGTCAGCGTTTTGATAGTGAAATTAAAAGCTTAACTGCACTAATTGAGACACTGCACACCAGTGAGTGAATATCACAGGTAAAGTTGGATTTCAGGCGGTCAACTTTGCGACACTGGTGAAGTTGTTCATTTAGTAGCATTAACAATGGTGTTTATTCAGTGGACAATTGCTCTGGTCTGAAAATAACAAAGCACTTATAGTCTTTGTCAGGATCTTGCAGTACTCACTGTCATGCAAGCTTGGTCTGTCTTTTGTGGGGAATGACATGAAGGATACCTTTGGGAAACACTAAACAGTTGGACCACAGCCTAACTGTTCTCCACTTCTGTTCTCAGCCAATCAGAAGACTCACAATATCACCCAAGCCCCGCCTCTACTCCCACCTCTACATCAGTGGTTTCCAATCCAAGTCCTGACCACACGAGGCTACAGGTTTTTGTTCCTACCAGTTTCATAATCAGCAAGCCATTTTACTTCTAAATGATCTCATTGTTTTATTAGAGTCTTTAGCTTTTTTTCTTTTGTTCGCCATTTAGAAAAGAACGAGAATGTGAGATTTACATATTTTATACACATATTTTTTACATGTTACTTATCTCAGGTGGCTTGTAGTGATGGCCGAGAAAAATTTTTAATCGCCTGTTTTCATGTTAAAGGGAGCTAGCAAAGTTTGTGCTTTAATGGAAGTGGGCAATGATCAATGCTGGACATCAAAAAATATTAAAACATCAATAAAAAAATCCTACATAATTCATGTTGCATAATCCATGTCTAGTCATGCAGTCATATATTGAAAACAAGCAAACTGCTAAAATTTTATTAAGTCGATTCCTTCAGTAAAAGGGTGAAAGGGCTGCTGGGCTGTGGGTGACTTTTGTTTTATGGAGGAATAAGGAGGAAGTTTCTTGGGCTCTGGTTGACATGTGAGGCCCATATGATTTTATGCTGCTCACGTTCTCACTCTTCCAAGCCCCACTTGGTAATTGTTGAAGAATGCACATGCTGTATTTTTGTGGTCCCCACTCTGTCTTGTTCTGTAAGTGTTATCAGACATTGTCCTTTTTGTTATAGGCTTGCTGTTGCACACAAAAAACACAGGTTCGAAAAATATGCACATGCAGGGCCTGTTTTAGCTGAAAGCCACATGGGGCTCTCCACACAACCCGTTCTAGAATGGATGCCTCTTTGAGTTCCTGAGCTAAGCTAAGAGCCAGTGACAAATGTTCAGCTATCTTCTGAATTTTATCTGGTAATAGAAGGGGTGTTCAAGAGGAGTAGACACCTCTGCAGATTGTGCCAGCATTCATCTTAAGCTTATAATGTCAAGTTGACCTTTTTCCTACTCTGACGGGCACACTGAAGCAAGCTTTGACCTGTACATGGAAGAGAACTCTGATCGAATCAGCAGAAGATTCATGTTTGCTTGTGAATGTTTATCTCATTCCTTCTCTCCTGAATTCCTCAGAACACACCACGGGATCACTAGCTTTACAGTCAGCCCTCTAGTGCCAGTGTCTGAACCCAATGTTCAAGAGGGAAATTTCTATTATATATCATTTATTAGAAGAGCACCTGTAAGAGTCACACTTTTTTTCCTATAAAGTAGCTGAGAACACAGCAAACAACTCAACGCTGAGAACGATCTGGGAAGGGACACATCACTGGCACAGACAAAGGGCCACATACCAAAGACTAACAAGCTCAGTCCATCACTAGCAATAGTCTTCTTTTGATACCAGAGTAGAGACAATGCTAGTTCACACAGCATCAGACATCTCCATAAAGTCCTAGTATTGTTAGAACAGCTTCATCTGTACCAAGATAAATTAAGACTCTGTGGGTCAGCTGCAATGTGCTATCAGCTGGGGATGATTCTGTGCTGTGCTGTGCTAGTCTTAGTACATATTTATGGTAACAAGACTAACTTTCGGGCTTAGTGCCATTGCAGTGTTCCCTAGAACTGTGGAGTAGCAGTGCATCAAGACCAAAAATAAGTGAAGTTGCAATGCACTCACAGTGGAGCAGGAGATGGGGAACAATGTTGTGTACCATCTTAGATCACCTCATTAGCAGGTTTAACAGACAGTTCAGTAGGTAATGTTAAAAAGTGAATTCTGCACACATCAGATAAATCTTTATAAAAATGATAAAAGCACAAATATACCATTTAAGATGTTCCCACTTCTGGGCTTCTGTAGGGGACAGTCAGGTCTCTAGCAGGTCTGACCTTAACAGCTATTACTGTGGGCCCTCCTAATAATCAAGTGGGTGTTTGTACCCTAGCAATTGCTCAACCACATTGCCATAATTACAGGTATCTCCACAGTCACATCTGTGTCCTGTTGCCTCCTGTGGTCAATCACTTCTAAGTCCAGCACCCTGTCATATTATTGTTATCCATAGGTATTTCGATGTCCTATGGGAAACAATAAAGTGACAGGCAAAGTTAATGGTTGTATGGTGACTTTGCATTTCAATTAGGATGTGCAAGTAAGAATTTCACTATACTCGTGTGATGTATGGTCCATGGCACAGGGCAACTTTTTAAATAAATACTTGTGTGCCAGGTGGCATGTAGACAGGAATTATGTGTGGGTGTTAAGTGAGCACATTTTGCTCCACAGTGAATTGAGGTGCTGGCTGATCATGCCACTTACACCTGCAGAGGCGGCCAGATTAGTGAGGCGCCTCAATGGTGCCACAGAGGAAGTATCTCCTCACACCTTCACCCAATTATGCTGGAAATATAAGGGGAGGATGCATGGCAGGAAGGGGAGAATGACAAGGAACAGAAAAGAAAAGAAAGAGGCACAGAGGTTAAAGGATGGAGAAAAGGGCAGAAGCGACTGAGCTGGTGTGACAAGGAGGAAGCAGGTAGACGGGAATAAAGCCCCAGGGATGGAACGTGTGGCTGGCGCTCAAGAGGGGACTGAGAGCTGCTCCTGTTGAGAATGGGAGCAGGGAAAACATGATTACTCTGGAGGGACTCCCCCACAAGGCCAGGGAATGGCAGCAGAAGTCGAAGGAGTGGAGTCTCTGCAGTGCCCCCATAGAATGCCATGGGATGGGTGGTGGGGACATGAGCAGGATCAGGAGGTTGTCTGCACCTGTTGGATAACATCTCTCCATGCTACAAGATCCAAATAGGATAAGCTGGAGAGATGTTGGTTTTAAAGGGATGCACTTCCTGCAATATCTTAACCTTATTTAATGGATATTTATTTATTATGGATTTTCAGCTTCCACCAGCACTTCATTTTATGGATTATTTATTGATTGAATGTTTGATGCACTTCACTTTTAAACACTGTTTTCTTTGGTTTTAAATAAAAACACTGAGTACTTTATGCACGTGGCCCTTGGCTTGATGCTGTGTCCTCATCTGCCCTGCTCATCTTGGTTACGGTATCGACAGTGTTGGGTTCAAGTGGCTCCCAAAGAAGAGTGGGAGTACGCAGCTAACTCATACCATCACAATTATGTATACATGACAATAATGAACCTATGAACTACAACAGCGTGATTACCTATAGTAAAATCACGTCATTTAACTAGGACTCACTCTACGGTTGGTTCTGCCTTAATGCCACATGTAAACTCTGTTTCATTACAACCCTGAAATGGGAAAAGCAGGTTTAGAAAATTGATGGATGAAGAGATTGTTTTATTTGATTGTTTCTTACTTTACATATAAAAGTTCATATTCTGTGTAAATAACAAAGGTTCTTTAAATTGGCTGCTTGTCAGCTGCTAGTAACTTACTAGTCCTACTCATAAGTTGCCATCTTTATAAATTACTGACATTTTTATCAGGCTGCAAGTCATGCTGAATGTTTCTATCCACTACAATACTTACCAAAAAGGCAACACAAAGATACCCGTTTCAAATCTGAAATTTGAACCAGGGCTTAATGCTGAAGACATTAACCTTTTTACCATTGTATTCACCGTCTGCCAACTTCTGAAGAATAGCCTTCACATTATTCCCCTTGCGCACTGCTCTAATGATAAAGCGTGCTAATACACAAAGGTTACACTCATATAATTCATAAAATAAAACACTAGACATTGCTAAGATGAATGTGCCTTAAGTTTTTAGTCTGTAACAAGAAGAGATGACTCAGCTTTTGGAAATAAATGGTCCTGCAGTAAAGAATGGAGAAACAGAAAATGAACAGACCTTGAAATACGTAGTGCAAATTCTTTTCGTTTTAACAACATAACATTATTAAACTCACTTATCATAGAGCCTATCCTGGCAACAACACGCACAGGACAACAAAACTCCTGGACAGGGCAGCAGTCCACTGCATGGCCTATTAGCCAATCCTTTGCACCAAACCATATCTTCTGACAATGAAATGTTTACTCAAGATGTAATATTACATTAACAGATTGAGCTAAATTGCCATTTTAAATATGATATTAATAATGAAAAAACTGAATAACATTTGGGTTTCTAGTATTCACCAATAGACTGCAATGTAATTGGTGCTGTGGCTGGTTTAATCCTCAGCACTTTGTGACCTTAACCTGCCAACATGGGAAAAATTTGCAATATGCACTTTATAAGCCACACTGTATAAAAAAATCCTCTAAAATATACAACAATAATAAAGTATGTCACAATAAGGATAATAGGCTTTAATATAACACACCTAGAGTTTAAGTGTTGGTATGGGCAGCTTAAGTTAGACTGCACAAATCATTATTAGGGCAGAACAAACTCTTTGCCTGATCAGACTTTACACCTAGCAGATTTAACTCCACTCCCTGTTTTATTATTATTATTATTATTACGGTATAACAAAAACCCTGTACTGTGATTGCAGATGCGACTTTTAAGACCATTGCAAAGAGTGAAATTATCTGTAGAAGCCCAGCAGGATTACACCAGGACCAAACCTGAGGACTCCTGTTTTCCACCAAGAACCATACATGATGAGCAATGACTACATCTTCTGACAGCATCCTAGAAGTGGCAAAGCCCATATAAATTCATTATTTCCAGCATTTAACCAGGTTTTGTCCCACTTGGGACCCTAACTCTTTTTATTCTTCTGTGTTTTCTTTTCAGCATCAATTGGTCCATCAATTTCCTGAAAACATTTATTCTAGTTCCAATAATGGGAGGCCAGAGTCCTGACAGTTTCAGTGGCAAGGTATCAATCAACCCTGGACCAGTTTATCTCTCCTCTCAGAGCAGAATCTCTATGTAAAAAGTCACCTAAAACATTTCTGCACACCAGTTTCAATTTAAATGTATCCGATCAGAGGCGTCTTATGGTGGGCTTCTCTCAGAGAAGCAGCAACAGGAAGGAGTTAACTGCAGGGTGTAGCTCTCTGCTTGGTGTATGTGGCTTGAGAACTAGACTTTGTCTTAAAGTTGTCCTCTTAGTCAATCAACTGGTGGGACAATACAAACAAATTCACATGACAGCAAGAGTAAACATTCAGATAAGTAAGCACCTAAAAGAGCTTCTGGGAATACACGTCTGCCACTTCAGTTACAGTGCTACTTTTAAAGAAAATACAGCACACAAGCATTTTCACTTTCATCCACTCCAGAAGACTTCTGTTCTTCAGTACACATTTACTTTGATATGCACTTTGAGCCCTTATGCCACTTGATCTTTGGTATTGCATAGCAACGTTTTGGGTGCAGGTTAGGGTGTATAATTGGTAATGTTTTAAGCCAGAATGTGTTAACTTCAGGTACAGTATATCTTGTGTAAATAACATCCTGTAGTGTGTCTATGGGCAGCAGAATGGTTAGCACGGGTACTTCACAGGTCTAACATTCTGGGTTCAAATCCTGCACCTGGTCACAGTCAGTGTAGAGTAGGATATTCTCCATGTATTTGCATAGTTTTCATTTTGGAGTTTATTTTCCCACATCCTAAAAGATCTGCAAGTATGTGCACCCCAGTAAATGTTTTTTTTTTTCTTTTTTAACACACTATATGTACACATATCATGATTTCATCTTTATTTACACAGTATCTACAGATAAAAGTGATATAAGAACAGTCATTCCAAGTTTACATTTTGTAGTCCACTGTATAATTTAAGTAAAAATACATGCAAATTTCACATCTGACAGAAGTAAGTACTTCCCTACATTTATCACTGCCTCTGCTGCAAGACACCCTTCAAACACCGCACAGCTAAAGGAATTCTGCAAGGAGGAGTGGGAAGAAATTTCTCCCAGTTGATGTCAGTGACTTGCAGACAGTTACACAAAACACCTACTTGAGGTTGCTTCTGCCACAGGGTGCAATACCACCTATTGTGACTATAATCATGTACTTACTTTTTCCACAGGCGAAAATGGCATATCAGTTCATTTTTCCTTTTAATAAATTTTTTGCAAAGTCAAATATTGATTGTTTGCTTTTCAATTACATCAACTTTATCTAAGAATACTGCTTAAATGAAGATCTTGATATGCCCACATGTGTTAAAAAACATTTCATGGGGTGTACTTACATTTTTAAATGACTGTAGGTTAACGGGGAACTCTAAACTGCCCACAGTTCCACCAAGTACGTGTGCCCTGTGATTGCCCAGTGTCTGACCCAGGGGTGTTTCTCACCTTGTGTTCAGTGCTGCCAAGATAGGTTCTGAAGTGGATTAAGTGGTGTTTAGGATGTATGCATTTAGTGCTCTTCTGCAAAGAAGCCAAAACAATCTGTTGTCTTATATAGGCGCACATGATTAGCATATGTGAAAACACAAAGGGTGATATATGACAAGGTAAATGCAAAATTATTAATAGAAGTTTTTATCAATGTAAAGAAACAGGTACGGGAAATTCAATTTGCAAAAGCGAGACAATCAGAGACTGAGAAAAATGAGACTTGTGGAGGAAAATACAAAGAAACAATAAAAATATACAACTGGAATAAGTAGATATGTTCTAAGAAGTCAGAGCAGTGAGTAAGTTTTCTCATAAGTGACACACTTAAAGAAACCCAGGTTTCCAAGTTCAAGTGCTAGATCTGCCTTTAAGTGGATTATAGGAGACGGAAAGCTGAAAGAAATCATTTGATCCCTTGAGTTTCTCCTGGCGGCAGTCTGTGCACTTTGGTACTTTCTCAAAGGCTCACTGTTACACATTTGTAAAATGAATGCCACACACAAAAACAGAGCTGATGAATGTTTGGCAGTCGAAAGTTTTCTTTTTTGGGCTTTCTTTTTTTATTTTTCAGAGAAAAATGAACCTATAAGAAAGGTCAATAGGCATGTTCAGTCATTTTTATTTTTCAAATTGTGAAAGGCACTGTATATTTTTAAGATGAACATGTTCAGTGTGACTGGCCCAAGTTTTCAATGTTTAGATAATCCTTCACTGATTATAAAGTATCAGATATTCTCTTTATGTCTGAATTCGTGGAGCAGTCAAGAACAATATTCACTATAATTGCTATGGGACAATGCACAAAACAGACGACTTTCCATATGTTTGATAGATAAACCTTACTACCTGAATTTCTTGTATTCTCACACGGCATCATCTTAGATTCTGGAAGCTGTTCAGTGATTCTTGGAGAAATATCCTGTCATAGTTCAAAACAAGGTGAAGATATAATTTTAACAATATACCACAGCAACTAAAACTGGATCAGAATCCCTATGGCCCTGGACATTAAAAGGTGTCCACAAAACATGGGAGGGAGGTTATACTGAAGTTATCTTGTTTGGTGGCTTATTCAGTGTTCCGAGTGGCTTAATAATGTGAAGGGTCATTGTTACTGGTAAGGAATTGCTCATTGTGACATTTCCACTCACTGCTAGTCAATCTCACTGAGACGGCAGTAGTGTTCTGCAAGCAAACAGCATCCCAAGTTGGAAGTGAGGGATTATCCAGCTGAACAGTAACAGATCTCCCCCATTTCAACCAAGTAACCTGGACCTTGGGAGGGCATCATATTAAACAGTGGCAAGTTCACTCTTTCTTAGCCTCCACTGCCCTTGCCCTCCTGTTACACTCACCCCTACGCTGAGTGATCTCAGAGAAGCCCCCAGATATCACCAGTAAAGAATCACTTCTGCTGTCTCAGGGGGGACAACTAAGCTGTAGGTGGGAGTGCCACAATTAACAATTCCTCACTGTTGACTGTGAAATAGAAAAATAAATCTATTTTAGAAGAAAATATTTTTTTTTATTTACTGGCAGTAATGAACAGACATTTAACTAAAAAGGGTTTTAAACTGTGAAGAGATGGACAAACATTATTAAATGTTCTAATTTATAACTAAGGATCATAAATGATTTTTGAATTAGAGATATACAAAATGTACGGTAGTTTAAATTTATATCTTTGACCAAGCAGTAATTCTTGATTTGTCTTTTGAGTTCAAAATTAATTTTGTCCACCTGCACTACCTTAAAACTAAGTGTATTAGTGACTTTGACAGTAGGCTTAATCATGAGGTAAAGGCATACTAGAGCTTTACAAATTAAAAAAAAAACAAATTGGTTTCCATCCCTAAGTTTTCAACAGCACAGCACAACAGGGCTCGAGGCTCATTGTCAAGAGGTTCTACTTTTGTCTTCACTTAGGTTCTTTGCTTTTAAGTTGGCTAAGGCCAAGGATGTAACGATCTCTTCGCTCCCTCCTAGCAGCCAAATTTTGGGGATCACATGGGACCCAGTTGCACATTTCCTATAAAACAGAAAAAGGGAAATTAAATTCAATTAATGGTCTAAACATCTGGTTAATGATCTAGTTACTTAAAAAAAGCTTACACATTACAAATACTGATGGAAAATATTGATGTTTAAAACAAAAGAAAACAAAATTGTTCCATACAAGACTTTCCTCTCATCTGTGATTTTGAGTTTGATACACTTTGTGACTTTGGGTCACAAAACTTTCCTATATTCTATAGAATATAAGAAGCTATGGCTTGTGCAATTATATTTACACTGCAAAATATAATGGAGTGATTTAAACTTTCTAAGTTACATTCACATTGAAAGATTTCTTTTAAAGTAATCATGTCAACAAACTCACAATCTGACACTACATTCATGAATGCCTGAAATATAAATACACTGAAAACTTGAAATCAAAATTTTGACTATACCACTAATTTTGTTTACTATACATTTTCCTAATGTATATGTAAAGAATATAAAAATATAACTGTTGAAAAACATAGCTTAATATTTCCAAACCTGCTTAATCAAATATAGGATTTCAGGGGATTTTAGGTAAAGAAATAGCCCTGGACTGGCCTCCAGTTGACTTCAGGGCCTATTCATGCACACACCCACACAGGATTAGTATGGAATCAGTGATGCAGATATGACGAGAATGTGCAGACTCCAAACTGGCAATGACAGGGTGTGGGACTCAAGCCCAGAATGCCAGATCTGTGGGGCAGCAGTACTCTTTTGCTGTGCCACCATGCTGCACTCAACAACAGAACAAGGTCAACTAATGATATCAAGCAAAAAAAAAAAATTATCAAACAAAAGTCTCTTTGCATTTGACCTGGTCAATCTTCTTTAGCTCCTCATCAGAAAAATCTGGAACAGGTCCAAAAGATGACAAGACTCGCTTTATTCCTTCTCCATACTGTTGAAAGTACTGGTGAAGCCCTGTTATTGTACAGAAAATTAGATACATCATTTAAAATAAACACACACATATTAGTAAAACACAGGGCAAAAGCACTATTAATAGATTAATATTCAGTTCACATTTTAAATTTTAAACTATATTCATTCAAAGATTTTTTCTTATTTTACAAAGACATTAAAGGAGAATCAGTGACAGAAATCAGGTGTTTGATGATGCAACAGTTTCAAACAGCTGAGACCTTAAAATAGTTCTATCTCTGGATTGTGTGTTATGCTGCATTCATGAGTTTTCCAAGATACCACTTGTAATGTCTCATCTTTCCTCTTCATTTAATTCATGTGAATTTCTTGTCCACTTTTCTGTAGAAGCTTGAGATTGCTGTTAATTTGCTACTTGGTACATACAAAAAGCAATTAAAGATAAGCTCACATTTTTTCATGAAAATATAATGCAAACTAAATGCATTAAGAGTGTATCACATTGCTTCAAATACAATTCAACCTCAAAAATACATTTTCTGGGTGTACTATCTCTCTATTATAAAAAAAAATCCTGTGGGAGGGAATGACTAGGAGACGATACATGATCTTTACGTTAAGATCACGGAAGACAAATAAAAGATGTGGGGATATTGAACATGAGATTCTTGCAAGACACGCCCTACTTACAAGCAATATCAGAGCACGGCCAGCAAAAAAAATCAGTAGTATAAAGGAATGCAGCACACACAGATACAGTGGTCTTAGTGTATATAAAGAATATAAAGGACAATACGTTATAAATGAAACGTCGACGACTAAAAGATTGCATTAGCGCAAACAAAAGGAAATTAATCATCAGGACCAGATGTAATTGAAAAAATAGCAGGACAAAGCGAGGTCAAAAATAAAAGGCAAAGAGCAGAAAACAAAATCTTTTCGCAGTCGCATCATTCAATGCACAAAAAGTAGATTTACACAATAATGGACTATACGCTATGAGAATCTGTGGTCCCGCAACAGTTAAAGCAACGACAATTTTAATTTCAAAGAAAACACAATTTGGTCAGGTGTATATTTATGATCACGGATAAGCGAGCACAACGCGAGCAGTAGAGACACAAAGTGGCAAAAAGGA
>JANRMT010028174.1:84101609-84213406 GCA_026402145.1 Polypterus bichir lapradei
CCCAATTCACAACGTGAGTAACATTATACGTCCTGCAAGAAAGAGATTTAACTATGACTGGGGCCGGAAATAAAGGACAATTATTGTTTTTACAACGTCACGCGAGACAAGGCAGTGAGCTATCATTTAAAACAAGTCCACAGACATCTAACCTAGCAGTTGTTGGATTGCTTTTGGCAGACAAGCATCATGTGCTCCCAGCTCTTAAAACATGACAAGAGACAAGCAAAATGTGCAGCTCGCAAGCAGCAGAAAGACAGCAGATGATCCGACGGCACATCCTTAGCGTGCGTTCAGCCTCTCCCTCTTCACAACGCGAGCAGCATTATACGTCTGGCGAGAAAGAGATGTAACCACGCACGGGGCCGGAAATAAAGGACAAGTATTGTTTTTACAAAAGTTTTTAAAGTAAAAGTGAAAGTAATGCATATGTAACAATTCCCATGAAAATAACAATCTCTTTAAATTGTATATCTGGTAAACCAAGCACGAGGGTGGGCGAGCGAAGCAAGCAGGGGGCAGAGCCCCCTAATTTTATAAAACAAAATGTGCAAATCTGGGCAGCACTGTTGTCTACAAACTGCCCCCCTGGAAACTGCCACATTGAAGGGCATTCACGAGAACATAGCATCAACAGTTAACTCAAACATCTTTGTATTTGCATTTACAAACATACTAAAATCATCCATCCATTTTCTGAACAAACTTTCTGAATTTTGGGCTACTTAGAAGGCAAAGCCGGAGCCAGTCCTGGACTGCCTCATGCAGCACACTCAAAATCGTTCATGTAAGACCAGTTAAGCTAATATTCATGTTAAACTTGGAATGTTAAAAAAAAAAAAAAAAACTCCTTGGGAGAACATACAAAGTACATACAAACAGAGATAGGGTTAACACTCATACCTACGTCTTTGAAGGTATGAGCCAGTGGTGCTGACCACCATGCTAATTCTTATTTATTTTAAACTAGGCACCAGAGATGGCAATGAGGTTAAGAAGTTTACTTTTAGCTATGTACACATAGCTGGGATAAATGCTTTTATTCAGTCTGTCAAGTGAGTTTTAACTCAGACAATAATAAACCCGAATGAGTGTTACTGCTATTACAATCTAAAGTGGTAACACAAACTAATGTGCTACTACTCACTAAATAGTGTCCTATAAATCTAATATAACAAATGGCATCTCTCGTTTTTTCAATGAAAACATTGTTTTACCTTATACTGATTAACTAAATAATTTGTACTTCAGATGAAATAATTCTTTGAATATTTATCAATTAATCAGTATAACATTAAGTACAACATGATCAAATGTAATCAATAATTGTTTCGCCAAACTTCTTGGTACATAGTATACTGTAACACAGCTTTTTGTTCAATGAAAATATCTTTATCCTTAGGTTTAAGGTCTAGCCCGTCCTTTAGTAAATGATAAATCAATAAAGACACCAGTAGTATGTATATGTTCATCTGAGGAGATCTGGTTACGCATCAACAGTTCTTTTAATATAGTCATCACTTGCATTATCTCAAATCCAGTCCACTACAGCTTAACAAGGACAGAAAATAAATTTTGACTAAGTTATGATTTTATAAGGTAGTTTAGTGGAAATACCTTCGGCATTGAGATGAACAGTCTCCATTGGACCAACAAATGCGTAACGCATTCCTAGCCCTTCTGACATCACAGCATCGACATCCTGAACTGACAGAATACCATCCTATAAAAATAAATAATAATTATTCAAAACTGATGCCACAACAGTGTTTATCACTGTGTCTGTATTTGAAAAATCCAAAAGACTGTCTGTTTTGAATAACACAAATCAAAGGCTAAAGTGTAAAAAATATGTTAATAAATGTGTGCCCTCTTAAACACTACAGATTGTTGAAAATTACAAGATTGAAATGAAACAATGAAGAGGTTCAGTTCCTATTAATATACAGTAACTGTTATAGTATGAGAGTCTTTTTTAAATACATCTTTAATTATGGAAACATCCTGAAGTAAAAGTGATAAATAAAACTAAATATTTACTGAAAATGATAACGAGTGCTGAACTAATAGAGATTTGAAAGCTGAATCTTAAGTCTTATTTTCCTTTAGCACAGTGGTTCCTAATTGGTGGATAGAGACTGTAGTTTTGAGCTCAATCTGGGTTTTCTTCTGTGCCCACACTAGCATTATAAAGTAAAATAACACATCCAGGTATAACAGTACATTTTTTGGAATGAATATACTTTGTTAATCCCCAAGGGGAAACTGTCTTTTTGAATGACCTTTGGGGGTCAGAGTGCAGGGTCACCCATTGTATAGCATCCTGGAGCAATTTTCAGGTTAAGTGACTTGGCCCCAATGGAAGGGCCCAATGGAATAGGATCCATTCTGATAGTACCAGGATTTGAACTGGTAACCTTCCAGATACCAGCACAGATTGTTAGATTCGACAATGATGCATTGATTGCAGATCACATTTTTTGTTCAGGAGATTGTGAATGGCATCATAAAATTATTCCCAAAAAGCAACTGTCACACTCTCTTTGAACTTACATGGCCAATACTTATTGCATACCTTGTCCAGGAGGCTTTCTCATACATTGTATCCGTAATATTAAAACATTTATTGCATGAAACTACTTATTGATGGGATGAAAGAAAGTCAGTATAGAGATGAAAAAACATCACCTGATTTCGGAATGTGAGTCTTAGTATATTAATGAAACCGAGTTTACTTATCAGCTCAGTATCCATATCATAATAACTCACATAAGGAATCTGACTCTATTAACCATATATTACTACTCAATATTTCTCAACAATTAGGTAATGAAGTGTATAAAAGTAGCCAATTTAGATTCATTGCACATTTACATTTATAGTGAATCCGGAAAGTATTCACAGTGCACCACCTTTTCCACATTTTGTTATGTTACAGCCTTATTCCAAAATGGATTAAATTCATTTTTTTCCTCAGAATTCTACACACAACACCCCATAATGACAACATGAATAAAGTTTACTTGAGGTTTTTGCAAATTTATTAAAAATAAAAAAACTGAGAAAGTACATGTACATAAGTATTCACAGCCTTTGCCATGAAGCTCAAAATTGAGCTCAGGTGCATCCTGTTTCCCCTGATCATCCTTGAGATGTTTCTGCAGCTTAATTGGAGTCCACCTGTGGTAAATTCAGTTGATTGGACATGATTTGGAAAGGCACACACCTGTCTATATAAGATCCCACAGTTGACAGTTCATGTCAGAGCACAAACCAAGAACGAAGTCAAAGGAATTGTCTGTAGACCTTCGAGACAGGATTGTCTCGAGGCACAAATCTAGGGAAGGTTACAGAAAAACTTCTGCTGCTTTGAAGGTCCCAATGAGCACAGTGACCTCCATCATCCGTAAGTGGAAGAAGTTCAAAACCACTACGACTCTTCCTAGAGCTGGCCGGCCATCTAAACTGAGTGATCGGGGGAGAAGGGCCTTAGTTAGGGAGGTAACCAAGAACCCGATGGTCACTCTGTCAGAGCTCCAGAGGTCCTCTGTGGAGAGAGGAGAACCTTCAACAAGGACATCCATCTCTGCAGCAATCCACCAATCAGGCCTGTATGGTAGAGTGGCCAGACGGAAGCCACTCCTTAGTAAAAGGCACATGGCAGCCCGCCTGGAGTTTGCCAAAAGGCACATGAAGGACTCTCAGACCATGAGAAACAAAATTCTCTGGTCTGATGAGACAAAGATTGAACTCTTTGGTGTGAATCAGGCGTCATGTTTGGAGGAAACCAGGCACCATCCCTACAGAGAAGCATGGTGGTGGCAGCATCATGCTGTGGGGATGTTTTTCAGCTGCAGGAACTGGGAGACTACTAAGGATAATGGAAAAGATGACTGCAGCAATGTACAGAGACATCCTGGATGAAAAGCTGCTCCAGAGCGCTCTTGACCTCAGATTGGGGCGACAGTTCATCTTTCAGCAGGACAACAACCCTAAGCACAAAGCCAAGATATCAAAGAAGTGGCTTCAGGACAACTCTGTGAATGACCTTGAGTGGCCGGGCCAAAGCCCAGACTTGAATGCGATTGAAAATCTCTGGAGAGATCTTATAATGGCTGTGCACCGACGCTTCCCATCCAACCTGATGGAGCTTGAGAGGTGCTGCAAAGAGGAATGGGCGAAACTGGCCAAGGATAGGTGTGCCAAGCTTGTGGCATCATATTCAAAAAGACTTGAGGCTGTAATTGCTGCCAAAGGTGCTTCGATAAAGTATTGAGGATAGGCTGTGAATACTTATGTACATGTGATTTCTCAGTTATTTTATTTTTAATAAATTTGCATAAACCTCAAATAAACTTTTTTCACGTTGTCATTATGGAGTGTTGTGTGTAGAATTCTGAGGAAAAAAATTAATTTAATCCATTTTGGAATAAGGCTGTAACATAACAAAATGTGGAAAAAGTGATGCGCTGTGAATACTTTCCGGATGCACAGTACTTAGCTGCAAATGGACATTTAATGGAATTGTTGTTGTTGGCCTGCACATCATTGCATGGGAATTCTGGAAAATACTTTACAAAGATCAGCTTTAGAACACTAAAAATTAAGGGTTACATCTCTAGTGTGAACTGCTCATTTTAGGTCCACTACAATATTTTGATGAGTTCTGCGTCTTTGCCATCTAGAAACAACACAATTACTCTTCTTCAGATATTCAGGCGTCTGTAGAGTTCTTGTGTACAAAAACAACTATTACTTTATTAATGATCTAACTGACTTGCGGTTTGAGTTTGTCACATCAACATTATGCATAAGGCAGGACCCAACTCTGGAGAGGGCACCTGTCCACTGCAGTTCTTGTTCAGTAACTCACACCTCACACATATGGGGATAATTTAGCATTTCCAATCTATGTAACCTGCATATCTCTGGGATGACAAGGCACTTTATAAAGCAAACATGCCAGTTCAAACTAAGACAACAAAGTTGTTGGGCCCCAGTTCAATTTCTGTGACATTCTGTAATGATTCCTAGTTCGTCTAGCATTTGTGTGGCTTTCAGGTTAATTGATAGTAATAAATGGTAAGTGCATATGTGTGTCTTGTACCTTGCACTAGGATTCTCTTGGTCACTTGAAACAAAAATGAAACTCACCAAGGTTATATATCTAACTTTAAATGGCTCAGGAGTCTAGCTCTTAAAGCACCTTGGTACAGAAAGTACAGACAGTTCACATCAGAAGTAGCCTGGTTTCTTCTTCTTCTGTTGACGTCATTTGTCTACTTCACTAAAGAGCCAGTCAGACTCCAGTGAAAAGCCATTTGATAAATCATGATGTGTAATAAGGGATTCTCAGCCTGTTATGTGATCTTTTGAATTTGGTCTTTTGAAAAGTAGGCCTTGAAAGTGCATTTGAACTCCTTCATTTGACCACCTTGGGTTGTCAATGTTCAGCTAGGCTGGGAGTAGAGGTTTACAGTGTTACATTCTGATTCAGTTGCCCATTTAGCCACTTGGATAGTGGAATTATTATGATGAGTTCCAGCTGAAACAAAATTTTCTAGAGGTATTTCTAATGGATACTCTTTAAAGAGTTTCAGGTAACAACAGTAGGCAATGAAAGGTGTTACTACCACAGAGTTCTATACAATGTAATACCTTATCACTAACATATTTTGACTCTACATGAAAATTATTTGCTATGCATATACTTTCCCTAAAATAAAGGGAAAGGGTACTAACAGTTTAGGATTCTGCACAGACCAGGTCATCTCATTTTTATTACCTATACTTGGTTTGTTCTTCTGGCGTTAAGATGTTTAAATCTTCAGAAATGGCATGAACAGACCCTCTAGCATCTGATCTTGTTTACAATGAGATCCTGACATCCTTTTGCCATTTTAGTCATTGAATTAAAATCAGGAAACCTAAGGCTCTTCATTTTTGGTATTTTCCCCTTTCTGCACAACAAACCTTACTATATTGAATTACTTTAAATAGGCTAATTGTATGTCCCCAAAATAATAGGAAGGTACTATTCATTGGTCTGTGAGAGTGACTTCCTCTGAAATCACTGCAGCTTCAAATTACTTGATAGGTCTGTGGTTGTAATCAAAGTACACTAAACACAGATTAAGAGACAGTGTTTTCTTTGTTGTTGGCATCAGGAACAAAAAATCCAGTTATCTCAGCCTGAAAGATGCTGGCGGAGTTTGACAGTGCTGCTACAGGAGACATCAAAAGACCTTTTCCACAGTATGAAAATCAAAAGGCAAGGCTAGCTCTGTTCTCAGCTGCTCTGCTTTCCAAAGCTGGCGAAAATTCAAAGTGTAGAAAACACAGAGATTACTTCACATCTACAGCTTGGCAAAAAAGGCACTGGCAGCATATGACATCTCACACATTAGGCTAGATGTCACAACCTACCTTTGTACAGGGCCTGAGTGTTATGGACACTGTCTCAGGTTAATTTGGAGAAAAATGAATAAGTATCTAACACCAAAAAGATAATGTTTTCACAGTGGAACACAAAAATGTTACCACTCATATAGGTAAAAGGTGTTTTCACACCTCCCTTCCTAAAGAACATTGCAAAGCCAGGTATTAGTCAATACAAAGAGAGGGCATGTTCAAAGAGAAAGTTCACAGAAACAATGAACATGGCAGACAAAGAAAATCTTTTTATGTGGTTAAAAAATGGAAGACAAGAAACAAAACATTGGCAATATAAGAGAAGCCTGGGATGATGTACACTGATTGACCCTTACAGCATTCATTTAGATTGTGTGCACCATGCTTTCATTTTAACAGGACTCACTGGGAAAGATGATTCAGAGGTAGTGGGGTCATCAGCCTCATCCCTCTACTATCTGTATGCCTCTGAACTTGAAGCGTGGACAGAGGCAGACAGAAGTTTGACTAGGGCTGTAAAATAGCTTAGATGATTCCCATGCTTTAACCATGTGGAGTGCAAGACCAGTACGTATTCTTATGGGAGACACTCTACAGCAAAAGCATGCATATGCAAATACACAGGATGTGTATCTGTATAGAAGTAAATGTAATTTAGGATACATTGCCATTATTATGTACATGGATTCTGTCTTCAGTTATACTTAATAAAGAAACTTTCCTAGAATGTTATAATTAAGAATTCTTCATCAACTAAGTAATAATATTACAATTGGAATTGTCAATGTTTAAAATATATAAAATATAGTAAACAATCAAAACAGGCTAGGAAATTTACAAAGGAGATTACTATTTAATAAAAATAATAATAATATGAAAATATTTTATTTACATATAATCTTTGAATAGCTTATCTACAACCATGGCTGAAATTATTGGCACCCCTGGAATTTTCCCAGAAAATGCACCATTTCTCCCAGAAAATTGTTGCAATTACAAATGTTTTGGTATACACACTTTTATTTCCTTTATGTGCATTGGAACAGCACAAAAAAACAGAGAAAAAAAGCCAAATCTGACATCATTTCACACAAAACTCAAAAACCGGGCTGGACAAAATTACTGGCACCCTCAGCTTAATATTTGGTTGCATGCCGTTTGGAAAAAATAACTGAAATCAAGCGCTTCCTATGACCATCAACAAGCTTTTCTGGGAAAATTCCAGGGGTGCTGATAATTTCAGCCATGACTGTATCTCACTTTTGCAACCTCTCAGTTTTTCAAAAACAAGGATGTCTGCTTTAGCTGTACAACTTGGTGATTTAGTCCCGTTTCCTAAGACTTGACCTGTAAAGAACTTGTTACTGATTATTTCCTTGAACATAGCTTTCCTTAGTATCCCTCACTACCTAAAAGTATATGATTCATTTGAGGGCAATCAAATATTATGAAGACTTGAAGGCAAGAAAATTTCTTTTAGATCAAATTTATCAAAGCCTTTATTATTTTTGAAGATCTGGACTATGTTCCAAGCTAAACTGCTTTATAAAGTTCAGTTCCCTTAGCTTGTTATGACAGTGCTGTTTATTTTCTTTGCAGCATGATGACCAGAAATGCACATAGTAATACAGAAATGGATCACATTTCATTCAGCTAGTATAGTCGGTTTAAGGTAATAGTTTAATATTGAATTAGAAACTATCCCATGAAAGCCATAAAGAAGAGGTGGGAATTAACTACCAATCAAAATGTTGAAGCAAAACAAAAATCAAGGATAGACTTGAGCTTGCTAAGAAAATGGCACAGAATAAGATTTAAATATCTGATTGGAGCTTTATATATTTACTTTTAGAAGTCTACTAGTAATCTTTTCTAATGGTGATAAGTACCTTATGCGGGAAAAGTACTGACATGAAAGATTCAATATTTACAACAAAAGGGGATAGGCAACAGTATGGCAAGACTTTTTATCAATTTCAGATTGAAATTTAACAAATCAGTCTGGAGATGGTTAAGCCTACAGTATATACAAGATGATATGATATGATAGATAGATAGATAGATAGATAGATAGATAGATAGATAGATAGATAGATAGATAGATAGATAGATAGATACTTTATTAATCCCAAGGGGAAATTCACATAATCCAGTAGCAGTATACTGATACAAAAAACAATATTAAATTAAATAGTAATAAAAATGCATGTAAAAGCAGACAATAACTTTGAGTAATGTTAGCATTTACTCCCCCGGGTGTAATTGAAGAGTCGCATAGTGTGGGGGAGGAACGATCTCCTCAGTCTGTCAGTGGAGCAGGACAGTGACAAAAGTCTGTCACTGAAGCTACTCCTCTGCCTGGAGATGACACTGTTCAGTGGATATATATTTTATAATGTCCCAATTTTCATATCAGTTGGTGTAGCCTAGTGGGTTATGCATTTGCCTTCTGGTTCACTTCCAGCCATTGTGTAACACTAACCAAATAACAAACTGCCATTGTAGAAATATGAAAACAATTATAATCACATACCTGTAATCTGATTAAAAACTTTAAAAATTTCACCCTTTACAAAAAGTATAGTTTCACTTAGCTTTAGAAGCCCATTAGTTTATGTCTACAAATAGGAAACAAAAATAATCTGAATTTGCAAAGCTGTAAGATACTATAAGAACTTTTACTGTTCTTTTCAAGAAAAGTATAAGCTTTAAAGGCTAATGTTTGTGTAACAATTTGTTTTATATTGGTATGGATATCACAAAAAAAAAAAATCAGGTTAGTGCTAATGAAACAGACTCAATTCATTGTCAAAATGCATTCGATCACAACTGATCCAATAAAAATGGCAGATGAATGTATATGAATTAAAAAAAGTGTTTAATCAGAAGTTTCCATGATGGAATTAAATGTCTGTGGTTTAAAGATTGCTGACACATTTCCATATGGTGCAACTTTAGTAAAGTAGGCGTAATGAAAGGAGAACAGAAAGGCCATATTGCTCAATTAATGTGGAAAAAACAATTACCAAAATCAAAACATGGGGGATCTGCTTATGTTCTGCTTAGTTCATACAGACAGTGTACACATGTATGTGAATGAGTCACAGTGAAAAAGGCTACATTTGTAAATCCTTGTAAGGAGTTTCCATACTGTCATTGTTACTGATGGTATCTTATTCATGCTAAGTTACAGTCATTTTTGGACAGCTTAGCTCTCATCAGCATAACATAACAAGACATATTATAACATGCTACAACATTCTCAAACCAGCTTAATCCTATTCAGGGTCACAAGAACCAGGGTCTATACTTGTAGCATTGGGCATCAACCCATAACAGGACTAAATCACATTCATGTGGGCCCAATTTATGATCATTAATCAACCTCAAATGCATGTCTCAACAACATGATGTTTCGAACCATCCATCCACTTTCTGCTACTTATCTGGGACCAAACTGTGAGGGCAGCAGTTTAAGCAAAAATGCTAAAGAAGTCCCTTATTCCTGTCACCTCGCTACCCTGAGGTCTCCTCCCAGTTGGACATGCCTAAAACAACTCATGAGTAAGGCGTCTAGGGGGCATCCTGATCAGATGCCTGAACCACCACAACTGGCTCCTTTTGATGAGCAGCGGCATTACTTTGAGCACCTCACTAAATGTCTATGCTCCTCACCCTATCTCCAAAACAAAGCTAAGACACACTATGGAGGAAACTAATTGTTGCTGCTTGTTTCCCCAAATTACTTCTTTCATTCACTATCCATAGCTCATGAACATGGGTGAAGGTAGGAACAGAGGTGGGTAGTAACGAGTTACATTTACTCCGTTACATTTACTTGAGTAACTTTTTTAAAAAATTGTACTTCTACGAGTAGTATTACTGCACCATACTTTTTACTTTTACTTGAGTACGTTTACGAAGAAGAAACGCTACTCTTACTCCGCTACATTGGGCAACACTTGACTCGTTACTTTTTTCCATTTACATATTAGATACAATATATTTTAGACAGAGAGAAGTCGCCAGTGAATCTACTGCATGACTGTTTGTCACCAATCAGACGTAGCAACAATAATCACATGACTCCGTTTCACTAATCAGATGTAGCCATGCAGTCACATGACCACACACAAACTTCCTGCATCTGCAGCCTGTGAGAGACTTTTTAAGTCATACAGGGCTCCTGTTCACTGCTAAACACTCACAGCTTCACTGCAAGAACCTTGAGAGCCAACTCCTGCTGATGCTTAACCATCACTTCACTGAGTGAAGAACAAGAACGTTTTAACCAAACATGCACAGACACAGACAGTCAAGGTAAAGTGAGACTTCTTGTATGTGCACAAGCTGCCTTGTTCTAATGTTATTTTCTATCAGCTGTGCTATTTGGAGAGCAAGTGAATATGCAGTATTATACTGTCAGTGTACAGTATATCTTGTCACTGTAAGTAGTTTGCACTGTTCAAACATACATGTTACCTACTGTAGGTATTGGATTTAAAAGCTTTGTTGTGAAAAACTGAGATTTGTAACTTTGTGTTATTTGTGCATCTTTATTTTGTAAAGATGTTATTTATTTTTACTCATTTTTTATTTTGTTTTTTGGAAATAGCAGAATTTTTACATTATTTTATATTTTTGTCTGTCTTATTACAACATTTCTAAAAAATAAGTAATTAATTATGATCAAACAGTTACTCAGTACTTTTCACCAAATACTTTTTTACTCTTACTTGAGTAATTTTTTGGATGACTACTTTTTACTTTTACTTGAGTAATATTATTTTGAAGTAACGCAACTCTTACCTGGGTACAATTTTTGGCTACTCTACCCACCTCTGGGTAGGAATGTAGATCAACCTAAGACCTCTCTTCTCCACGACTAATTGTACAACACCTGAATGAATGAGGACACTGCTCCAATCTACTCTTGTCAGTATCTCACTCCCTTCTTCCCTCACTTGTTCTGCTTGAGGCAGCACCTCATCCTCAACCACAGAGAAGGCACTCTACTGTTTTCTGGCTGAAAACCATGACCTCGGACTTGGAGGTACTGATCTTATTTGAACCAATTTTTGAACCAGTCAGTCATTTAGGGGAACTATTTAAATGTTAGACCTAAATGACTAAAAACTATTTGAACCAATTTTTGAACCAGTCAGTCATTTAGGGGAACTGTTTAAATGTTAGACCTAAATGACTAAAAACTACAGACTTATCTCCATATTTCCCTTACTGCCTAAAACACTGATGCGTGCTGTTGCTGCTCAACTTACCTCCCAAATGGAACTCAACTGTCTCCACGAAGCATTTTAATGTTGATGCTCTTCCCCACCATAAATACCATAAAGAATGCTCTCCTTAAATTCAGAAATGATCATCTTATAATATAAACCTTAATCTTACTTCTCCTTGTGGTGTGTAAAATGCAATGAAGTATTCAGCATTTCAGCTACCTATACAGGAATTTGTCAACTTACCTAGTGCTGACAGACCGGTTGTAAATCGATCTGTATGTAAGAAAGACCGGTATTTGTATTCAAACCTGACCATATGTATAGTACTGTATAGTAAGTCCCTTAAGTCATATTATTTGCTTAATATCCTTTTTTAGCATCATTCGTAACACATTGTGTAGATTTTCTATCCTTTTTTTGTAAATATAATTTTTTATTTTATAATTTTGTTTTGTTATTACTGTTGCTTACATGGGTGCCAAACCTTTAATCTTTCTTTGTCTTTGTTATGTTACGTCATCAGTGTGAGCCTCTCCCAGTGTTCAATGTGATAACTGTGAGAGGAAGGAATTGTGCTGGCAGAGTTTTAGCACTCATGTTTTTTTCTGTTTTAACATTTCAGCCTGTTTAAAAATAAACATTAACAGATAAAGGAGTTCATTGTGGTTTCATTACCCCTTCAGTACCCCTTTACATAAAGTGGCACTTCGTAAGTCACAATGCAGAAGCATCAGAGGTTAACCGGATTCCACTGGTTACAATGGGATAACTTAAAAGTCCCATGTGATCGCTTTCCCTTTCTTTCCTCCCTTATATTGCTTAATCACCTTCATTTTTGTGTCAAAATCAATTGACTTTGTTCCTGTAATTGTAAGACAAATGTAACTGAACATAGTTGAAACCAATGCAGATAACAAACTGAGATCGAGATAAATGAGTCACGACATAAGGAGCTGGCATGGCGATAACTGTCGCTTGCCAATGAGACATGGTAGCAATTGTAAATTGAATAGTCATAAGATGCATAGGTCTTAAGTTGACGACTACCTGTATTGTAGTATTGCATTTGTTTGTTATCAGACTCCCTCAAGCTTCCTCTTATCAGGGCAGTATTGGAAAAAAACAAAAAATCACATGCTGTATTTAGTGTTTTGAAAAAAAATGTCTGAATGACTCAGAGAAGAAAGCACTTTCGTACACCTTGGATTAATACGAAGAAATATAATAACAAAAACTTCTAGTGTTATTTTTAAAAGTGATTGCACTTCTTACTTTACTTAACAAAAAAAACCTATTTGGAGGATGATGTAAACACAGCAGTTACAAATAAAAAATACAAAAAACAGCAATAGCATCTCAAGGAACATTGACATACCTTCATTTTGCTGTAATGACAAAAACAAATAGTGACAAATTAAACAAATGTACTGTGACGGGTGGTGGCCTTTACCCAGCCAGGAGCTTCCTTAAGTGAAGGACAGGGGGAGATGGTTTATGAAAGGTTCTATCTCCCCCACACTGCTATTTGGCAGCCCCCCCTGGGGTGTAATGGCCCCTCTGAGTCCCACAGGGCTATATGTGATTTGGTCTTCCTGGCCATTTGTAGGCAGAGACCCACTTATAAAAATTTCTTGTGGGCCAACACTGACACATGCACAGAGCACGTGTGGACAGTTCAAAGAAGTGGACTGAAACAGTGCTCCCACCTGTGATGGGGAGAAAGAAGACCAGGTCGAGCATGAAGGCAGTGAGAGTCCTGGGGCCTCATGCATAACGCCGTGCATAGATCTCACACTATAACATGACATAAGCACAACAGCTGAAATTTGCGTACACACAGAAAAATCCAGATGCAGGAATCTGTGCGTTCGCCAACTTCCGCTACATAAATCCCGGTCAGCGTGAAAAGTAATGCTCATGCTCGTGCTCGCGCGTGTTGTCCTGCCTTAACTCCTCCCAGAATTATGCCTCTTTGAATATGCAAATCAATAAAAATAGCCCTTAAGCTCGGCGTTCTGTGAAAAGACAATGACAAAAGCAAGAGGGGAAAATAGAAGAATTTCAGCGAATACAAAGTGGAGGCAAGGAAAAACGTACTATTTGTTGGTTTAAACAGTGGTATAAACAACAAAAGGAAGTTGATCGACTGACATAGCATGTCGGAGAAACTCGAAAGCTCAAGTTCATAAAGTCGCACAGTTCCCTAAATAAAAAAAGAAGTTGTCAGATATCAAAGTCACTGTGAAAAGGCGAGTTGTAGTTGAGTTTCATATGAAAGCTTATTAGGGCACAGAGAAAAAAAAAGGCACATAGTGGGGAAAAAGCATGAAATGTCAACTTCAATCTCGAAATATCCACTTTAATCACGTAGTTTATTTTGTCATTAAAGTAGAACATCATAAACTTCATCTTAAAATCGTTTAATTAACTAGTTTCTCAAATCAGATCGTAAGTAAAGTAGCACATTAAATGCTTTGTTTTGTATGTGTTCTTCTATGTGCTCTATGTGTGTGAATCACTACGTGCTTCCGAGCTTTCTCTACCTCTGACAGAACACAGAATCCATTACATTCGTGATATTACAGCTCTCTGAATAACTAAAATACTGAGATGTATACGTGATTTCATGTTCATTATGATAGGAGTTAAAGCACGTTATTAAACATGTGAACATGATGGTGCAGTGATTGTGCACGACCTTCGATGAAATAATTTATTGCAGCAGTACTCGGGGCGGCTCTAGGCTCGTGGTGGCCCTGGGCAGAGGAAGAATCGGTGGCTCCTTCGCCTGCCAATGTCAATATGGTATCTTATGCATGACGGATGGCCACATCCGTTGCGGACACTGCATAGCAGCCTCATGCTCATGACACAAGCGTTTAACTTTTTCAGAAATTTGCCGCTGTGTTTTCAGCTGTGTCGTTATTTTCTCTTTCTGTTTTATATTCAATATATATTGGTGTGGCGGCCCCTGGGATTTGGCGGCCCTAAGCAGGTGCACAGTTTGCACATACCTATGGCCTCTCTTTCAAACGTACTAACCTCCAATTCCTGTCCTTGCTTTTCTTTCTACAGGTAACCGATTGCCACACAATCAGCTCTGTAATGGACGTTAAGCCATCTCTAAGCTTATAATGCCGATTCTTCAAAACTTTTAAGGAACATTGAAATATCTTCGTAGTACATTATTCTATCCTTCACGCCAGTCCCAGCAGTCCCAGTGAAGCATACAGTGCGAGTGGAGCGCCAGATCCATGCTAGCGTAGCAACACCGTGTCCTTTAATTATTAACAATATAGATTATTTAAATGAAGTTAAAGTTTTATCTGTATAATGTAATAAACATATTTTGCTGCATTTCATCTTATTATAACTGTACTCCAAGTTTACAGTGAGGTAACTGTACTAATAAGTACTAACAGTTCTACAAGGAGCAGTTGATGGACTGATTGAGTGCGTTTAGAGTTCTTGGGATGAAACTGTTTCTGAACCGCGAGGTCCGTACAGGAAAGGTTTGAAGAGTTTGTCATATGAGAAGCAGTTCAAATAGGAAGCATGGCTGAGGCAGCGTGTGCTTGATGCTGTATACCGACAATTCTCTTTCCGATCAGCTGCTCCGAGTGGTGCAAGGAGAGTAAAATGGAAAAAGATGATCCGCTGTGGCAACCCCTAACGGTAGCAGCTAAAAGAAGAAGAAGAAAGTGCAGTGAGAGTAACAACGTTAAAGCAGCTATGTTATTTAGAATAGTTTGACCATTCCGTGGACCATTATATTGTTACTGGTTAATTACAATCAGATGCATTAAACTAATAAACAATATGCGGTTAATTTCAGTGTATTTATAAAGCCGTGTCAGGAAAAGAAAGGATAACCACACAGGAACAATAGCACTGCTTTGACGCTGGGTGCCGCCAGTATGCAAAATAGAGCGGAGAACTTGCGTACGACAGGGTATGAGGTATCGTGGAAATGTGCGTGGCTTTACGGCAAGTTTAGGTTTTATACATCGCGATTTGAACATGGAAACGTTCTTACGAAACATTTCTGTGCGTATGCACTGTTTATACATGTGGCCCCAGGAACGTTGTGTTGCTATGGAAAAAGAACCCGGTGCAGAGTACTTGGAGATGCAGCTGTAACGGAGGTAAGTGTTGGTTTCATGACAACTCCGGGAAGGAAGAAAGCCCGGCTGCCCCCTGTGGCCAATATGCGTCTCCAAAGAGGATGACTCCCATGTGGATTCGGAAGACTTCTTAGACAGTGACCTTGCCCTGGTGCCCACATAAGAGGAATGTGACAACCGCCCTGAAGACATATGGGATGGACAAGTCAGACGCTGGCTATCGGATTTCCTGTATCCTTTGTCCGACGGACAGGTCCCCACATTTATATTCAAACCTTACCATATGTATAGTACTGTATAAAAAGTCCCTTAAGTCATATTATTTGTTTAATATCCTTTTTTAGCATCATTCATAACACATTGTGTAGATTTTCTATCCTTTTTTTGTAAATATAATTTTTTATTTTATAATTTTGTTTTGTTATTACTGTTGCTTACATGGGTGCCAAACCTTTAACCTTTCTGCCCCCCTGTGGCCAATATGCGTCTCCAAAAAGGATGACTCCCATGTGGATTCGGAAGACTTCTGCGACAGTGACCTTGCCCTGGTGCCCACAGAAAAGGGATGCGACAACCGCCCTGAAGACATATGGGATGGACAAGTCAGACGCTGGCTCTCGGACTTCCTGGATCCTCGTTTGATGGACAGGTCCCCACAACAGGGGGAAGGAGTGGTGAGTGCCTGAACCATACTCCCCAGAACAGGTAAGGAGTCATGGGGGGTGGGTGAGGTGGCCGCCAGCAAAGTGAAGCAGGCGGAGCCTATCCGGCTTGTTGCCAGCCCCCAGAACTCCAATTCCCACAAGATTCTAGAGGACCCAGAATAGCATGCGCAAAGGAGTTGCAAATTATGGTTCACAGAAGGCGGATAGAGAGGGGCAGAACTGGAGCCCACTGCCAGCTTCATCAATTAATTGCATCAAGGGCGTGTGGGAACTGGATAGGGTGCTCCAGATTATAGAAGGCCTGAGAAAGGTCATTGAAGAGACAGCTGGGGCACCCTTGAGGGTGGCACAGAACCTCCTGAAAAGGCTCAGCCTGGGACCCTCCACGTTGTTAGATGCAGCAGTACAGGTGAGCAGCACTGGTACCGGATATAATAAAGGAACCCAATACAAACTGACTTGGGATGGTTCTGAATGATGTCGAGTAACATTTGTCCAGGGCGTGATGATCGATTAACCAGCAAGAAAAGAGAGGGACTGGCTTGGTAGTGTCGGCGCCCGCAACCCTAACCCGGCGATAGTCACATGTAAAACAAAGGGGACATAGACAGCATGGAGTTCTCTTATTCTTATAAAGATACCCAGAACGTCATGGCACCCCAGAACAGGAAGAGTAACTGCAAGAAAGAGAACGACTCCCCTAACTCCTGCTCCGCTAGGGCACAGTAAGGACGAGACCTCAGCTGAGTGTGAGAAGGCGCAGGAGTTCCCATCCTGCTTCCATTCCTGAAAGGCACAGAGTTTGAGAGGGGGGTCAATGGTTTTTTGAGTTCTGTTGGCCTGGCCATACTTGGAGGTGCTGCCCCTTTGCAATTGATGTAGGTGTCTTGGGGCAGTATTAGTGCAGTGTCTCCTTTTCACATTCTTTTCCTGTTTCAGGAAGAAGCCAGGAACAGGTTGCCACAGTGTGATGGATGGTGGCCAGCGTTTTTACCCAGCTGGGATGCTTCCTTAAGTAAAGGACAAGGGGAGATGGCTTTTGAAGGGTGCTATCTCCACCAAACTATTTGGAAGTCCCCCTGGAGTGTAACAGCCCCTTTGAGTCCTACAGGGCTATATGGGTACATGGTATTGGTCAGCTCAGCCCTGTTCCAAGGATGCCACCAGGGGGTGCTGCAGAGGCCTTTATTGGGCTTTCACCACACATGGGAGTAATTTTAGACCTCCCTAAAGAGCCACCTGGAGTTCTCCTTGGTGCGGCTTAAAAAGGAGCCAGCTACCTCACAGAATGCGCCAAAGTTGGATGGGAGACGATGACACTTGTCAGTGGAGTGGAGGAAGAAAGAAAGATAGAAAAGGAAGAAAGGACTGTCTATTTGTGCTATTTGGTGCTGTGCTGTGGAGGGCAGGGAAACAGAGCTCCTCAGCTGAAAATAAACGTATATTGTGCTGGACTTGTGTCGGGTGTTTGGGGAGCTGTACTCCCCCTGGTTTCCACAGTACTCAATAATTATGTAAATATGTAAGGCAAGGTAAATCTATCCTCCATTACATCATGCAATACTCATATAACTATAATTTCAATTATAACATATACTCCTTTTGTGAATTGTGATTTTATGAATGCAAAGATTCTTTATTTACTAGATTTTTTTATTAAAACAACAAAATTTTAAAAAGATGTGACAATGTAAAATATAACACGAGGAAAAACAGATAAAAAGACACAGAACACAAAATCATGTACATAAAAAGGTAACTATACTGTACAATCCCTTGCAAAAAGTCTAAAAGAAGAAGCTTTCCACATGGTGATAACTTTTGCAGGCAGTGACTACACTGGACATATTTTAATTTGACAACTGGAAAAGAGTCAGTATCTACAAGCTCTTTAAAAGCACCATGAACATCAACAGAAGGCACAGAACTTAAAGTCAGTAACTCCTTGATTTTTGTTTACATTATCTTAAATTCCTGCACTTTTTTTCACAGTATCTGTCTAGGATGGAAAAAGTAACTACTAGCTGTGCACATTTGTTGCTGTATTTATCTTGCATGCATTTGTCACAACACTGTTGAACCACAAACTTTAGTTGTGGCTGTAATTTTTTTATGTAATGTATATTTTTTTATTTGTTTAATTTTCCCCCATCAGTATTGAACAAATAATGTTTCATTTTGTTTTATTTATAATTTTACTACTATTGTGGTGACATCACCCACCATTTTGGAGAGCTTGGTCGTTGCAGTGCTATGTTTTGCTAGGTAAGCTGTGCAAATGCTGTGAAAGGTAATGTCATGACGATTTTCTTATATAAGGTTACATCATAACTTTAAAAATTGTCAGAACTTTGTGAAAATACAGGAAAGACTGTTTGTGAGGCTTTAGTTCTTGAATGATATGACTTTTTTCAGTCTCTGGTTTTGAATTAAATTTTGATTAACGATCTTGAATTTACTTTTGGTGCATACATCTCTGTCAGTAGTATACTAACAATTGCTATACCTGACTAATCTTCTGATATGTCACTTGAAATAATTTCTCTCATGTTCTTCTGAACTTTTTTATGAAACAATACTGAAAGTTGCAATAGGAGCACTCTAATAACAGTTCAGAAACTTACTTGTGGGTGCTGCATTATTTTATACTGTCAACTTTATAACATCACATGCTGTGTGGCTAGCAATAGATCCAGTACTATAAACAGTATGGTGGCACCCAAGGGAAACAAAGCACAAAATCTTTGTGACAATTAAACAAAACAGTAACTTCATAATGTCACATACAACAATGATAAAATTGCAACAACAAAAAAATACGAAAAGTTAAAAATTCCAAAATTAAGACTAAGACTAATGAAAACAACACAGTTATTAACATTATTCTAAGAATTAAAAACACGTCATAGCCAACATTTTTGTCTAGATATTTTTTTTGTAGACCTCTGTGATACACAAATGTGGTATCTGGTGTTAGGTATCTTTGGTTGATTGAATAGTTTAAAAGCGTGAAGTTGGTTTTGAAACCCCTAAAACCATTAAATGGTCAACTGGAGTAAGTTCTGGTGATGGGCCTGCAGTGTGCTCCTGACACTACTGTAGAGTGTGGTACTGGCAATAAAATCTCATAACAAGATGAGATCTCATAACTGAGACAGGAGGGTGTGTAAAAAACACATAAATCAAAGAATAGCAATTAGTACTCCAGAGAAAACTAGTGTGTACTTTTAAAAATTATGGAATGATGTAAATTGATATTAAAATTACATACCTGAATTTTCACTTTTTTACTTTAGTAATTGTATGAAATGAACTATTGTGATGGGGTAAACAATCTCTGCTGTTTCAGTGGCGGTTCTTGCTGGGTTTGGATTGCAAGAGTCTGGCAGGAAAGAATTTGCAAAGATGCATGGTCTATGCTAAGTAATCTGAAAACTATTTCAATTAAAGTAAAATAAAATACATATTTCTATGTACTTAGATAGATAGATAGATATATACTTTATTAATCCCAAGGGGAAATTCACATAATCCAGCAGCAGTATACTGATACAAAAAACAATATCAAATTAAATAGTAATAAAAATGCATGTAAAAGCAGACAATAACTTTGAGTAATGTTAACATTTACTCCCCCGGGTGGAACTGAAGAGTCGCATAGTGTGGGGGAGGAACGATCTCCTTAGTCTGTCAGTGGAGCAGGACTGTGACAGCAGTCTGTCGCTGAAGCTGCTCCTCTGCCTGGAGATGACACTGTTCAGTGGATGCAGTGGATTCTTCATGATTGACAGGAGTTTGCTTAATGCCCGTTGCTCTGCTACAGATGTTAAACTGTCCAACCTTACTCCTACAATAGAGCCTGCCTTCTTAACAAGTTTGTCCAGGCGTGAGGCATCCTTCATCTTTATGCTGCCTTCCCAGCACACCACCGCGTAGAAGAGGGCGCTCGCCACAACCGTCTGATAGAACATCTGCAGCATCTTATTGCAGATGTTGAAAGACGCCAACCTTCTAAGAAAGTATAGTCGGCTCTGACCTTTCTTACACAGAGCATCAGTATTGGCAGTCCATTCCAATTTATCATCCAGCTGCACTCCCAGGTATTTATAGGTCTGCACCCTCTGCACACAGTCACCTCTGATGATCACAGGGTCCATGAGGGTCCTGGTCCTCCTAAAATCCACCACCAGCTCCTTGGTCTTGCTGGTGTTCAGGTGTAAGTGGTTTAAGTCGCACCATTTTTTACAACCATACTTTACTTTACATACTTTACAACCCAAATCAGCATTATGTCATTGTGGCTAATAACACATGTGGGTGGTATTTAAATGTCCATGCTGACTATGTTTGAGACCAGGAAAGTCCTAGCTAAGATAAAATCAACCACCTACTTTTAAGAAAATACTGTACACATTTCTGAACATATCAGTTTCAATTACAACCCTAGCGGAAAAGAAAAAAAATTACTTCTAATTGTGTATAATTAAAATACATATTTATAAATAACTAACAAAATTATAATGCACAAGTTTACATTTCAGAAAGGAGTGCAAAAGAAAGCCTGCTGCCTCTCATTTACTTTATGCCATTTCTATTTTGTAGCATTTTAAACTGAGATAATGTGGTCAAGGTCTGGAACGTAGTGTTGCAATTGCAGAGTTTTCTGATATTATAAAAGAAACACACATCTGCAGTATACTTTTTAAGTGCTACAGTCCCTCTTTACTCAAACCTACTAAAACACCTCTAACTGTAACTGAGGACCACTCTAGCAAATGGCAGTATGATAACCAAGAAAAAAGTCAGATTACTGAGCATACATTATGCTCACTCGAATACCATGTCTTCTACTCTTTGTTAACCATTATATGATCAACTTCTTGTTTTTCCACACGTGTGATGTCTGTCTCTACCATTAATATATTGCTAGACAAGATTATAAGCAGGATTCATATTTGACCAAGGAACAGAACAATAACTGAATCAAAAATGTTCAATTGCATAGTAAAAACAAATCAGAGAAAACTGGGGGATTGAATCATGTCAAATAACCACCCAGCAAAGAAGAAGTCCAGCAAGAGAACATAAAGGTAAATGGAGACTCTGGAATGCTGGACAGTGGACAAGTGAGTTAACCCTCCAATTGTATACTTATAGAACAAACCCTGTTTATCCTGACACAGTGGGGCAGATGTGGTTTGTTTTTGACTTGTTTGTTGCTTTTACATTCTTAATGTGATCACTTCTCCTTTGTGTATTTGGTAAAATAAACACATTACAAAGTGTGTGAACAAACCAGAGCAGTACATTTTAACAGTCAAATGCACTGGCCACCACTCTACCTATACTGCACACCACACACATGGAGGTCTGATTTTAGATTTCTAATATGCCAATTTAAAATATTACAAAAAAGTATGAATCAAGGCATCATCTACCAACAAAGGAACCCATTGAAATGAAAAATATAAGTCATTATATTTCTCCAGGACTGAGAAACACTGCATTACAGTATAATTTATCTAGTTAGATTAAAGTTGGTTTGGTTTGGGCTATGTTGATTAGGCCTGCAACTCTTACAAAGTTATGTGTTCAAATTCCAGCCCAGCCACTGCCTGTTTCCCGTCAGCTACTCCGGTTTTTGTCCTCCAAATACCAATAATGTGCATTCTAGGTTAATTGGAAACTCTAAACTCTATCCTGATAGACTGGTACCTGATCCAAAGTTGTTTTCTACCTTGCACTTAGTGCTCTCAGGATATCCATAGTCTCCTATGAATAAGTGCATTGGAAAATAGGTGGATTGATAGGTTAAAGTTCTCTAAGTTTTCTCTTATTTATCTATTTATATTTATATGTCTGAAGGATTTCAAAACTTGCTTTAGTTGTGATTTGAATAGCTACTAGTTAAGATACTGTTAAGGATTACAGGTGTGCCCTAAGTCTGTAATCCTGTTGAATGCGATCATATTTTATTTTTCTCTCAGTACTGCTGAGACTTCAAGTGGATAATGTTGCACTGCAACCCCATTCGTTGCAGGGTTAGACCATAAAGATTGGCAGAGTTTGATTGACACTAGGAAAACCTGCCTGACTTGTTTGTCTTTAAAGTTCTGAAGATGAAAGCTGCTGATAAAGTATCTTTTACTCTTTCAAAGGGTAACTGTAGGTGAAAGGCTTCAGTGCTTAAATCTGTTTAAAAATCAATGAATGAAATACATTTCTGTAGTTTATACTGTAGTTTATATATTTTAGTTTATGTATTTATACTTTGCACATATCTGCTTCTTTCCTTTAATTGTGCAATTCATGTTTAAAACTTGGAAGAAACATACTGTATTTAATTTAAAGTTAAAAAATAAATAAAGAAATAAATAAAATGTATATCGTATTAATCCCTAAAACAAAACACATGCACAAACATATTCAAAACTTACAATACTAGGAGTAGGTCGGTTTTATATTCTGAGGGAAACATTCAGGGACATCGTCAAGAATATGTTGATACCACTGCTCAAAGGCTGCAAATTTGTAAAGCTTATTGGCCCAGAATCCACAGCAAAAGAAAATATCACAATAACACAAAAGAAAAAAAATGGCTGTAGTTACTGGTTCCTTTACCTTAAAAGTATTGATAAAATGTTTTGGAGTTGTTTTCATGAGATCATGCACTTTTATTTTGTCCCTGGTTTACGTGAATCATGACATTCTCTGATGACTAAGCCTTATGTGAAAGGTTTAGCACAGAAAATATTGTTTTCTGTTGGTATAACTTCCTCACTTAAGTATTCATAAAGTTCAAGTCACATTTCATTCTCAGTTATTTTGAAAGTTTCCAGTTAATCCAACTTGCACAATTGTAGGATGTGGCAGGAAATGATCAGAACAACATAATTCAAGAAATACTGTATTTTTACATTTTTATTATTTCTACAGTGCATTACCTTCACTATAATCAAGCTCCATATTTTATAGTTTGTTGAGCTTTAACATAGTGTAATCTTTTGAGATAAAGTGGTTTGCTTCATTACTTAAAGCAACATTTTGAGTTACTCATTTCAAGGCTTAACAAATGTAGCGTTTTAGGGGATCCATTAATTTTCATTGCAGGCTTCCATCCAAACATTATTCTTACTTACTTATCCACTTAAGTTTTGTTGGCAGCTTTAGCTGACTGAGATAAAAGATTAAAATTAGCCTTGCACACAAGTAAATGTTGGGGAGCACTCATTCATATCTGGCTAATACAGAGTCATTATTTACAATAACACACTTCTATGGGATGTAGTCAAAAAAACACAATACTCCAAAAAAAAAAAAGAAAAAAAAAAAACCAGACAGACAAACAGAGCAAATGTGCAGATTCCACATGGGCAGAGCTCAGGCTAGGAATCAAACACAGAAATCCAGAGTATTGAGGCAGCAGTGCTGGCCACTAACTCCATTATCAGAAAATTGTTTCAGAGAGCAATGCCTGTGTGTGTTTAGGGGTCTCCCTCATCGTACAGGTACTACCACACTGGTAAGGCTAGTGTTCCATAAGCTGTGGTCTTTCCTAGATTTGTCAATTACATGATGCTTTTGTTGGGTTGCCTATTATGTACTGTGTAAATAGGACGTGTGAGTGCTGCATAATAGTAGAAAACAGTAAACAATTTTAACAAAATGGTGACACTAGGACTTTTACAATAAAGTTGATATATAATTTTACATTTCAGCTTTAACCTTTACATTACTTTTCATTGTTGTTATTTATATATACTCATACTATGTCTTTTCAGAATGACTAATGAGCAAATACAATACTTTGTAACAGTGCACATTATATCATAGTAATCAAAAAATATTACTAAATCATGGGTGGATCTGTAATATGTTTGTAACTAGTGAGAAGATGAGTAGAGCCAGCATGTACAGTATTTAACTGCTGAAGTATGTTTATTGTATTTACATAAATCAAAAAGTATAATCTTTCAGCTGTTCTACTAAAACTTATTAATTACTAATCACAACATGTCTTAGTGGTCACCGAGGTGTCAAAGAGCTTAGACAACTCTAAAGAAATGTAACATTGTACAAAATAAAATTGTCTATTTTTAATAGCAGGCTATTTGCGTTATTTTACTAAACATTGAACATGGCAAATTAGAGACGATGAATAAACTATTATTTTGAAATACTCTTGCAACTATAAGGTAATATGGAGTCAGAGCCTATCCTGACTTTGTATGTCATACCAATTCATCACTGGGTAATCAGACTCCCAAACACTAGAACACTAACTGGAGGACATTCAAACTCGTATCCAAGTGCTAGTTAGGTGGCTCCCATTCCTTGTAAATTTCAATTTTTAAGAATTGTTTATTTGAATATTCAAAAATGATCAGTGTATGGTAGTTAATGTTTTAACAAGAATCAATATTGAAATACTGTACTATTAAATTAGTGTCAAGATGAATGATTTATCAAAGTTTTAATGGAGAAAATAATTATTATTAATGGCAAATGCTGCCTTAGAAACTAAACACATGTAAGGATCAATAGCACCAGAAGCATCTCTAAAATATGCAAGGCAGATAAACAGGGATTTGTACCATATATGCTGTAAATGTACTTATGGCCTCTCCATTATGAATAGAAAATGGAGTAGATTGCTGTTTGAGAGCTGCTGTTACCATTTAGAGGGTGCAGACCTATAAATACCTGGGAGTGCAGCTGGATGATAAATTGGACTGGACTGCCAATACCGATGCTCTGTGTAAGAAAGGACAGAGCCGACTATACTTCCTTAGAAGGCTGGCGTCTTTCAACATCTGCAATAAGATGCTGCAGATGTTCTATCAGACAGTTGTGGCGAGCGCCCTCTTCTACGCGGTGGTGTGTTGGAGAGGCAGCATAAAGAAGAGGGATGCCTCATGCCTGGACAAACTGGTGAGGAAGGCAGGCTCTATTGTAGGCACGGAGCTGGACAGTTTGACATCCGTGGCAGAGCGACGGGCGCTGAGCAGCCTCCTGTCAGTCATGGCGAATCCACTGCCTTTACAGAACAGTATCATCTCCAGACAGAGGAGCAGCTTCAGTGATGGGGGGGGGGTAAACGTTAATATTATACAAAATTATTGTCTGTCTGTTATACCTTCATTGTTATCACTCTTTAATTTAATATTGTTCTTTACCAGTATGCTGCTGCTGGAGTATGTGAATTTCCCCTTGGGAAAGTATCTATCTATCTATCATTATGGTAAGGTAGACCATTGCTGTGTGTAAAAAAAGAATTCAGCTGAGGTCAAAGTGATAGAAACAATGCTTAAACAAGAAATTTTAAGTAAGCAAACCTATAAAGGATAAATGAGTGTGACTAAAAATGTCAAAAGAAAAAAAGGCAAAATAGGCAAAAGGAGAGAAACAGGAAGAAAATGTTATTGTTTATGCATTTAAGACAATTACCCCTTTTCACACTTTCTCAATTTTTTTTCTGGGAAGAGTCATCAATGGGTAAACTCTCTTCTGATTAACCTAAACAATAGCATAATCACATATGTACAGCTTCTGTAGTATTTCTCTGTGTTCAAATTCTAAACATAAACATTCTTGCCAGAGTTTCAATACAATTGATCTAAACAAAAGAGATAAAAATCCAAATTTTTATATGCCATTGCAGCACTTATGTTCACAGCCAGTACTTCAAATCTAATGAGCACGTAATGTTTATGCGATACATTAAGATCGATGCTGTCCCTTTTTAACTTGAATAGCTTTTACTATCATACTGACAGAGGAGTCAGTTTTTGAAAGGGCAAATGCTTATCTCAGAGTTCATGTGTGAGAGTCCGTGCTGAAAGAAAACAGCACAGCAGGTGCCTTCTCAGTGGAACATGACTATGCAATGGCACCTGCTTCTGGTCAGTATATACAACTTAACATAACTGCAATACTTTTAAATATTTTTTTGGACTAATAATATGAACTATAAGTTTAAATGCTGTATGTCTGTGTGTGTACTGTCTGGAACTTAATAATATAATATTAGTGATTATTGGTCATAAGAAAACATAGATCTAATATGGTTATTTTAAAAGATTACAACTAAGATACGTTATCTGTTCTATATTGCATTATACTGACATCTATTGAAATCGAGTGAGCTACCGTTAAATATAAACAAAACAGGTTACCTGAAGCTGTCAGCATACTCACATAAGAAAGCTAACAGACTACCTTAGCTATTATAAAAGAATTCCTTCACTGAAATTCTACCGTCTTTGTCCTGTTTTAAAGCTTTTGTTATGCAGTGCTTTTTATTGATAATTCTTACATTGCAAACATCGACTACTGTAGGTGAAAGTACAGAAATGGAATACACTGTATGTCATCCATTGCTGGCAAACTAACAGGAAGTAGATATACCCATTGGTGTGTCACTCCCACATTTTGTGAAAAGGGCAATCTGATGGCTTATTGCTAGGACAAGGAAAATTATATTTCAGATATGCTGAAACCCCATCTAGTTATGTTTATGTTGTGTTCCACCCATGTGTTCATTCCTCCAATTATGCATGCTTGACTATATACGTGAGCAGTTTTCTTTATATTTACAAAGTGCATTTACAATGCAAATTTGTAAGAGTTGAGGACATGCTAGTAAAATAATGTTGACAATAATTTCATATAAACTATTTTGACAAATTGTGCAAAACAAAAATGCCTGGGTGGATGAAAATTATTCATATATTAATTTTGCATATTGCTAAGGGATACATGACTTAATAAGCACAAAGTTCTGATTTCTTCCATGTCTACTGTCCCTGTTGATCAGCAGTGCGTGCTAAAATGTAGAATGTATTCTATGAACTGTATGACTTATATTTAGGGTGTATTTTAATTGAAACTTTGCATTATGGGCAGTATGGTGGTGCACTGGTAGTGCTGCTGTGAGCTTGAGGATGCTGCTGCTATGCAAGCAGTGTAATGTATATATCATTTATGTTAGGTAGAATTAATAGTGTGGCCTTGGTGGTCTTGTGGCCTCAGAATCCCTGCAGATTTTTTTTTTTCTCCAGATGGAGTTTTTTTTTGTTTTTTCTGTCCTCTCTGTTGATTGGACCTTATTTTATTCTTTGTTAATTAGTACTGCCTAATTTTATTTTTGTATTTTTTTCTTTCTTCATCCTATAAAGCACTTTGAGCCTCATCATTTTATGAAAATGTGCTATATAAATAAATGTTGTTGTTGTTTCGTGTGTACTTTAAGTAAATCTGGAGGATTCCACCAGGTGGCAGTGTGAGAAATGTAAATGTTATGTGAGACCTTTACATGTATTGCATTATTATGATAGGGAATATGTGATGCTTGTATTCCCTATGCAATAAATGGATGGAGAAAAGCACCATAGAGAAATCCGCATGTCAGCATTTCAGTTTGATGATTTGCTTCACCGCATTGAACCATTCATCAAACATCGAAGCACACACATTGATCCTGTTGCAGCTGCATGCATGCCATTACATGTTGATAGTAAACAATGATTCTGACATCAAGTACCTAAAGTTGAACACACACGCCACCCATATTTTTACTGGTACTGCAACTTGTGCACGTGTCGTGTTAATTTCTGATGACGTGCTCAGAGGATACATCAAAAGAATGCTGGGAACACGTTGCAGCCATGATGTATGCTTGTATATTTTCTGAGCGTTAAGTGTATACCGGCCCTTGAATATACTAATAATATATTATGATTATGTGAAACAATTGTGTTAAATCAAAAAAGTATTTCTCTCTACATGCTGGAAAAGCAAATGTTCTTAGTTTAACTATCTATCCAGTAACAATGAATATTTGTAATCTTTAAAGAAATGGACTATGATGAATCAGAAAAGGGTCCTTTAGATTCAGCTAAAAAATTCCAGAAAAGGCTGTTTTCTTGCGTAAATTAATAGACTTTAGCGTGAACTGTCACATTCTCTATATGTTTTTCTATCTGTTCTAAGGGACTTCTATCTTTTGGCTTAATCTGTATCTTGGACAACATGTGTACCCAAGACAATGTCACACTCCAATGCCTGATTAAAGCAACAAGTAGGGTCAGTGGGGTGGAACAAAAATCAGTGCATATACTATATATATACTATATAAGGATGTGATTCTTAAAAATGTTCATCAAATTCTCAACGATCCCACACAACCACTACTTCGTAAATTTAATTTCAGAGAATAGCACTAAACAGATTTTTACAATTTTGAGTAAAAACTTTTAGATATAAGAGATCATTTGTACACTTTAATGTGAACAGGTAATTGTAATACATGACAGTCACTGACATGACAGATTTATTAGCGCCATTGTATAGATGGGCATAAAGTTTTTTAGTTTATGAATTTGCATATGGATGTTTAATATATATGCATGCTGTGTTGAGATAAATGTGGTTCCTTATACTGTATTGGTCCTTCCTTGTCTTTTTATATTTAAAACCCCTGTCTATATAAGCTTATTGTTAATGCACAAACTAAATTAAACTTCCTATATGGGTTAATAAAGTTAAAGCTGAGTTGAGGTATTGCACATAGATAAGCCTACTGCACCTCAGCTTTGGTTAAACAATCTGATCTGATTATTATATTGTTGGTGTTGAACAGATTAAACATAAACTTAGATCCACTATATTATCAGAAAACCGTCTTAACAAAATTGTTCCTGAAAGTCATAAACCTTAAAACAACAACATGCTGTAAGTCTCTCTGACAAGATAAAGAACCTGCAAAGCACTTGTCAAATAGTGACTGATAAAAGTGCATCTCTACATGTACAGGTAATGTTTATCACCCCAGATCAAAAACAGTGGAAATAAAAAATACAGCAGCTTCTGGAATATTTGTGCAATAATTTCTTGTTTTATCATAATTGCCCTAGGCTAACTTAACTACAAGGCAGAATTTATGCCTATAACAGAAATGATTTAAAAGGGCCATGGCTCTGCAACGGTTTTTCATTTTCTTCTATTTTGTTATTTTTCCTCCTTTTTATTTATTCGCTCCACATCATTTCATACAGTAATTAGTTATCATCAGGCCAGTAAAATCATAAAAATTATCTATTTTTTAATACTGACAAACATGAATTATCTTGATTATGTTAAATGTTGATTGAATCAAATGTGTTTGACAGTAGATTTTGTGGAGAACTCATGCACCCAGTGGAAGAATGAGCAAACTCCATAAAGACAGCAACCAGGCCCGGGATTTAAACCCAGAACTCGAGCGCGAGGCAACAGTGCTACAATGGCATTACCCTAATTAAATTGTGATAGTACAGGGAGTGGTTTTGAACATTCTCAAAGGCTCTATAATGGTAGAAAATGCTTTTTACAAACATTAGACTAATATCAAAACCATCTAATATAAGCACTTCAAGATATCTAAAATAGCTTACTGTATATGATTATTATCTGTAAAATGCATCTTCTTCAAAGGGTATTAGATGGGGCAGTGATTAGTCCTGTTGTGTTTCAGCTCCTACATCATGGGTTTGAAACACAAGCTGAGGTTCCATATGCATTATGTCTACATATTATGGATTTTTCTGCACATATCTCAAAGAGGTGTCTGTTTGATCATATGGCAGCATTAAATTCACTCAGTATGGGGAAACATGGATGTCTCCTATGATAGGCTAGCACCTCATCCAAGGCTGGCTTCCACTTTGTGTCCAATGCTGTTAAGGTGGGATTCAGCACCTTGCAGTCCTATGGTATACAAACAATTTAGACAATCGATTGGCGAATAAAGCTTGATAGGGAAGCAACTTGTATATAAATATTTAAAACAGCAAAAAGTTCCACAGTAGCATCATTAAAAATAAGACATATTTTACACTAAAGTGTTCTTTCAAGCAGTGCAGATCTGGTGTTATTTTTGAATAAAATACTTGATTATTAAATATAGAGTGCTGATGAACAGCTAGAAATTATCCCTGTGCAACAATCTGAACATATGCAATGTTTGTGTAAATTACTTCAATGAAAAATCACTCACAAAATACAGGATAAATAAAGATTTTCAAAAGAAAAAGTCTGGACATCTAAATTGGGACAGATGCTGTCTGGTCACTCTTTTTTACAAAACATTTTTGCAGCGGTCCGCCTTGTGAGATGGCTCATTGAAAATACTTCAAAATACTCTGCTCTAAAGCACCATCTCTCTCACTTCCTTCATCTCAATTCTGGACTTCCTCTTAGCTCTATACTCAATAGTTCTCTAGTTACAAATATCTTGTAAACCCCATTGCCAAAGCAGCTTCATGATCACAAGGCTATGGCCCCCTCTTGTGGTCCCTGGTGTCCCCAACCTATAATCCTTGAGTAGATATTAATGGATATTTAGTTTAGATAAACAGCTACCATGTACATAACATACACATGCACACATCTTTGCTACAGCTCTTCAAAAGACGAATACTGCATAAAGGTGTTTTTAAAGTTTTCTTCGAAATGCAATCTTAAATATATCTGAATTATATTAAGAAATAAACAGTTAAAAACAATAAAACCACTATAATGAATTAAACAATCAATTCTTCTCAAAACAGTATTATTCAAAATTTGCCTAATATAATTTTGACTCTTTACACTTTTAATAAAAATGAAAATGCCAGAAGAGTGTTTGTGAGAATTCTGTTTTTTTGTATAGTGTTAACTAAGTGAATGAAAACATTGTTTTATTTCAAAATCATGTCTGAAGACTCCTTACCTCACACTTGATGTACGTAAAGCAAACTCTGAGCAATACTTAAGAATTTTGTATCCTACCAGCACTGTTTAAGTAAATATCTGCTAATCATGTAGTATGAAGAATTTGCTACCACATATGTCGATAAATAATGTTACATCATTCATTGACGCATATTTTTCAATATCTGGTTAGGAAAAAGGATGGGCAAGGTTGATCAATCAAACCAATGATTAAATGCTTAAAGAGGCTACTGATGCACTAAGGTGTTTGTGTGAACATGTAAAGTATTGGTGTTAACTTAGTGTAGCCCAGACTTGAAGATTGCCAGTTGGAAATTTAACAAACTAAGCATTTTATTAACAAACACCAAGGGTGGACTCACAAAAGGATGTTGCAACAAACCATTTAACCATCTGCTGTGATTCTCTTTATTATTCTCTTGCCTGATAAAGATTAAAGTTTACTGGTTGAAACAGGCTTTTACGTCCTTGAGGAACATATGTAAACTCAACCAGACAAAAAAGCCTGTGGACAGTATTTTTTAATATTTGGTGACAACAGAAAATTGTCTGTGATATACAGTTAGGTCCATAAATATTTGGACAAAGACAACTTTTTTCTAATTTTAGTTCTGTACATTACCACAATTAATTTTAAATGAAACAACTGATGCAGTTGAAGTGCAGACTTTCAGCTTTAATTCAGTGGGTTGAACAAAACGATTGCATAAAAATGTGGGGGAACTAAAGCATTTTTTAACACAATCCCTTCATTTCAGGGGCTCAAAAGTAATTGGATAATTGACTCAAAGGCTATTTCATGGGCAGGTGTGGGCAAGTCCGTCATTATGGCATTATCAATTAAGCAGATAAAAGGCCTGGAGTTGATTTGAGGTGTGGTGCTTGCATGTGGAAGATTTTGCTGTGAACAGACAGCATGCGGTCAAAGGAGCTCTCCATGCAGGTGAAAGAAGCCATCCTTAAGCTGCGAAAAAGAAAAGACCCATCCGAGAAATTGCTACAATATTACGAGTGGCAAAATCCATAGTTTGGTACATCCTGAGAAAGAAAGCAACCACTGGTGAACTCAGCAACGTAAAAGACCTGGACGTCCACGGAAGACAACAGTGGTGGATGATCGCAGAATCATTTCCATGGTGAAGAGAAACCCCTTCACAACAGCCAACCAAGTGAACAATACTCTCCAGGGGGTAGACGTATCGATATCCAAGTCTACCATAAAGAGAAGACTGCATGAAAGTAAATACAGAGGGTGCACTGCAAGGTGCAAGCCACTCATAAGCTTTAAGAATAGAAAGGCTAGATTGGACTTTGCTAAAGAACATCTAAAAAAGCCAGCACAGTTCTGGAAAAACATTCTTTGGACAGATGAAACCAAGATCAACCTCTACCAGAATGATGGCAAGAAAAAAGTATGGAGAAGGCGTGGAACAGCTCATTATCCAAAGCATACCACATCATCTGTAAAACATGGTGGAGGCAGTGTGATGGCTTGGGACACTAGTGTTTATTGATGATGTGACACAGGACAGAAGCAGCCGAATGAATTCTGAGGTGTTCAGAGACAAACTGTCTGCTCAAATCCAGCTAAATGCAGTCAAATTGATTGGGTGACGTTGCATGATACAGATGGACAATGACCCAAAACTTACAGCCAAAGCAAACCAGGAGTTTATTAAAGTAAAGAAGTGGAAAATTCTTGAATGGCCAAGTCAGTCACCTGATCTTAACCCAACTGAGCATGCATTTCACTTGTTGAAGACTAAACTTTGAACAGAAAGCCCCCCAAACAAACAGCAACTGAAAGCCGCTGCAGTAAAGGCCTGGCAGAGCATTAAAAAGGAGGAAACCCAGCATCTGGTGATGTCCATGAGTTCAAGACTTCAGGCTGTCATTGCCAGCAAAGGGTTTTCAACCAAGTATTAGAAATGAACATTTTATTTCCAGTTATTTAATTTGTCCAATTACTTTTGAGCCCCTAAAATAAAGGGATTGTGTTTTAGTTGCCTCACATTTTTATGCAATCTTTTTGTTCTTCCCACTGAATTAAACCTGAAAGTCTGCACTTCAACTGCATCTGAGTTGTTTCATTTAAAATTCATTATGGTAATGTACAGAACCAAAATTAGAAAAAAGTTGTCTCTGTCCAAATATTTATGGACCTAACTGTAAGTAGCTGTATATTTGAGACTACATAACAAGGCTAGAGGGCTAGAGCTTTGCTTTTGCCTTAATAACGTCTAAATCACACACTAAAATGCAGATGTTAAAATAGAATTCAGAAGGTTATTTCTCAGAAATTAGCATATATTTAAAATTCAATATTCTATTGGTGAGCTATGCTGCTCACAATCATCTATAAATAATGAAACACTTTCACCAAAGGATCTACCTTCATTGCCCTCAGAGCTTTTCCACTCTATAACACAGCACAAAATTTCTCATGGTCCATGATGGGTAACTGGTTAAAAATTAGTAAGCATAAGATACTGACTCATTAAAGACATGCAAGATCTTGTTAAGTACAAGGATGGGCAAGAATGATTGATCAAACTAATAATTACAGGGTTAAAGCTACCAATGTGGTATTACTGTGTCTGTCTGTTCTTACAGTCCAATCAACATAACCTTTGGGTGCAACCCAGGAACTGCTGCTGGGAAATGCAGAGACATTACCTTGTAGCCTGGGCTTTATTTACAAATACAAACCAGTCACGGAAAGAAAACGTCACTGCACTTCTAGGGCATAACTACACAAGAGCCAGTCTGCCTCTCTCATGATAGTTCATTGGCTATGGTATTGCTTAGGACCTAATACAACTCCTCCATTGGCAATCCATTCTTTGTGTTTTGGTCTCTTCTGCTAAACAAGATGACCCATCTATATAAATATGCAAAGTTCATTGACTGACAGACTCACTCACTAACTCATCAACAAAAACACTACTTCCTGTTTAGTTAACAGGCTGAAATTTGACAGGATGGTATACATCTAGAGCAGTAGGTATCCATTAAGAAAGGCGATTTCGATATATCAATATTTAGCCCAACTCATATCAGAAAAACTAAATACCCAAAATCTCAAAAATGCTCTGACTGATTTGACTGTAATTTGGTGACTTTATAGGAAAAGGAAATTTGCTGACCCATGTGTTTTTATTTTTTGATATTTATTGATAATAATGCTATAGTGAGTAAGCTATTGTAATACCCTAAGTTCTGTTTAGGTTGACTACTAAGGCTGTAATCTTGCAGAGAAGTGGGGCTGTTGCTTTATGTAAATGAAGGGCACTACCATAAGCTAAGTGGAAAGATGAAAGTTCAGCAAAGTTCAAAGTAGTGTACTTAGCAAGTTGTATCCTTGAGAAAACACAGTACTCCCTAAAATCTTTCATCTTCTTCTTACAATGCAGTATAAAATACATACAAATTCTAAGAAGATTGAGGAGTTGGGGTTGTCACACTTAATTATTGATCGTTCTTATTCTTTGAAGAAAGGGGTGGAAGACAGGTGGCCCTTGGTGGTGAAATACATACGGCTTTGCATAGAACTGCAATGCCACCTACTTGTAGGCCAAACTGTGATGTGTTGTTGCGCTCCAGTTCGCAAAGCAAGAACTCTGTGTGGAACTCAAGTTAGGAGAGATGGCATTCCTTGTTAGGCTTAAATGCTGGGCCAGATCAGTAAAAGGGTCCCCCAAAGACAGAATATAGAGGAGGTGGACACTGTACCTAGTTCACTATATTATTTATTTGGAACTGTTCTTTTTTGTACGATGCTTAAATTGTTCAAATCATTGAATGTGCCACGTAAATGTGCATCCTGTATATGTGAATACTGTATGTAAAAAGTGTGGTCTATGGCCGGCTTGTCATCCCCCCAGGCCGCCACATGGAGCCCTCCCTGCAGTATGGAGGTGCCCCGAAGACCAGCATGGAATCATGGACAATGGAGCTTTTATCCACAGCCCTGCTGGATAACACAGGGGCCGCAAGAGGGAGCTGCAGGGAGGAGCAAAGAATCATATGTGCCCTATAACCCGGAAGTGCGTCATAGGCAGAGCGACGGCAGAAGTGACGTACTTCCGGGGTGAAGAAAAGGACTTGTACCTGACCCAGAAGTGATAAAGAATCACATGGACTGGGGATTGGGAACACTTCCGGGTCAGGGAATATAAAAGGACTGTGGGAGCTCCCAGACGGCAAGCTGAGCTGGGTGGAAGGGTGGCAAGGCGTCTGGGAGTGGTGGAGAGAATTATTGTAGTTATTATTGGTTTGTTGATAAGTATTGTGGAGGAGAGGGTGCATTGTGCACTGTTGCATAAAAATAAAGTCAACCTTTGGACTTTTTCCTGGTGTCTGGAGTCTTGGACAGGGGTTCAAGGGAGAGATAGTGCCCCCTCTGTCACATAAGTTAAGGTAAATCAAAATTCAGTGTATACTGCTTTCGAACTAAGCCCTCCACTTTGTTACTTTGTGATGGTACAATATTACAGATCAAAGCATTACATTCAACTCTAATTTAAACTACTATTTTACCAGATATACTATAGTTGAAGTTTTATTTATATACAAAATTCATATTATTTCTAATTATAATTTGAATTCAAAAGAATGCAGTTTCCTGAAAAATTAGGTTTTCTAATGACCATCAACAAAAGCCAAATCACTAGAACAAGCAAGAATTTATCTACAGCAGGAATGTTTTACTTGTGTGCAATTTTATGCAGCATATTCAAGAGATAGGAACTCAAGCAAACTAAGAATATTTGCCACTGGTAAAAAAAAAAAAGAAAAAGAAAGAAAGGAGGAAAATAAAAACACAAATATTACATACGGGAAGGTGCTCAGTTACTTACATAGTACTTCTGATACATCTGATTAACCCTCAGACCCATAACCAAGGCCCACTGTCTTAAGAAATGTCCCAGGTGAAGCCCGGTAACACAACCCAGTATATTTAATAAAATGTACATCCATCCATCCATTTTCCAACCCGCTGAATCCGAACACAGGGTCACGGGGGTCTGCTGGAGCCAATCCCAGCCAACACAGGGCACAAGGCAGGAACCAATCCCGGGCAGGGTGCCAACCCACCGCAGGACACACACAAACACACCCACACACCAAGCACACACTAGGGCCAATTTATAATCGCCAATCCACCTGGCCTGCACGTCTTTGGACTGCGGGAGGAAACCGGAGTGCCCGGAGGAAACCCATGCAGACACGGGGAGAACATGCAAACTCCACGCAGGGAGGACCCGGGAAGTGAACCCGGCAGTCCTAACTGCGAGGCAGCAGCGCTACCACTGCGCCACCGTGCCGCCCCATAAAATGTACAGTAACATGCATATCTTCAGTCACAATGTATACCTACAGAATGTCAGGCAACTAAAACAAAAAGGGGTGGGGGAGGTGTTAATGAATTATTACCTCTGAATAAAAAAAAAAAAATCGGAATAGAAAGGTCCATACAGTACTTCCATGTAAATTCAACTTTAGTGATATCATAGGAAAACACTCAATGGAAGATTTAAAAATGCAATTGAACCAATTATACTGTATAATAATAAAGAATCAAGTATTTTAACTTACATAATATTGGTAACACTTTAGTTTAGGTCCTAAAAAATGCATCTATTACTCCTTTACTCCCATGTAACATAACAATACCTTAACAAAGGCTTATATTTGGTGTTAATTATGCTTATAAAGCATCAGTAAAATGGTTATTCATCTCTGTGCAGCACAGAATATCAATAGCCTGTAATACGCTGGGAATATTATATATAATTATGAATAAGAAGGATTTACAGGTGTTATATTGAAGTAAGCAATATCAAGGGAAATATTTATCACTTAAGCCACATGTGACCATTCCAGAATGATGTTATTTTAGGAGGCCAGATTACACAGATGGATAAACACTTTAATACTTTATAAGTGAGATTACCACAAAAATGTCTTTATTCATATATTGTTACATAGCAGTATATGAGTATTAGATGCATTTTTGTAATATATAAACTAAAGTGTTACCATATTTATTATGCACACAACTATATATATATATATATATAAATTACTTGTGAAAAAAATTTGCACATCAATAGGCCAGGGCCTATGCCTAAATAGAGCAGACTGCAAAAATCCCAGTTAAATTAAACAATTTCTATGGACATAGGTCAAACCATTTTTGAAGAATGTGCAAATAAGCACTAGACTAAATTGAACCAAAAACAATTGGTCTGGAGCCTGTAACGCGACAAACATAATGCACCTTGTTTAAGAAAATATGTGTCCATTTTTGGAAGTTATCATTGTACATAATTTCCACAGACAAAAATAAAGACACCATGTTAAACCAACTTTTTTCAACATTTTCAACATCACAGACTCAGAATATGAACTTAATTCAATGGCAAATTTTTGACCTCGTCACAAAACTCCCATTCACACGCAGAATGGACCTGAATTACACATGGATTTATTGACCATAATTCCTATACAGTAGTACTAATTTTTTACAACATACAACACAGTATTTAATAGGTTTCTAAACATTACATACATCTCAGAAACAGTAAATTGACAGACATCATCATACACTATACAGATTAAAAATCAATTTAACTGAACAATATAAATAAATTGAAAAGCATATGACTGCTGGGATAGGCTCTAGCTACACTATGACCCTGCCCTGGATTAGCGGGTTAAGAAAATAGATGGATAACCACTAATAAGCAGCTTACTTAATAGGTAAATCCTCCAGCTAATACTAGTTTCCTAGAGTACCACTGTTGTGAAATATTTGTGAGCAATGGTAGGACAAAATGCCACAAAACTAATTGGAATTCCAAAAAATTACATGTAAACACTGTAGAAGAAAAGTTGTATTTACTAAATGGTGGTAAAATCCAGTGCACATCAAAATGGTCTGGGTTTACCAGGAGCATAATATACTAGACTATCACTAAAGTATTCACTGCTTATACAGATAAAAAAATTGAGAAATAAAGCAATAAGCAAACTAGCTATTGGAAGCATAACATGACAAATAATAATAAAATAATAATAATAAAAAATTAGAGAGAAAAAAAAAAAGAAACAAATCAAGAAAAACTATATACAAATATAAAATGGGGAAAATAAGTGAATAATTAAATAAAAAATAAAATACAGTCACCTTTAAAATAAACCAAAAATACAAACAAAAATGCATAAACAAACAGAAAACTAGAACAAAAAGAACAACAATCAAATGCATAAATGTAAAAAAACAATAAAATCTGTTGGAAAGAAGATGCAGATATCAGCATGACACAATTAGCAGTCAAAGGCAAAAGGAGGGCCACTGACAAATTGGAAGACATTCTACTAAGTATTATTGTCCTTAGTCCAAAATGGCCGTTATGCAGTTCAGACCATTGCAACACAAATGGTAGTGGGTAATTAAAAAAAATCCACGCACTTCCTTTTTCCTCTTGTAATTGTGTTTACTTCTTGATTTTACTTTAATATGATTGTGTTACTAGCTGTGCTACCTGGCTTCACCCAGGAAATTTCGTAAGACAGTGGGCCTCCATTATAGTGCCATTAGTTAATATTGTGTATCAGAAGGAATATGTAATTAAGTGTTTTGCCATAAACAATATTTGTAGATTTTTTTAAATTAGGGCTAATATTATTGGCAGACAGTGTGATGTAGTGGTTAAGGCTTTGGACCTAGGACTTTAAAGCCTGAGGTTGTGTGTCCAAGTCCAGCTACTGACACTGTGTGACCCTAAACAAATCACTTCATCTGCCTGTGTATTCCAATTGGAAAACCTAAAGAAATGTAACAAATTGTATTTTAAATGTTGTATGTATCCTTGGATAAAGGCATTAGTGTTATAAGTAATAATATTATTGGGTTACCTTAGCTACTTACTCTTGAACATGCTATATACAAATTCTCCATGAGTAAAGCATTCCTGCATTAGATCTATTCCTAGTGAATTGGCTTTTGTTGATGATCATAGAAAAACACCATTTTACAAAAGAAGTGTATTCTTTTGAATTAAAACCGGTAGTCAGCTATGTTCCATGGCACTTCACTCCATGTGGTCAAATAAGCAGAACAGATAACCAAGATGTGAGTCTGTAAGCATCTTGGAGTGCTGGCAATCAACAGAAAAAAACAGCGCTTCATTACCAGTTCTGCATTATCCCTGAGCTTTGCCAAACTTTTCCTTGCCATTTTACAATGTAATCACGTCTTTTTTTTTTATGTCCACCCCTCCACTAAACAGGAAATAGAATTTTGTTGATGAGTGGGTCAGTTTGTTTTTGTTTTTAAATTTTCTTGATCTTTGTTTTTGTAATTCTTATTTCATAGTTTACAATTCTTTATCTGTCTATTTTGATGGAAGTGTGTGTACAGTTAACCTATACTGTAACTCATTAGAGAGTATATTTGTTTATATTTTACAATGCTGCCTTTTCCTTCTGAAGGTTAAACATAGTTTTTTCCCTGTTTTTTCTTTCTGATCTGAAGTGTCACTTTCATGTTATTAGTCGGTCCTGCTTATTGATATATTTTTCTCACTTTTACCAGGAGCACTACAGTATATCAACAGTATTCTCCAAACCAATTGTTTATTTCAATTCTACACTCTCCTTTCTATCAGAGAAATACTATAAATGTATTTATTTTCATTGGCTACATCTCACAGATCCTTCATAAAGTGTTTTTTGCAAAGCCAGGTCAAGATGGAGGATCACTCCTCAAATTCACCCTATGTATATTGCCCTTTACTATCACACCTAAGTCTGCACCAATATCCTCTTTAAACAAATTACCTTAGCAGCAGAACTTTAATAATATCTTCCCATAAAACATTTCTTTAAAGATATCAAAGTGTAATCTAATAAATGTGCACATATGTATGCAATTTACCTTTATAATTCACACTTATCTTGTAAATGTGCATACTTGAATGTGCCTTAAACTCCACCTGGTTGGCACACTGAAACAACCATAGCCTATATGGTCGAAACTAATCAACCTTGTACATAAGAAACCACGACATAGCAGACTTTTGTTGGCTGGTAGTGCAGCCTCCTTCTTGGGAAATCGAGCTGTGCCCCACAACTGATCATACAAAATGTGTGGCACTGTAGGTGTAAGGCGCCAGCATCTGACCTGCTACCCATTATAACCTGGCACATGTAATGACAAGATTGCTGTTACATTGAGTAGTACAGGCCATACTATAACAACAAGCCATACACCACATACAGTACCAACTTGTCTGCCAAAGCTATTTCCCCTCAAAATAAATGAATCACAGGTTGATCTAAACTACCGAGCCACAATGTTTGAAAGTTTCACTTTAGCATCAAAGAGTATTCTGATTACGTTAAGAAAACCAGACACTGCAGCAAATTGCCTTTTCATTTTGGCAAAAACATTGTATTTTATGTATTTGCAGCCTCTCCATATGAAAACTAGACATTGCACATCATCATTTGGTTAATGGCCTCCAGCACAGTAGGCATTATGGAGTGAAACTGGGCTGATATATTCCTGACCTGCTGACACTGTCACTCAGAAGTGACAACAAATAGGCTATATAAACTGACAAATGAAACAAAAACATTCTTAAGTGCAAATGCAAAGCATTGGTCATATTTAAAGGGAACTAAATAGATTCTGTACATCGTATTCATCACTTTTTATCTTTAATTCGTTTGACACATCAACACATATTACAATATCAGCTTAGTAATATGAATTATTATACGAGTGAGTCATCATTTAGATGATTTGGCTGCATTCCCCCACTTGATCAAGGGTGTCATCATTTTCCAGTTTCTCCGAAATGTTGCCACAAATATACGTATGATCTCCTGTCAAGTTTTCTTTTATAAATCCTGACATTTGCGTGTAAAGCTGTGTACACACATTTCAGATTTCTTTTTGTTCGTACACAAGTTGTATAAATATGACCCTAGAACTTCAGCCTTCACACATATATATTTGCTTTTTCTTATGTCACTGGTTGAAAGAAACACTACTGCAAAATGCTGTTGTAATACTCCATCTTTTCCAAAAATTATTTTCAATTATTTTTCTATGTACAATCATTTCTCCTAACAAACATGAAAACTATAATCCTCTAAACTGTACGTTTCATATTTCTTACACATAATCATGTCCACTTGCTCACCATATTTTAGATTTTTTCAATGTCAACATTCCTCACACTGAAACAGAAGGCTGTATAACGTCCCTCTTGACCATCAGTGCTGGATTTTACATGTTCATTCCGGCTACCACCATTAATTACAACTTCCATCCTAAAAATAAAATTTTGTCCCCCTGACTTTTTCTGATGGGCTAACACCTTAAAACAATGGCTTTATTTGCTTGAGTTCTGACAGACGAGGTTTTGTGTTCTCTAATTCTGTAAGGATGGGAATGTTTCCCCGAAACTGTGACTCCTGTTGAGTCAAGCATAAAAAGAATGAGTTTTATTGTCTGCAACAAATAAAATTCAACAAAAAACTTCCTGGAAAGAAATATATTTGAACACAGCTTGCTCAAATTTTGTTTCCTTGTATATGACTTGAAATGTCACATGATACTATCAGTTCATTATTATTATCTAGTGAGCAGAAAGCTAACATTCACAGGAAATGCATGGGGGGATTTTATGTGTAGTCTACTGAAAAATGGAGAAATAAATTGTCCATTTACAAAGTGTCCTTCAAAACTGATTCACAGTAAACTATTACTACAAAGAAGATAAAAAAAAAATTAAAAAGCATCAGGCATAAAAAAGCATACAGTACATCAATAAATATGGCTTAGATAGCAAAGGGGTGTTGAACAATGCATGCTCTAAATTTGATTAAGGAAAAACAATATACTATTCCTTTGAAATTAATTGATTAATTAATTAATTTAATTCTAATATATATATGCATGTTTACAAACATAGAGGGTGGTGTGGTGGCACAGTGCTGCCTCGCAACAAGGAGACCAGGGTTGATGTCCCAGATGCTCCTAGAATGGTGTTTCCTTTTTCTCTGTGTCTCTTCATGGGTTTCCTTTGAGTGCTACGGTTTCTTCTAACAATCCAAAGACATGCAGGAAGGGTACATTGGCATTACTAAAAAATGTTCCTATTGTGTTCACTCTGTGATGAACTGGCGACCTGCCTAGGTGTTATCCTTGCAATAAAGCAGGTTTAGAAAATGAATGAAAAATACATACATATACAGTATATATATTTATTTGTAATTTAATTAAACATTTATTCTTTTTCTTCTTTCGGCTGCTCAAGTTAGGGGTTGCCAGAGTGGATCATCTTCTTCCATAACTTTCTGTCCTCTGCATCTTGTTCTGTTACATCCATCACCTGCATGTCCTCTCTCACCACATCCATAAACCTTCGCTTAGGTCTTTCTATTTTCCTCTTCCCTGGCAGCTCTATCCTTAGCATCCTTCTCCCAATATAGCCAGCATTTCACCTCTGCACATGTCCAAACTAACGCAATCTCGCTTCTCTGACTTTGTCTCCCAACTGTCCAACTTGAGCTGACCCTCTAATGTAATCATTTGTAATCCTATCCATCCTCGTCACACCCAATGCAAATCTTAGCATCTTTAACTCTGCCAGCTCCAGCTCTGTCTCCTGCTTTCTGGTTAGTGCCACCGTCTTCAACCCATATAACATAGCTGGTCTCACTACCGTCCTGTAGACCTTCCCTTTCACTCTTGCTGATACCGTCTGTCACAAATTACTCCTGACACTCTTCTTCACCCATTCCACCCTGACTGGACTCTCTTTTTCACCTCTCTTACACAATCCCCATTACTCTGTTCTGAGTATTTAAACTCATCCACCTTCGTCAACTATACTCCCTGCATCCTCACTATTCCACTGACCTCCCTCTCATTTACACACATATATTCTGTCGTGTTCCTACTGACCTTCAATCCTCTCCTCTCTAGAGCATATCTCCACCTCTTCAGGGTCTCCTCAACCTGCTCCCTACTATTGCTACAGATCACAATGCCATCAGCAAACATCATAGTCCACGGGGACTCCTGCCTAATCTCGTCTGTCAACCTGTCTATCACCATTGCAAATAAGAAAGGGCTCACAGCCGATCCCTGAAGTAATCCCACCTCCAACTTGAATGCATCCGTCACTCCTACCACAGACCTCACCACTGTCACACTTCCCTCGTACATATCCTGTACAACTCTTACGTACTTCTCTAACACTCCCACTTCCTCATACAATACCACAGCTCCTCTCGAGGCACCCTGTCATATGCTTTCTCCAGGACCACAAAGATGCAATGCAACTCCTTCTGGCCTTATCTAAACTTCTCCATCAACATTCTCAGAGCAAACATTGCATCTGTGGTGCTCTTTCTTGGAACAAAACCATACTACTGCTCACTAATCATCACCTCACTTCTTAACCTACCTTCCACTACTCCTTCCCATAACTTCATGCTGTGGCTCATCAATTTTATTCCCCTGTAGTTACTGTAGTCCTGCACATCCCCCTTATTCTTAAATATCGGCACCAGTACACTTCTTCTCCACTCCTCAGGCATCCTCTCACTTTCCAAGATTCCATTAAACAATCTGGTTAAAAACTCCACTGCCATCTCTCCTAAACACCTCCATGCTTCCACAGGTATGTCATCTGGACCAACGGCCTTTCCATTTTTCATCCTCTTCAAAGCTGTCCTTACTTCCTCCTTGCTAATCCGTTGCACATCCTGATTCACTATCTCCACATCATCCAACCTCTTCTCTCCCTCGTTCTCTTCATTCATTAGCCTCTCAAAGTACTCTTTCCATCTGCTCAATACACTCTCCTCGCTTGTGAGTAAATTTCCCTCTTTATCCTTTATCACCCTAACCTGCTGCACATCTTTCCCAGCTCGGTCCCTCTGTCTAGCCAATCGGTACAGGTCCTTTTCTCCCTCCTTAGTGTCCATCCTCTCATACAACTCATCATACGCCTCTTCCTTAGCCTTCGCCACATCTCTCTTCATCTTGTACCTTATCTCCTTGTACTCTTGTCTACTTTCTACATCTTTCTGACTATCCCATTTCTTTTTTGCCATCCTCTTCCTCTGTATACTCTCCTGTATTTCCTCAGTCCACCACCAGGTTTCCTTTTCCTCCTTCCTCTTTTCAGATGTCACGCCAAGCCCCCTTCTTGCTGTCACCCTTACTACATCTGCTATAGTTTCCCAGCTGTCTGGTAACTCTTCACTGCAACCCAGTGCCTGTCTCACTTCCTCCCTAAACTCAACCTTGCAGTCTTCCTTTTTCAACTTCCACCATTTGATCCTTGGCTCTGCCCTCACTCTCTTCCTCTTCTTGATCTCCAGCGTCATCCTACAGACTACCATCCTATGCTGCTTAACTACACTTTCCCCTGCCACCACTTTGCAGTCTTCAATCTCCTTCAGATTAACTCTTCTGCATAGGATGTAATCTATCTGTGTGTATCTTCCTCCACTCTTGTATGTAACCCTATGTTCCTCCCTCTTCTTAAAATACGTATTCACCACAGCCATGTTCATCCTTTTGGCAAAATCCACTATCCTCTGACCTTCTTCATTCCTCTACATACCCACCGATCACCTCCTCATCTCCACTGTTCCCTTCACCAACATGCCCATTGAAATCCGCTCCAATCACCACTTTCTTTCCCTTAGGTACACTGTTCATCACTTCTTCCAACTCACTACAAAAATCTACTTTATCACCCATTGCACACCTAACTTGTGGTGCATATTCACTAACAACATTCATCATCACACCTCCAATTTCCAGCTTCATAATCATTACTCTGCCTGACACTCTTTTCACCTCCAAAACACTCTTGACATACTGTTCCTTCAGAATATCTCCTACCCCATTTCTCCTCCCATCCACACCATGATAGAACAATTTGAATCCACCTCCAATCCACCTGGTCTTACTCCCTTTCCATTTAGTCTCTTGCACGCACAATATATCAACCTTCCTTCTCTCCATCATATCTGCTAACTCTCTCCCCTTACCAGTTATACTGCCAACATTCAAAGTTCCTACCCTCAGTTTCACTCTCTTTACTTTCCTCCTCTCCTCCTGCCTCCGGACAAGTCTCCCCCCTCTTCTTCTTCAGCCAACAGTAGCCCAATTTCCACCAGCACCCTGTTGGCTAACAGTACTGGTGGCAGTCGTTGTTAACCCGGGGCTCGACCGATCCGGTACGGAAATTTGTATTGTTGTCCGCATATTGATTTGGCAAAATTTAACATTTATTATTTTTGTTTAATTTTTTAGAAATAGAAAACAAAAATATACACCAGTATACAGAACCTTTGGCATGACACATGGCTCAGGTGCATCCTATTCTATTGATCATCACTGATATTTTTCTACACCTTGTTTGGAGTCAACCTGTGGTCAGCTCAATTGATTGCATACGCCATGACTAGGAAAGTTACACACCTGTTTATAAAATGTCCCACATATAACAATGTGTATGAAATAAAAAAAAATCAAGCAATGAGGTCAAAGAAACTGCCTACAGAGTTTAGAGACAGGATTGTGCTGAGGCACTAGTCTGGGGAAGGCTACAAAAAAGTTTGGCTGCATTGAAGGTTCCCAAGAGCACAGTGGCCTCCATTAATTCTAAAAGTGAGTACGTTTTAAACAACCAGGACTGAGCAGTTGGGGGAGGACAGCTTTAGTAATAGAGGTGACCAAGAACCCAAAGGCCACTCTGGCTGAGGAAAAAAGAACCACTGTGGAGATGGGAAAAACTTGCAGAAAGAAAGCAATCACAGTCACATTTCACCAATCTGGGCTTTATAGTAGAGTGGCCAGGGGAAGGCCTTTCCTCAGTAAAAGATACATGAAAGCCCGCTTGTAGATAAAACAAGAGTTTCTGGCCTGATGAAACCAAGACTGAACTGTGTGGCCTTAATTCTAAATTCTAAATGTTGTGTCTGGAAGGAACCAGGCACCACTCATCACTCTTACAATACTGTTCAAAGGGTGGGGCAGCATTATACTGTGGGGTTGTTGTAACCAGGAGACTATGCCATGTCAAATGGAAGCTGAGCAAGAATCCTTAACGAAAACCAGCTCCAGAGTGATGTGGACCTCAGAATGGACTGAAGGTTCACCTTCCAACAGGACAATGACCTCATGCTCAAAGTAAAGACAACACAGGAATATCTTCGGGCCAACTTTATGTATGTCCTTGAGTGGCCTAGCAAGAGCCCAGAACTTGAACCCAATCAATCTCTGGACATACTTTTTCTGTTTTCACTTTTTCATTTGGTGGTATTGATACACACACACACACACATATAGTGACCACTAGGGGCAGTCTCAGCCACAAATCGCAGATACAACTGTAGAGACTAAGTTCTGGGTTTATCATACAATACCATCACTAGCACAAAGCTCCTATTCCTCCTTCAATCCTCCCCAGTCCACTTTCTCTCCAGATTCCAACTTTCCTGGATAAGTTGGAGTAGCTTCATTTATGCCTGTCCTGGGAGTACTTCTGGTGCCACAGCTCTGTACCCAGGAAACACTTCCATGTTAGCTGCAACCTCCTTAAAATAGACAAGACCTCTCACAGCAGCACACCCTATATACTGTATATTTAAACCCCCCAGTGGAAAAACTAAATACCCCAAAATCTCAAAAATGCTTTGACGGATTTGATTGAATGTTGGTGATGTTATAAATAAAAGGAAATTAGTCAACATGTATTTTTTTAATTTCTCAGTACTTATTAATATCATGCTAACTTTCATACTCTGATCTATGCTGAGAAGTACGCTGTATGCAAATGATGGATGGAGTAGAAGTGACTGATGGGCCACGCAAGTAGCACCACTAACCAATAGGGCAGATGGATGAATGGAGGCGAGACGGTGTCTTGGACGGGGAAAAAAGAGACATGATTACATTATGAAACGGAGAGAGAAAGTCCTACCAATGTCAAGAAAGATGCAAAGCTCAATGTTTTTAGAAAGCACAGGCACTCTTAGATATGCACTGGCTCTCATCTCATTTATTTGTTCTGCCCTGTCAGCCCCCAATACACAGTCATGGTGCTGCGGTGCACCCAAGCTCTTCAGTATTGCCACTTGAATTGTGCAGTATCACAGCATTGGTCTTGATTGGCACTTGAACTTGTAATGAGAAAGCCATAGAAATAACTGAGTCACGATGCTCAAATGCAGCTGCACCACACTCCTTGCTCTTCACATTAATATATCAGTTTAACACATAGGATACCAGCACCTAAGTATACTTCAAGCACTGCTTTGCATATACATTTGCATCTGCAGACTTTAAATTGGGACTACAAAAAACTGATGAAAAACATGAACAGAAATAAAGTCTTTATGTTAAAAATGTAAACAAAAGAAAATTGTAAACATATAATATTCTTATAATATAATCTCAAATTTAACTTAATCCTACTGATTAAATGCTTTAATTCAAAAGAATACACTTTCCTATAAATTGTGTTTTGCAATGACCATGAACTGAAGATCATTGCCTTACAAAATTTCCCAGTCAAAACCAGATAACACAGCTAGTATAACATAGAGTAAATTGCTGGTAAACTAATTTTTACAGAATTTTCAAGTCACTGTGAATAAAAGATTAAGTTAAAGAAATATTATATTGAGGATTTCATAATTAAAGATAATTAGAATGTGGCATTTAGCATATCCAATTACTTCATTTGTGAAACACAAATAGAATACTACTACAATTACTACAACTAATAATAATAATAAAAAATACATTTTATGTATATAACACATTTCCCATGCTCAAGTGCCTAAGTTTTTTATGAAAGAGAGATGGGCATTAACTTTCAGGAATCAATACGAAAAAGGGCACATAGCTGGGGTGAAAAATAAAATAATGACTGAGTTAAACATGTTCAAGTAAACAGGAGCGAATTTGTCAAGGTTTCACATGTGCATTATATGTGGAGGGTAGTATGGCCAATTCCAATTTCTCATTGATTGCATCACTTTGTATGCATGGAGAATCCTGTTTTTGTTAAGGGCTATGTTTTCAAGTGTCACCTTCATTTGAGGAGTGTAATTCTGCACAGACATATACATTTTGTGCTTAGCTGACACACCTCAAGCAAAAAAGCAAAAATCTTAAAAATAATAATATAAAAAACACACTTACCAACATGTATGTAGCACTCAGAATTTTTAACCTTGGTCTGAATGTATTTGAAAGTTTACTTAATTCTAATATAAATATACTTCTCATATAAGCATTTAACTCTTAGGTTTTTGGCTAAGTTGACAGCCATATTATGTATACTGTCCTTTTCCCCCTCTTTACAGATGCAGCAAAATGTAATACAGGTGAGCAAAATATTTTTTAATTTTCCCTCTTTATTTATGTATTATGTGTCAAGTCATCAGCAACCTAAAACACTCACTGTGTATGACACTGCATGTTGGCTGAGGTAGCTAAACGTACACTGTTGACTCTAAAAATGCTGTTTAAAAATGGTGATTTTTAAAGCTGCTACAATCATAAAAGGAAAATTAAAAATGACAGTTAGTTTCCAATGTCATTAGAGAGAAAAGAAAACTGCTTTTGTTTGCTTTGATGAATACTGAACAAAAGAAGGTCTGGGATCTCAGGTTTAAGAGTGAACCAGAACAGGATTGGGAGTAGAATAATACATTTAGGGTTCCAGAGAAATATTTAAAAATCTTCCTAGACCTGTTGATCAAAAAGCAAAGCACTGGCGTGGAAACATTTGCCCTAAACTACATTGTGAAGGAGTATGTAGTGTAACAGTGAGCTACCAAGAAAGATTTTATTTGAGTCACAATTATGTTTTCTGGGTACTCATTTCAGAATAAAATACCAAAACTCTGAGCATCTGGTGTCAGATATTCATCCATCCATCCATCCATCCATTTTCCAACCCGCTGAATCTGAACACAGGGTCACGGGGGTCTGCTGGAGCCGATCCCAGGGCACAAGGCAGGAACCAATCCCGGGCAGGGTGCCAAACCACTGCAGGACACACACAAACACCCAGCACACACTAGGGCCAATTTAGAATCGCCTATCCATCTGACCTGCATGTCTTTGGACTGTGGGAGGAAACCGGAGTGCCCGGAGGAAACCCACGCAGACACGGGGAGAACATGCAAACTCCACGCAGGGAGGACCCGGGAAGCAAACCCGGGTCTCCTAACTGCGAGGCAGCAGCGCTACCACTGCGCCACCGTGCCGCCCGTCAGATATTCAGTCCACTTCAAATAAAGGTCATCTTAGGCATTCTTAGAGTATGTTTAAATGGTTCACACTTGACTGTGACAATGGAAAATATTGCATTTTGAACAACACTAAGGGGGTAATCTTACTGCTACCTTCCAATTGGGCCAGCCCCACACAACAAGTATTACCAGCCTCTTAGTCGTAGAAAGACAGTAATTCTAACCCAGCTGTATTACTTTGTCCCCAAAGTCTAAGTTGTGTCAAAGGGATGCCTAAAGAGACATTCCATTTGTTCCAGTAATTCAGGAAAAAGTAAGCCTGCAACCTCTCAGCTGTTATTTATATTTTTGTGTGGGTCAATAATGATAGGGTCAACCAATAATACTGAAAAGTTAACTTGTAATAATAACGCTATACTACACCCTTAGATTGTAAAGATAACATTTTTTTTACATCATACTGTACTTTTTTCATACTTTTTAATTTTATTGATTTTATTGTAATCATTCCATACAAATAGATCAATTCTTACAAAAAATAGGATTGAAAACAAATCAACCCCCACCCCGAGAAAGAGATCATGGCCAACGGAGTAATACTTAAAGCTTGTAAACATACATAAAGTGATGAGTTTAATAGGCAGATAAGATGAATGGAGAAGTAAAAGAAATGTGAAGAGAATTACTTCCTCAGTGCTTTAAGAGCTTATTCTAAAATATCATTGATTAGATCCTGCCAGGTTTTGGAAAAGTTCTGCACAGATCCTCTAACTGAGAATTAGATTTTTTCCAATTACAAATAGTATAAAACATCAGCTACCCACTGATTTAAAAGAGGAGAGTTAGGATTCTTCCAGTTTAGCAAAATAAGTCTGCCTGCCAATAGTGTAGTAAAGGCAATCACAGTTTGTTTGTCCTTCTCCGCTTTAAACCCATCTGGAAGAACACCAAACACAGCTGTTAGTGGATTAGGAGGGATTATGACACCAAGGCTGTCTGAAAGGCACTTAAAAGTTTTTGTCCAAAATGATGTTAATTTGGTGCAGGCCCAAAACATGTGACCCAGTGAGGCTGGGACTTGATTGCAGCATTCGCAGGTTGGATCTTGCTCAGGAAACATATTGGGACAGTTTTAAGCGAGATAGATGTGCTTGATATATAATTTTGAGTTGAATAATTCTCTGCATTGCTGCCTTCCACTCCTTTTCTGATATGTTGAGTGATAGATCTTTTTCCCATTGTACTCTTGGATCTTTGAAAGGGAGGGACTGTAAAATATTTTATATATTGCAGAAATGCTGTCTGAGTCCTCGAAACTGAGCAATTTTTTTCCAGCATAGAGGAGGGTGCGAGATGAGGAAAATCGGGCAGGTTCTGTTTAACAAAGTTTCTAATTTGAAAGTGAAAGAAATGTGTTGCTGGAAAGTTAAATTTGGAATGTAATTGTTCATAGGATGTAAAGATGTTGTCTATATAAAGATCTCCAAGTAATCTAATCCCAAATCTTTTCCAGATATTAAAAACTGCATATGTTTGCAAGGGTTGAAAAAGGTGGTTCTCATGCAGAGGTGCCACAGATAAAAGATTCTCCATTTTTAAATTCTTTCTACATTGGTTCCATGTTCTCAGTGAGTGAAGCACAATTGGGTTATTACTATATTGGCAATTACTTGCATTTATTGGGGCACAAAGCAGGGAATATAAACAAGTACTGCAGGATTTTATTTCAATTGCGGACCAAGCCTGTGCATGTTCATCTATTTGTGTCCAGGTTTTTATAACTTGTATGTCTGCTGCCCAGTAATAAACTGAAAGTTAGGTAGAGCCATGCTACCTTCTACCTTAGGTCTTTGTAGGGTCGCTCTTTGGATGCCTGGATGTTTTGAGTTCCAAATAAATGAGGTTATGGTTGAATCTAATTGCTAAAAAAAATTCTATGGTTTTGATAGTGGATAAACTGTATGTAATAAGGATACATGGATGGGAAGAACAACACTGCTTACAACCACTGATATAACATCCATCATACTATACATTTCTAAACTTAACTTCTTTCACTCCAAAATTACTCAGGGCTAAAACCTTTGGCAGCCTGGGTACAAAATAAGAAGCAAAACTAAATGAGATGCCAGTCCATCAGAAACTCACTCAAACACATATTCAAAAAGGGACAATTTACAGTTGATACTTGTAGCATTTGTGGGGAAGTCAGTTTCTTTAAATGCAGAGCTGATGGGATTAACCATATATTATGGGGTAGTATGTGTATTATGGTTTGGGATAAGGAAATAAACGGAATATGCAACAAGCCAACCTTTTATTCTTTAATAGAATGAAAGCAGAATATACTGTATAACAATACTGAGTTTTAAATGCTAAAGATACACAAGAGAATCACAGTACATGGCAAAATATTATGAACACAGAAGGAGCATTCTAACTCTTGACAGCGAGGAAACTTGGGTCCCTGAATCTATAAACTATTAGTTCTAACCACTGAGCCACAGTGCATCCCCTTAACAAACAAAACAGTGTTAAAAAAAAAAAAAAGAAAATCCAGATACAGTCGATGTCTTTTTGCTCTAAAAGACTTAAGATCAAAACTTTGATTAAACGTTGCTTTAAGGAAAAGGATTAGGACAGCATATCTAATTACCATACCAGAGAAAGAAAAAGAAAAATGTAACTGGAAAAAAAAAAGATTGGGGACACAGAACCAACATATACTACATAATAAAACTGAAACATTAAAGCCATATAAATAAAAAATAACAGATAAATAAGATAAATAAATAAAAAAAAACTAATAAAAAGTACAAACAGTAAATACATTTAGAGGAAGAATCACTATATAGGTTAATTAAAAACCATGGATTGTGACAAATGTCGCATGACAGTTTGTAAAATGTATAATTTAATGGATAGAATAAAATCGAGAAAATGGTTTTGGACATTAAAGCAAATGCAATCAAGTGGCTAAGGCACAGAACATCAAATTGCATTATATTAGATTAGACTAGGTAAACTTGATTAATCCCAAGGGAAAATTTAGATGTACACAGCACCAGAAACAAAAGATATTGATTGACAGGACAAATATAAAATCAATCAATCAATCATTCAGTCAATCAATAAATAAATGTATATTGTTCAGCAATTACAAAATTGACTTCCAAGTATAAGTATTTCATTTGGTGTGTCGAGAAATAGTAGCACACCAAAAAGATCCCCTGAGGTGCTTCTTAGCACACTGCGTTGGAATGAGTCTGTGACTAAAAGTACTCCATGAGAGTGCTTCCTGGAGGGGATGGATGGAATTTTTAATGATGGCATTCAATATTGATACCATCCACTTTTCCAGTGTGTCCAGGATTTGCCCTGTGATCGAGTAGGCTTTCCTGATAAGATTGTTCAAGCAATGTGTATCTTTTGAACTCCAGTTGCTTCCCCAGGAGACCACAGTGTAGAACAATACATTGGCTACTACTTACTGGTAGAACATTTCCAGCAGCTCGCTGCATATATCAAAAGACTGAGTCTCCTCAGGAAGTACAATGTACGTCTTGTACAGTGCCACTGTGTTGTCAGACCAGTCCAGATTGCTGTTTATGTGAATTCCTAGGTACTTGTAGCTCTGCACAACTTCCACATCCTCCTGCAGAATGGTGACTGGTCGCAGAGGCTCTTTGTCAAGTAATCACAAGCTTATTAGTTCAGTTCCCACATTTAACTCACTGTGTGCTGCCTTGCCATTCCAGGGACAATTTCTACCTTCTATCTGATGATGCTAGGATTTGCTCTGGCTGGCTAAACACTTAATTGGATATTACTACTTTATGAAAATGTTATACTTCATTACAGTTGTACTATAGTGAATGTTGATCGAAAGCACTCAGCATATGTTTATTGTTAAGGGCATAATTCTTGCACTAGGTACTAACTGGGGTTCAGAAGAGGCAATCATTAAGATTATTTTTTACTGAAAGTAATAATATTTTAGTTAGCTTTTTAACAGAAACAATCAACTTATTAAATAATTTATTACATTAAGGGCACATTTCGAAGTACACATTATGTGCACATAATGTTGTCCTACCTTTTCCCCAGTATGATGGTTTTATAATTGTATGCTGGTCAAGGATCACTTGCTTTTATTATAATTACTAGGGGGCTCTGCCCCCTGCTCGCTTCGCTCACCAATCCCCTGGTTTGGTTAACCGGCTATACAATTTAAAGATATTGTTATTTTCATGGGAATTGTTACATATGCATTATTTTCACTTTAACTTTAAAACTTCAGTTAAAACAATATTTGGAATTAACTTCTTCAAGATCGCATTGAATTTTGATTCCATGTTTGGATTTACATTGTAACAACGCAACGTATAACTGCCCGTAAGTGAATATCGTTTCTTTCTCTCTAATAAATAAGCCGGATTTTTCAAATGTTTGTCCCTGTGATTTGTTAATTGTCATAGCAAAAGCTATTCTAACAGGAAACTGTAAATGTTTTAATACAACTGGCATATCAAGATTGGAATATGTACAACATTACCTTTCTTGTCATCTGTTAAAATTTTACATGTTAGAATTGTTCGACCAATTTTTAATACAACTAATCTTGTTTCATTGCATAGTCCACCACTCATACATAAATTACGGCAATAACATTATGATACATCCTTCTTCCAACAGTAATTCGGCCAGTGGAAGACCGGACGACGTTAACACTTGTAGATATTCCATGGTATATTGTAAATTGATGTTTTCATCTTCCGCACGATCACCACCAACTGTTTCAGCATAGCCTATTGATATGCATTTAATCAATTTGCAGTGTAACCAATCGACAATTTTTCCATTAGTTCGTTTGACTTCATCTTGTTACGCTGCCATATTTAGATGAATGGATGATTCTAAACTGGATCTTTGTAAGTGTGTGTGTGTGTATTCATAAGTATGCCCTTTAATGGATTGGTGTCTGTCCAGGTTAAGTGTCGGAATTCACCTGATGACTGTGGTCTTGTTTGCAAATAGTTCTAAGTATGGCGTGACTTGAAAGAATCTCACAGTAAAAGTCTCTGTCTCGCAGGACTTACTTACAAAAAGTCTCTTCAAAAAGTCATGTCTCATCACAGGATTAGTCTCGTCTTGTCCCAAGATTGTTTTGTTGTAATAAAGAGAGATTTGACAAATCAAGTAAACAGTGAATAAAGATAGCTTAATACCATAATACTTCAAAAGCCTTTTAAAGCTGCAAATGTTTGTGTATGGGTGTTTTTCCTACAAACATTCGTTTAGAATAAAATTCTTTTCATAATTGAAGAAGACAAAATAAAGCCACACAAAACCACAAGTACAGCGAAATGTATACTTTTTCTTGTTAGTTGTCATCTGATCTAAAGTGTACAATCCAAAAATTCAGGACTATATTTTATAATATATATCCAGTAATGAATAATAACAATATATGTATGTTAAAATATATATTTTGGAAATTTGTAATTCAAAATATAAACCATCCAGTATGTCAAAGCATAATAAAACAATTGGCTTTTTTAGCTAAGAACACCAAAAAATATTTTCAATTTGGATTTTACTTATTTCTTCACTTCACAATTCTTAGCTTTTTTCATATTCATGATTTATTGTAATCTGTGTCAAAAGAGAAAACAATAAGTAAATACCTTCAACTCCTACCAGACATTTTCTACAAGTTTTAATGTAGTCAAGTTTACAATTAAGGTAGTCAGCCTTGCATGACTAAACAAAGAAGAGCATTTCCAGGGCTTTAAATGGTGGCTTTTTTTTTGCCCTTTCAAAAACAAAAATGCATGGTGTAAAGAGTTAATTTTCTGTGTTTACTAAATTTGACCACAAGCTTCATAAATTTTGTTAAACTGTCAATTTTGTGGTGCAGTTTCATTAAACTCCTTAGCGGTGAATTTTATTTAAAAAAATCATTTAAAAAGCGTTGTATTTTTTTGGGCATAAAAAATTACATTTTTATTAAATCTCAAAAGTATAATAATCCATTAATCCATTATTCAACCTGCTATAGCCTAACTACAGGGTCATGGGGGTCTGCTGGAGCCAATCCCAGCCAACACAAGGCGCAAGGCAGGAAAAAAACCCTGGGCAGGGCGCCGGCCCACCGTAGAAGTATAATAATAATACAAATAATAATAGTAATGATAAATAAAAATAATAGTATGAAATGAACAAAAAATAATTACTAATAATAATACTAATGATGCCAAAACAGTATATAATCTCAAAATGAATCCTTTGTGTGGTAAATCTTAAAATAGAGTGAAAGAAACAATCCAATGTCATAGTCGGGACAATAATAGCGTGTTTCTTTTCAGATTTTCTTTCCAAATTTATGAGTTCTTGAACAGCACACTGCACAGGTATGAGTTCTGTTTTTTTCTTTTGGAAAGTATCTTATATATAAATGTCTATGCATGGAAGTGTGTGTCTGTCCAGCCCGGATTTGAGAGGTGGAGACGGGGTAAGGACTCCACCTCCAAGGATACACAAGCGAGGCCAGCATGTTGGCAAAGCAAAACCTCCAAAGAAAGAGTCACTCACTTAGCAGCTAATACAGAAGCGAGGGGAAGCACATCAGCAAAACGGTATCCCTTTTATTTATCCCCCTGCTGCTAAAACACAAGCAAGGCGAGCACGCTGGCAAAAAGAAACCTCCGAAGAAAGACAGTCGCTTAGCCACTAATGCACAAGTGATGCAAGCACGTCGGCAACACAAAACCTCCTAGGAGAATGATGCCCAAAGTAGTTCCTTTCAACTACCTGACACCTCTGCATTTCAATTTTTTTCTCACGATTTCAATAGTTTCTAGGACCCTGTGCTTTTTAAAGCACAGGTTTACACAGCTACTATAATCAATAAAATGTCTACCAATAAGATGCTCTGGATTGATCCAAGATGAGCTACATCAACCACGTCTCTTTAGCAGTAGTGTGGACAGTGGATATGCAGCAATGATTTATTCTACAAGCTGGCATGTAATGTTTGCATGAGATACAGTTTCACCAGCTTTTTTTTTGTATAAGACGAGTGCATTCCAAATGTACTGTTCCACCTATATGGCAATCTTTTTGCAGTACTATTTTTTGTTTCCTCAGCATAACGTGATAGAAAGCCAACTATTGATCCGCACGATCTATGCTGCCCATTGTGCTACTGTAGTTGACCACAGCACAAGGCTTCGTAACCTGCTTGTTGCCTTTTGCCTGTAAAGTGACTATAGCAGCATTATGTACAGTACTAAGAAGACAGATATATTTCTTGTACTTCCATTTCAGCACATTTTCAAGCACTTTACCCTTTTGTCAAGCTGCAAGCACACCTCACTGTAATTCAGCTCTGCCAAAGTCTTCAGGCATACCACTACCATTAGGACACACTGTTCTGTATGTGTCAGTCTTTCTTTGCAGCAAGATGTCAAATAGCTCTGGTGAAGTATAAAAATTGTCCATGGTTACATAGTAACCTTGATCCAGCAGAGCATCTATCAAAGTCAGCACCAAAGACATAGCAATGCCATATTGATTGTATTTCAGATCAAACGTTCTCCCTTTTAATGTGTACCGACCTGAATTCCAAATGTATCCCATTTTAGACTCACAAAGCTCGTAGAAATTTATGCCAAATCTTTCTCTGTTTGACGTGATCTACTGTATCCATGACAGTCTGCCCTTATAAGCCATGAGAGTTTCATCTATGCTGACATCACGGTATGGAATGTAAATGCTCAGAAATTTTGCTACAACAGCCTGGTATATCTCCCAAATTTTCTTCAGTTTGGGTGCTGGATGTGTATTCTCATAAAAGTCTTCATCTTTGGTGAAGTGCGAATAGTTCATAATTAGTGAAAACCTGCACTTAGACATTATTTCTCCAAAGAATGGCAGCACTGACAGCAATTTTACGGTTCTAATGCTTATGCAAGATGCATCTGTACAGTTGCCAAAGTGACACTTTGAACTAATGCTTTTAGCACGGTTTTTGCAGCCCGAGTAATGCTTGGGTCTACTGCTAAGGATGTTAAGCAGGTTATGCTTTTCCAGTGGCAAGAAAAATGTTCATTGTATATATTAGTTATTCCTCATGTTGCGTATATATATGCAAAAGAACAAAACACTTCCAATCTGTACAGAAGGAGAAAGAATGAAGGTTGCATCATCTTGAAGCAAAATAGATTCAAACATTATTTGCAGACAAAATCTGAAAAAGGAACATATAGCAAACCGAGTCAAGCTTCACCTTGCTCTCAATTATCGGATAAACACCGGTCTGTCAAAAAAGAGTCTATAGGCCCAAATGCTTATATCCTTCAGTGGAAGGTTCTAATGGCTCTGTTAAGCAGTTCAGTGTATTCTCTTCCATGTTTTAAGGCAGTGCCACTTTATCCTGAGAGGACAAGGTAAATGTGAATAAATATAAAACAATTTTATATGATCAAGTTCTTTCTTTGATGACATATTTACAATATGTCCTGATGACAGTAAAAATGTCTGGAATGACAACATCCCCAGCCACTAGATTGTAGGATTTGCAGAGCAAAGCTATAATTTGAACCATATACTCCATCTGTCCTAATCCCTAGAACTGGAAAAATCAACCAATTATTAAAAATTAGGGAGTGGTGCCTGAGAATTCTGCATTCCTTTAATATCTACTGTGGAAGATCAGCCTCGACACAGACAGACACTGAGACACACAAAGTCCAAAACACACACTGTTTATTTTCAGTTCTTCCTTTACAGCACACACAGTGCACAAAGCACCACAAATAGTTCACAATCCTCTCTTTTCTCTGTTTCTCTTCTTCTTCTTTCCTCTCTGCCACCTCCACTCCTCTCCCGCAAGGTCTGTCCTCTGTCTCCAGACTCCAGCTCCTCGAATGGAGAGAGGTAACCCCTTTTATAATGCACCTGGATGTGCTCCAGGTGCTCCATGATGACCTTCCTGCAGTCCAAGGCTCCATAGTCATCCGGGCCCCGACAGGGTTGAACTTCTAAGCTCTGATCCCGTGGCCCTGATGCAAACCATGGAGGCTGCCCTCTCGTGTCCCGGGGTAGGTATTGTCCTTCTCCCGGTCCTTCCATCTTGCAGGCGTCCCAGCTGGGCAGGATCCCCAGCAGTCTGCCACACTACACTTGTACAACTTATGCCAAGGTGCAGTGAAACTACTCTGGCATCTTGTGGTGGCCCAACCCACTATTAAGACAATTTAGTGAAGAAATAAGTAAAATCCAAATTGAAAATATTTTTTGGTGTTCTCATTTTCTGATCTCTGCAATGATCTATTTTAAATTACTGCAGATTTATTTTAAAATGGAGAAAGAAAAAAAAAAGATTTCTTCCTGAAAAAAGGTTTAATCAAAGTCAGAAAGAAAATGTAACTACAAACAGAATACTCATAATGTAAAATTTGTAATGAAATGTTTGAAAATAGCCTAATTTAATTAGTGATATTGTAGGTAAAATGATTAAAAAGTATTTCCAGCAAGACATTGAGGAGGCATTTAAACAAAAAACAACAAAGGCTGATCACACCAGGATTTTTCAAAATTTACTGATTTGTTTTACCATCTGTAAAATGTGCAGATTAGACAAAAATACGTTGTTAAATTATCCGGTATGTTGCAGGACTACACAAGTCTGTAATTGAAGCTTGTTCAGAACAATTAATGGGTGATCAAAGTGACCTGGCAAGATAACTGAATTGCAGGGTACTTATGTATTTGTTTAGAAAGGACAAAGTACAATGGAAAGTTCTCTGATTAGATGAACTTTGAATTGAAACTTAGAAGACAAGTCTATCTTTGCATTTATTGACAAGAAAAAAAGTGAACATTGTAAAATGATTCTGCTGACAACATCAGAATAAATAGTTATTCATCAGTGTATGCTCCATATAAAGTTACTTGCTTTCAGATACTACAATCAGCAGCATATAAAGCACATTATAATTATATAAGGCAAACAATTTAACACAGATTTAAAATCCACACTGTGGCAAGCGAAAAATCATTGCTCACATACACATCTGAACAGTCATTTTATAAGCTTTTATTTTTAGCTATTTTTAATTAATATAAAATCTATACCTAATTAACTTTGTTTGATATTATATAAATGGGTGGTTAATATTATTGTTATGTAAATCAAGCTATAGCAGTTAATGAATACAATAAGCTACCATGAAACTAAATACAGGTATTTAATAATAAAGAAAATACTATATGTGTATGGAGAATATTTACAGTAAGTTACTGCAACAGACATGTGCATTTCTGCATTCCAATAAGAAATACGTATGTGGCCCACTGGGGGAGTAGCTGTTAAAGGAGTGCAGAGAAGAGTAGAAGGAACAGAAAATTCACACTGAACTGAAGGAAAAAAGTGGTTGTCCTAGCTTGGTAAATTGCATGTGAACCTAAAGATCTTATTGGGGATTCTTTACTCATTATCATATATACAGTAGTGGCCAAAAGTTTTGGCAGTGACACAAATGGTGTGTTTTGCAAACTTTGTTTCTTCAGGATTTTCAGATTATTTTTTGACATGTTTTTATGGTATACTGAAGAATAATTATAAACATTTCTTAAGTTTCAAAAGCTTTTATTGGCAAATACATCAAATTTATGTAAAGAATCAATATTTACAGTGTTGACCCTTCTTCTTCATAACTTCTGCAATTCGCTCTGGCACGCTGAATATCAGCTTCTGGGCCAACTCCTGACTGAGGGTGATCCATTATTGCCTTTTTAGTGCTTGGAGTTGATCACAATGTGTGGGCTTCTGCTTGTCCACCCACTTTTTGAGAATTGATCACAGGTTCTCAATGGGATTAAGGTCTAGAGAGTTTCCTGGACATGGGTCCAAACTTTCAATCTTATGATGTCTGAGCCACTTCATTTTCACTTTTGCCTTGTGACATGGTGTTCCATCATGCTGGAATATACACAGATCATCACCGAATTACACCTGGATTGTTGGGAGATGTTGGTCTTGGAGGACGTGTTGATACCATTCTTTATGGCAGTGTTCTTAGACAGAATTGTGAGTGGGCCCACATACATGGATGTGAAGCAATCCCATACATGGATTGTCTTAGGATGCTTCACTGTTGGCACGACACAGGACTCCTGGTAGTGTTCACTATTTCCTTCTCGGACAATCGATTTTCTAGATGTTCCAAACAGTCAGAAGGAGGATTCATTCTGAATAATAACTTTGCACCAGTCCTCTGCTGTCCAATCCTTGTACTTCCAGCAGAATTTCAATCTGTTCTTGATGTTTTTTTTTGGAAAGAAGTGGATTCTTTGCTGCCCTTCTTGACACAAGGCTGTTCTCTAAAAGTCTTAGTCTCACTGTGTGTGCAGATGCAGTCACACCCAACTGCTGCCAATACTGAGCAAGCTCTGCACTGGTGGCAACACGATTCTGTAGCTGACTCCTCAGGAGGAGACGTTCCTGGCTCATGCTGGACACTCTTAGCTGATCATTCTGTGCCAGTGCCAAAATAAGTGAAAATAGGTTTTTGTGATAAAGTTACATTTTTATGCTAATAAAGCTCTTTGCATTGAATTAATATGCATCTGACCACTCTGAACAATAATATAAAAACAATGTGAATTGCCACCACAAAAACTGAAGCCGCAAATTTTGCAAAATGCAACATCTGTTTTACTGCCAAAACATTTGACCACTACTGTACACCAATTAATCACATTAAAACCACTGACAGGCGAAGTGAATAACTTAATTATTCTGTTACAATGGCACCTGTCAAAGGGTGGGATATATTAGGCAGCAAGTCAACAGTCAGCTCTTGAAAGTGATGTTTTAAGCAAATGGGCATAAGTAAAGATCTGAGCAACTTTGACAAATAGTGATGGCAAGATGACTGTGTCACAGCATCTCCAAAATCACAGGTCTTGTGGAGTTTTCCTGGTATGCAGTGGTTAATACCTACCAAAAGTGGTCCATTGGGCATGTAAGCATCAGAACTCGACCATGGAGCAATAGACCAAGATGGCTGGGTCTGCTGAATCACATTTTCTTTTAGATCATGGGGATAACCGTTTGCATCGTTTTTCTGGAGAAGTGATGGTAGCAGGATGCACTATGGGAAAAAGGCTAGCCAGCGGAGGCAGTGTGATGCTCTGTGCAATGTTCTGCTGGGAAACCCTGCACTCTGGTATCCATGTGGGCATTACTTTGACACATTCCGCCTACCTAAAAATTGTTGTAGAACACGTACATGCCTTCATGCCAATGATATTCCCTGATGGCAGTGGCTTCTTTCAGCAGGATCAGGCACCATGCCGCACTGTAAAATTATTCAGGAATGGTTTAAGGAACATGATAAAGAGTTCAAGGTATTGAACTCAATTCCATCAAACAGTTGTGGGGCGTACTAGAAAAACAAGTCCAATCCATTGAATCTCCATCTCGCAACTTACAGCACTTAAAGATTCTACTGGTAATGTCTTGTTGCCAGATGCCACAGCACACCTTCAGAGGTGTGGAATCCATTCCTCAATGGCTCAGAGCTATAATGGCAGCACAAGGGGGACCGACACAATATTAGACAGGTATTTTTAATTTTTGTGGCTTATCAGTGTATATGATTTAAAATATAAAAAATATTGTGACAAAACATGGCATTATCTAGCCCTACTAAATACTGTCATGACTTATTTTCATTGGAGTAGTCAGAATGGGAAACTACAGTTTTAACAAGGTTCCACATGTTTTTACAAAAATTCATGTTTTACAGGAATGTATATTTTTGTTGAGGCATACACCTTAAAAATACTTAGATCAACATACTTGTGCAGATTCATTTTCCAGGATAAAAGACTATTTAGTCCTCAGACTATTGACTCAGGTAGTACCAACCTTGACAAGTCTCCAGGCTTCAGCAATAACTGCATACTGTATGCGATTCAGGGCAAAACCATCAATCTCACGCCTTAATCTGACTGGAGATTGGCCAACCTCTTTCATCATATTGTATGTCACATCCACTACAGTAGAGTCAGTTTCTGGATGAGGTACAAGTTCCACCAGCTTTACATAGTATGGAGGGTTCACCTGAGACAGAAAAAATAAACATATTTACCTTTAGAAAACAAAGCTTATGAAGCAATTGTCCAATTCATCTCAGCCATTTTAATAAGACTTTTGGATGATCAATCAACTAACAAAAATGTTATCAACTTATTTTACATAACTTTAAGTTACTTTACATTATTTTAAATTACATTACAATTTCCTTACAGTACATCACCACAGTTAGAAGCCTTAAGAATACAAAAGATTTTCTGAACGTAAATTATCAACATCAAGAGTCTATAAAAACTGAAATTTCAGGTTTTGTTTACATAGAGTGTTGAAATAAAGATTAATTATGGAAAACCATTTACACCTTTAACATGATCTTGTAAGTGACAATTATCAAATTCAAACTTCTGCTGCCCTCTGCCAGGTATTGAAGTTGGAGAAGAATTTCAATAAGGAAATAATCGGAAGCATACAACAAATTCAACCAAGAAATGTCTTGAAAAAATAACAGCGTTGACATAGAAAGGCCCCGTAAGACCTTGGTCTTTAATCCAATAAAACATCTACAGGTTAACCTAAAGAACCATGTGCACAGTAACTCCCCCTGCAATTTGACCAAGTATGAATTTTCCTTAACAATAGAGTAGAATAAAATAGTTAAATTCAAGCATGCCCATCCAAACACACTACTGTAATCACAGGGAAAGATTCTACCAATCTGTAAGTAGTCTCCAAATGTGAAAGAACAATATAATGCCTCACACTGGCTATTCTGCAGCATGGTGCAAGGTTATTATAGTTTTGCCTTTTTACATTAGTTTTTATTTTTATTTTTTTCTGACCTTACTTGGAAATTCAGTTTAATTTTAGTTTTCCTTCATTGTATACTTTTAGTTTTAATTTACTTTTTATTTTTACAAAGACTATCACCTAAGCAATAGGAGCTTTTCTATACACTTGGGTGAGTTCTCATCTCCTTTAGCCCCTCTTACTTGTGGGGTTCTGCAGAGTTCCATCCTTGGAACAGTTCTATTTTTGATATACATGTTACCTTTTGGCTAGATTGTTAAGAGGTATGGCTTTTACTTTTACTGTTATGCTGATGATACTCTGTTAAATCTATTTGTTACTAAAACCAGCTTGTAAGTGTGTTATTTTACTAATACTGACCTCGCTCCATTGGCTTCCGGTCCGCTTTAGAATCAATTTTAAAATTCTATTACTTGTTTTTAAATGTTTGAAGTGCTGAGGGAGAGGTTGAAGCATAGGAGGATTGTTCTTTTGAGGTGGCTGCTTCTTTTCTTTGGAATGGCTTGCCTTATCATATTAAGTCTGCCCCAACGTTGGCCATTTTTAAGTTATCATTAAAGTCTTTTCGCTGGCATTTAATGCTGTAAGAGGTTGACATTATGTTTGTATATGCTGGCTCATGTACATTCACGATTATAAATATGTATGCATGAGTGTGGGTATTTAGAGTTTATCTTTTATGTAATGGTTGGTTATGTTTGCAATTCTGTGATGTGTGTACAGTGATCCCTCGATATATCGCGCTTCGACTTTCGCGGCTTCACTCTATCGCGGATTTTAAATGTAAGCATATCTAAATATATATCACGGATTTTTCGCTGGTTCGCAGATTTCTGCGGACAATGGGTCTTTTAATTTATGGTACATGCTTCCTCAGTTGGTTTGCCCAGTTGATTTCATACAAGGGACGTTACTGGCGGATGGCTGAGAAGCTACCCAATCAGAGCACGTATTACGTATTAAATAAAACTCCTCAATGATATACGATATGCTTCCCACGCGGTGCTTCGCATATTTGAAAGCCCGAATAGCACGTATTGATTTTTGATTGTTTGCTTTTCTCTGTCTCTCTCACTCTCTCTGACATTCTCTGCTCCTGACGGAGGGGGTGTGAGCAGAGGGGCTGTTCACACACTGGCCTAGAGGATACGGACGCTCCTCTAAAAAATGCTGAAAGACTACCTTCACATTGCTCCCTTCCTTACAGCTGCTTTGTCCAGCGATGCTTCACATACTTAAAAGCCCAAACAGCCCTATTGATTTTTGATTGTTTGCTTTTCTCTCTCTCTGTCTCTCTCTCTGACATTCTCTGCTCCTGACGTGCACTCCTTTGAAGAGGAAGATATGTTTGCATTCTTTTAATTGTGAGATGGAACTGTCATCTCTGTCTTGTCATGGAGCACAGTTTAAACTTTTGACTAAATGGTGTTATTTCATGTCCAGAGGGCTCTAATAATGTTAAAAACGTATTTAGAAGGTCATAAACAGGTTTTCTATGCTCTAACTGTGAGAATATTCGATTTATAAATAAAGAATCCTACTTCACGGAAATTCATTTATCACGGTTGAGTCTGGAACAGATTAACCGCGATAAACGAGGGTTTACTGTATATATATTTTAACTGTTTCTTTTGCCCTTTCTTGTACAGCACTTTGGTTCAGGTTCGACTGTTGTAAATGTACTTTATAAATAAAGTTGGACTTGACTTGATAGAAAATGTGCGCCCAGTGGCTTCCTGAATCATCAGGTGGCATCAGATTTTCATCTCAGCCATACTGTGCTATGACTATTTTGTGTGCAATTCTGTACACAGTTGATATAAGAGTAGTCATACTCCAATCAACTGAAGAAGAGGAAGGGGGAATGGAGGTTAGAAATGTCAGAATTTCTGTGTATCAGTCTGGTATTGAGTCATTACTGTTTTTCCATCAATTTTAATTTTTTCAACCTGTTTCTAATTAAGAGTCTTTGCTTGCATTTCATGATGCTTCAGTTATTGAGCATGGAATATATTTCAGAAGTAAACACGTACGTGCACCATCTTCATTTAAAGATGGCGGAAAAATAACTTTATATACTTCAAGTATATATGCCAACAATTTTCAAATTGCTATCGGGGCAGTCAAGGTGGTGCCTATGTGTCTGGAACAGAGCAAAGATAGGTCACGATGTGCAGGCTTATTTGTTTCATTATCTCATTGCACTTTCGTTTTTTCTCATTGTTGAAAAGGCTTCCATATGCCTTAGTAAACAACACTACACTGTATTCATCTAAATGAAAGACAAACTCTTCTTTAGAAAAGTATGGCTTTCTCTTAAGGCGTGTGTCTGTCATTTCTTTTGCTTTTGTCTAATAAACAATAGGGGGTTGATTCTGTGCTTATTTATATGCATTGGCTTAATTATTTAATTGTGTTATTATGTTTACTTCATATCACTTTACACAATTTTATTACATTCCACCAAAGGACCAAAAATGTCACATTATAATGAAAGTATTGCTAACAAATTGTTTTTCAGTTGAATTATGATGATTTTTTGTAGGTGACTTGAGGGCAGGGTTAATAAAGCAGTACTTTATATTAACTCATAATCTTCACTGATTAAGCAAGGTTTTTGGAAATGCATGAACAATTTGCTTGTATGGTATGTCTGAGTATCGTAAAGTTGCTTGTTCATCTCCAAGATGCATAATTTTTGGGAAACACACCCCAGTTCAATAGCAACCATGGACTGGAAGAACATCCCCAGTGGCTTTATACAGCAGGACATGAGCCTTCTCAGGCCCTTTTTATAGCAAGTTTGTACTGTCTACCAAATCTATTCTACTGTTCAAATGGACCCCTATATATTTATAGGTCTTTACTAACTCATTATGGGAAATTACTTCAGAGGTACCCTGACACTTCTGAAATTTACCGCCAATTCCTTTGTTTTGATAATGTGCAGAGACAGGACCTTCTTTCTGTACCCTACTGGTACACCACAGAGATGTGTCCTTTCCCCACTATTTTTCTCACTTTATACAAATGAGTGTACCTCTGGCAATTTGTCTGTCAAACTTCTTAAACTGCAGATAATATAACACTAATAGGCACTAATAGGCATCATTTCAAAGAATGATGAGTCCATATACAGACAAAAGGAAGAAAATCTGACATTGTGGTGAAGCCATAATAATTTGGACCTGAACATTCAAAAAAACCCAGGAGATGATCATAGATTTCAAAAAACAATCACCTGCTCACCTATCATTTGCTATAAATGGCTCAGCCATTGGAATAACAGTATCATTTAAGCTTTTGGGCACTGTGCTGTCACAAAATCTTAAGTGAGATAAACATCACTTGAATTATTTGTGTCAGCTAAGGAAATTCAATCTCATTTAAGCAATGTTGGTCCAATTCCACACAGCCACCATCGAGTCAAATTCTGACCTCATTTATAACTGTCTGGCTTGGTGCTGCCACTCAGTCTAAGGTCAATCTGCAATGCAGCATCAAAATATTTGAAAGGATCATAGGCTTAAACTAACTGCACATTGAAGTCCTATATGAGTCCAGGGTAAGGAAAAGGCTGATCTGACTTGCCCAGGCCCTGACTTGTTCGAAAAATATCCAGCAAACATCTTTGTGCAGTGAAGGCTAAAACAACCCGTCACTTAAACAGTTTTATTCTAGCTAATCAGGTCTGAGCTTCTACTCAGTATCTATTTATACCTGCACACTAGACTGCTTGGACAATTTAATTCTACTATCTCTTTATTTTTTGTATTTCCATTGCATGTTGCATCGTATTTTATCATTTTATATTTTACCTTTTTATATTTATTTTTTGTATTCTATGTTGTCCCAATACTAACAATTCATTTTATATAATAAGAGACTTGTGAGAACTTATGTTCTTTAATGATTTAATAAAATGAGGTTGTATTTAAAATTGGTTCAGAATAAGATAAAAAGACAGTTTCCTGGGATTCCGTTTGATTTTTGATCACTATCTCTGATACAGAGTTCCGGAGACACACAAACTGTTGTTTACTAGTTTAACTGATCCAAGTTTGTGATATTAAATAAAAGCCCCAGATCTCTTGACTAATTATTTGCCAAAGAGTCTTAATGGTCACTAGATATTAATATATGCATATACAGAAAGCAAAACAATGATGTAGTTGTTAATAACACAACCTCATAGTTTCAGTGATCAGAGATTGAAGTTTAAGTATGGTTACTCTGTAGTGTCTACACATTCTTCCACTCATGGTAAGATCAAACTGAAGACTCTAAGTCAGAAGTGTTTGCAAGAATGGGAGTGTCTGCATATTTGCACTGGAATGGACAGCCATTTTATTTTTAGTCTATTATACTTTGCAAATACACATTACATCCAACAAAACATTTAAACACTCAGATGATGGCGATGATATTCAAATAAATCTTGTAATAAATACATTTGTAGTTCAAATCAAAAGCTTAAGTAATTTGGGAGTTATGGCAAACTCAATACAAAGCACTAGATAACATGTCACCATATAGATTGCAAGGTAATTAACATATAAAGCAGGCCAATACTGAGATACTTGGTATGCAAATAAAATATCATCAAGTCAGAATATCCTACTATGTAAGTCAAAAATGAGTGACAGTATGTGCTGATACAATGTAAAGTAGATTCAGCTTTGATATTTGAAGGGGAAAATAGGCACCAAAGAATTAAATAAAAGAACAGCAAATCTATAAAGCAAAAAGAAATTGTGATTTGAACGATAAAGATTTTAGTCATACCTAGTTAAAGATGGGGTAGTGGAAAAAAAATGTGGAATATACCAAGAATGCAAAGCTTGTGCACATAATAATAAATGAAGATGCACATACAGAACATAAATCCTCAAAAACAGTTACTTTTCTGGGGAAGAAAACAATAATTAGGTATAAACAGGTCCAATTTTAGAACAGTGATGTTTGGAAAATGCCTAAATTCTTGATATTCATTTCTTATTGTTGTAAATTTTCACTTTTTATATGAATCCATCTGTTCATGGACAGGTATCATGTTGCTTCAGAAGATAGCCTTACAGCACTTGGACCCCAGTTTGATATATGTGCAGGATGAGTTTTTGTGGAGTTTGCATGCTGTCTTCACAATTGCATACATTATTGCAAAGAATCCAGTTTTCTGTCACAGACACACTGTTAGGTTAGGCATCACACAGAGATTCCTTGTCTCATACGAATGTTTCGGTCAAGGAGCTTAGGGGGGTGATTAAGTGTGTGCAGCATTTGGGAGATTTCCTGCATTGACAACTGCTCATGGCAGCACACTGTTTGTAAAGCATGATGTATTCTATCCACAGAAGGATGGTAAATTTCTCCTATTGGTTATGTGTGATGATCAACTCTGAACACTTCTCTGTAACTCAAAGGTTTCTGGCATGCATTGCAGATAAAGCGTTTGCCAATAGTACCAGAGGGCAAACTGTGACACAAACAAAATTTGAGTTGGGCTTTCCAATACTGATGTCACTCACAGAAGCATGCTCATAACCTGTCCACATATTGCTCAGCACAACACGCATCTCTATACTGGTGACGCCACAGAACTAATTGTTGGTAGGGAACAACTTGTTACCTGCCAAATAAGTTCTAGCTTGCCACAAACTAAACTAAGAAAAGGAAGACACAGAAGACATTTTGATGGACATTCAAGTGTTAACATTAATAAAGCAAAGATTATTCTATAAAGAGGAAATGATGTTTAGGTAACATGCTAGCCAGTGCAGAACTCCTAGAAGTAAAAATCAACCATACAGAAAGAAAGAGTTGATTGCAGAACACATACATGTATATGTATCTTACAACTTAATGGTCAAATGTTTCTCTTTGTTCAGTGTTGAAAGTTACAGTTTGCTAAAGAAGGCTGAATAACTTAATTGTTCAAAGTAACAAAATTACCTCTAATGTTTATAAGCTGACAACATTAACTTGCTAAATGGAACAGGACAAAGGACTTAGAAAAATCTCTGAAAGCATACAATTACGTTTTAGGATTACACTATTTTGTGTACGCCTTTAAAATCCTATGCAGGATTAACTACTTGCTGAAAATGCTGCTATTAAGTTTTTTAGCTGTGTCATATGCTAAGATAATAAAGAAAATGTAAGTTAACTTTATATGGGTAAATTACTTAGAAAACCACTTAAAATATAAATCATGAACACTGTATGTGGCTCTCTTTTATTAACACATACCTGCAAAAAGAAAAAAAGATATTGAATATACTGCCAAGCTTCACTCTCCTTTCAAGACAGAAATGTAATAAAATATACAGATATTTTAAAACTTGGGTTATAGCCAGGAGGCATGGATGGTACACTACTTGCAGGCTAACAACAGATCTACAGTATATCTTGGAAAATAGTGTGACTTTCAAGAAAGTTGCAAGGGTTTCACTCATTTTAATCTCCACCAAGCCAATGGATAGTTTAATAAATAAGCTAAAGATAGTTTAATCTTAGCTGCCACATAAAGCATCTCTTGATATAAGTATCACTGACTTACTTCATGAAAATTTTCAATGATAAACTTGGCAGTATAAGACTACAGATTTCAAAATTAGATTTGAAATGTAGTTGTGAAGTCAATCTCTTCATTTACTGTGTGTACCACCTTAATTTCAACTCAAAATAACATAACATTCCCAAATCAATTTTATCCACTTCAGGTTCATGGGGTCACATTTTGATAGAATCATTTGCAGTGAACATAGAGGAAATTCTACTTTTGATTTTTAAGGTAAAACTGGTCTTAAGAGAGGAACCCAAGGGGTTAAGAGTTATTTAAACCAAACACTGACAAAAGCTAGTCTTCTTTTACTGAAAAGTATAATATGTTTTTTTTTCCGTTCACAAGTGACATGTATAAGCTATTTTGCAATGTGTGTGTAATTGCAAGATGTGGATCAATACTTGACAACTGTGTTTGCTTGAAAAACAAACATATTTGGAAAGTTTTTATGATTTTATTTTCTGTTGGAGCTCAGTGCTCCATAGGATTCATTGTACAATAAAATGACAGGAATGACTATGTATCTCTTTTTTTTTTATAATTTATTGGAAACGCTTAACTGTAGAACATAATTTTGTGTGGCAAATACATATATACCATGTTTGAAAAGAAATAACTGACTTGGAAAATACCAAACATATTCTTTAAAATATTTTATTAATGCTTATATTCCAGAGTCAGCTTCTGAATTGATAAATATTAAACAAAGAGGCATTTTGTGACCAGCCATTGAGGATCTGTCTAGTGACAGGCTGCTCGCAAACTATTCACTCTTGTCATAGGAATTTATTCATGAGGAGGAAAAAATCAGTTCACTGCAGCTTAACTGGAGTGCTAAAGCGCATTCATGTCCTGCATGATGTCATCAGAGTCTTTTGCGTCGCTAGTACATGTTTAAAATTCATGCAAAAGAACCACTTGAATATGTTTATGCCCCTGGGGACATTCACAAATTAATCACACAAAACTGAATCTTATAAAAATATTATTCTAATTTCTAACAATCTGCTTTCAACTTTACTTTAGTGCACACTATCTCATTGCTCATTGACTATACTGGGGATGTATCATTTGCTCTTTTTTTTTGAGTTCAAGCTGAATTACTCCCAAGAACAACTCGCACAGTTCTCATTCATTTGATTTGTGAATTAATCATTACCCGACAACAAGTTGCACGATTCAAGTTAATTTAATTTGTGAACGAATCATTACCTGAGGATGAATTGCATGCTTATCATGCATTTGATTTGTGAACTGAATCATTACCCATGAACAAGTCACACAGGTCATGTTCACATGTGATTCTTTAATGTAATGTCTTATTTTAATTATGTGTCTTAAATGTTTTGTCATGCTTTGTGTACTGAAACAGGACAACCTCATAAAGTATAAATTATCATCATGTTAAATGTATAATTAATTATATATCCAGACAAAATTATACATGAGAATCAAATCAGTAAAGTGAATTGAAATGTTTTACTGAACATTTTAGATCCTGCTTATACACCCTCTACAACAACTCTGCATTTAACACAAATCATTTGGAAAAGCAAGTTGATACTTCAGATATGGTGGAGCCCCTCAACTAGTATAGCCCTGATAAGAAATGGAAAAGCTGGTGGAGGCTTCATATTCCTAAGAATTGTTAACCTATAGAGTATTTCGTTCATGGAAATCATTAGGTTTTCCAGACCTTCAGTAACCTCTGCATTGACATTATGTATGCATCCTTAAATCACCTACATCTTAAATAAGGAATTTCTGCAACACACCATTTAGAGGTTAGAAACTTTGTCAAAAATAACCTGTCCAACTTTCCTAATATTTCATCAATATCTGCTGTTGAATTTGTTTGAGCCAGAAATGAAAAGAATATAAGTAGTATTTTTAGACTTTATCAAATTATTTCACATTGTGCAACTTGATCTTAAGCCATAATGGTAAAGCAATCTCTCAATAAATTACTCACACAATAATCATACATACTCTTCATCAGTCTGTACAAAGAATGGTTTTATTTTAGTTTAAAATTGTGCATTGTGCACATTTTTCAAGATTAAAATTGACCAAATTACAGTATATCAAATGAACCCCAACAGAAAATGATACCATCTTGCTAAATTAAGACCATTTAAGGGAAACATACTTGCTTACTTGTCAGACTGTGTTTGACTCACGATTGTAACAGTTGTCATGTGTATTTAGTGTCAGTGTCTGTTTGTACCTTTCATCGTTTCTTTAAACAGTAAAGAGTCTCAAAAGGTATGAGAAGCCTATGGACTACCTTGAAAGGAGCACCTGACTGAAAGGCCAAGAAGAGCTAAAAGAGCAGTAGCAAAAGAGAAGAAAGGATGGACATCACCACCAGAGAGAACAGGAGGAAATTGCTTGAATTTAGTAAAACTACTCACAGTAGGCCATCAGGTGAACCCCAGTTCATTTCTTCAGAAGGCAAATGAACTTATAGAAACAAAGAATCATTTTGATTTTTGAGTGTGAATGTGGAAGTGGGCCTGACAGACCTGTATGCAGAGATTATGTTTTCCTGGATTAGAGGCTCAGCTCAGTATAGCCCTCACAATAACAAGCATTAAGGAAAATGTTAATTCTTCTGAGGAACATTTAATTGAGTTTTTATTCACTGTTATTTCATTGCTATATATTTTTTGTGTGTTAATGGCTTACTGTTGAGTGTTTTGTTTTGTTTTGTACTGTAATGGGGGGGGGGGGGGGGGTATTTTGTAAGTAGTTGATTTTGGGCTGTGTGTATTTTTCAGTATTTACAACAACAATTTTATTTCCATTCATACATTTGTTTGTGTTGCCATGCTCTGTATTTTTTGTAGTGGCTAGTAGGCAGTAGTGTTGTTTACTAACATTCTGGATCATTTAGTCATTTTTAGGTGCTTTTGTAAATAATATGCAAAGCATCTGTTGTAATAGCCATTTCTGTCTGTCTGTCTGCATGAAACAACTAAGCCCTCCCAATTTTGTTGAAATGTTGCATGCTTATTTTTCAAACGATCTTGCTAAGTACATATTGGACTTCCAAGAGACAGGTGCACTTAATTTGTTTAGCTTGATAGACTTGGTTCATGCATTACACTTAGATTTGAAAAGTATCAGTCTGGCTGCTTATATTACCAAACCAAATTTGGAATCAATATAATTTGAAAGCAAGACAAGATGGTATCTGCATATGCAGCACTCAAATGTGAGCTACTTTTAAATGGGTATTTATTCATTCTTACATCAATTTTTTTGGTAAACATTAGGGGCCTCATGTATAAACGTTGCATATGCACACAAATGTTGCGTATTCCCATTTCCAGGTTCACATCACGATGTATAAAAACTAAACTTGGCGTAAAGCCACGCACATTCTCACAACAGCTCAATCCATTGCGTACGCAAGTTTTCGACCCGGTTTTACAAACTGGCATCACCCACCCTCAAAGCAGTGCTTTTGTTCCAGTGTGGTTTCCGTTTCTTTTTTAGATTCACATCCCTGACGCAGCTTTATCAAATACACTGAAATTAACTGCATATCATTTGTAAATTAAAGGCACCTGATTGTAATCAATTTTATTTATTATTTATTCCAAATGCCATAGCTGCTTTAGCATTGCTACTCTCAGTGCACCACTCAGAGTATTTTAACTGACTGTATCAGAGTGTGGAAGCTGTACTGAACAGGGAAGGTGATATTTATATTGATTTGCATATTAAAATATGCAAAATTCTGGAAGGAGTCAGGGTGGGGTGTCAGGCACGTGCACATGCGTAACATTTCACGCTGACTGGGATTTATGCAGCGGAAGATCGTGGAAGTTGGCGTATGTACAGATTTATGCATCTGAATTTTTTTGTGTGTACACACATTTCTTTTTGTCCGTATGCCATGTTTTACTGTGAATTCTACGCTTATATATGAGGCCCCAGGTCAGAAGTAAGCTGAGCAGATTAATTGAACATGAAATCATGCAGCAAGAGGATAGTCAAAAACTAAATGTTTTTGTTACCTTTATTTGAGGTAAAAATATAATGCAAAATATAGAAAACAGGGGGTATAAAAACAGACACAGAAAGATCTTATTCAGAAGTAATGACTTTAGTGAAATGGCACATAAAATACACTGTACCTGCAAAGAATTATATTGTCCACTTTAACCTAAACGGAAAAGACTTTCACTTCCAGTAACCTACCCCAACCTCCTTTTGAAAAATACAGTTTTAGGTAACTGTTTAAATAACTGTTTACACATCATTTTTTTAAAATATATGTATCATATGCATTAACAGGCAGAAAAGAGGGGCAGTGACTAAAATTCCTGCCTTACAAATCCTGGATCCTGGTTCCTCTCTTGTCTGCACTGCTTTTTAATTAAGTTTTCTGGTTTCCTCCAACAGTCTAACAATATGCATGTTAGGTTAACTAGCAAATATAAACTGTTCCTGTTTGAGTTTGAGTGCATGCATAAGTGGACTCTGTGATGGTTTGGCACTCTGTCCAGAACTAGATCTAGCCTTGCATGCAATCCTGTCAGGAAAGAGGCCAGTGTTCAAATGTCTGAATTGGGTTAGGTGGATTTAAGAATGTTACATACATTAAAATTGGCATGTATCAAAATAAAAAATATGGAATCAGGTATGCAATAAAACGAATAAAATAGTAGCCAAAATATTATGCATACTTACAGGATGGGACACAATACATCTCTTTCTGTTCTTTACTTTGGAGAATACATTTGTAGGTAGTATGCAAGATGTTGAACTACTGAGGATGACGCCATCAGCAACATGACTCTCTACAGCACAAAAAATCTCCTGTTTTGCAGACAGATTTTCATAAATACACTCCTGCAAAGAAAAAGAATCAAATTTAGTCACAGTAAATTCAAAAGTATCATTAATTTATTATCTTGGAACCAATTACTTTTTATTGTAGTTAATTATTGGAATTATGTAAAGTCATGCCATATAAACAGAAGGAAAAAGACACCCATGGACTACTCAGAGTATGCTGAATTTGAAGAAATTTGCACTAGCAATTTAAACAGCAACTCAAAACTTGAAGATTTTCCAAACAAGGAGAACAATATGATTTTAAGGGCTTACGCTACACATGATCTGCAATAGGATTCATCAGAAAGGCACTATACATAGATAAGATAACAGCTGAGTACAACACCACCGCTATGACAAAACATGGCTAAAATATATTCTTAATTTCAACCAAAACAACAATTGACACAGGTTCAAATAACAACAATAATTTCTTCCTAAGACTAAAACTGCCTCCAATAAACTTCTGACCTTAAATTTGTGGCAGCACCTCAAAAATTCATACTACAAAAACGGAGAAAGAGGTATTGTACAAATATTACTTCACTACTATGTACAAAGTTAACAGAAGATCATCCAAAAATTTTTGTTCAAGGCAGTGGGATATATATTTAAAAATATACACTTGTTCATTATGAGTGAGTATTGATGTATAATTGCAAGTTCCCTACAATGAACCTGGACCCCATACAAGGCTGTTTTTTGCTTTGTATCCAATGCTGCCAGGATAAGTTTTCACTCTCACAACTCTGAACTTGACTAATAGAGTTTAATATCACATGTATGGTTTAAATACAGGAAAGTAAAGGCATACAATGGATACTCCTGCTGTAAGAAACTCAGTTTCAAACTTAGCCTGACCATTTTTTTATATGAAATGTACATGCTTCTTCATGTGGGTTTTCCTCCAGGTACTTTGGTTTCCTCCTACATTAAAAAGATGCCGAGGTTTAATTGATTAGATTCCATAAATATGTCTAATACTGGAAGTGTGCAGGCAAGTACCCCAAGATAGATTAATGCCCAGTCCTGGGTTGGTCCCCATGTTGCAAATGACACTGCTGGGATAAGCTCCAGCTTTTGCAGCATTGAAAAAGACAAAGTGGGTACACAATAGGTAGACAGATATTGCATTGCTTTGTACTTTTTTTTTGAGGGCACTATATTAAGAAGAATTGTGACATACATATTTAAATTTCCCAGTCTAAAGCCTAGATTATTCTTGAAATGTCCGAGCTCAGCATGGGGACTGTATGGAAAAAATGTCATCAGATGTGGCAACACGCCCCTGCATGCATCTCTTTATCTAACTATGCAGCACGGTGATTGTGTATGCAAAATGGTGAGGCCAATTACGTGGGTGCCAGGATGATTAATTAAGGGCTGAATATGACGCAAAAGGTCATCAAAACACAAGAAAGACATGCAAAAACATTTGAAATGCACTTGCTCATAATATAGGTGCCAAATACACGAGAATACTACACTTGAACTAACTTCACAGCTTTTGGTCAATAGGTCTAACACTCTACCTTCTCCCTTTCTTCCTCTTAAAGTCAGCAATAGCAGGCACAACACTTCATCCATCAGCAGGCACTCACATCCTCTGCTGTGACATTATTAGCATGGTGACAGTGACCAAACACTGCCACTTCATGACTAGGAGGATATCAACATGCCAAACGCAAGGGCTGGAACAAGTATAGATGTCTTTTGGCCACCCACAATGCACACACTTTGCGGTGCAGCCTGCAGGCCTGCTTTAGGCGTTAAGTATAAACTAAGCTTTATACATCATAATTTCAGGCTGTAAGACTCCTAAAGATGAGGGAAAAACAAACATCTGGACTCAGTATTTTTTGCCACAATATAGCAAAGTTAGTAGGGCTGAAATAGGCCTACCTAAGCAGGCATACTGAAAAGGCCCAAATACATGCATTTTTCTGTTCTGTTTCCTATTATGACGTTATATTCTCACTGAAAGCGCTTACAGTATGTGGTTACAAAAATGCTTTCAGAATTATGTAATATATTACTAAAATACAAAAGAACTGTACAATGTTAAGAGTTAAAAATTAAGTGGCATTTGGATTTATTCTAGTCAGACTTGGGGTCAAGCAGGCTGCCATGTTTCTAATGCATTTATTATATTTAAACTACAGTACATATTCTTTGTAATTAAATAAAGAAAACTATGCATCTGGTAATAATACTACTGTGATTTATTTCCTTATAGTTTGATGTTTACTATAATAGGCACAGCATGGGAAAGGTACAATTGTATTACTGTATAATTAATTGTTGAATACAGTGTCTTTTGTGAAACAATCTGAAACACGTAACACTGATGCAACAGCCGCATTTTCATTCATTCAGTTTGTGGAGCTGACGTGTTTTAGTATAACAAAAAAAACTTTAAAAGGAAAAATTAGTGAATCAGAAGCTTTTGCTGTAACTCAAGACATTTGATAACACTGGGGATTATCAATGAGATCATGGCTGTGAGAAGAAACAAAGAAAGTAACCTGAAGAATTAAAATTACATATTACAACTCTTTTCCTGGCAATGAAGATACCTGAAATAAAACATTCTATCATTTTGACATATTTTACCTCATCTATACTAATAAAAGGTTAAGCCCTCACTGACTGACTGACTCACTCACTGACTCACTCACTCACTCATTCACTCACTGACTCATCACTAATTCTCCAACTTCCCGTGTAGGTAGAAGGCTGAAATTTGGCAGGCTTATTCCTTACAGCTCACTTACAAAAGTTAAGCAGGTTTCATTTCGAAATTCTACACGTAACGGTCATAACGGTCGATAATGGTCGACAACGTCCGCCATGTTGAACTTTCTTATTTATGGCACCATCTTCACGAAATTTGCTAGGCGGCTTCCCTGCGCTAACCAAAACCGATGTATGTACTTATTTCGATGGTATGACGCCACTGTCGGCCGCCATATTGAACTTTCCAACATCACTAATTTTCCAACTTCCCGTGTAGGTAGAAGGCTGACCCCATCTTCACGAAATTTGGTAGGTGGCTACCCTGCGCTAACCAAAACCGATGTACGTACTTATTTTGGTGGTATGACGCCACTGTCGGCCGCCATATTGAATTTTCCAAACATCACTAATTCTCCAACTTCCCGTGTAGGTAGAAGGCTGAAATTTGGCAGGGTCATTCCTTACATCTTACTTACAAAAGTTAAGCAGGTTTCATTTCGAAATTCTACGCGTAACGGTCAACAATGTCCGCCATGTTGAACTTTCTTATTCATGGCCCCATCTTCACGAAATTTGGTAGGCGGCTTCCCTGCGCTAACCGAAACCAATGTACATACTTATTTCAGTGGTATGACGCCACTGTCAGCCGCCATATTGAACTTTCCAATGTCACTAATTCTCCAACTTCCCGTCTAGGTAGAAGGCTGGAATTTGGCAGGCTCATTCCTTACAGCTTACTTACAAAAGTTAAGCAGGTTTTATTTTGAAATTCTACACGTAACGGTCAATGACGGTCGACAACGTCCGCCATGTTGAACTTTCTTATTTATGGCCCCATCTTCATGAAATTTGGTAAGCGGATTCCCTGCGCTAACCGAAACCGACGTATGTACTTATTTCGATGGTATGACGCCACTGTCGGCCGCCATATTGAACTTTCCAACGTCACTAATTTTCCAACTTCCCGTGTAGGTAGAAGGCTGACCCCATCTTCAAGAAATTTGGTAGGTGGCTTCCCTACGTTAACTAAAACCGATGTACGTACTTATTTCGGTGGTATGATGCCACTGTCGGCCGCCATATTGAATTTTCCAAACCTCACTAATTCTCCAACTTCCCGTGTAGGTAGAAGGCTGAAATTTGGCAGGCTCATTCCTTACAGATTACTTACAAAAGTTAAGCAGGTTTCATTTCAAAATTCTACGCGTAACGGTCATAACGGTTGACAATGTTCGCCATGTTCAACTTTCTTATTAATGGCCCCATCTTCACGAAATTTGGTAGGTGGCTTCCCTGCGCAACCAAAACTGATGTACGTACTTATTTCAGTGGTATGATGCCACTGTCGGCTGCCTTATTGAAGTTTCCAACATCACTAATTCTCCAACTTCCTGTGTAGGTAGAAGGCTGAAATTTGGCAGGCTCATTCCTTACAGCTTACTTACAAAAGTTAAGCAGGTTTCATTTCAAAATTCTACGCGTAACGGTCATAACGGTTGACAATGTTCGCCATGTTCAACTTTCTTATTAATGGCCCCATCTTCACGAAATTTGGTAGGTGGCTTCCCTGCGCAACCAAAACTGATGTACGTACTTATTTCGGTGGTGTGACGCCACTGTCAGCTGCCATATTGAACTTTCCAACGTCACTAATTCTCCAACTTCCCGTGTAGGTAGAAGGCTGAAATTTGGTACTTATTTCGGTGATATGATGCCACTGTCGGCCGTCATATTGAACTTTTCAACGGTCTTTGTTACTTATGGGCCCATCTTCAAGAAATTTGGTACGCGGGTTCCCAATGCTAACTGAATCCTACTTACGTACATATATACGTCCATAGCCTGCAGCTCGGTCACCGTGTGAGGCGGCGTTGGGTCCCCCATCCCAACGCCTCCCACATTGTTGGCTGCCTGCCTATATAAGGCCGTCTGTCACTCCAGTCTCTACATTCCCTTCCTTGCTTCGCCACGGTATTCACGTCTCCCTGCTGATAACTACAGACTTTTTATTTAATCCACGGCTTCTCTGCTGTTTTATTGTTCATTTATTACGATTATAGTTATTGTGTAGGTATTTTAGACTTACTTTACATTGTTCAGGTACCCATTTCCTTTATCATTCCAACCGTACCCCCATTAACATGTCTATCGAGGTGATCACCATCGATCTAAGAACTGTCACTTACCAAGTGGTTTCCATGCCCGGAGATGGCACCTGCCTTTTCCATTCTCTTTGTTACATATTGCACGGCCATATCAGGCTCACTCTTGATATCCGGAGGAACATTGTGTCTTATGTATTGAATGACTGGGACAGGTTCAAGGTGTGGACTGATGACGGTACAGGAGATAATTATACTACACAGGAGCACTAGAAGAGTGAAATGCTTAAGTGTACCGAAATGACCAAATATTTTACACCTTTGGACAACCGCCAATGCCTCTTAAACATCTTAGATTCACAGGTGACGATTTCAGTAGTGGACACTTTGATGTTTAGAAATGTTTAAACTCTCAAAAGCTGGATGTGAAGTTATCAATGAAACTGGTTGTATACTTACAACGCTTGACAGATGCCGAATGTCTCTTCAACACAAGTCCTACAAATACTGTCATAATTGAAACAAACAATGAAACTCAAACCGATTATGACAGCAGCAATCCAAGCTGTGAGATTTGAAACAAGATTACTGTTCACATGGCCAACTGTACGTTGCATGCTCAAGAGTAAGCTCAGCGCACAGCTACAGCTTGGTCATATTACAACTGGAGGGCCGAACTGACAACGTGGCATACAAAGAGATCCTTAACAAATAATTATTGGTATATTTTCCCTCAGTTTTAAAAAGGTTTAATTGTCTTCTTAATAAAAATTTTAAGGCAGTACTTCGCCGCTGCGAAGTGCGGGTATTTTGCTAGTTACTAATAAGATGACCAGTAAAAACATTACATTTAATGCATGTAATGCAAAGCTCACCATAAGGCTTCACTCCCTACAGTTAGTAGTAACACAAGATGAAAACTAGAAGTCAGTCAGAACAGTTCTTTATCCAGGAGAAGATCAGAAGAGTAAAAAGATTAGAAAGTCACAAGGTGATTTTTGAAGATGAGGGTCTTTAGGGGGCACCTGGATATGACTAGACCAAGAGCTGTATGGATGATCATGAAAAGCCAAGAACTGAAAGACAGAGTATATCTTCACCTGGAGATATGAGGCACAGTTAGTATGCAGTCCAAAGTAGAATGAAGACTTCTTAGAGGGATATATGGACAGACCAGATATGTAAGGTAGTGAGAAGCAGTTCTATAGGACAAGATAGTTGTATGAAACCACATACGTTAAGCAGAAGGAGGCTGGTGGAGATAGGCAGAGGAACAACATATGCAAAGCAATGAAAGGAACACAGCAGAATAACTTTATTCTAGTGGATTTCGATAGGTTGTAAAGCAGGTGCTGGGAGGCCTACCAGTAGACGTACAGTAATCCAGCCTAAAGACCAGTATATTAATGTATTATAGAAAATCTGTCCCAATATTTTCCATTCAGCAAATTACATTTCAACAAATTTGGGGCAATTATTTTAACGGTCTAATTGTTTATTGTGGATATCAGTATTTTTATTCAAAAGCAATGATGTTTTATTAAGGCAACTGACCTGTAAGTGGTGGTTGTGACTGAAAATTGCTAGGAGAGTTGTGAAGTGTGAAGGGATCTTTAGATAATGCATGTTGCTTTAAAAACTCAAAGTGCCATTATGTACACTTGACAATATACTACTTTTACTATTAATTGTCAGATATTTTACAGGGCTAGCATATATTGCTAACTGGAAAACTAATTTGACTCACTGCACCTGCATTTATTTGTAAATGTGATCAAGTCACATGTGGCATTTTCACTTTTTCACATACAAAACCAGCCCCCTTCCCCCTATATAACTAAATGTGTTCAGCATATGGATGAATAGCTGGTATACAGAGGTTGGATTTTTTCCCTCATGATATTCAAGACTTGTCCTTATTAAATGAACAAAGACATAAGCAAGGTCACATAATGTGCATATTCACACTTTCAAAGATATTTAAACGTGGCTCATGCAGCTCACTTCACTTCATGTGTATTTGAATCAAAGATGCATATACTGGTCTCTTAAAAGAAAGCTTGGCAAATATTTTTAACCAAAGTTTTTAACCAAAGACCTTTTTGTCCATAACAACAGTCACTCTCCGTCTAGGAAGAAGTTTGCATTTCAAGGAGTACTGCTGTTGACTTAAAATCAGTGTTTGGTGCTCAGACTGCAGTTTGTTTTTTGGGTGGGTCTGCAAACAGGTTAACAGTACACAGAGTAGCTAATAATAGGTGATACTTTACAGGATACTAAGCAAGGCTCCCAGTTTAGTTCCCACCTCAGCCTCACTGTTTGATTGCAAGCAACTCATTAAACTGCTTGTGCTCCAATAGCAGGTTAATCAATCAATGAATCATTATTTTATATAGCTCATTAACAATACAAAATGCTCTAGAGAGCGAACAAGATAACAATATAGGCAAAAAATTAAAACACAATACTAGTTAAACTCGGGTGGCACGGTGGTGCAGTGGTTTCGCTTCCCGGGTCCTCCCTGCGTGGAGTTTGCATGTTCTCCCCATGTCTGCGTGGGTTTCCTCCCACAGTCCAAAGACATGCAGGTTAGGTGGATTGGCGATTCTAAAATTGGCCTTGGTTTGTGTGTGTCCTGCGGTGGGTTGGCACCCTGCCCGGGATTGGATTCGTGCCCTATGTTGGCTGGGATTGGCTCCAGCAGACCCCTGAGACCCTGTGTTCGGATTCAGCGGGTTGGAAAATGGATGGATGGATAGTTAAACTCTTTATCAATCTTCATATGGAGAGCACAAAGTCATGGTGCCTGGCTCAGTACAGAACAACCTCAAAATCTGTATTTTATCATCATCATATTGTTTAGTATATTCCTTCTTCCTGTTTATGGATGTCAAAAACTGAATATCTGCAAATAGATAAAATTATCTTAGTACCAAAACAGTGGTGACGAATTAAAAATGAACACAATATGACTACAAAAAAAGAATTAATAAGATTTAGTAAGAACACACACCAAGAAAGTGAAGTAAGAAACAAGCTGAGAATGTTGAAAATATGAGACAGTAGCATAAGTAATCTTAATAACAATTCTTAAATAAAATTTAAGATTCTTTCTAATTACAACACTACAAAGATTTTCCTATTGTAAATTTTTTCCAACACAAGCACCTTTTTTGTGTACAGTGGATTTAAATTTTCACACCGTTGGTATTAGTTGTTTTAACCATTTTGCATTCATTGGCATCTTGGTACATCCTGAAAGCAGACCTGCACAATGGCTTGTGACAGCCTCCAAGTGATCGTATGTCTGAACAACCGGTCAGCTAAACAAAGGCTCTTTGATGTTCTGTGACTATAATTATTTATTTTAAACCCGGACAAAAACTTCTGTTAGTGGGAATTCTAAAAAGAAATGTTAAAAAAAATACCCACACAAACAAAATGTCATCTGTAAAAAAAAATCTATATGCAGAAGGTTTAAAAGTTCAAATGATATTTGTGTTTACTGTAGTGGAAAAACATTCCTCTGTTTTCAAAGAAGTCATTCTTGGAGACGAGATGGAAATGCAGAACGATTATTTACATATAGGTATGCACAGATGTTTCAGTCCATGGAGTTGGAGTGAGCAATCAGGAAAACAATTCATTCCCTTTTATACTTTGTACTAGCAAAATACCTGCGCTTCGCAGCGGAGAAGTAGTGTGTTAATGAAGTAATGAAAAAGAAAAGGAAACATTTTGAAAATAACGTAACATGATTGTCAATGTAATTGTTTTGTCACTGTTGTGAGTGATGAGTGTTGCTGTCATATATATATATATATATATATATATACTCAGCAAAAAAAGAAACGCCCCCTGACTTTCAACTGTTTTTACTTTCAGTAGACTTAATGTGTAAATATTTGTATGAACACTAAAAGAGTCAACACCATAAGACATAAACTAAAAATGTTTCACAATGTGTCCCTGAATGAAGGGAGGCTCAAAATCAAAAGTACCAGTCAGTATCTGGTGTGGCCACCAGCTGCTTGAAGTACTGCAGTGCATCTCCTCCTCATGGACTGGACCAGATTTGTCAGTTCTTGCTGTGAGATGTTACCCCACTCTTCCACCAAGGCACCTGCAAGTTCCTGGACATTTCTGGGGGGAATGGCCCTAGCCCTCACCCTGCGATCCAACAGGTCCCAGACGTGCTCAATGGGATTGAGATCTGGGCTCTTCGCTGGCCATGGCAGAACACTGACATTGCTGTCATGCAGAAACTCACGCACTTTTTGCCACTCCTGTCTGGTCCAGCGAAGGTTGTTTTGTGCCCATAGGCGGCGTTGTTGCTGGTGATGTCTGGTAAGGACCTGCCTTACAACAGGCCTGCAAGCCCTCAGTCCAGCCTCTCTCAGCCTATTGCGGACAGTCTGAGCACTGATGGAGGAATTGTGTGTTCCTGGTGTTCCTGGTTCCTGTGTGTGCAGTTGTTGTGGCCATCCTGTACCTGTCACGCAGATGTGATATTCGGATGTACCGATCCTGTGCAGGTGTTGTTACACGTGGTCTTCCACTGCGAGGATGATCAGCTGTCCTTCCTGTCTCCCTGTAGCGCTGTCTTAGGCGTCTCACAGTGTGGACATGTCAATTTATTGCCCTAGCCACATCAGCAGTCCTCATGCCTCCCTGCAGCATGCCTAATGCACGTTCACGCAGATGAGCAGGGACCCTGAGCATCTTTCTTTGGGTGTTTTTCACAGTCGGTAGACAAGTCTCTTTAGTGTCCTGCGTTTTTAGAACTGTGACCTTAAATGCCTACTTTCTGTAAGCTGTTAAGTTCTTAACGACCATTCCACAGGTGCATGTTAATTAATTGATTATGGTTAATTGAACATGCATGGAAAACATTGTTTAAACAATTTACAATGAAGATCTGTAAAGTTATTTGGATTTTTAAAACATTATTGTTGAAATACACAGTCCTGAAAAAGGGACGTTTCTTTTTTTGCTGAGTATACATACACACATACATACATACATCCACACGCATATATACACACAAATACATATATATATATATATATATATACATACACACACACATATATAAACATATATATACATATACATACATATCTACATATATACACACACAGCTATTTCGTATCAGTGCAATACGCTGCTTGTTAAAACGGATAACTCCCGCTCTTACGTGCAAGTCTGCGTGGATATTATGAACAATCGTATCTGTTCAAGTTCTATTTAAATTTTAAATAGAAGGAATTTTTATTTAGTCGACAGAAATATCTTTGGTAGGAATGGTAAAAACAGACAGGAATATTATTCCTGAATAAATCAACTCAAACCTTAAACAACTTATAATATTTTGCTCTCCATAAAAATATATCCTGTCTAAATTATACAAGTTAGAAATAAAGTAAACGTTAAAAGAACAAACATTCAAATTTCTTTACTCTTATGTAATTTTATATAAAAGATAAACTTAGATTTTAAATATCCCAAAAGATTTTGCTCTCCATAAAAATATATCCTGTCAAAATTATACAAATTCAAATATGAGCATGCTGCATAACAAAACCTGGAAATATAAATAAAATGTGTTCTTTTCAGCAATAACAAATCAAATCATTCAGTTGTCTTTGCTCTTATGTCATTTTATCAGAGCTGGACGCCTGCCATCTTTTTTTGGCAACAAGTTCGTTTATGTTTGGTGTGAGGTTCTGTGTTGTGGAGATTCTCAGGATGGACTGCAGGTGCTCATCAGTGAGGCGACTCCTGTGTGCTGTTTTGTTAGTCTTTATCACTGAGATGAGCTTCTCACACAGATATGTGCTACCAAACATGCACAAGGTTCGAGCCGCATGTAGACGGACTTTTTTTGTTCTTCAAAGTCACCAAAGCGCCGTGCGAACTCAGTGCGCTCAGTTTATCAGCAAATTGCATATTTGGGAACATCGTTGTGCCGACTTGGTTCAACATTACTTGGCAACAGGGAAAGTGGGGCAAGTTGCACTGGTGCATTTGTGTCTCCCATAAAAGCAGCTTCACTTGAAATCACTTTGTGATTGTGCACGGGTAAAAACGTCCGCTGAAGTGTCAGATTCTTATTTAATTCTTCTGCTTTCTGTATCTTCTGCATTGCATTCAGATCTTTCAGGTTACCCTGATGTTTTGTCTCATAGTGCCGTCTTAGATTAAATTCTGTAATTACAGCCACATTAGCTCCACAAATGAGACACACGGGTTTACCGGCAATGTCAGTAAACTTATACTCAGCCTCCCATCGGTTTTTAAAGGCTCTATGTTCAGAATCACCTTTTCTCTTCGGCATCGTGTGGGCTAGCTTCGCAATAACTTGCAGCATCATAAGCTAGACTTGATTAACGCGGCAAGTGTTCGGCAAGGCAGCTGAAGCGCTGCATTATGGGATCTGTAGTTTATTGTGTTACCAGCGCTTCATATACCCGGGCCATTAATAACAATAATACAGTATATAAAATGATCTCGCGGGCCGGATATAATTACACGCCGGGCCGGATGTGGCCCGCGGCCCTTGAGTTTGACACATATGGACTAAATAGAACTTGAAAAGATATATTTTTTCAAATGTGATCGCGCAAGTCAGTACATCGAGCCCGCGTGCTATTGTGGTTTTGCTTGTGTGCTTCAGTAAGTTACCGTCCCCTCGCTCTTACTTTTTTACCGTTCATCTAATGAATACACTGAGTATGGCTTTACCAAAACAATCATTGATCGCGAATAAAGTATCCATTATTCATGAAGCTTCAATAGGTGAATAGGTGATCTGTCTTTCTGCGTTAACCGCATGCGTTTTCATACGTCTCAAACTAAGGTGATGCGAGGTTAAAATAAATCGAGAAGCGTGCGTACATACTTAGTGCATCCCCTCTCGGGAATCGAACCTCGAACGTGGGCGCTACAGGCGAATGATTTACTATCGAGCCACTGCGTGTGGTTTATCTGTTTGAGCGTAGCAGTGTAATTCAGTTTTTGTTCAGCACTCTTTGGAACTGTTACTTTTTGTCTGCGCACTGCGTCAGTTCACGTGAACCGCTGAATATGGTTTTATATGTCAGTCGCTCGCTTCTAATTGTTTCGCTGCCTTCTTAATTATATAATGCATGTTTTCTAAAGCGCGTTTTGTAGCTCTTCCTGGCTTTCTACGTAATGCGTGATTACGTGAGAGGCGTGATGATGTCATACGAAACTCCGCCCCTCCAGCTGAACTCCATTACAGTAAATGGAGAAAAACAACTTCCAGTTATGACCATTACGCGTAGAATTTCGAAATGAAACCTGCCCAACTTTTGTAAGGAAGCTGTAAGGAATGAGCCTGCCAAATTTCAGCCTTCTACCTACACGGGAAGTTGGAGAATTAGTGATGAGTCAGTCAGTCAGTCAGTCAGTCAGTCAGTCAGTCAGTGAGTGAGTGAGTCAGTGAGGGCTTTGCCGTTTATTAGTATAGATTACCATTACCTTACCTAATACATCATGTCATCTGACTCTTAATATGCAGAATTCTATCATCTTAGCCAATTGACTACAGTCGCCAATAACTTTGTATACAGGTTGATTTTTCCATTTTTCTAAACATTGCTTCGTTAATAGGGGTGTCCTACGGGTTTTCCCATTGATCTTATCACCACTTCATAATACAGGTGTTTGGACTTTTTCATTAGCTTGTTCTCAATTTTTAAGGGGCAGTTCATTACACATCTACTTCATTTTAATCTTAGCAACTATCTTGGTGGCTCCTCTAGATGAGGCAAAAGCCTTACATGCCCAAGCTTTAAGCTGCATTTAGTTAACCCTTTAGTTACCTTCAGTCCTTTTCCTTATGCTTTTAATAATCTATTGTTATAACTACATTTAAGTATATGCTTGTATTAAATTGTAAAAATTATCATTATTGATTAGAAATAGTTGACGAAAATTCTATATTACATATACACACAACCTAAACAACATACACCAATCCCTCTTTTATTTTACCACTTTTTTCCATAACAGGGTCATGAAGTATTTGGTCCTGTCTCAGAAGAATCAAGTGCACACCAGAAATCAACCATAGATGGGATAATAGACCAGTCCATGCACATCTTTTTAGTGTGAAACCTACAGTCTTAAAGAAAGATTACTTGAATAAATAGTAAATGAGCATGATCCACACTAAGGTTGCACCAGATTTTCCGCCACGAAAAAAGTTCAACCAAAAATAGCAAAAAATGGCTAAATGCACAAAAATCCTGAATTTTTTGGTTGAATATGTACTATCCAGCACTAGAACAGCAGTATTAGTGATAAAGAGCAAGAAACTACTCTTCTTTTTATTAAATGAAAAGCAATGGTCAATATGCATTTGCATTATATCCTACAGGGTGACACAGAAAAACGGGAACTTTTGAAAAACCCAATAAAAATAGAAGAAATCCAACAAAAAAATTTTATTGACAGCAATGGAACCACTACAACTTGCCTTTTAAGAGACAGTAATCCAAATTATCAATGTTTGAAAATTAGGTCCTGTAGTTGGCGTCCTCCTGTATGTATGAATTCTTCCAATCTGCTGTTGAGGTTCCCCATTGATCGCTGCAACATCTCAGCTGGGATACCACGAATTTCGTCTTGAATTCTTTGTTTCAATTCATTCAGTGTCCTTGGCCGAGTTGTGTAGACCCGACTTTTAAGGTAGCCCCACAAGAAAAAATTACAAACGGACAAATCCAGTGATCTTGAGGGCCAGGGAATGTCACCAAATCTTGAGATGACACGGTTACCGAACAATTCTCGCACAGCTGCCATTGATGGCCTTGCAGTGTGCAATGTCGCTCCATCCTGTTGAAACCAGGTTTCGTCAAGTTGTGGAAAATTGTTCAATGCAGGTGCAACAAAAGATTGCAACATCTCAACATTTCGAAAGTTCCCATTTTTCTGTTTCACCCTGTACAACATCTTGTCAACCCAGGGACCTATACAAGGGTTTTGTTTTTGGACTTCAGCTAAGCCTTTAATAAAATCACCCCGGAACACGTCCATTCTAAACTCACCTAGCTTTCTGTTCCTGCCTCCACCTGTCACTGGATTACCAATTTCCTGACAAACAGGAAACAGTAGGTGTAACTGGGGAACCCCTGTCTAGCTCCTGCACAATCAGCACTGGTGCCCCCCCCAGGGATGTGTACTCTCCCCACTGCTTTCCCCCCTCCATATTTATGACTGACCTCTAAGGACCTCTCTGTCAAGCTCTTCAAATATGCAAACAACACAACCATTTTTGGACTCATCGGGAATGTTGACTAATCTGTATACAGACAGATTGAGCAGCTGGCCCTTTGGTGATCTGAGAGCAATCTGGAGCAAAACAGGCTCAAAGCTCAGTGGAGACAACTGTTGACTTCAGGAAGCCACGCCCATGCCCCCAATATTACTTCCCCACTCCTTATTTAACAATAAGGTGGCAGCTGTGAAAGCCTTCACATTTCTTGGCTCTATAATAACCCAGGACTTGACATGGAAGACCAACATAGACTTCATAATAAAAAGGGTACAGCAACAGATGTACTTCCTGCAACAGCTGAGGGAGCTCAGTCTACCAAAGCAGTTGCTGATTCAGTTCTACAAAGCAATTATTGGGTCTGTTCTCAGTTCATCCATCACAGTGTGGTTTGGATCAGCACCTAAACAAGTCAAGTGCAGGTTACAACAAATAGTCAGGTCTGATGAAAACATCATTGGCACCAGTCTTCCCACCTTTCAGGACCTGTACAATTCCAGAGTAATGAAGGTGGCAGGAAAAATCATCACCAACCCTTCACATTCAGACCACAACTTTTATGAACTTCTCCCATCTGCCATGGGCTATAGACTAAACTACACCAAAGAAAGTAGATATAAAAAACAGTTTCTTTCCCCAGGTCAAAAAGCTCAAAAATGGTTAATTCGGCTGTCCTTGCCCAGTATATCTCACAATATTTTTACATATAATTAATGTGTATATGTAGTTCAGTATTTTCTGCACTGTCTTGCACTTCCAATGCACATTTTTACATTGTATGTTTTGTATGTGTGTGTGCTCAGGTGTGTGATTAGAAAGTTTGTGTATGCCTATCATGTAGCTATAATTGGAGAGCCATCAAAAAACTTGTGTGCATAACTGGCCAATAAATGGGATTCTAATTCTGATTCTAACTCTGAAATAGATAAAAGAATGGATGGGAGAAAAGATCAGATTGGGAAAAAATCAATTGTGACACACAGCAACATTATTTAAACAAGTTAAGATTAAAAAACAATGTGCATTCATTGGTCTCAGGGCATACATTATGGTTGAGCTTAAAAGTTAAAAATCAATGGAAGCACACAAACATGTAATTAATTGCTGGGTACAAGATCTTCAAATTTACACGCCAACAAACTGATCTAATAATATTTAATCAATCTATTAAAATCACAGGCAGAGAATTACACTGATATTACATTATAAGGTAAAAGACAGAAGAAAGGTTCTGAGTTACATCCTTAGTCTTGTTATTTGAAAAGAAAAACCTATAAAGTGCATAAAGTAAAAACTGAGTAACTTGCTACAGCTAATGTCCATAAATGTTGGGTTCTTTGCATCTTTTGACGTTAGATTTCAGTACTGTGTCCAACATGTTTAAACAAATTTAGAAATTGCAACATTCTGATTACATACCTAGAATCAAAATAATGTCTCACATTTACACAGGTTGTATAGTCTAAGTGACTGACCCTTTAAAGGTCTAATAATTTTGCAGTCCAAAAACTATGCTTGAATGTGATAATCAAGCCTCAGAGCCATTTTGGCAATGGCCAAGAACATGAACATTCTAAGTAAAGTTTTTATTAGCTACATCAAACATCTTAATACAAAACAATTATTATACTAATAACATTTTATATAGACAACATTTCAAGCTTAAATACCTGTATATAATTATTGTATAAATGGAACCCTGCTCTGTAAGCAGGTTTAGTTTAATTTTTGTTTTATTTATTTATTTATTTACTTACTTATTTAATAATAAAAAATAATAACAATACATATTATTTATATAGTGCCTTTCCCTTGCTTAAGGCACTTATTTAAACAGCAGGGTAAAGGTAAAACTGGGTATAAATATTTCTGTATAGAACACTAAACAGATAAATACAGGAGATACAAAGCATTAAATAGAATAAAAGACAATATACCAGAGTAAAATACTAAATTCAATATAAAAAAAACCTGAACAAATAACATATTTTCTGATATAACACACATGCACAAATTATCCTGAGCATCTGGACAGAGAGGTAAACTGAAAGAAAGGTCAGAATGTTAGACTAAGTTAAAAGTTTTTTAAAGGAATGAATTGAATCAGCTAAATCTAATTAATTTAGGGAAGTCATTCCAAAGTCTGGGTGCTATACAGCTGAAGGCCCTGTCACCCATAGAGTGCAGGTTAGTGGGGGGCACAACAAGATTGCCAGAATCAGAGAACTTTAGCAGGCGAACAGGAGCATAGCGATGGCGAAGGTCACTGATGTAGTCCAGTGCAAGGCCAATTAATGCTTTGTAGGTTAATAATATAATTTTATATTCAATTCTGTAAGACACTGGAACATTTATGTATTTATTTATTAAAGCCCAATAATATAAATAGAGAATTTGGTCTTATAGGATATTGATATTCTCAATATTATTGTTCTAGTTGTTGTGAAATAAACACTCAACGGTTTACTGTTGTGGAGAATAAATGTCACAAAGTACAAAAATAAAGATTTGGGGACCGTCCCCGTATATTGTTATCAGACAATAAGAAAATGAAATGATTCAGAGTCTTGAGAAAGTACAATGAACTGTTTTCAAAATGGCGGTTATATAGAAAGCAAAAACATGTGACAGGAAATGGTTGGCAAGGTGGTGACGCAACAGGAACCGGAAGCAACGTTTTTCTGATGAGCCGGAAGTGAGGTGTTTTGTGGGTGCCGGAAGTGATGTTATCGCGGCCATTTCGGAACCCGGAAGTTGCGGTATTATTTTTCTTCTTGCTTTCTGTTGATGAGGGAAAAGAGTTCAGGTAAGTACCATGTGACAACCCCTTATCTCACGATGTTTTACTCACCTTTAGGCTCTTTGACTGCCTCCTAATCAGGGGAATGTAATACAGGTGCTGACGTAAGGGCCAACTTTAAGTCACAGAATGCTTTGTCCACCGAATCGTCCCATACCACTTTTAAAGACGAACTTTTCTTTGTTAGATTAGATAAGGGCGAAGCAATTTCAGAGAAATGCGGTACAAAAGGCCGATAGTAACCCGCCAACCCTAAAAATTCCTGTGCCTGCCGCTTATTCATCGGACGGGGACAATTCATGATGGCATCAACTTTATTACATTGCGGTTTAACAATACCCCCACCCACCAAGTAGCCTAAATATTTGGCTTCCCTTAAACCGAAGAAACATTTCTTCGGATTAATACGAAGCCCTGCTGACGCTAGTGTGGAGAGTACTGCTTTAACCTGCGATACATGATCCTTCCATGTGCCGGAATAAATGACTACATCATCCAAGTAGGCGGCACTATAGGAATTGTGGGGCCGTAGCAGTGTGTCTACCAGACGTTGAAAAGTAGCTGGTGCCCTGTGCAAACCAAAAGGAAGAACCTTGTATTGCCAATGTCCACTGGGTGTACCAAAAGCGTTTTTTTCTTTAGCGGAGTCCATTAAGGGAACTTGCCAATACCCTTTAGTCATGTCAAGAGTAGTTAGAATCGAGCATTCCCTAACCGATCAAGTAAATCATCCACTTGCGGCATGGGATACGCATCGAATTTAGAGACCTGATTAAGTCGTCGGAAGTCATTGCAGAACCTCCACGAGCCATCAGGTTTAGAAACTAAGACTGGACTAGACCAAGGGCTATAGCTTTCTTCAATAACCCCTAGATCCAGCATTCGTCTAATTTCCAACTCCACTTCCGCTTTCTTTGCCTCTGGGAGCCTGTAAGGTCTCTCTCTGACAATCACTCCAGGGTCCGTAATGATGTTATGAACAATCAACGCAGTACGTCCAGGTGTCTCGTCCATAATTTTAGGGACAGACAAGATAGCCCGTTCGAGATCTTGTCTTTGCTCAGGTGTCAAATCAGGACCAAAATTAAGATGGGCACATGACGTAAAAAGAGAACGAGGCTGTCCGAAGGAAGGGGTCAATGTCCCTGTCCTTCCACGGTTTCAGCAGATTGATGTGATATACTCGTTCACTCGGTCGACGATTAGGTTGTTTAACCAAATAGTCCACTAGTCCTTTTCTTTCTTTTATTTCATAGGGGCCTTGCCAATATGCTAACAATTTTGAGTGGGAGGTAGGGACGAGCACCATTACACGATCACCTGGGACAAACTCCCGAATGGTGTTGTTTCTATTATAATAACGGGACTGCGCTGCTTGTGCTTTTTCCAAATTGTCTTTTAGAATTGGTCTAATTTTCTCAAGTCTATCACGTAATTGCATGATATATTCAAGAATATTTGAAGTAGGGAGGACCTCCTCTTCCCATCCTTCTTTTAACATGTCCAAAAGCCCTCTGGGTTGTCTCCCATACAATAATTCAAAAGGAGAGAAACCTGTAGAGGCCTGTGGGACTTCCTGGTAAGCAAACAAAACGAGGGGAAGTAACTGATCCCAGTTCCTTCCATCCTCAGTAACTACCTTACGTAACATCTGTTTTAAGGTTTGATTAAAACATTCTACCAGCCCGTCAGTTTGGGGATGATAGACTGATGTTTTCAGATGTTTTATACGGAGTAATTTAGCGATTTCCCTGAACGTCTCTGAAGTGAAAGGAGTCCCTTGGTCTGTTAACACTAGAATTACCAGAGCCTACGAAAAAACTCGTAGATCCGTCCCACCTTAAATCGCTTCTTAAAACCGCTCTCACCTCTCCGCCAGCCTCCTTTGTCCTGTAAATGTGCCGATAAAAACAAACTGCAAGCTGCCGGCTATTCCATCCCCCCACCGACTCAAAACGTGCACGAACTTCTCCGAGCTGATGCCTCGATTATCTGGGAGTAAAGTGGAGTTTTAGAGTGGAAATAAATGATTATTTGGAACACACGCATTTAATGCGTGTTCCGTTTCTACAGTAATCTGTGTAAACACAATGTTAAAACAGAAACTTTTTCATATTTTAGTAATAAATGTCACAAAATGTAGACATAAACTATAAAATGTGTGAAGCCTGACAGCCAAAGAGCAAATACACTTTCATATAAGGTTCAGGACTTCTTACAACAGCTTCCGTGGTGTACTGGTAAGGTTTTGTCACTTAGGACACAGCAGACTTGCTGTACCTCAAGAGGTCCGAGTTCGAATCTTCGCTAGGGAGAAACTTTATTTATTTTTAACCTTCGCCGTTCTGCCTGAACTCCCTGTCTATCTATATAGTAATAACAGTAATTTTATTATTATATAGGAGCTTCCCTGTCTGCCTATCATATAGTGCCTTTCCTTCCTACCTATCTATATATCTATCCCCTTAGCTGTTTTTTATATATCTATTATACAATGCCTTCCCTGTTTATTTATATATCTAGTGCCTTCTCTGCCTGTCTGTCTGTCTGATTGCATATAGCGCTGAACTTACTGCTCTGTACTATTCTGTCTTCTGCATGTCCTGGAGTACAAAAGAAACAGCACCATACAGCAACATGTGCGAACTGGCAAGATCGGGGAAAAAACACGCGGTCACTGATTACAAACCGCAAGATGAATGAAAGAGACAATATATGTAAAAACATCATCGCACTAATGCAATATTATTTGAAAACAATCAGATGGGGTTTGAAAATGCGCCCGATCTGACGCTGTTCGTTTTCAAATAATATTGCATGTACTGTGCGTTGAAAGTGCTGCACTGAATAAGCAGACTCCTTCTGTAATAGCGTCAGCGTGTATTCAAACCCGATCTGACGCTCTTCTTTTTCAAATAATATTGCATGTATTGAACTATTTTAGAATAAAAACATACATTTGATTTAAGTCAGTCTGTAAGAGGCAGTGTAAATGCATGATAATTATAAAGGTTAGCTTTTTTTTTAATTCAGTTCCATTCTCTCAGTCGCGTCCATGATCCCCCCCCACCCCCCAATCTGACACTGCTTTTTTTCACATAAAGACGCGCTATAACTCAAATGTGATTTATTTGAAGACGCGCTATAGCTCGAATGTGATTTATTTGGAGATGCGCTATACTCGAATGTTATTTTATTTATTTGGAGACGCGCTATACTCGAATGTTATTTGTATAGGGAAGAAAGTACAATGTCAGGTGCTCATTCAGTGTAATAGGAACCATAGCACAGAGAGATGTGTACACTGCAACAAGTACACATGTCGTGAATGTTGGAAGGGTGTGAGGGAATTGTTAATATTTGAATGTGATGATTTTATATAGCACGGATCGGAAATCAGCAGTTCTTAGAATTGCACCACGCAAGCTGTCGTATAAACCGCCTACTGTAACTTGCTTTATTTTTTCTTCACGTATAGTCTAGAATAAAAGTGCACTTGTTTTGTTATTCTTGTACACCAACATATGTTCCTGTGTTTGAGCGACACGGGCATGCTCAAAAAAATAGACGTGTAATGCCACGAAAAGTGCACGCAGGCACTTCAGTTCACAAGCATTGGAACGAGAATGCAGTCACAAATACGCTGCAGAGCTACAGCGCATCTTTATGTGAAAACAGCATTCTCAATTTGGGGGGGGGGGGGGGTGTAGGGAAGGATCCTGAACACGACAGAGAGAAAGAAAAGTGAATAAAAAAAAATAACCTTTACAAGTATCATAAATTACACCGCCTGTTACACACTGAAATCAAATGTATGTTTTTATTATAAAATAGTAAGAATAACAGCAGTTTACGTTTCAAAACTGAATCGCGCGGGATCGAACTCACGACCTTCTGAATACTAGTCAGCGGCTGATACCATTATGCTACCGTGGCAGTTGAGTTACTTATGTGTCAATGTGGCATGCTAAGGTGGCTTTTTTTCTGCAGTTATATTTTTGAATAAAAGCATATTTGTTCTGTTATATTTGTACCTTTTGTAAATGTGTTTGATATTTGGACTTCAGGCTTCATACATTATATAGTTTATGCTTACATTTTGTCATTTACTACTACAATATGAAAAACGTTTCTGTTTTAAAAATGTGTTTACACGGATTACTGTAGAAACAGAACACACGTGAAATGCGTGTATTCCAAATAATGATCTATTATTTCCACTCTAAAACTCCACTTCACTCCCAGATAATCAAGGCATGAGCTGGGAGAAGTTTGTGCACGTTCTAAGTCGTTGGGGGGATGGAACAGCCGGCTACTTGCAGCTTTTCTTTTATCAGCACATTTAGATTAACAAAAGACGCTGGCGGAGAGGTGAGAACGGTTTTAAGAAGCGATTTAAGGTGGGACGGATCTACGAGTTTTTTCGTAGGCTCTGGTAATTCTAGTGTTAAAACCTCTTTGGGGATCCCAACACGAGCGAATATCCCTACTAATTCCCGTGCAATGGTTTTAGTATTGGCTGAGCGCAATGGAACAGCTTCTGAAAAGCGAGTGGCATAATTAACTAATACCAAAATATATTTAAATCCTTTTAACGAGGGTTCCAAGGGTCCTATGAGATCGATGCCGACTCTTTCAAATGGAATATCAATAAGGGGAAGGGGAACAAGAGGAGCTCAAGTCCTTCTTGGAATCTGGCAAAGTTGACACTCCGGACAAGAAGCGCAAAATCGCCGGACCTCTTCATTTATTCTTGGCCAATAAAATCGGAGTTTTATCCTCTCTAAAGTTTTTTAATGGGCTCCTAGAAGGTAAGCATGTGCTAACTCACACACTTGTTGCCGAAAAGTGCGTGGGATTAACAACGATGCTCACACTTCACCCCCGTGATCTGCCACTCTATATAATAATTCATTTTTAATAACAAAGAACGGTGTCTGTGGCATGGGATCCAAAGTTGTATAACCCTCGGTGGACACAATAGCATTCCTGGCAAATTTTAAGGAATCATTGTTCCACTGTTCTCTTTTAAATGATGAAGGTGTTAAAAGGAATTGGGAAGTTAAAGTTTGAATGGGGTCTTGCGCGACCTCAAGGGGAGGGGCTTCTGCCTCCACGTCCTCCACGTTAACTGTATTAGCTCCTGCAGAGGACGATGGGACATCAATTTCTTCACATTGGGTGCTAGTATCAGCCTGTGCTACTGTGGGACATGGCGTGGAGGCAGTCGGATCAATATTTTCCATTACTAAGTCTACATGTTTCTTCGGTACAGTTACGTTTTTACCGCTGGTAATTTCACTCCAATCTCTACCAAGTATGACTGGAAACGGGGGATCCGGTAATACCGCCATAGCCATGCTCGTCACGATACTATTTACTGTTACTACACATCTGGCTGTCTTATAATACCGGATATCCCCATGAATACATTTAAGACTAGTTTTTATCTTAGTCCACTGTTGCGGTAAAATGAAACGGGCAGCAACAATAGAAATGTTACTCCCGGAATCAAACATAGCCCTTACCTTTCTGCCATTTATAATAACTGCACCTGTATAAGGAAGAGACAAAGGGTTATTCACTGTGGCACAATAGTTTCTCCCCTAACCAACGAGCAATCCATGGGCTCATATGTACAGTTAGGGGACAGATGTCCAATCTCTCCACACTTGAAACAGCAGGGGGAATTAGATAGTCTGTCCGTTCTACGGACGGCAGGTTTGGGAGCTTGTCGGGGGGGCTCAGGAGCTGCCCCACGTGCCTGTTGGGTTCGGCGAGAGAACCGTTCTGATTGCCCCGATTTGCAAGCCGCCCAATGACGCTCCGCGATTTTTATTAGAGTATCCATATCCTCGTAGGTATGCTTCCGGACCTGCTGGGCGTGCACAAAGGTCTCACATGCAAGTATCTCGGCCATTTTATGGGAATCATTTATGTCGGGCCGTAGCCAACGACAGACCTTTCCCCAGGCTTCGAAGCCCTGGGTTCTTAGTGGCCTCTCTGGGTCAAACTGCCACTCCCTCCACTCTCTTGCCTGCTGCTCCGGGGATACGCCGTAGCGCTTAAAAACTTCTGTTTTTAGATCGTCATAATCAGCAGCCTGCTCCTCGGTTAAATCATAATAAGCCCTCTGCACCATTCCTTTCAGGCAGGGAGCCAGTTGGTATGCCCACTCCGACCTCTGCCAGGTGTTCCGCTTAGCGGTACGTTCGAAGATCAAAAAATAAGTTTCAATATCATCTGATTCCGTTAAAGTTGTCAGACCAATGGGTGGTGACCGAGCGACCTCCGTCCGTATTCTTGCTGCAGCACGAGCCTCGGATTCCGCTAACTTGGTCCTCGTCTCTCCCATTTGAATTTTTAAAGTTTGTAGGTCTCCCAATATGGTGGAGAGAACTGTATTTAGGTCCTGTTCCTCAGACATACTGGAACAAAAACCCTGCCGACTACGCCAATTGTGGAGAATAAACTTCACAAAGTACAAAAATAAAGATTTGGGGACCGTCCCCGTATATTGTCGTCAGACAATAAGAAAATGAAATGATTCAGAGTCTTGAGAAAGTACAATGAACAATGAACTGTTTTCAAAATGGCAGTTATATAGAAAGCAAAAACATGTGACAGGAAATGGTTGGCAAGGTGGTGACGTTGCAACAGGAACTAGAAACAACGTTTTTCTGATGAGACGGAAGTGAGGTGTTTTGTGGGTGCCAGAAGTGACGTCATCAACGGTGGCCGGAAATGATGTCATCGCGGCCGTTTTGGGACCCGGAAGTTGTGGTATTATTTTTCTTTTTGCTTTCTGTTGATGACAGAAAAGAGTTCAGGTAAGTACCACATGACAACCCCTTATCTCGCGATGTTTTACTCACCTTTAGGCTCTTTGACTGCCTCCTAATCGCCCATGTGTGACACTGTCTATAACATTTTTATGTTTCGGCAACTAACCATACTTCTTCTTTTGTCATATTATTTTCTTAATGGAATCACTAATAAGTACAAATACATTCCTCGGCTAATCACATGCTTAATTGCTCACACGCAAGTTACAGTTTGAGAACTCCGAACTGTCACTTCCTAATTGTCAAGAATTTAAAGTGAAATTTTAGAATTTTAGAAATGAACAGTACATGAGTACAGTATAAGTAAAAATATCTTAATCAGTTATCAGGTGATAATGGAATAAACTACAGCTGCCATGGATAATTTGTGATTTCAAAATAAGCATACTTGCCTTTAAATCAGTGTTACTGCATTTGTGTGTTTACGCTTTCAAGATTTTAGTTAATGTGAAATGTTACCTTACTTTTTCAGGAAACATTAGGGAGGTTTAAGTGCAGGAGACACACAACCAGGAATAAATTAAATAATTTATAGAAACCCAACAGATAAAATATAGCTCTAGGAGTGTTTTTCTCAACTAAATATTTATTGAGAACATTCAGTACTGAATAAAAAATCTATTTTTTGCTATAAAAATATGAGAATAAAGTTTGCTAGATGTCCTGCATATTAAAATCTGAGTCTCAGACTGAACTCTTCAATCAAAATGCTGCGTATTGTTTCTTAAAATAATACTGCATTGTAAGTAAATAAAGAACAATGAAACTAATGTTAGTTGTTTGAACCAGAAGTAGTAAAAGCCATATTGAATCTTTGTGTTAAGCAGCATGTGATAGTTAGGCAGGTCAGGGAAAGTGTTCTCTGTCCTACACAATTTACATATTTGAAATATATGGAAACCTACTTCAATGCCTGACTGGGCCAAAGACAAAAGTGGCTGTTTAGAGTGTGATATATCAAACAAATTAATGTTTTAAAATGGTTAAACACCTGAGCTCTACTTCGTTAACCAAGCATATACAGACATAATTGCATAGATAAATAAACAAACATAAATTTTGAGTTTATTAATATGAACATTTGCATGACTCTGTGCAAATGTAAGCACAACCTTGAGTGTGCATATTCAGTTTGTCAATTAGATGCATGGCAGGCAAAACTGAAAAGTTTGTTTTTGAAGGAAGTGAACTGAATATTAAACTATTAACCTCAAACACTCAAATGGCTTAGATAGGTTGATAGATTTACCTACAGTACAGTTAGTAATTAATATTACAAATATCTGTAGACTAGACATGCCTATAACATGAATCTACTCTTCATTCACCTACATTTGTAAGTGTCTTGCACAGCAAAGCAGAAGGATTATACTCATTATACTGGCCCCTCAATCTCAAAATATGTATTCCCAATGGTTCAGTTCAGGTTATTGCTCTGTAATATTTATTGATTTGAAGTTCCCTGCAGGTGTCCATGTGGGAATCCTGACCCAGGGATCCTTCCATCTAGCATATTGGTGCAAGCATGTAGTCCTGACAGGTTATCTCCCCACCGTCCTTCCGCCATACTGGCCTCCTGGCCAGGTATTGTTCTTTGGTCCAACAATACTGGGATGTCAGCGTGCCCACTCCTGCATTGGCATCCTCTGCTATCCTCCTGGCTAAGGCATCTATTTTCTTTAGCTACTACATATCGCAAGAAGGTTTGTTAATACATTCTACTCACATTGAATAAGTGATTAATAGACATGCAACCCCCCCATTCCTGTGTTACAATCTAATTTTTTTTTAAGCAATGTATTGTTTTGTGTACATTTTGCATATTGCCAATTATTGTGATTGGTAGTCAGGAACATGGTGAAAGCATTGTAAGGCCTCCAAAAGTGCCACAAAAAGCAGACCATGCCTCACAGGAGGAATACATATTTATTTAAGGATAAAATGAATAACAGAACAGCAAAAAAAGAATTGCCTGAAAGGCAATCCAACACAGACAAGTTCCAATATACAACACAATATTTGGAATGCAGAAAACTAATAATAATAATAATCAAAATAACCAGAAAATCAAAGCAAAATGGTAATACTCATAAATTCAAACAAACGTCAGTGAAAATGCTGCTAAAGCCTCTTCCCAGACAGAATAAATAGACAACGAGGAAGTTTCAGCAGCAGTGACATCAGAGTGACCCCGCCTCTTGGGGAACCACCTATAAAGCACAAGGAATGGAGGCACATTTAAAATGACAGTAAATAACTGCAAACACAATACGAAATACATACAGATACTGGATAGACCTCTGACATTCTCAAAATGACTAGATGCTATAAACTCATTTCAAAATGGGAAAGCTGCAGGCCCTGATGGCTATCTAGTGGAATTTTATAAAAAAGTTTCAAATAAGTTAGCTCCACTATCATTAGCAACATTTATAGAAGCTAGAGGCTACAAAATTCTACATCAATTTTTTCTCCAAGCATTAATTACGGTCTTTCCTAAGACAAATAAGGACTTTGTGCAAACTCTGTGAAAATTAATGTTTGTGTCATTCACAAAACTTCTGGCCACAGCTGTACACTGTGCAGCATACAGACCAATCTCACTTCTACATAATGACATGAAGATAGTCTCTAAAGTTCTAGCTAGAAGGATTGAGAAAGTGCTTCCCTGGGTAATATCACAAGACCGAAAACGATTTATATATCTTATTATCTTTGGAGACAGAAAAAGCATTTGATATGGTGAATGGGTATGGCCCAAACATATGTGCATGGATCAAACTACCTTAAACTAGTCCAGAAGCCTCAGTTTGCATTAACAACATTATTTCAGAATACTTCAAACTAGAATGTGGTACTCAACAAGGGGGCCCCCTATCACCACTGTGTCTTTGCAATCGTCATTAAGCCATTGGCTATTTACTTTCAAAATGCCTAAGAGATAAAGGTGATTACCAGAGAAGGACTTGAACAGAAAATATGCAAAGAGTCAATATTTGCAGTGTTGGCCCTTCTTTTTCAAGACCTCTGCAATTCACCCTGGCATGCTGTCAATCAACTTCTGGGCCAAATCCTGACAGATGGCAGCCCATTCTTGCATGATCAATGCTTGGAGTTTGTCAGAATTTGTGGGTTTTTGTTTGTCTATCCGCCTCTTGAGGATTGAAAACAAGTTCTCAATGGGATTAAGGTCTGATGAGTTTCCTGGCCATGGACCCAAAATTTCAATGTTTTGTTCCCCAAGCCACTTAGATATTACTTTTCCCTTATGGCACAGTGCTTCATCATGCTGGAAAAGGCATTGTTTGTCACCAAACTGTTCTTGGATGGTTGGGAGAAGTTGATCTCGGAGGATGGTCCTTGTGGTCAAAAAGATCTAAAAACACTTAAGCAGCAAACTTTGTGAAAACCAATACTTGTGTCGTTCTCAAAACTTTTGGCCACAACTGTACACACTCCCATTTATCTTAGCAGATAAATTTAAATACCTAGGTGTAAATATCACAAGTAAATATAAAGCTGTTTTTTCAACAAAATTTTGAAGTCTACATGGAAAAAATTAAACAAGATGTGAATAAACAGTCTTCCCTCCATCTCACATTAGCAGGAAGAATCAACACTGTCAAGATGAACATCTTTCCCAAGCTTCTTTTTCTACTTCAAAACAAAACATTAACAAATCATTTTTTAAGAAATTCAATTATAACCTCATTTATTTGGAATTGAAAGTTCCACGCATCCAAAGGGTGACTCTGTAATAACCTAAATCATAAGGGGGCATGGCACAACCTAAACTTTTAAGTTTATTACTGGTCAGTAGAATGATTTCTACTTTTTTTTTTTAAACAAGTCCTGCATGTGTATCGGGGTACAATAAGGTCAGTTATTCAAACCTCCAACTCTGCCACTCAGTAATAATAAAGCTTTGATCTAGACATTGGACTGCTACTTATGAATTGATCTGCTAAATAATATTTTTAAATTGCCTTTAAAGTCTCATTAAAATACATTTTTAATGATTAGTAAAGCTGACAGAATTGCAATTATAAGACTCTGCTTAACAAGTATATACAAATAGCCCTTCCACACTCATCAAGGATGAATGAATTTGTTCATCAAAGATTCTGACATGATCAGAAGGTTAGCAATTGCTTAAAATCTTCAGTTAGTTAAGCAAAACATTAACAAAGGCCCAAATAGAAGACTGTTTCCGAGATCTTAAGTGTTTCAAAGCGGATCAGTGTTTCCAAGGGTATCAGAGGTGACTCTAGAAGTACTTATAGACTGGAACTTAGAAGAGGTTTTCGACCAGAAGGCCACTGGATAGGGTATATGTTAGAATTGTGCAGAGAAAGGTATGAGAGGTTTAAATTGCAGATTCTAAGATTTTTTTTAAGTTGATTTTTCTAAGGTGGATTTAATATTTTCTTGCTTTAAGTAAAATAAAAAATAATTCCCTAGAGTATTATGACTCAGAAACTTATGGCTATCCCAATTTAACAAGATAAGATGACATTTTCTCTGTGTAGCGTAAGTTATCACAATAGGTAACCATGTTTCCTTTTGCTACAGTACATCTATAACTTGCATGTAACAGAAAAAATATTTTAATGAAAGGTTGCATTGTAAGGACAGCTGTCACATCAAGTTTACTATCATATGTGCGCAGTACACAGTATACACAGTTGTTGTGATGTAAGATTTTGCATATAACTTGATAAATGTTTTGTATGTCTTTATTTGTAATTTAGGCAATGTAATTTAGTGTTACTTTGGTGAGAGGCATTCGTGTTTGCCCAACCCCCCGTTTATGACTTTTGTTTGTAATTTTACGACAGGATTTGGGGGATGTGTCTTAAACCAGTTTGATGGGTACTTCTCTGCTAAAGTCTTTCAACCCCCCTGCAAGGAAGCCAGGATGTTTAACATATGGTTTTGGGGCAGGAGATAAGATGTTCTATTTCACCCATTGGTCTGAGATATGGCTGTCTGGATTGGCTGGAGGGGATGGACAGAAAACCTATAAATGTGCTTGCTCAACCACATTCTCTCTCTCTCTAACCAACATATGATGAAAGAAGCATCTCTCTTGCTAACCTGTGATGAGAAGTATCTTTCTCTTGCTAACACCTGAAGAAGACCATCCCACCAAGAACTGAAGACAACACAATGAAGAGCTTCAGCCATTTTGAACAGACATGTGGCTTAAAGCTGAGCACCAATGATGCCTTAACTAGAGACATTTTAAGTAACTACAAGTCTGTGTGCCACCTGAATTACACATCACCATTTTATCAGGTTGTATGGTTGCCAATATTCAAATGTACTTTGCATTTTGTTATTATTTATGAATATTGTCAGTAATACATTATTTTATGTGTAACTTAACTCCTGCTTGTCTTTTTACTACATCTAATTGCCTGAGGTTATAGATATAGAAGGGAAGGTGGGGATAAGTTATATACAGTGTTAAATCTGTGAGATTAGGCATTCTAAGGCTACATATTAATAATACAATAGGGGAAAGTAGAGCAATATATATATAAAACAATATAATCAAATTCTTACTTGCATGTCCCCTCAGAACAGTTGACAATAAAACAATACAATCAAAGGACAAACACAAAAAAACAAGCTTTTTCCATTGATCAAATATACTTTATGCATGATGGAAGTATAAGTGATAATCCTGTAATGATTCAATTTGCAGCCTTCAAGCTTCTGTTACATCCATTGACGCAATGATATCAGTATTGAACAACCAGATTTCAACTTTGTGGCTGTCAGACAATAGTAGTTGGAGCACATATGTAGCAGGACAGCTTAAGTAGTGCAAGATTTGTTTTCCACAGCTAGCAAAGCTTGTGATAATTTAATTTTCATCAGATTCCTTCTATAATCTCAATGTATACTATATATACTTTACATTGAAATTAGGTAGCTCATTGTCCTTCAAGAAGCTGTTCATTTTATTGCATTAAATAAGGTGCATTCTGTTTTTGATCGGTTAGATATATTTAAAGAACAGGTTCCTTTTTAATACGACCCTCCACATAAAAGGGCTGAGACACATACTAAAATTCAGTTTATTGTTTTTCTCAAGCGAGAATTTGAAATAATTTAACTAAAGTTCATTTCAACCAAAAGCAAACAGTCAAAATAGAAAATGTTTATCAAGACCTGTAGGGATATCTAAAAGATGTATAAAAGAAGCACATAAACACTACATAGGACTTTGACTTGACACAATATTTCCCTTCCTTTTGCAAAATTGTATTTAATGATTTAATGATTTAACATTGAGTATTTGGCTGATAACAATAAATTAGCACGGCTAATGAAAGTGTTTTAATAAGAACAGATCTCTAGCATTTTACCAGAGGTGATTATTGGCAATAAGGTAATAATTTATTCTTTTACATTTTACTCTTCAAAGTTTGGTAAATTTAATTTTTATTTTAATATTTAAAAATGTAGTCAATTTGTGTAATTATTAAGTCAGAAGATGAATCTGATAAATTGTTATTGTAAAAATTTTGGAAAATAACAAAATTACCTATTAGTGAAAAGACGTTTGTAATATACAGTGTATATAACATATACTGTGTATAGAAAATCTGCTTCACAATTGTGGCTGAATAAAAAAGACAAATTCCAAATATCCAGGAATTATACAAGCAGCCAAGTAATAGCTGTTACATGGCAAACTATTTCTTACAAAAAAATACCATTTACCTGTAGTTCTCCTAATTATGCTTCTGTAATGTGCTTAGTAATAATATTGTATGTTAACTGCTGTGGCAGCCATTTCTTAAGAAAAAAAAACATGCAATAAGCTGTAGAAATCAAGCTCAAAGTCTGCTTAAGATAAAGCCTATGCAAAATAAATGACAAAACTAGACTAACAGGTTCAAAAACAGCTTTACCCAGGAAGTGCCTTGATTGTCTGACCATTTTTCTTTAAAACTGGGGCCATTAAAGGTTATACTTGTGCTGCAAAGGAAACAAACGCCCTTAAAATCTATACAACTGATAGTCTACATAATACTGTATATGTAACAATACACAAATTACTCTCTGGTAATCACCACCTTATCACGTTGGAGAGGTTTATGTGTTCCTGTGACCCTGGGAAACATGTTGTCTGGAGCAAATGCTCTTAGTAGGGTGTCCCAAGGCAAATTGGTCCCAGGTGAGAGGTCAAACAAAGAGTGATGCACAGCCCTTAGAAATACAGAACTACAAATATAAAAAGAGAACCCTGCCTGGTATGAGGTTACCGGGGTCTCCGCCTGATACGAGTGCTTAGCAGCCAGGCCTTCTACAGGGCCCAGTTAGGCACAGCCTGAAATTTTGATGCAAGACTGTTCTCTTGTGGGCCCACCACCTGCAAGAGGAATAGGGGCCATATGTAATGTGACATGGGTGGCAGTCAAATACAGACGTCTTGGCACACTGGACCTTAGATACATAAACTGACTCTTGGGACGTAGAATATCATTTCTCTTAGTGGGAAGGAGCCACAGTGGGTGGTGAGGTGGAGTGCCACCAACTAGACCTGCTTGAGTTCACGTCCATCCACTCACTTGGTTCTGAAACCCAACCTCTCAGCAGGGGTTGGACTTCTCTTAACATAGGAGCTGCCTAAGGAGAAAGGCATCTCGAAGTAGTGAGCATCTTGTTGAGCCCCTGCCTAGTTGATGTCATGTTGGAGTCTGTCCTGGAGAACAAGTGGGCTGCCTCTTTGTGACTGAAGGTCACGGAGGGAGGTGTCTGACTGTAGTGTGTGCTTATGCACTGGACGGCGTCTTGAAGCACACAGCATTCTTGGAGTGCTTCTAGGTGATCCTAGAAATAGCCCCAGCTGGGGACTCCATAGTTGTGCTGGATGACTTCACTGCTTAAGTAAGTAACTGATGGAGACATCTGGAGAGGCAATATTGGGAGAAACAGCCTGCCTGATTTAAACCTGAGCAGTACTTTGTTTTTTGACTTCTGCGCAAGGCATGGCTCGTCCATGATAAATGCCATTTTCAAACATAAGGTAGCTCATCAGTGTACTTCGTACCACAGCACCATAGTCTAAAGATTTATGATCTATTTTATAAAAGTATTGTCAGGTTTGTGGACTTTTGGGTAAAGAGCTGTCAACGGATGACCAACTGGTGGTGAGCTGGGTCATGGATTGTGGGGGAGAAATCTGGACAAAAGATTTTGAACTTCCACCTGCAGAAGAGCTCTTCCTACATCCTGGCAGAGGCTGTGTTCAACACCAACAACAACAACATTTATTTATATATAAAATTTAGCTCAAAGTGCTTTACAAAATGTCAAAGAGAAAGTTACAAAAAAGAAAAACCAAAAAAGATTATGTCACAATAAAATAACTAAATAAAAATGAATAAATCCATTTGATCTTATAAAACATCTATATATTTAATTCACTAAGGGCACGCAAGACAGTGAGCGCAAGACAGAGAGCCCCGCCTGCCAAATCACAGAACCCTGCCCACCAACTCTGATCGGTATGCTCTCATATACACTATTGTCATATTATCCTGTCCTTTATCAAGAAGACTCGAGTGCCCGCCCGGTTCAATCCTACCTTTTCTACGGTAGCCACGAGACAAACCAAAGACGCGTCGGGCGTTCACTAGCAGACGACGAATCTGAACGGCCGCCTCCTGCTACTTTGTCGTGTGCACCAAATCTTTGCGCGCCCGCCAATGCTGTGCTCAACAGTGAAACGACAAGTGGCAGCCGAGCGAACAACCGGACCGAAGAAGCAAGGGGAGCTCAACGGAGACTATGGAACTTGGAAGTGTCTGCATTGGAAAGGTGAGGATGACCAAATATCACGCGATATTCTGACACTGACATCGTTTATGAAATGTTAGGCATTTAAACCTCCGCTAGGAAAAGGCAGCACTGTAACACAAACGAGGCAGAGGCCCATACATTATATGTTGCTTATTATTTTCTGGTCTCTTTTGAATGTCATGGGTGGTGTAGTTGCTTTGACAGCCGGAGAGTGGATGGGGTCGGGTTCTGTCTCGAGCAATGAGCTGCGGCCACCATGTCAAAAGACACTCACTGATCCAGAGGTTGCTACTCAAGTTGCGTGCCCTCCCGACCCTCACAAGCCTTTAAACTCGTGCATCGGTACTCGAGCTGCGGCAGAAACCGAGCGCAGTTGACAGGTAGCCGCGCCACCGTAAAGAGAAATTCAATCGCCTGGTCGCCGCCTGCTGTAGCACATAATTTCAATTCACTTATCTAATTTCTATTCCCATAATTGTGTTGTATTTAAATGAAGTACCAGGTCCTAAACAATGTAATACTTTTGCAAAAATAACCCAAATAAAAAAAAGAAAACAAATTGGTGGCAGTAAGCTTCTCTAGTGTAGCGTGTACCCATAAAAAGGCCATTGCAGTAGAGTAGTGCGATATCAAAACTTTCAAAAAGATATCCCTATATCTGCCAAAACCTGTTTTCAGTCACGGACAATTGTATGTTGCTCTCTCCAGAGTTCCATCTTTTCATTCACTGACAGTTGTATCCTCAAACCATCCCAATTTGGACAACTGCGTCTTTCAGGAAGTGTTCACACATCAATAAATAATTATGCAGCGTATGTTATGCCGCGGGTTGGCTAGTAAATATATAAAAAGTAGAAGAGAGTGCAACTTACTCAAAGCATCCATTGTTGTAGTGACTGCAAAAGCCATATGTGCCTCTCAAGGTGGCAACACAAGGACCCAATGTTTGGCATCAAGGGTGGGGGGTGCCATCAGGCTAAAGAATGAGACCTTCAGTATCTGGTTAGCGCAGGAGACTCGTAAAGCAGCAGAGGGATGCCAACAGGCCAAAAAGTCTGAGGCCTTGGTGATCAAGGTAGCAAAACCCCAGATATACTGTAGGAAGAGTTTGGAGAGACCATGGAAAGTAACTATCTATCATCTGGCAACTTGGACAGGGAATGTAAGGATTCACTCAGGCTGACCCAGACTGAGGATATTGTCTGGTGGTAGAAGAAGGCAGAGCCAGAAGCTGATGGTCAATGCCCATTTCCCTGAGGGAGATCACAGAGGTAATTAAGTAACTCCACAGTGACAAGGCCCTAGAGGGAGGATGAGATCTGCCCAGAAATGCTGAACGCTCTGGATATTGTTGAGCTGCCAGGGCTTACAAACCTTTTAAGTACTGCATGATCTTCGGGAGCAGTGCCCCTGGCGTGGCAGATTAGTGTGGTGGTCCCCATTTTTAAAAATGCCAGGGAACTGGAAAATAGACTCCACCAAGTTGTGGAACCTAAGATCCAAGAGTAGCAATGTGGATTCCTACCAGAACATGGAGCTATCTACCCATTTACTCCTCCCTCCCGGAGGAGGCATGAAAGTACATCCAATCTGTCTACATGTGTTTTGTGGACTTAGAGAAGGTGTATGACTGTGTTCTTCAAGGGGTTCTGTGGGGGATGCTTGAAGAATTAGGGCCCTTAAAAAGAGTAGGCTCCTGTCAATCATGGACAATCCACTGCATCCACTGAACAGTATCATCTCCAGACAGAGGAGCAGCTTCAGCAACAGACTGCTGTCGCTCTCCTGCTCCACTGACAGACTGAGGAGATCATTCCTCCCCCACACTGCGCAATTCTTCAATTCCACCCAGGGGGGGTAAACATTAAAACTATACAAGATTATAGACTGTTATACCTGTCTCGCACTCTCCACCTTGCATTTTTTAACTTGCACTCCGCTTTTATTGCTCTTTAATTAATATTGTTTTTATCAGTATGCTGCTGCTGGAGTATGTGAATTTTTCCTTGGGGATTAATAAAGTATCTATCTATCTATCTATGAGGGTATCCAGTTTGGTACACTTGGAATTACATCACTACTTTTTGCTTTGTTGGCTTCATAGGGCTGTGATATCCAGCATGCATTGAGATGGTTTGCAAACAAGTGTGAAGCGGTAGGAATGAAGATCAGCACATCCAAATATGAGGCCATGGTCCTCAGTAGGAAAAATAAGCACTGTCCTCTCCAAGTGAGAGGTGAGTTACTGCTTCAAGTGGAGAAGCTTAATTACCTCAGAATATTGTTCATGAGTTGGCTGATGGTAAGGTAAACTGCAAACACAATTATGCAATGAAGAAAGAGTTGAGCTAGAAGGCAGTGCTTTCAATTTACCAGGCTATCAATGCCTCTACTCTCACCTTTGGTCATGAGTTTTGGGTAATGACTGAAAGTACCAGATTATTGGTACAATTTGCCAAACTTAGCTTTTTCCGCAGGATGTCTTGTCTCTCATTTACAGATGGAGTGGGAAGCATGGACATCCAGGAGGAGCTTGGAGTGGAACTACTGACCCTTTGCATCAAGATGAACAAATTGAGGTGGTCCAGGCATCTAAATTGGACCCTTCCTATGGAGGTTTAATGGGCATGATCAGCTTGGAGGAGGCCACGAGGAAGAACCAGGGCCTGATTATATCCCACAGGTGGCCTGGGAACACCTTGGGGTCCCACAGTAGGAGTTGGCAAGTATAGCTGGAGAAATGAATATATGGGTTGGCCCCAGGACCTGGTCTTGGACAAGCAGTGGAAAATGAAATGAAGAAATAAATTATATCTCTCTTTTATAAAAGAAAATCTTGAGACAAGACTATTGCCAAAAGATTTTTTCAAGTCCTGCCCACCTCTCAACCATTTTCAACCATGGCCACAGTCCTCTAACCTCTTATTCGTGTGAATACTTTTGTCAGACACAGTTCCTGCACTGTCGGCTCTTATAAATTTTTATGTTTTTCTCACTTTAAGTTCCCAATAAAGGAAAACTTATTATGGCCAAATCTTATTGAAAAATTTCATCCTGAAGGGTTATCAACAGAAGAAAGGAGTACACAGGCAAACCTAGCAACGAGAAATGATAACGTCAAACGAATTAATGCGGAAATTGTCGATCGGTTACACGGCAAAATGGTTAAATGCGTATCAATAGTCTACGCTGAAACAGTTGGTGTTGTTGGTGCGGAAGATAAAAATATCAACTTACAATATCCCGTAGAATGTCTACAACCGTTAACACCATCCGGTCTTCCACCTGCCGAATTACTGTTGAAAGAAGGATGTATCGTAATATTATTGCGTAATTTATGTCTGAGTGATGGGCTATGCAACAGGACATGATAAGTTGTATTCAAAATTGTTCGAACAACTCTGACATGTAAAATTTTAACAGGCAACAAGAAAGGTAATGTAGTACATTAGATAACATTAGACACCAAAGGAGATCTTCATATGCCATTCATATTAAAACGTTTACAGTTTCCCATTAGAATAGCTTTTGCTATGACAATTAACAAATCAAAGGGACAAACATTCGAAAACAGTCGGTTTATTTATTAGAGAGAAAGAAATGATATTCACTCATGGGCAGTTATATGTTGCGTTGTCACAATGTAAGTCCAAACACAATCAAAATTCAAATTAGATATTGACGAAAAGTTAATTCAAAAAATTGTTTTTACTGAAGTTTTACAGGGTTTGGCGAGAGAAGCGAGCAGGGGCAGAGCCCCCTAGTTAATAAAAAAGATAAATATAAAATTGAAAACTAAAATATGGAAACAGTAACAAATCATCAATCATCAATCAATCTATAATAATAAAAGGCAAAGCCCTCACTCACTCACTCACTCACTCACTCACTCACTAATTCTCCAACTTCCCATGTAGGTAGAAGGCTGAAATTTGGCAGGCTCATTCCTTACAGCTTACTTACAAAAGTTAAGCAGGTTTCGTTTCGAAATTCTATGTGTAACGGTAATAACGGTCGACAATGTCTGCCATTTTGAACTTTCTTATTTATGGCCCCATCTTCACGAAATTTGGTAGGCAGCTTCCCTGCGCTAAACGAAACCAATGTACATACTTATTTCGGTGGTATGACGCCACTGTCGGCCGCCATATTGAACTTTCCAATGTCGCTAATTCTCCAACTTCCCATGTAGGTAGGAGGCTGACCCAATCTTCACGAAATTTGGTAGGCGGCTTCCCTGCGCTAACCGATACCGATATACGTACATATTTCGGTGGTATGACGCCACTGTCGGCCGCCATATTGAACTTTCCAGCGTCACTAATTCTCCAACTTCCCGTGTAGGTAGAAGGCTGAAATTTG